>JAOZGT010000005.1:0-1200000 GCA_035578325.1 Coelinius sp. EB29 | reverse complement strand
AATAAATTTCATCGAATATAGAATAATTACTGATTTAATTATATTTCCATTCCCTCTGTAACAATGTAAATGTTATATTGAGACAAATATGTTGTCTATTCAACGGAGGGATAATCTGATTGCCGAGTCACGTAAATTGAGAATGTCTGGATTCCATGGCAATAATGAAACGAGGATTGGAAACATGATTTTGGGAAAGTGATCGTACATTTTCCGAGCACGTTTGGATAGTTTAAGCTGACATTTCTGGGAGTAATGGAAAAGAAAGAAGAGGGGAGGATCGACTTCACTTTATGTAGGTTTCATTAAAATAAGCTGATTTTTTCAATTTTTTTTTTTTTGATTCTCCTGAATAATCAAAATCGTGAAATCCAATTTAATGAATTCCACTTCAGTTGTGGAGTTGAATTTTGCTCTCGTAGAGAAAATCTTCTCTTGAAATCCCCTGAGAATTAATCGAAAAAGAGAGATCAGCGCACATCTTGGTCTCTATGATAACTGTGATCGAGAGCTTTGCTTCCGCAATAGGAGAGTGAGAGAACATGGGAAGTTGCATTGTTCTCACCACTACCAATTTCCATTTTCTAATCGGAAATAATACCCGGGTTGTTTTACGAATGAGGAGAGGAAGAAATAATGGAACAGATGCCTCAAGAATTTCAGCCATGAATTTAGAACAGAGTTGGGCATAATTATTCATCAAAATATCGAAATCTATTATTCACGCTTATTTCATCAACTATCAATTATTTAGGTAAAAATTTGTATTATTTAATAAATCATTGGGATTCATCAATTACAAAATTTTTACAAAAATAATAATTAATACTAATCCCTGATTTTAAATGTTATGTGACCATGAGATTAACCAAGAAAAAATAAAAATTATTATTTCAAATTTTGCAGGAAATGCGAGAGATAAAACATCACAGGATCTTGCAACACATCTTCAGCCTCAAAGTGGTTAACCCAGATGTCCTCACAAGCTGTTGATTTTCCCAAGTTCTTATATTTCCACACCGCTTTGCCATTTCCTCGGGGATGAAGAATGAAAAAAAAAAAACCCAGGTTTTCTACCCTCAGACGTATAAACTCAATTCCCAACTCCATGACCCTCTGCACCTCTCTTTACCTCATTGGTTGGTTCTCACCCCGCATGACCTTGCCCAGCAGCAATGAACCATGAATCCCCCGGGAGCTATGCTTTGGCGCAGCCCATATTGATGAAATATCGATACTAGCCTCATTCAACAGCCAGAGTACTCATGAATATTTAAAATAAAATGGAGAAATTTCCCGCCTTTTTCGACTATTCAATATGATATGATTTATCAGTGGAATTTATCATTAGGGTGGGTAAATTTCTTGGTGAAGTTGATAATTCAGTAGTTCAGAATTATTTCCATCAGGCGGAAAATTAATTTGAGGAAATTTAGAAAGATAAATTGGAGAGATAATTCGAATAAACTGTAAAGCTTGGGCAACCCTTTACCCAGAAAAATGATCTCTTATATTTTGAGTATAGCTTTATTTAAATCAAATAAAATCATTCCTTTATTCCTGATGAATAGATTTATTGAATTTGAATAGAGAAATTTATTTATTCTGAATAAATCGTTTATTTGAATTGAATAAACAATGTTAGGAGCATGAATAAGTTGGAACGAAAGTTTTATATAAAAAAAAACCATTTTGATTACATCACGAATAGGAAATAGATACTGCTGAAACATATTACTGTCTCAAGGTAGAATGAAAGAAGAAAACTCAAGTACTGAAACAAACATGTGTATCTGATACTTCATAAAAGTAAATAAAAGTTTTCTTTCGCTGTAAAAAAAAGTGGTAAACGTGTTCTGAAGAGAAATAAGATGATATTATCTCCGCTAAAATGAACTTATGAGTCCTCAATACCTGCCCTACTTGATGCATCTCCCTGTGCACTTGCATTATTGGAGCAAAAATTTGTTACAAGATTATTCGATGCCCGAGGAGTAATTGAAAGTAAGTACTTCATGAGCTAGCTGAGTGGATTCTCATTGAATTTATTTTAATTATCAGCCTGGAAATTTCCTTAATCAGTGTTCACTTCAGGAAAATCTCAATTTAGGTGGAGATTAATTTTTGAATAAAATAAACTCGATGAAATATACTTAATGAATCCACGAAAAAAATTGAAAAAAATACAAAATTAACATTAAAACAAATTAAATAACACAAAATTAAAATAAATTGCAAAATGAAAGAGCAAAGAGTACAAAATCCACGAAGAATAAATATGAATAACGACGATACAAAGAGAATTTCTGTATGAATGAACAACACGTGTGCAACTGTAGAAGCAAGAATATGTTATTCAAGGGGGTCACCAAGTAACGACCCGAGGACATCTCCCGGACGCAATACATATGAGCTTTTCGTCTTGCCTTGCGACGGATGAGGGCCAACTGTCGTCCAAGAAATCACTTTGGCTCATTCCACCCCAGTGAATTCCCCCCTTTCTTCAGCCTTATGCCTCACCCAACACGTCTCCCACCATTTTATTCGCCAGTCTCTCTTCTCTACATCTTTGCAAAACTTGAAGACATATTTTGTTTTCACCCCTGGCATCTAACACAGTGACTCGAGACACATTGGCAATTCAACCAGCACTTGGAGTAAGTGAGATAGATGAGTTTTTATTACATCCTGAGATATAAAATTCTCCCAAGGACAAACCACACAAGTACATTAATTAATTATCATATTCATCTCTCATTATTTATGTTAATTTCAGTTTTTTTTTTACAGATAGAGAAGAAAAATGGAGAATATCTCATCATTTGATATTTTCTTGAGTTTTTCATTTTTCAGCACATGATCATCACATTTTTTTCTGGGAGAATAATTTTCTCTCTGATTATTCTGCATAGAAATGAAATTTTAGATTGTACATACCATCACAATGTTCCTGACAATTTAATATATTCTTCATCTCCAGATAAATATCATACCAAATTTCTGCAAGCTGTTCTGCATATCATTATGACCAACAATGCACTACTGTATATGCAATATTTCAAGGTTTATGGTTTAACCACTTTAGTGAATAGATATTTTCACACTAGAAGAGGATCCACTGGAGATTGTATGAATATGTATCTGTCCTCGTGAAATCAATACTTTTGTCGTAAGCATAGATACCATTTGCGGGGGGAATTTTCGTTATTTCATCACGAAATTATGAAGAAAATGTCAGACAAATTTTTTTTTTTATTATTAAAAATCTATGAAGGAGAGAGGTGGAATAAATTGAATTATTTCTTCATGATCAACATAGAGAAATAATTTATATAAATTTACTTTGGTAACTTTTCAAGAAAAATTCAACTCATCTCATCGAATAGACTGACCAATTGAATATTTCTTCCTATTTCACCTCTCGTTTATTTGTCGTTGACTAAGAGACTCTTTCCGAAGCGACATCAAATGTTTTAATTACGAGGCGTGGGAAGTGAAGGTGATTAAACATCCCATTGCTACGGAGGCATTTCAACATCTTTTGATCACTCCAACTTGTTGTGATAACCAAGTGGAAGTATGTAACTGACGTGGGAGTGGATTATTTCACGGTCAGAGGATTCTAGTAGAAATTTGGAGCTCCGGGACGATATTGCGCATTGGAGTGATGTTTGTTGGGTAACCATTGTCTACTACATTGGTCATTTGATCATTATTTCATAATAGCACTGAATGTTTAGTCCAGGTGTTCATCTATGCTAAATTTGTATAGGTATTTATCCATAAATATGCATGTATCCATCAGTATAGGTATTTATAATACT
Source organism: Coelinius sp. EB29 (assembly GCA_035578325.1). Taxonomy (NCBI): domain Eukaryota; kingdom Metazoa; phylum Arthropoda; class Insecta; order Hymenoptera; family Braconidae; genus Coelinius; species Coelinius sp. EB29. The sequence goes on along the minus strand of JAOZGT010000005.1, from coordinate 1,196,176 downwards.
GTAAAGAGTAAAAAATAAGTAAAATGAGTGCTCATTTCCCACGGATATCAATTCAACTCATGTATCACAATTAACAAGATTATGCAACACTATTAACACCATCAACAATATTATACAATGATTATATCCATCTTGTTCCAATTCGGAAAATCAATTAATTCATTCATTCATGAAGATAACAAGTGAATTATATGATAATCATAATTAGAATGGGAAATCTCTGTACATAGTATATCATGTGGTCAGTAAATTCTCAATTCTCATCAGATATATACTGCATTCAACAGTCTGACTTGATTGAATAGATCAATCTTGTAAAAAAACTGATGATTTACATTGTAATTCAATATACATCAAAGTTATCAACCATATTACGTAAGTGAATTCCTAATAATGCCTACGTCTTATCTCTTCAATATTTATGTGTATCACTGAGGTATCACGCAACCAAGAATTTATATGCACTCCTGGCATTATTAAGATTCTCCAAAATTTCCATTCTGTCTATCGCAAATCTAGAGCCCATATTCTCTCTAAACTATAAGCTAGGGATGTAAGATCACTCCTCACCCAGAAAGTGTGTGGGAGCGTGTGTTTTCAGACACTAGCATGATACACAAAGTACATGCTTCACTGGAACTTATCGCTTGTAACGTCTCATCGTACCTTCGACCGAAGATTTCAGTATCCGATAGGAAGAGAAATATATCTATACGTAATGTATACAAAGAGCTCGAGAGGTTGAGTGGGTGTAGGGAGAGATAGCCATAGTCTTGCCCACTTTAGCTGGTTCATCCTAGGGTTAACCACTACGATGGTGTGAGAGAGGTGAATATTGCAACTGACAGGGTGAAATCAATGAACAGAAATTATATCCGGAATTGATAGATTGAATCGAACAATCAGTTCAATATGCAGTCCTGGTCAATTATCAAATCAACTCAGTAATTGAATCATTTTTTTGTAGATGACAGAATTCTCTGCAAAAATGGTCTTTTGACATTCTCATTTACTTAATTAATTCAAACACTTGATGTTTAATGAATTCACTCGTTCAATTAATTTTACCAAAAAAATGTAATGTTTAATTTCAATCTACGATCTACATGTAAAGTACAGGCAGTTGAATTAAAACAAGACAAATCCAGAGAAACTGCACATGCGAATTGACCATAGACGAGAAGCTAATCGCCCATTTGTGTATAGGGTATGGTAAAAGCATTCTCCAGAGGTGAACCATCGAGTGGTCAAGCCTCTCAATAGCATATGTTCAACCACATCCAAAATCCCAGTGAAGTAATTAGTTCTGCTGGTGATGAATGGTCTATCAGAGTCAAAATGATTTTCATCACGGGATTTCATCCTACTCTCTGGAGAACCAATCGGCCTAGAATCTAATTATAAGTTGACCTTGAATGGTGTAGGTCATTTTTTAATTTGTTGCTGATTCAAAAAATAATCATTTCTGCTTCATAATCTTCTCAATTGAATTTCTCTTCAATCCGCAATTATTTTTTTCATTTGGAGTTGAATAAAAAAAAGGTGATTACTTATGCTCAATGAGCTAGGAATCTTGACCTCAAACTCTCAAATTCAACTTTCATCTTGTTACCTTGAACTGCAGAATGCTGAGAGCCTTGATGACAATTCTCCTTGGAATCTTGATGGTCTCCATGATAATCTGTTCCCTGTCACATCTGTTGTGGTCGCCTGAAGTTCTTGAGCCCTCTCAAGGGATCCTAGATACATTGACCTCAGAGGGAGGGGGGAATCAACCACTCATGTGTCCACAACAGATGATGAATAGTATGGATTATTCGATAATTGAATCCACCAACAACTGTCCTTAATGTTTTCAACTTCAGATGATTATTTTCACTTTGATATTTTAATTTTCACTGGATTCATGAATTTTATGATTTATTTATTTATTTAGCAATCTCATTAAGATTGTAACGTTTAATTTAATATTCCAGGAAATTTCACACAAGACCATCAATGTTGAGGCCCGATATTTGTGATCAGTATGCAACGGTGAACCATGTTCATGGAAATTATATATGCTCATCCACCCGAGGGATGAAGTTAAAAGCTGCGGAGGTGATACGGTGAGTTGAATTAATCCCTAAAAAGGATTTTCTGGTTGCACAATGTATGTGTAAAACCCAACGCCAACTTGTCGGTTTTGTAAATTTAAGTAGAGTAAACCATCGTGTAATCGGCCTGTAACCAGTGAATCCCGGGCTAGAATGCTGCGGGTGTGTGGTCAGGATTGTGCCATGAGGGTACGTGGATGAAAAATATTTTTTAAATCACGAAAATTCTTCTGCTGAAGGTATTATTTTCTGCCATTCACCTTCATTTAACCTCTGCTTTTACACTCCTTGACTCTCAGGAATTTGATAATTATTTTGGCCCATTTTCATTGAAATAAATCAAAATAATTGACATTTATGGAGAATTCCATATTTCATTATTTGCACGAAATGTCAACTGAATCATAAAACTGTTTTTATAGCGGAAAAAAAAAAACAATACCATAGCACCAAAATCTCCATTATCCCCTTTTTTTGTTGAAAACAAAGAGCTCTGTGTCCACCGGATGTGTGTGGAGGTGTCACAAGCCTACGAGAGTCATAATAAAATTCCACAATTGAGTTGCAGAGGACGATAAGAGTTTTTTTTATACACCATCAAACTCACTGGATTTTCAACTAAATGAAACGTAAAAAAAGTAGTAAAATGTGGTAATAATTTGCTCAACCCAGTGGTGGCAAACGGATTAGACTGAGGGGGGGGGGGGGGGGGTTTAACGAGGCTGCAGTGGAAATGGGATTTAGAATTCAAAGAACCTCAACTTGACAATCAAGAGGAAACAATGAGGGATGAGAGAGAGAGAGGAGAAAAAACGAATGGAACTATACTCTCCAGCTTGACGAGATATGAAGAATATTTTTCGCTCAGTTAGCAAGTTTATGAGCTCATCCATCAACTTTTATTTGAAGGATTCCATGATTGATCTCTCCAGGACAACATTCTAACATTCTAATCAACCATCATCACCTCACCAACCCCTATATCCTCTGTCCAGCTACAACTGGACCAGCACTCTCACAACATCATCCTCTCCATATATTTTTGATCCCTTTTCATATCCTCATTGCGTCACTCCCAACTGTATAATCTACTTACCAAGAAAGAGAATTCATCAACACAGGTTAAATTTTAAATCTCTCGCCTTTACTAGTGACATCATACATTTTTCTTCTTTCCCATTTCTCCAATCTCTCTGACTGAATAATTTAAAACAATTCTTTTTGAATCCTCTAGAGATCTCCAGGTTTCGTTTTATTTAAATCACTTTTTTGTAGGATCTAGAGGGCATGATTAATGGAGACGAGGTATTGAATTTATAGTCACTTTACTCACTTTCATCCGATAATTGTAATGTCAAGGTGATAATTGAATCTTTATGAGTGAGTAAAAGGACAAGTTGATGTAAATTGAAAGAAGATATCTTGAGGTACTTGGAAAGGGCCTCTGGAGAATCAATTAAGGAGAGATTCATAATTACTCGAGATTGTTTTTTTTCTTCTCTCGCTCTTTTTGCTTTTCCCCTCCACTCTTTGCTCCAGTTTTATTTCATATTCTCGTGGGAGAGCGGATGAATTTCATTCAGTATTGATGGGGGTATAAACTGAACGTGACAAGGAAATTCCACTCGTGGGAATAATAATGAGAGGGGGTAAAGAGTGCTATAACAGAGTTATCACAATGGAAAATTGTTATAAATGATGAAGTAATGGATGAATTTATTTGTTTCAGTAATTGTTCATTGGATTTACTCACCAAATTGTTAAATTCTTCATGATTGATTGGAGGAGAGAGATGTCAAGTTAGAAAAATAATTAAATCAAATAAACAAATATTGGATTTTCATGGATAAATTTATCCATAAATTCCACAAAAACAAATGATCTTTAATTTTCATTAGAAATATAAAATTGATGTTTATTTTCAAAAAATTATAATGACGGTTACTCGAGTAATTTTCGTTTTTTTACTCCCAATTTATCCAGAAAAAGTGGATAGGATGAAGCAGAACAGAATGGTGAAGAAGGCTCGATTCAATGGGTTTTTACACACTGATAATTATACCCAATCGATTGGGGATTTCAACTATTGGAGAGGGGCTTGAGAACTCTGGAGATTGAAAGAGTCTGGTTGCACTTTTTTTAATCCTTCTCTCTCTCTCTTGAGGAGTGAAATTGAAGCAACTTCGAGGGTAGATACTGGCATTTGGAATAAGAAGAAAAGAAAACAGAAAAGTTTGGTTCACTTGGCGCTGTTCCACTCGTTAACATCAACTTTCATAATGAATTTTTTTTAAATTTAATTTCTGGATAATAGAATCGTGTGGTGTAATCAGAGGGAAAGTGTCAAGTTTTATTTTCTTAATCATCAGTTTATTATAATCATGAAAATCATTTAACATTTTCATGATTGTCATGATAAATTGTCCTCCAAGTGATCAACCATCCGAATGCAACGATGAACCCACCGATATTACTCGGGAATTCAAGAAATATGTCACACCAGGATTTCACAATTTCCATCCATTTACAGTAAGAAATATTAAAGGAGCCAATGCAGTTAATTCTACTCTGAATGGATGAACAAACTTTCTGAAACCCACAGAACTTTTGAAGTAACCGTTGCCACATTTCATGCGGTGCTAGGGGAAAATTAAAGGAGAACAAGTTGAATGTGCTGATGAATTCTTGATTGTAGTACAGTCGATTGATTTCGGAGTTGAGTTTTTACTGAATATCTCGTAATCCGAGGGAGAGAGACGAATTTTCATGAGAACCTTTTTTGTAGCTCACACTTCACTCTGCAAAAAAGGTCTTAATGAAAATTCTTGTATCTCCTCTAGATTTGAAGATATTCATCAAAAACTTCAACACCTAATCGTATCCTCCAAATTTCGTATCACACATGTCCTTTGATCTTTTCTACCTGCTGCTTGAATTTTTAATCGTCCAGAACTCGGCAATTCTGGCTGATAATTTTCAACTCTTGCTGCGAAAATTATTCATGAATGTGAAACTTGTATTTTCCACTCCAAACTCGAGGATTATTTCTCCCTGGAGCTGCACAAAAGCATCAAAGACATGAAACTGAAGTGGACTCCTAGTCAAAAATGCTAAAAGCAATAAGACTTGCTGCCTTGCGTCTCTCGAACAACTATATCAGTATTTGCTGGTGGGAAAAATCGAGGAAAAACATCTGTCTGAGTTCTAGATGATGAGAAGTGATAGATGGAAAATGTGTACGTAGAACAACAACATTATCCGTCATTTTCACCTATCTGTCCTGCCTGCTGGAAAATTGTTGTGAACCCTAGGTTGGTCACCTCCATGAGAGTATTTCCAAACAGGTTATTTTCATTTTTTAGTAATTATTATAGACAAGCATGACAGAAAATTCTGGAAAAAAATTCAATTCACTGTTGAAAGGTGCTGGAAAATTTATAATTTTTTTGTTCAAGAATCGTACAATTATTATTAAAAAAATTTCTAAAAAATAGAAAATCAGAATTTTAAATTCTCATGAGCACAAAATTCTAGATATTTCATTCCTCAATCATTTTTTTTCATAATTGATTGAGGAATTGATTAAACTGTTGATAATTATCTCGAGAAAAGTATCAGGGGAAATTATAATCTATTTATGAGCCACTCTAAATTAGTTTAATCTCCAGCGGATTCATCGATTTTCCCAAGTAACGTGGAATAAACTAGCTGTGGGTTATGCATCGGAGAGTACCTCCAAGATGAAGATGAAGCTAATCGATTCAAATATTGATAAACTGTGGCCTCGATGGAGACGCCTTAGCTGATACTCACTTTCAAGCGAGCTTTCAAGCTCTTTCCAGTTGGGACATAATTTAACATTTTTCTTGGGTCAATAGTACCGGTCATTCCTCCAAGCACGTGACACAACTGTGTCGATAGCTCGTGCCATTCAACCTGTGAAGGAGGAATTATTGATTATTCATGATGATTGAAAAAATCAATTTTCCTGCTGGACGATGCAGGTGTTGCTGGGGGCATTGATGGAACTCCATTGGTAAGATTGTTTTTATTTTAGTAGTGAATGGAAAAAGAACGTATGAATAAGATTTAATGAGTGGTGATTAATGAGTAATGAGGATTATTATGATGATAGTTATTTAGGGAATATCATAATTCATACATGAGAGATGCTTAAATGGTTTATTTTAAAGGTGAAAGTTACTTGGTTCCTTGGTTACTTGGTTCATCGTGGAGATATTTTTAAAAAAGTTCATTCGTGTTTGATGAAGAGAAATTTTGAATTATTGAGATGATCGTTTCTTATGGACTAGCTAACGCCATCCATCGGACTGGAGTAGAAGCTTCTTTCGTTGGGAAAGATCTGGAATGGACCAACTGTGGATATCTTACCAGTTTATCACTTTGCGGTATACATCCTATATTGAAAAATTAATTATGCATTCTAATCAGGCTCATTCGTTTGGGTATCCTTTGAGGACATTTTGGAAAGTGGTTCTAAGATTTGCCGAAAATTATTTGATTTATTATAAATTAATTAATGTATGATGTATAGTTAGTAAACAAATCATTGAAAAAATTTGGAAAATTACTCCATAGCTCCTAAATGATTTGGGGAATCGATTCCTGAAGTCATCATTATGAAATAAATAAATACCTCTGGGATATGCTCTGGGATGGGACGCAATCCCAGAGGTAATCCCAGAGGTCCGAATTGAGTCAGAATCCCCCCCACGGGTATGAATATCGAGGGGCCATTCATTTAAAAATCCAGTGACACAGTGATTGCTGATTTCACGTGATTTCAAAGCGATTTCGATGATTTCATGGGATTTTTTGGTGATTTCACGATTTCTTTTCGATTTCACCTATTTAATGGAGGAGGGAGGAATGGAGTATGGGGGGGGGGGGGGGGGGATGCCGATAGAACTCGGGGGGAAAAAATGCATCATATTAATGTAAAAAAGCTCAAACATGAGAGTCATTACAAGGGGGGTGAATGAAGGGATGAAACCATGAAAGTGAAGCGATGAGAATTAAATAATTTCTTGTCAATTCATTTGATATATCTATTCATTTCATAGAATTAGAAACTTAAATCGAGCACGACTGGGTCATATATAAAAATCCGAATTTTTTCGATTTTCGAGGAGAGTGCATCCTCCACTTAAAATGCCCTCCTCGGGCTGTCGCTTCACAGAGGCTATCAGTACCATCTCCACAAAGTACTCAAAAACTTAGAAAAGAATCTGTCGGTGGATTCAAGAAATATTGATCATGAAAGGTCGTCAAATTTAAGTCAAAAATTTTTCACCTCTTCCATTTCTTTTCTATTCATTTTTGATTTCATGATTTCCCTGATTTCAATCGATTTCAACTGATTTCAAGACTGTTTTCATTCCGAAGTGACACACAGTGATTTTACAAATGAATGGCCCCTCGCAATTTTAATTTAATTTATTCAATAATGTATGGCCTTTCGGCCTTTTACATGTATTTCTTCCCGAACCCCATATTCATGTTTTACATTGTCTTACACAAAATAGTACTGTTACATATTATATATATCTATTTATTTATTCATTGTTTATTATGGTGGTGAGAGACTCTATATAATCCAACAGCTAAAGCTAGGTGACTCTATATAAACAAAGCATCAGTGACTTATTCTACTGCCCAAATACCATTCAATATTAATCACTTATCATAAATTAGATAATTCATAATTGATCAAGTTTATTGGGTCTCTAAGTACAATACCAAATGCATTAGTAGGTTCCCTGAATCAGTAAGATTTGTAACAATTTTGTACTTGTTTGGAGGTAATTCATCAGGAAGTTCGCTCGTATCGACCTGCAATCCACTGCTTCCATAAATGCCCTAGAATTGATTATGATTTTTTCCAATAAGAAACAGAATACATATTATATGATAAATAATCGGTCAAACTTTATTTACAGGTGGTGGTGGGCATTCCTCAGCCTTGAAACCGATACCAGATAGAACAAAGCCTACCATCACGGGTTCATCTAATGTGTCACAGAAATCCATGTCAAAAATGAATCCTGTTGACAGAGCGTACTCCCCCATCGATGCACCAATTATCTCCAAATGTCCCTGAATAAGTATTTTTTTTTGTTATGAATAGGTATCATATGAGCTAATCAGTAGCGAATTGATGAACGGTACTAAGTCAGTTCTTTACATCTCGATGAATGATCAGTTATCATGAAAATGAGTGATTTCAGAAAGAAGGAGTTATCTGACTTCTTATCCTAGAGTAATTGATTTTGTCGAACTTGATTTATTAAGGTTTATCACTTCACTACTGAAATAAATTTAACCATCAAAGAGAAACAATTAATTAAAATGAAAAATATGGAAATGATATGCATTCCCATGAGACCTAATGTAATTATGATTCCACTCACTTCTGTCGTCACTGGGAAACTTTTTACGATGGTAAAATTAACGACAATAGCATTTTCATTGTCACTGTCTTCAGAAATGTAACCGGAAAGGTCTTTGAAGTATTCTGGATCGTAATACTCCATTTCAATTTTGGTGAATAAAACATCGACTTTTGCCTAAAAGAATAAACCCATTAATTGATTATGTCATCAAGTTAATCAGAAGTAAAGTGGTGGAGAGGAAAAATTCAAAATGAATTTCCAGATTATTTGCAAATATTTCCGAAACGAAGGAGTTCAAAGAAATTCATTGAAAGACCTTTCATGTGGGGAATTTTGTAAACTATAAAACCGTTTTCCTGACCATTTCTCCTGAGTCTAATACTAGTCTCAGAGATATTTGTGAAATAATGGATCAGAAATTTTCGGACTCATCTCCACCACTGGAATAAGAATTGATCAATTAGTTTTAATAAATCTGTGACAACAAGAAATTACGTCAGAACCAAACCAATAGCCCGCGAAAACCGCAAGAGTCATAAGTTTAAGCCAAAACATATTCACAAGTCAATTAGACTAAATTCAGTCAACTTTTCGTTATTAAATCTGCAATGACTCGCACACTCGAATAAGACGTCTGTACTTCGGCTAGTTACTGGCCCTATTATAAAGCCACGTAAGTACGTGAGGGAGCTAATTATCTGATCTGAGCGATTAGCAATATTGATAATCATCTAATCACGGAAGGTTTGAAATTGTATAAAAAGTATGACACGAAATAGAATGAAAAGATACATTTTTTAATGATTTAATTATCACTCGCAAGTTCCATGTAGCGTGCATTGAAAGGAAATAGTATCAGGCGTTGATTAATCTTCTCAAATAATATTCCATCATAATTTTCCTCATTTCTTTCATGATTTCATTCCCCATTGTCTTTTATATTCAGAAGATCATCAATTATTCTTGATTATTTATAATATAAAATCATCAATCATAGAATTATCAGAACTCATCCAAAAAACCATTTTACTAAATTAATTTTTATATTTATGAAAAAAACGACATGACAAAGGGAAATATATCCAACAATGGAATATTTTCCTATTCATGAATCCATCGATTGAAATCGTTCTCACGGTTTTCCGGATGTTATTACTGGTATTATTGTCCATTCAAATCTCGAGATAATTACGTCGTTCGACATGAATGCCAACTGGATCATGATATTTGATTTGAAATTATGTTTCAACAACAATGTTGCACTTGTCTGTGAATGAAAATAGCCGGAGTGGAGATTCACTAACTTGTCATCACATTCTTATTGTTCTCTGGAAAGATGCAAAAGATTGTCTAGATTTAACTTGTTCAAACAATGTCTTGGGTTGACCGGTATCAGGCGTGACCCCTCTTCCATCCGAAATAGCGCACTTTGCGCCAGAATTCCGCGGAAGGGATCAATCGAAGTATTTAGCGAGGAAAGAGAAGGTTCCTGAGGGATTCCAATTCAAAATTCTCATCTCTACTGAGATAATGTCACATGAGTTATTCGTGGTTTCTTGATAGGAAATTGCCTTGGCTTTCGAATAACTGCAAATTCACTCATTCAGAGCCCACAGTTTTTAAGATATCAAGTTCGAATTTCCGGTGAATAAGGTATCTGTTTTACCGACTGATAAAACTGCTGATCAAATTTAAAAGAAAATGGCCACACACACACATACGGACCGTAGATACATACCATAATTTCGTGGTGGGGATACCATATTCTTGCATCGCCGGTCTGGCAACCCTGTTGCGGCAGTCGCTGAGGTTTTTTGGTGAATAACAGAAGTTTTTTTCATACCGCCATGGCGGGATCCATCGAGATTCCACTCCGTGATACGGATGAGGTGAGTTTTCATCGCAAAACAATATCTAGATTTTTATTTAATCAATTGGAAAATATAGTGGCATTGATAGTGATTAAACAGCAAGTGTTTGCTCCACTCTTTGGACACGTAACGATATACCTAACCTCCAAATTTCAGTGAGAGTGGAAGCCGTGGACCTCTAGTGTATTACATTGCAACAGTATATTTATTCATTTTATTTATTCACAGGTGATTGAATTATTTTTCGATCAATTACCAGAAGGAGATGAAGTCCTCGGTATTCTCCGGCAGGAGCACACCCAACTCCATATCTGGGTCAATTTGGCAGTGAGTTGAATACTTTCAAGTGTTTAACATTAATTTCCTTCCATTAGAATATATTTTCAAAACACGAGAGCACTCACCTCATTTTTTGCTCTCTTAGCTGTGAAAATGTTTCTTGAAATTACTTTCTAGAATCCCTCGCTTCCGAGATAATTCAATAATTAATTAAGATTTCATATGCAGTTGAGACTGTCAACATATTCTTATCTTTTTCCTTGAGGAAATATTTTTTTTTTCATATAAAATTGAATAAACTCGTAATTCATGATTCATGGAATTATATAGAATATTAGGGATTTCAATTCCTTTCAACATCACTGATTTCTGGGATAATTGTCAATTGGTGACCAATCCCTATTGGATGGAGTCAGTCAACACTTTTTTTGTCTTTCATTTCCATCTGAAATTGAATGAATCTGAAATCATTTGAATTAAAAAAAAAAAATTCTCTCAAATATTTACAATTTGTTATTGAATAAATTTTGATAAATTCTCTTTCAATAGCTCGAGTACTACAAACAACACAAAATTGAGGATTTTATCAAGATTCTCGAGTCTTCCAGAATCGACGCCAATGTCGAATATAGAGACTATGAGAAAGACCAAATGCGTGCTCTGGACATGCTGGCAGCATACTACGTCCAGGAGGCAAATCGCGAGAAGAATAAAGACAAGAAACGAGATTTATTCACCAAAGCAACTCTGCTCTACACTACAGCTGACAAGATCATCATGTACGACCAGAATCACTTGCTTGGACGTGCATATTTTTGCCTGCTGGAGGGTGATAAAATGGAGCAGGCTGATGCCCAATTCAACTTTGTCTTGAATCAATCCCCGAATAACATACCCTCCCTTCTTGGTAAAGCATGCATTGCCTTCAACAAGAAAGATTATCGAGGTGCTCTAGCATTCTACAAAAAAGCCTTGCGAACAAACCCAAACTGCCCAGCAGCAGTTCGTTTAGGCATGGGCCACTGCTTCATGAAGCTAAACAATCAAGACAAGGCCAAATTAGCCTTTGAAAGAGCTCTCCAGCTGGATGGCCAGTGTGTGGGTGCTCTGGTCGGTCTCTCCGTCCTCAAACTGAACCAACAGCAACCAGACAGCATAAGAACAGGAGTCCAAATGCTCTCCAAAGCCTACACCATAGACTCCACCAATCCCATGGTTCTCAATCACCTGGCAAATCACTTTTTCTTCAAAAAAGACTACTCCAAAGTCCAGCACCTCGCCCTCCACGCCTTTCACAACACTGAAAATGAAGCAATGAGAGCTGAAAGTTGCTATCAACTAGCCAGAGCCTTCCATGTCCAAGGAGACTACGATCAAGCCTTCCAGTATTACTACCAAGCCACTCAATTTGCTCCACCTGCCTTTGTACTTCCACACTTTGGTCTAGGACAGATGTACGTCTATCGAGGTGACTCTGAAAATGCTGCCCAGTGTTTCGAGAAGGTTCTCAAGGCACAACCCGGAAATTACGAAACAATGAAGATCTTGGGCTCCCTCTACGCAAATTCTTCATCACAATCTAAAAGAGACATTGCTAAAAATCATCTGAGAAAAGTAACTGAACAATTTCCAGATGATGTTGAAGCCTGGATCGAGCTAGCACAGATCCTAGAGCAGAGTGATTTGACAGCTGCATTGAATGCTTATGGAACAGCCACGAGAATACTCAAGGAGAAAGTTGAGGCTGATATACCTCCCGAGATCCTCAATAACGTTGGAGCTCTTCATTATCGTCTTGGGAACCTTGAAGAGGCTAGGAAAAATCTGGAGGAGTCCTTGGCAAGATCAAAATTCGATGCACAGGACGATCCAACTTACTATAATTCAATTGCAGTAACAACAACTTATAATCTGGCTAGATTGAATGAAGCTCTCTGTGTCTTTGATCGTGCTGAGAAGCTGTACAAAGATATTCTCAAGGAGCATCCCAACTACATGGATTGCTACTTGAGACTGGGCTGCATGGCGAGGGACAAGGGACAGATTTATGAGGCTTCTGATTGGTTCAAGGATGCACTTAGAATCAATAGCGAGCATCCAGATGCTTGGTCATTGCTTGGTAATCTTCATCTGGCTAAAATGGAGTGGGGTCCAGGTCAGAGGAAGTTTGAGAGAATTTTAAACAATCCTTCAACAAGTACTGATGCCTACTCCCTCATTGCACTTGGTAATATATGGCTGCAGACTCTTCATCAGAGTGGTAAAGACAAGGAGAAGGAGAAACGTCATCAGGATCGAGCTCTTGCAATGTACAAACAGGTACTGAGAAATGATCCGAAGAGTATATGGGCAGCTAATGGCATTGGAGCTGTTTTAGCACACAAGGGTGCTGTTAATGAGGCTCGTGATATATTTGCACAAGTGAGAGAGGCAACAGCTGAATTTTGTGATGTTTGGTTGAATATTGCACACATTTATGTGGAGCAAAAGCAGTATGTGAGTGCAATACAGATGTATGAAAATTGTTTGAGAAAATTTTACAAGTATCATCATGTAGAGGTGCTGTCGTATCTCGCTAGGGCTTACTTTAAGGCTGGAAAATTGAAGGAAGCTAAGATGACACTTTTGAAAGCTAGAAGAGTTGCTCCACAGGACACTATTCTCTTATTCAATATTGCTCTTGTGCTTCAACGACTTGCAACGCAGATTTTGAAGGATGAAAAGTCAACACTGGGTACTGTTCTTCAGGCGGTACATGAATTGGGATTGTCTCACAAGTATTTCCAGTATTTGACAACTCATGGAGATAAAATGGCACAATTGGCGGAAACAGAGGCTAGACGTTGTCAGGATCTTCTTTCTCAAGCGCAGTATCATGTTGCTAGGGCAAGGCGTCTTGATGATGAGGAGAAGTTGCTGAGACGTAAACAGGAGGAGGAGAGACAGGCATTTAAATTACGTCAGTCTGAGCAGCAGAAGCAGTTGGAGGAATTGAGGAGGCAGAAAGAGGAGGAAATGCTGCTGAAACGTCAAGAGTATGTGGAGAAGACGAAGAATGCAGTGATGTTTGGAGATATGCCCAGTGAAAAGCCTGGGAAGAAGGGAAAGAGGGGCAGGTCTGAGCAGTATGTCAGTGATAGTGGTGGATCTGGGGGTGAGGAACGCAGAGAAGATGCCCCCAGGGAGAAGAAGAAAAGAAGGAAGACCAGTGGTGATGGAAAAGAGAAGAAGAGTAGGGGAAGGGGACGCAAGAAGAATGATGATAGTGGTGGGTCTGAGAGCGATAGACCTAAGCCTAAACGGGGAAGGAAAATGGGCAGTGGTAAAAAACACAGGAGATTTGGCGCTGCACCAGAGGTCACTCGGCATAATTCTAAATTTTTGTCCAAAGAGACTATTACTACCAGTGAATCGGAGAGTGATGATGAACTCAAAATTGCCAGCGGAGATGAAGCAGGAACGAGTAAAGAATCAAAAGGCAAAAAGCGAATTCTCTCAGAGTCAGAGGGCTCTAGAGCTTCTCGTTCAAAGTCTCGATCACGATCACGATCACGCTCACGATCAAAGTCTGGCAGCAGATCTAGGAGCAATTCACGGTCACAATCACGATCTGGATCTCGTAGAAGTAGATCAAAATCAAGATCAGCATCAAGATCAAGATCAAGAAGTGGCTCCAGATCAAAATCACTATCAAGATCTAGATCACGATCGAGCTCACGAAAAAGTGGCTCAAGGTCACGTTCACGTTCAAAATCAGGCTCAAGGCGTTCCTCAAGATCAAAGAGTCGTTCACGAAGTGGATCGAGATCAAAGTCACGATCTAGATCTCGATCTGGTTCCAGAAAAAGTGCCTCAAGATCACGATCAAGATCCAGGTCAGTCAGTGGTTCACGAAAGAGTGCTTCACGATCAAGATCAAGATCAAAATCGAGATCAAAATCAAGATCTAGAAGTGCTTCCCACTCGGGCTCCGAGAGAAACAGTAAATCCAGATCAGCATCACCAGCAAAATCCGAGTAATAACCAGGAAATGTATAAGTATTTACTTTGTACTTCTATTTTTAAAAAAAACCACCACATTGAGTTGTATAAGCTCTTCACTCCTCTTCCTCTAGAAATTTCAACTAGATTTATGAATTTATTATGACTTTATTTTTAAGTAATGTGTAACAAAGTGTATAAAGAAAGACTGGTAGACCATGAGACATTTTTTTCCCCAAATTACATGTTCGTGATTTTCTTTTTTCTTTTTTTTTTTTAATCTTTTGATTGAGCAATATAAAGTATGAATGAGTCACAGTGTTGATAAGCAAAAAATTACATTATTTCAATATTTTCGTTCACTCAATTCATCTTATTTTGGAGAAAATTAGAACGAAAATAATATATCAGAAAATATATTACTAAACTCTGTGTAATCTATGTAAAGTGATTCTAATACATTCTAAATAAACCATTGAAATTAATATTTGGTAATATTATTTGTCTCAGTCGAATTATAGTTTCCTTGAAAAATTTCATGTATAATATGAAGAATTTTAGAAAAAAATTCAATTGAACAGTTGGACAAATCGGTATTATATTTAATAACTTATTCACTAACTTCATGAATGTGCTATTTTTCATTTAAATATCAGTACAATTCATTTACGTATATCACGGATCGCCTAGAATACGAGAGAAACTATATTTTTAGTTGGCAAAGAAAATATTATTCATCATTAACAATTATTGTTACTCTTTCATTATAAATGTTGTCATGTTTCTCTTGAAGAGAAAATTGTTTTTCATTAGTTGAAGACATACCTAGGGCGGTTCTAGGCCGCACATTATTATTTCTAGGAAGAACTGCAAGTTACTTCTCTCGCACAACGTGGTCCACGTTTTGTTCAGTCATCTAACTACTTTGATTCCTTTTTTTTTTTATGGATATTTCATCTTTTCTCTCGACAAGAATAGGAAAAAAATGAAATGTGAATCACTTGAATTCTGAGCATCCCTTTTCCTCCTTTTCAATTCGTCAAGAAGTCATTTACTCGTTAATTTTTTAATGAATTATTTTACAAATTAGCCTGACTGCCATAGAATGACGTGAAAGCTGTGTCAGAGCTCACACTCAGTGGGAGACTCGTTGCATCCATTGTTTCTCTCTCGCTGCCAAGTGTTGATGATGCTTTAATGTCCAATGCATCCATTGTACCACTCACTGCTGACATACCCGAACTCGTTGCCATCTCCACCTCACCACCATCAGGATGAGACATTCGTCTTAAAATCACGTCACTTTAAGGCCCATTTGAGTGTGATTTTGTTTTTTTAATACATGAAATTAAGATGATGATTTTTTTTTTGTGATGAGGTTTGCCAATTGATTATCATTTCTGATGATGATGGATTTTATGAAGAGTTGATTCAGTTATTAAGAGTACAATATCTCGGGATTCATGAGAGATGGGGGAATTTTGATAGAGACCTTTCTCTATGAAAATTTGTTCATTTTTCATAAATTCAAAGATATTCTTCATAAACAATATTCTCGTTTTGCAAATTCATCGTATAATTAATTATTTCAACATTTTATTACCTGTAATCTGGAGCTGGAGTCTCTAGTTGCTGTTGTCTCCTTGATGCCGATGACATTGGAGTTCTTTTTATGGCATAAATGAATATTCCAGTCATTGTTAATGTGTAAGAGAGGAAATATAGTGTATGAAACTGTGAAAAATTAAAATATTTCAATTATTAATTGAGATGAATGATAAAATTATTTTTGAAAAAAAATATATTTATCGACTATTCTCATACTTTGTATTGATGGCCAAGCATTCCAATGAGAACATTGAAAAAATCAGCAGTGAGAAGGGCCAATTGTAGTGCCGTTGCCCCAGACTCGAAGAGAATGACAGGAACGAGTGAGAAAAATACAAATTGAGTGATGCAATAAAATACTAGAGCAGTAATGACAACTGGTGTTGCTGTACTCCAGGTGGCTGATTCAATTTGAAGTCTCTCCAATACTCCGCTGAGTGATATAAAGACAAATAAGGTTTTTTCCATTTTAAAATCAATATATTCAGTCTACTCACATTTGAATGCAACTCAAAATTGTACCGAAGAATCCAATCATTCCGAGATATTCAATTATATCGACACTCTTTACTGCCAACTCCTGAAGTACTGTTGTTACTGAAAAAAGTACAGCACCACCAAGACACAGCATATCACCGACTAGTTGATTTTTTGCTGTAAAAAAATTTAATCAACATTTTAGGAGAGTTCATTAGATAAATGATACAACGAGATGAGCAAAAAATTCATGTGTAGATTAGTCTTTGAATATCTTGGAAATAAAGAGTCTTATGAGGAATTATCAAAAGATCTTTTTTCTAGATTAAGAAATTTTCTAGAAAAAATGTATTTTGATAAATTTCATTAAACCTCCTCATTTCCAAGATATTTACAAATTAATTCGGATACTAATCAAACTTGTCTACAATTACACAATTGTCTAAGCTCGAGTATTGATTTTTATTCACCATTAACACCAAGATCCTTATTGTCATCAATTCCAGCCCACACAAGACATCCAACTCCCATGAGACAGACGGAGATTCCCACAATGTGAACAATTCGATACCTCACACCAAGTACAAGACACGAGAGTGCGAGTGCAACAGGAATTGCCACACAATCCAGCAACTGAATTCACAGAGTAACGAACTTTCCATTAATTTAAATCCATGATTAATTCCACTACGGAATGGAATTAATTAAACTAGCAAATTCACTCTCCAGTTATTTTCTTTAAAAATTGAAAATTTCTGGATTACTCCGTAATTACGAAAAAAAAAAAAAAAAAAAATTGACTGTTCTGCAAAGTTGATTAAAAACTAACTTTACCCCTTTTTCATCCAATTACCTGAATACTGGCAATACTGGTAAACTGATGAGAGGAAGTTATAAGTGTATTTGCCTCAACGTCTATTAGAGCAAGCAGTAGGTATCGCCAGCCTCGGGACTTTAGGACGGAAAAAAGGCCATTGCCTGCACCTCTACAGGACATCCATGTTGTATATACCAGGCACATCATTGCGTAGTGCGGCATATTTTGTCCTATTGTGGAGGGGAAAAGTTTATTCAGTACTGAGAGTGGATCAACTTTTTTTTTTTTCCTATTCAAACGATGAAGAGGACTCGTTTTTTTTCCTCAATGCTTCTATTCGAATTGTGCAGAAGCGTGTTCTTTTTTAATCTGAGTTTTTTTTTTCCTTGTTTCCTTATTTTACCTGTGGGTATTGCAAGCTTCGGTAGAGATACTGTATTTATGTGATGATTCAACTGCGTCATCCAGTAGAGAACTATCGATAGAAACTGGCCGAGAATTATGGTTCTCCATACTGACCTGTTGATGAGATTATTATTGCAATTATTTAGATTTTAATTTCATGATTTTTTTGGAAAGAAAAGTCATTAGTGAAGAGGTAAAACGAGACAAGTAAAAATTGACTCATCCCCGTTTTACCACTTTAATATTGAAATGATCACTTGGAAACTAAATTTTATTATTTTTCTGTACTCAAAATTTACAAGTACGTTATTAAAATAATGAGAGTTTGGATTAAAATTTATAAAAAGTTTTTAATGGGTCATGTGCAGTAATTACTCAGTATAAAGTACCCGAATTTTTATAAATGATTTTTAATAAATGTCGACTCCTTAAACGTTGAAAGTGGAAATTTAATGATTTTGTCAACTCATAATTATTCAATACAATACATTCCGGGCGTTTTATGTACTCAGTCACTTCAACCGATTAATTGAAATAAAGAAGAATGATTTAAAATGATTTTTGAAAATATTAAATCCCCAAATGTGTAGAAAAAGATGAAATTCTACAGACGCCGGGTAAAAAGTGCATAGTAAACACTACGTGCCACTTTAACCCGGGAACCACCCCTCTACATACCGGAAACCGCTCTCAACACACACAATTCTAGTATACTGCAGCAATGGATGATAAATAAAATTAATAACTCACCACTGGCTCAGTTCAGATATATAATTCTCGATTTTATCGCATATCCCGTTATTACGGGGTTGCATATTATGATTTTGATGGCAAACACGACTACCCACTGACACTCCCGTGCAATGATGCATTTTCCACCCTGGACCACAACTAACTCCTTATTGGATACATCGAGGCGGGCGTACACTCGACGCCTGCGCGACCCCATTTATTCTCATTCCACTGTGAATAAATCTCATCCCTTCTTGTTCTTTTTACGACCATGTTTCTCGTTAACCCCCCATGACCTTTCCAGCTATTCCATCAGCGAATCTTGGAACTTTGATTACAATTCAAATCCAATTTCGTGAGTTTAGTAAACTATTGAAAATGAATAATTATTTAAAACATTGAGAAAAATAAGAAAATCAGTCGAGAGATTATTTCATAAAATTCAAGTCAATTATTATTGAGACAATGAACGACTGAAATGGATAAAATTTTCTATATTTTTTATTCTCAGATAGCCCTGCCGAGGAGTTTTCTTGTTATTTACAATATCTTGACATTCTCAATTGACAACATCATGAGTTCAGTCGTTAAAGTTAAAGGAAAACGTAAAGAAACGAAAAACAATTTAAAATAAATTATTCGTAGAAGAATTCACACATTCCCTCGTGTATAATAATTTTTCATCAATGAATAAGGGATATATTCAGTGTAACGTATTCGAGGATAACAAATTGATGTTTTAATTAACGATTGGAAGGGATATAAATTTACCAGAGCCTTTGTAATAGTTTCTCCCCAAAGGAATATCTCCTTAATTTATGCTGTCAGCATTTCCAAGAGTCTTAAAAGTCTCATTCACTGAGATTCTTACATTATTCAAATTCTCCTAGATGAGAAAATGTCAGTGATTTAACAATCGCATCGAGCCATTAGAAAATTGAAAAAATAGGTGAATTTAATTGCGACAGTTTTGGAGATACTAAAACCCCCAATTGGCTGATGATAAATCAGTAATTATTTTTAATCTATCTAATTGGCTAATTTTTGTCACCTGAAAACTGCAATTATCTCATTATTTTTTCATAAAAATTGAACGATAAAAAATCCTACAGCTTTGAAAAATTTTATTTCAATGCGACAGACGAGCGTTGAATAATGCTCGAAGCTCGCTATGACTTGAGATTGTCGATGTTATAATTATTAATGTTTTCTTTATTCGATTGTTCTTCTGTCTTAATGCACCTCACGTGGACCATTGGGTACGAATTAAAAAATATGTTTAAAATTATTTCTTTTTGACATCCTCCTCAACAGCTTCGTTCTGCTTTCTGAAACAGTCACCCACTGGGAAAAAATCCCAAAGTCTCTGTTGATACATAAGCCACACGTAAGTCTCTTGACCCGTATACTCAGTGTCTGGTTTATTGATGAGATGCATGAGGAAGAACCTAGAAACAATGAGGGTACATGACAAAAGGGTGTAACAAAGGCTAGCCCTAGAGATGAGAGCAATTGTCATTCAACTTACATGTAATTTGCAAGATTATGTTCTTTTTGTACGTGTGTATCGAAACCATGAGGCACTGCATCAAAGTATTCCTTTGGAAGGCCACAAATGAAACAATTACTCTCCATATTGGTCTTTACACTCTCGAGTTGATCACGAAGCTCACCAAAGGCATCGATGATCAAACCTAGAGCCCCAACGGTTGATTAATCATTCGGATGCAGAAGAAAAGTGAAAGAAAATTGTTTCAAAGTCGATAAAAATTATATTTATCAAAGTACAACAGAAAATTTGAAGAAATAAATGAGTACTTACCCTGAATAATAGCGAGAAGAATAACAATGACGAAGAAGAAGAATGTAATATCAAAGATAATTCTGTACAACTCCGAGTCATCACCATCCGGCGCTTCAATCTCATCTCCAATACCCCCACCAGCTCTGACACCCTTATAAAGATGAAAAGTAAAGCATGACAACATATCATGACACTTTCTATCCACCTGGCCCTCTTCCTCCTCTTGCACATAGAACTTTCGGAAAAAGTTGAACGCAATGACAGTATAAATATACACAATAATAGTCAACAGGCCCACAGTCATGATTAGTTGTTTTCCATTATGCGTCACAGATTGCAAAATAGTCCTCAGTGCCTTGATGCCCACTGCGACATCAAGCAGATGAGCAGCAAAGAAGAAATAATTGTAATTACCAGCAATTGAGAATATAAGATAAAAGAGACTGTACAAGAATGAATTATCAGTGATAGTAACACCACCCTTCCAAATCTGATATCTCCAGTCGATGGACGTGATATACCAATACAATCCACTGCCCTCCTCCTCCTGTTGGCTGAATGACGTTTTCTCCATTCCCAGAAGATTACTGATATAATCAAAATCATAAGTTTCACTGTACTTCTGCCTAACCTTCTTCTTAACAAATTTATCCCAATAATTGACTGGAAATGATTTTGCCGATATGACCATTTTGTCCCAATGCGCCTTAATATCATCCTCATCAGGACTTTCAGCAATATACAGCCCATCAAACTCCACTCTCCTGGCAATCTCCTTCTCTCGTTTGAAGATAGCAAGTGGAACTTTGAGTTGATAATAAGCCACTAGCATAGCGAGTGAAACAATTGTATGAACAACAGCCATAGCCCTCATAACATACGACATGTATTGATAATCCTCGGGTACATCAACATACTCCAGAAGATCTTCCTCATCCTCCCCAGAGCTCTCACCTCCACCACTCGCTTCAAATCCACTGCCAGATCCAGATCCATCACCAGACATTTCTCCCATCATTTCTGCCAGTGATTCCTTGCTGCTGTCATTACCAGCATCAAGTGACGTAACCCTATAGCAGAGTAGAGTGAAATTTATGGAGAAGGCAAGAACCAAGGCAATCCATTTTAAACTGTAGAATTTTCTAGCCAAATAGGAGACAATTCTCTGACAATATTGAGACGAATCAAAACCGGGGCCTGCAGATGTTTCTACTGGAGCCCCTTGTTTATTAGCTGCAATAGCTGCCATAACAGCTTCATGAGCAGCCACAGCTTCAGCAGCTGCAAGAGCCTCTGCCCTCGCCTGCTCGCCTCCAAGCAACTCTGCGAAAGCCAATTGTCCATCTGACTCAGTAGACCTATTGACTTCATCTCCACCCTCCTCAGGGGTACTCTCACCAGCCTCCTCTATACTGGATTGTGGTGTTAATGTATTTGTCTCGTGCGCTGCTATCTTCATTGGTCCACCGTCCTCCTTAGTTATATCCATTCCAAACGCCTGGATCTGAAGATTAGATTCATCCGGTGTTGCTGGTAGTGCTGGCAAGTGTCTCAATGGTTTCTCCTCCTCCTTCACCTCAACAACTTCCTCCACTGTATTCGGTCCTCTCATCAATGTTAACAGTATCTTCAAGAAGTAATTAAGTACAACTCCGACACCAAAACCTGAATAATAGACACCGTAGAACAACATCCTGAAAAAGCCAAGGAACAATTCGGGTATCGTCATCTGCTGCATCTCTGCTATCTTGTTTTTGATGTTTGTGGGTGAAAACATGGAAAAAAAGAGGGAAATTCCATCCTTGAAGGCTTGCAAACCTCTTCTAAATGGATCCTTGTTCTTCTCCTCTTCATCGTCACCCAGATAAGTGTAGGATGTTGCACTAACTTTGTTGGGACCACCCGAGTCTTCCACCGCCATCAAAGAACTTGCATGCTGCATCTCAAAGATTGCATCTTCACAGAAATTAATAAAAGTCTCTAGTGTCTCTTTGTCTCCAGCGTCCACCACTGTTGTGTAAAAGTACTGTCTTTTTGATTCTTTGATTTGGGGCTTCTCCCACTGTTCAATATTTGATTCTTTTATTTCAAAGTAAACACGTTCAATCTTCTTGAGGCCATTTAGAATTTCAATTCTCCCGAGGAAGGGCTCAAAGTAATTGAGAACTGATCCTGCTGTTTCGAGGAATCTAGCGAGCCGAGGCTCATTGGGCATGTGCTCGGATAAATTAGTTAGAAGGACTGCAAGATTGAAACCAATCTCTTTAGCTGGCTCGTGAAAACGTCCCATGAATGCTGCATAATTGATCTTTCCATCGTGATGTAATTCACAGCATGCTAGCATGAATTCAATCTCCTCGGGTGTGTAACTCTTCTGCTGCTCCATCTTTTCTTTGAAGTCTTTGGGGTAAACCCAGCCATCATTATTGGGATCAATTTCAAGGAAACTTGGAGATGTCACTAGATCCTTCAACTTCAGAAACATGTCAAAGTACTTTAAAATGAGTTCTACGTTTCCTGCTGATTCTACTAGGGTATCAACCATCTGTTTTCCAATAGTTCCATTTACGACATTTCCTTCTAGCATAGATAGCATCATTGTTATCATATCTTTCTGAAGGTTGAGGAGTTCTTTGAGGAGGTCCACTTGGCTCGAGTGTTTCGATAGTTTGTCCTGCATGTGAGAGAATAAGAAGAGAAAACCTCCAACTGCGTCCCAGAGACGAGAGTGGGCGAGTGCTTGTTGATTTTGGGTGCAGGGACCTTGGATTACTTCAGTCAAGGTGTTGAAGACTTGACTGGCTACGCCGATTGCTTTGAAGAAATTTGCTTTTCCTGCTGGATCGATAAGCTCTTTGCTTGAGTAATGCCAGTAAAAGTCCATTATTGATTCTTGTAGTCTCAAGAGATAATCAACCGTACAAATAACGACGTTCACTGTTGTTGTGTTTCCTGCTTGAGTTCTCAAATAATTCTGCCACTCTCCATTGTGACCCTCACAAGTCAATTGGATGAATCTGAATAGGGCACATGTAAATTCTGCGTCATGCATATTTTTCTCGCCGGCTGCACCGTCAGAGCCAACGCCCAAACCCTCGGCTTTTGTATTCCTCTCGAAAGCATCGAGATCCAGAACACTGCACGAGTTCATTAAGCCGGCTATTGAGGTGAAGAATCCAACGTCTTTCTTCTCCTTCAGATGATTCAACATTCGTCTCTGGATCTCTATGTTACCACCTCGGAGGATTGATATCCCTAGCTCTAGGGTCTTCATCACCATTTCACTGGGGATTCCCTTGCAGGCTGATATGTGAAGGAGCACCATCTCAGCTACTCCTCGGTCTGCCAAGCGGGTTTGAGAGAAGAGGAGCTTCTGTTTTTCCATTTCTTGTTCCTGGAGGAGAATTACGAATTTATTAACAGGAATTAAGGTGTGGAAGAGTTCAGATGAGAATTTTGATTCTTTCAGTTTTCAATAATTTTGAAGGGTAAATTTATCATTTTCATTCATTCTCATTTTTTAAAATACATGTGCTTGGAATCATGCATATTCTTACCATCAATTTATGCATTGGCCTCTTCAGAAAGCATAAACAAGACAATTACCATCAGTACACATAATTAAATTGTTAGGATGAGATTTTAAAAATGACTAGAATAGACACAACAAAGATTAATAGGTCAAAAGCTACAATGAGAATGACTCAAGTTTACAGAACAAGAGAATACTGATGATGTCGACGAGGATCAAGAGGATCAAGACGCTAGATTGTCTTACCAATATGAGTTTATGCGTCGGCTGCTGGCCGATATCAGAGAGTTCGGAAAAGAGAATTAGTTACGTGCATTAAAAGTCAAATTTTTTTGTACATAAGACCTTATCACTTTGAGGGAGGATAATTGCATTCAATTTTTTCCAGATTCTATTGAACATAGTAAGTAGAGATCAAACTTACGTGAATTGAAGGTCCACCTTCCTCACCCTCACCACCACCTTCTTCAGCCTCTCCTTCCTCTTCCTCTTCGCCACAGGATTTCGAGATGATCTGGGCATAACTCATGTACAGAGGATCTTCCTGAAGTGCTCCAGAGCGTTCAGTCATAGCTCCACGACAAAAAGTCGTTACAAGTTGAGTTAGAGGATCAGGTTTGCCTTCTTCCTCTGCTTTATCCATTTTCTTCAACTCTGCATCTTCAAAAGATTGCTAAAAAAAAAAAAAATTATTAATATCATGATAATTTTCACCAATCTTACTCATATTGATGGATGAAAATTTTGTTATTGAATTTTTTTACCGTCAATTCCTCAATCATTATTTCCTGTCCAACATTTTCATCCTGCAGCCACAATTCGTAATAGGTTCTTGCAAAAATGTTGATTGCACGATGTCTAGAAAGAATTTTTATCAATTGAAATATTGTAATTATTTCTAGGTCAATTAGATCACAAAATCACTCAATTAATTACAATCCAGCGTCACATGTTACCTTCTCAATTTATAAAGCGGTTCACTACGGAGACACGCTATAGCTGCTCGTTTTCTTGCAGCACAGAGCACACGTTTCCATCCGTCTCTCAATGGTGGTGGCTTTGTTGCCTATTAGCCAGCATGCACAAATACCCACAATACTAAATTTGTTAAGAGTGTAAATGATTCAAGCTCAGCTTGAGATATCTTCTCAAATGATTAGTTTGACAAAAACGCAAATTCAA
The DNA here is from genome assembly GCA_035578325.1 of Coelinius sp. EB29. NCBI lineage: Eukaryota > Metazoa > Arthropoda > Insecta > Hymenoptera > Braconidae > Coelinius > Coelinius sp. EB29. The sequence goes on along the minus strand of JAOZGT010000005.1, from coordinate 1,170,979 downwards.
TTAAAAACCATTTAAAAAAAATAATATAGGATACCTCGGTAAGGAATGTAGGGGGGTTTGACGAAAACAAGCAATAACTGCTCGTTTTCTCTCAATCGATACCACGGATCTGTAAATATTCTTGCTCTGCTGCTGGGGATGATCTATCTACTCGTATTTAACAAGAAAATAAATTTAAATGATATTAATAAGACGATCAATTGAAATTAAATTTACCAATAAAGTTGTAAAACAAAGTAAGTCAATTCCATCGAATTAATCAGAAATGTAAATAAAAGAGGGATAGAATCGCTTTAAAAAAACTCACCATATGCAGTCCAAAGAGCACTTTCGCCATGTCGGTGATCCTAGCAACGACATCCTCCAGCTGCTGAGGCTTCACACACTCCAGAGAGTCTTTTTTCTGTCCAAGCTTCGAGTACAAATAATGCTGCCAGGACATCTCGTCAGCAGGATCAAGTTTATCTGGCAGTGTCAATTGTGTCTTGGCAAACTCCCCAATATCCGGCTCAGGGAGTTTACTCAAGAATCTGTCCTTACAATGTTGAACCAATTCCTGCTCCCTACCAGCGAACAAATTCAAACCAACTGGAAGGAGTCGTTTCAAACAAGCGACCATCAATGAAGCCTGAACCTCCTTATCCTTGTCTCTCTTCTTATCTCGATTTTTCTTCTTCTTTTTACCCCCTCCACCTGGTGCAGAGCCATCCGTAACCGTCGCTGTCCTCCTAGTTGCTGTCGGCATAATTAATATCATGTTATCGATCTCATTTGCTGAGATAAAGTTCTGCTCTTCCTTCAAGAAATACTGAGACTTGGACCAAATATTGAAGATTGCTGCCACATGGTTGTACAAATCCTCAGCCTCAGGGATGTTATTTCTGAGCCAGTGATTCCTCTGGAGATCAACGTACTTGATCAGTAGAGGATAGAAAGCGTAAATGTCTCGCACTAACAGTTGCCAGTCTTCCTGGATCTGCGCCTCCACTTGAGATGTATCATCAGTGGAGGACTTGATGAAACCACGAAGAGATTCCTCCTTGTGGAACATATTATCAGTACGTTTTCTGACACGTTCAGCAAGTGGTAAAAAGGGATCTTTCAAGAGTTCCTCAGACGAGTTGATGATAATTTGTTGAGTGTAAGCAGCTATTCTAGTCATCCAGGGTGCATTCTCATTTCCTATATTCTTTTTAATTAACTTTAAAACATTTTTGAGTAACTGATTCATGTGATCACTCGTTACCATGCTGACATAAGTACCCTCGGTTGGTGTATTATTATCAGGCCCCTGTGCCCACCAGAATGGCAGATATGAGCAGAGAAGCGGAAGAATAACATCGACAATATGAGGTGCATCATTGTAAGTCTTGTCAGACTCAACAAACTGATCAACTTCAGTTAGGATTGTCTCCAATGTCGGCATACTTGACTCCATCCGCGTCATTATATCCTGAGCTTCCAAGGAATGGTCAGCAATTCGATTTAATAAAGAGAATTGATTGTTCTTATTCAAATGGGGCTCTAAAAAGGCAACTGGAAAGCAACTGGAGAATGCACCAAGACACGAGCCCAAATTTGGTTTATTCCGTTCTATCTCTGTCTTCAGGTACTTTCTATCATGCGTCAAAGTGGAATCAATACCCAGGGTGTAGAGGGAAGCCAACATCTTGTACGAAGCGACTTGAATCTCATCAAGAAGAAGATCACTCCCATATTCACAAGCAGCTAGATGATCAAACATGGCTGTCAGCGTTGCAAGAATAACATTATTAATGTAAAATAGAGATGTAGATGTTTTTAGATGAGTTCCTCTGAGATGACTATATTTGCCCTCTTGCAGATTCAAAATCGTATGTCCAAGATCGTCCGCAGTGTTATTGAAGAAAGTCAACATGGAAGTTCTGATGAACTCTGGACAACTCTTTACCAATGATTTTGCATCAATTCCTTTGACCAAAACTTGCAAACAACGAACTGTAATTCTAACATCAGCACCAAACGCTGCTAATCTCGAACGCAAAAGACTGGCTAATTTACAAAACAGGGAAGCTACCATTTCTTTTTCCTTCAATGACGCAGCTCCTACATTATTCGTAGGTGTTGCAACGGTAATGAAATAATTTCTGTGAGTGCTAAAGTACTTTTCCACTAGTGGTAACACAACTTTACTGAAAAACTTGATATCTCTTGTTGATGTTTTGAAGCTGATGCGTCTGCTGAATGTATCGGATGGTCTCAGGAGCTTCATATTGATGGTAGCCTTATCAAGATATTCAATAAGTTTAACAAGAAGTGTAAATGCGAATCTGTTTTCCGCTGATGCATTAGGTCCCGTCACTTCTGGGTCTCCTCCACGATTAGGTTTGTGAAGTTTGTATCCTTGATACTGAAGATACTTCAAGAATTCTTGGGACCTCTCTCTGTCCTTTCTCTTCTCCTTATCAGTTAGAAGATCATAAGGAACCAATTGCGGATGAATTCCACCTCCAGAAGTATTCAACTCTTCTTTCTTCTTCTTCGCCCAGATGTCATGAGCATTGTCAGCAAGTCTCTCTGCCATATTCTGCATCTCCCTACTCAGAGTCAAGTTTGTCATGTCTACGGGATGAGGATCGTAGTTGAAAGGATTAGCAGTATCTCCTTGGGCTTTAGAAGATCTCCTCAAGGAGTTTCGATTTGTCGAGGGTGCATCACCTTCTGCATGTTCTACACTCCAGCCAATGGCTAACAATGCTTTCAAACTCTCCCTGACTGGCTCTTTGTATCGCTCTTTCTCGTAATCATTCAACATATTGTAGGGCTTCAGTCTGGGATGAGTTTTGTTGCTATCTGACCAAGATTCTCCATAAGTCCAACCATTTTCTAGCTTTCTGCTTGCCCAAGCATCGTGATAATGTTCCGAAAACTTTTGAACAATCTGATTCAAGTCATTCGTGAGAACTATACTAGAAGTATTGATGGGTTGAGGATTGTAGGGACCATCTGGGGATTGTGTTGATGCTGTTTTACTGCTGTACCATTCATCATCGTAAGTTTTAGGCATAGTGTAGTCTGGAGGTAGTGCACAACCGATTGCAGTGAGACAGGGGAGTGCTTTGCCGAATAATTCAGGATCGTAATCCATTTTTGATAGAGAGTCGAAGATGTTGTCAAAGAGAACCATTGTCAAACGTTTTTCCTCATCACTGGAGGCACCATAAGCACCCTGAGCTCCAACTCCAGTGGATCCGTAATATTTGGCACAACGTTCGTAGTGCAGAGTCAGAAGTCTCAGGGCTACTGTTGTGTATTCCGACAGATTTGAGACGTCAACTGTGAGTTTACGGAGGAGTTTCAAGAGCATACTAGGTTGCATTTGACTGGTCAAAGCTACCAAAAAGTCGGAGACTGCTTCTCGCTGACCCTTGGTCAACATTCGATTTTTACTGAGACGGTAGACTGTGTGAAGGGTTGCGTCGAGAAGACTCGCGTAATTATCGGCTTCGTTGTAGAATTTCGAGTGTTTTATGAGGAGGGGGAGAATGCTGACGCCGATGTATCGATTCATTGCTAGGGCCATGTCGGACTCGTAGCCGTCGTTTCTATCGAGCATTGTGGCTGCTCGTAAGTCAGGGAGGAAGGCTTCTTCGAGAAGTCTAAAGAAGAGTTCCTTCGTTTCGATTCCGTAGACTCGTTCGAGAAAGAGTACTATGCTCTGTTTGTGGCCAGGGATGAGCCCGGAGGGAGTGTCACTTTTTGGACGTTCTTGACCTACTGCGGGATTTGAGAGGGTAAAACGGAGGGAGAGAACTCCTTGGAGATCGTCGAGGGGTACGAGAGAACGGAGAATCGCTCTGGCTCGAAGGGACTCGTTCTTTCCTAAAGAGGAAAGCAATCAAAATTGATTTTTCAAAGCTCCACAATGAAAAAACATGGAGAAGATGAGTGGAGGGATTTATCAGAATTTACCCTGTTCAATTACTGAAGAATCTGGTGCACATCGGCCCAGTAAATCAACGAGTGTACAGTAGAAATTCAAAATAGCAGCACCAGTATCAATGTAATCCTCGTCATCATCAGATTCTGGTAGAGGATGCTCAAATTGCCCCACCAGGTCGCCCTCAGGTTGATCGTGTACCTGTTTAAAACGCTGAGTTCAAGATTTATTAGTCGTGGAGTTGATACATGCTCGGATTTACATTGAAATTGACCAAAATCGATGCAAGGATTCTCTCTTTTTCTAATGTAGGGAGAATAAAATTCAGGGATGCAATCGTGGTCTTTACATGCTCTCAATGGGAATCAGATTAACAATCATCGCAATTTTAGAATATAACGAAAAATCTAGGGAACTATTTGAAGGGGAAAAGATCTTACTTACAGACCAAATCCTTCAATCGATAATGTTTCATCAATAATTCGTGGTTCTTTTTGCCATGATTAAACTTACTTTTCGACGATCTGCAATGCGCTCTGACATTTTGTTGGCATCGACGATGGCCTTCATAAGACCATCACCTGCACCACGCAGAGCAGGGCCTAGGCACTCGGGTCTTCGGATGAGGAGACGAATCACCAAGTTTGCATTTTCTTCAACGCTTTCACCTAAACAATTGCATTTAGTTTATGTCAAATGTGAAATCTTGGTTGACTCTGAATTGAATTTGAAAACAAGTGATTTAGGTGAAAATGTTAAAAGACTTTTTATAAAAATAACAATATTCTCCCTCGAAAAAAACTTATTGTCGAGGAGATCCCGTAATGATGAGATAACGGCAAAAAATAAAAAATCACTCACCATTCACCCAAACACAGAATCTCAAGAAGTCGAGGTACCTCTCTCCCTCAACCGGATCCCACCCAAGATCCGGATATCCCTTCTCAACCAACTCTGAATTCGATTGGAGTCCACAACGTGACAAGTAAACTGCGATTTTCTCAAGATAATGCTCCCTGAGTGCCAGCGCAAGCTCTGTGTTCTCCATAAGAGAGGAATAAGCAACATCGAGAGGAGTTGATCCCCTCAGTGACGGTCTTGACAGTAGAATATTACTATTCTCCAGTAAAAAATCAAAATGATCGAACATAGCTTTCTGATTTTGCCTCGAAGTCCGACAGAAGTAGCACAAGAATCTGCAACAAGCGACAACCATCTCGTGCGAAGTATCTTTTTCTTTGGCAGGTGCCTCTCCCTCCGCAGCCTGAGCCTGGGCTTGAGCATCAGATTGAGCCTGGGATCTTCTTCCAAGTGTATTGATCATGATAGCCATCACATTTTCATGGATTCTGAGGACTCTGATCAAGTCCGGATGCTGGAAGAAGGTATGATTATTGACCAATTTCCAGAGGCGTTCCCTCACCAGTTCCTCCTCCTCCTGAGACATTTGGACAGGCAGCAATGCTCGGATTTGACTCAATCCCACCCACATCTGAGCAACATCCGCCCTGGTCTTACTGTTTGTTACATAGGTCTTTTCTAATGCACGAATTAATTCACCAACAGTATCGTACTGCCTAACCAAAAGACTAAACATCTCTCTAACCAATTTCGGTGTCTCTATCTGAGTTTCTTCAGCCCATTTTGTAATTGTACTGATCAAGACTTTCCTAAAGACCTCCTCGGGAGTCTTTTTCTCTGGTTCAGGAGGAGGCTGCTTCTCGTTCTCAGAATCAGTTGGTTCCTTTGTCGAGCTTGTGATCATGTGAAGAACTCTCTTCATTGCCCCAGGCTGCTCAATCTCCTCGACATCGTTGGCTGCATCAGCAGCTTCTTGAAGGGCATGTAACGATACGTAGGTCATAAGTTCGCTATGAAATTCGTTCATTGCCTTGAGAATATCCTCGCCGCATGGCATGTTCTCGGGATCATCGTCTTCCAGCTTCTTGAAACTGAGGATTGAATTCATCTGCTCGCGCGGAGGACAACGGAACTCTCTGGTCTTCTTTGCTGCCACTGCTGACGGCAAATCCGATTGCTTTATCTCGATGTATCGGCGTAGTTGGTCGGCCTGCAGCTCACCGATGAAGTCATGGCTGAAGGAAATTATTGACTCGACTCTGTGACGAAGTTGGACGTCGCAGAGGTGGTGAAGGAGATAACACATCTGAAGTTTTGCTCCTTCCGCCATTTTCATATGTAGGAGGCCCTTCCTGTGTTCATCTTTACCCTCTGAAAATTATTTTTGAGAGAGTTTAGTTTCTACGATCTTACTAATGTGGAGAAAAGAGAAAATTTAAGCTCAAGAAAATTTTATACCTCTGTCGAATGTTGGATCCCAAGTTTCTGGATTGATCATAATTAATAATTTCTCGATATCTTCATTTCTCAACATCCCAACCAGAAGCAGACGATCTACAAGTTTGATCAAAGGCCTGGAAACAAACTCTCATTATTTAGGGATAAAAATATTCTCTGATGAATATTCGCAAATGATTGAATGAAAATAAATTCCTAATGTTACGAAATTTTTGGTGGATTTCCGACATACAGAAAAAGATTCTCGTTACTGCCACCAATGGGATCTCGATTGTGCACCTGATTGACTTCGACGGCTTCCTTCAGTGCCATCATCACATAATCACGAACAATATCCAGTGGAAAGAAAGGGCTGTAGAGGCTCCTGATATTCTCGATACTCTGGTTCTCACTGGAAGGAAGTACCCTTGATGTCGACTGATTAGTAAAGGGTATTCACTCCATTGGGATATTTTATACTCACTTGATATCCGTCATTTTCATCTGAGGACGTACTGATTCTGTTTCTAAATATCGTAAACTGTGTCTCATTTCTACATTCTCATACAGATCCTTCAACTCTTGCCCTAGATAAAGATCATAGTAACAAAACAATTTCATAAAATGTTAACTGATCGTGTTATTCATGGAAGAACAGTCAGGAATTGGGGAAAAAGGGTTTACCCAGAGGAATTATGTATTCATTCTTGCAAACTTCCATTGTAGTGGCATGTGACTCAAGATGAAGAGCAATGAGAAGATCATAGAAACCCTGACGAAGTGGGCCAGACATGTATTCAGCTCGAATAGCATAGAGCAATTGTTTCTGATCCACGTGAAGACAGAGAGCGTGAGCTGCACGATAATTTGATTGATAACAGAGAGCTGCGTAGAGTGTCAATGTGTGTGCGTGGAAACTGAAACAATAAGGTCAATTAGGCAAAGTCACGCGGAGATGAATTCATTTACCTCAAGAGTTTATCCATCTCAATGAGTTCAAGAATATCGATGCACCTGTCCTCCTCAGGTATATGAAGTGCAAGCATAGAAATAGCGTCCTCACAAAGCATTGACCATCCCCTAATGTCAGAAAGCTTCAAAGCATGAACTTGAAGTGATTGATTTGGGACTCTGGCCCACTGATGTGGCTTCAAACACTGCACCTTGAGTCTGGGTGGAAACTGGGGGATCACATGACGCTCAGAATTCTGAAGAACAGCTGCTGATAGTGGAAGAGTCGTCGATGTTCTCCCAAGTTCGATTTGGAGAATTTCTTTGCTCGTTGCCTCGACGAAAATAGCTGGGAAGAGCTTTGTATCTGGCTCCATTCTGAACTTGTGACTTGTTTCCTTACCCTCACAGGTGAAAGATACTAATCCAGTTGCTGTATCGACAAAACAACCCACAAACATTCCTTGGGATGCGCCTTTACCCGATGCATCTTGTGTTACTTGGTTGTATAAGTCATCAGCACGTACCATGTAGCAACTCTGTCTGTCCACCCTTGAGATGAGAACAATTATTTACTGATTTAATATTATTCCACGAAATCATTCAATCAAATTGATCAATTGAATACGTACTGATCAATTGGACGGTCATAATCATCAACAATCACCACTGAAGACTTTCTCACACGAGACAGATTAAAATCCTTCGTGTGAAGATGATACTGCGAAGTGACCCAACCGATGTAAACATGAGTAGGATCCTGACCGGGGAATATTCTAACACCATAGAAATACTCATTCATTAGCTTCAAACATTCTGCATCGTAGAGTTCATTTCCAATTGCTTCTACTCCAGTTCCTGCCAAATTTACAGACATCGCTTTGGGAGCATTTGGACTGCGATCTGGTATTGCAGGAGGTACTACTTTCAAGTCAGTCTTGAAGGGATGAAAAAATTATGAATTGATAAAAATTTCAGGAAAAATTCTCTGATATATTGATAGATACATTTGACACACGAACTTGTGGAGGAAGCCTTGATGAAAGTCTGCCTGCAGAAACACCTTTTCCACTTCTGTCAGACAGATCCGACCGTGCGGTTGGTTCTGGTGTTTTAGATTTTGCGTCAGGAGACTTTGCCTTTCGTGAAAAGAACCTGGAAAATGAGAATTATGTAAATTTTTTGCTGGATAGAACAAAGGAAACAATCAAGACAATGAATGATTTATCTTACTCGATGTCTTCCATCTCTTTGCTAAGCTTGCTAGCAAAAAATATATATATATTTTCATGGAATAATAAAATACCATCTAAGAGCGAATGGTAAAGAGAATCAATTGTTAATTCACATACCGAAATGGTGATTTTCCACGTTTAAGTTTTTTATCGTCTTTGGCATCTCCATTCATCTCATCAAATCCATTCACCATTTCTGCTTCACTATTTCCGTTATTTAAAGTACGTGAACCATAAAGTGAATTTCGTCTTGGTGGTCTAGATGGACGATTTCTCATTGGCAGTGGTGATTCACTCATAGGCATATCTTCTGCTACATCCTCGGAATAATTACATTGAAGTCCTGAAGATACATAAGATTTTATAATCATCTACATTCAATAAATTTCATACCTTGGAAGAAAGCACACAATAGCTAGCAGACAATAGAAAAAGCAGTGGGTCTCAGCTCTGACCGAGTTTTCATCCTGACAAGCCTACATAGAGGGTAGCTAAGGGTCAAGGAAACTTGAGGAAACTCCGATGCATTTGTTCAATGAAAATTCGTAATTCGTCAATAATTTTTTTAATCATTGTCGATGGCTGGGATAGTCTCCTGGGGGGCCCAGAACTGTCTATATCAAATTTCAAGATTTCGTCGCCCTATGACACTGAAGCTAGCACACGATGCTGGCGGACGGAGACGCACTACTTATGGTAGGGACTGTACCGGGCGAATATATATGTTTTCCGTCGTATATATTGTAGACACATGCACCGGGGGGGTTGTAATTTTTTTAATAGGATGGGAGGGGGGTGAGAATTAATAATTTGGGGGATAGAACGCGTCGGGAGACTGTGTTTATCTATAAGAAAATAAAAAAATCGTGAATTTAAGGAAATTTGACCTTCGGAAGGAGATTGCGGGAAGGGGTATGTATTCCGGGAGTCCACCCTTTTACTGGATGAGGGGGAGGGGGTGGGGGACTAATAATCTGGGTGATAGAACGCGTCGGGAGACTTTGTTTATTTATAAGAAAATAAAAAAATCGTGAATTTAAGGAAATTTGACCTTCGGAAGGAGATTGCGGGAAGGGGTATGTATTCCGGGAGTCCACCCTTTTACTGGATGAGGGGGAGGGGGTGGGGGACTAATAATCTGGGTGATAGAACGCGTCGGGAGACTTTGTTTATTTATAAGAAAATAAAAAAATCGTGAATTTAAGGAAATTTGACCTTCGGAAGGAGATTGCGGGAAGGGGTATGTATTCCGGGAGTCCACCCTTTTACTGGATGAGGGGGAGGGGGTGGGGGACTAATAATCTGGGTGATAGAACGCGTCGGGAGACTTTGTTTATTTATAAGAAAATGAAAAATCGTGAATTTAAGGAAATTTGACCTTCGGAAGGAGATTGCGGGAAGGGGTATGTATTCCGGGAGTCCACCCTTTTACTGAATGAGGGGGAGGGGGTGGGGAACTAATAATCTGGGTGATAGATCGCGTCGGGAGACTTTGTTTATTTATAAAAAAATGGAAAATCGTGAATTTAAGGAAATTTGATCTTCGGAAGGAGATTTGCCATTCCGACTAAAGGTTGGGGGGATTTTCTATATGTGTGAGGGAGGTTCACTATGAATTCCAGGATTTCCTCGCCCCTAGAAACCCCAAAACCCTAATTCCAGCACATTGTTATAAATTATTATAAACAAATGCGACGGTGATTTTTTTTAATTTTCATTGAACACATGCATCGGAGTTTCCTCAAGTTTCCTCGACCCTTAGCTACCCTCTATGTAGGCTTGTCAGTGTGAAAACTCGGTCAGGGCTGAGAACCACTGCTTTTTCTATTGTCTGCTAGCTATTGTCTGCTTTCTTCCAAGGTATATAAATTTCTCTTTCTCATTCAACTCACCCTTAATATCACTCATACTGAATCCAGACTTCATAATCTGCTCTATATGAGCAGAAGGTTGTGCATTTTGTTGAGCCTGTTCATTTTGCTCTATGATCAATCTATTCTGTCTCATTTTAATTTCCTGCCAGCGTCGCATTTTCTCATTTTCCGGAATGAAAGTCGATTGACAGATAACTGGTAGTGATAATCTTAAAAATTCCCAATTGGCTTTTTCCATTGTCTCGAATGTATTGTGAGAAATTTTGAGACAAGGTGGAGTGTCTGAACCTGCGGGAATTCTAGCTACGTCAATTCTAGTATCTGCCATGTCATCAGTGTTTTCGAAAATCGGTTGGTCTTTGGTGTACCAGAATGTCACAGGTCGATTCATATTTCTACATCAGAATAGATGAAATTAATTATGAAATGATTTTTTTATTTTCAAAATTATTACATTTGATATTAAATTAAAAGTCTTCTACCACTCACACACAGAAAGGTTCATATCCTTCTTGAAGACCGCAAGTAGTAAAATACTGAAGAGTATCAACATCCTGTCCAAACGTAAATTTCGCCTTCTGTCCAACTCCCAAAGTAAATGCTGGTACAAAAGAATCCCCCTGAACATCAGCAAACGATGTTTCTCCACCCAATGCATCCATAAGAAGTTCTCCATTCAAAGAAAAGCCTGAGACACAATATCTCCAATTATCTCTTGCAATTTGAGCACAATTTTCTAATTAAAAAAAAATCAATACTTCATTCAGGGGGAAATTTTCTATTTGATAGCACTATAAAAAATATTAAATGTTTATTTTAAGGAATACAGAATGGAGCAAACGGCACAATTAAGCTAGGACATTCAGGTGGCAAAGATATTGTGAATTGTGGAGAGAAGATTGATCATGCAATTGGGTATGAACTTGAAGATGATCAATACCAGTGTTTATTGGTTTTTATTATTATTTTTTCTGTGATAATACAGGAAATGTAAATGAATCGTACTTCTGTGATTAGTTGTAATGAATGGATAAATTTATTTTAGTGTTTTATTCATATTATAACTTTGAGTAGAATACTGGATATCAGGTGTACAGCTGTTTCACTTTCATAAATGATTATTGAATTATGAAAATGCAAATGATGATGATGATTCCCAATTTTCAAAGCTTCAGTTTATTTTCTATTAAAAGCCAAATCAAACAAATATTAATTCATAATTTTGTAAAATAAAAATGTATGAAAAAGCATGCGTTAGTAACATATCGGAGTATTTACAGGGTATTGGCGCTATTCAATTGAATATTTTAATGATAATTTTGGTCAATTTGTAAAAATTGCGAAATAATTTGATCAACTTTTCCTACAAAAAGAAAAATAATAAAAAATACTAGAATAAATAAATTGAGCCGATATCCAGTAATCTATCTCTACACTCAGATTATATAAATTGAGCTTTAATAGATTGATAATTTTAAAAAATTGGCAGCCGAAGCGTTCGTTTAAAGTTTCCGTCTTACTAATTGTTCGGTCAATAAGATCCAGGAATACACCGACAACGTCTCCAACCTGCCATTGTTTGCCGAACGTTTCGGCGTTGCCTGAGTATACTTTTTCCTCCTTTAAAATAAAAAATTTAAAAGCAATTTCAAAAACACTTGAGCATAAATAACAATTGCCTCGATCATACATCTGTTGATCATTATTTATTCAATTCACTTTGTAATGAAGCAGTGACTGAATCATCGGTTATCAATCGATTCGATTATCTATAAATTCGGAATAATTTTTGTTCCATTAAGGAGGGGGAAAGATGAAAGTAGGATGCAAAAACCAAATAAACATATAATGTAAACATCGAGCGAGACAAAGACACAGTAGTGACTGGTGAACATAAAATAAATCACTCGATAGAAGAATTAAAACTTATGATTTGTTTGTTGCTTCTTCTAGAGACATATTAAATTGGTAAATTCTCTATTGGAACATTCTCAATGGACTCTTACTGATTGTTCCATCCGTGACGTCAATGAAACAGCCAACTACGTCACCCACTTGATATCTGTGACCAAAAGACTCGCAAAGACCTCCGTGTACTTTGGTCACCTGATATTTTACGTTGTAATTAAGTATTGATTAATCATTATTCGATAAATAATTAATTGTATATTGATCTAATAAACCGGAAAACCTAACTCATGATTTTATATCAAGAAATATTACTAATAAAAATACGATGAAATTGTGAATACTATAACTTTTGGAAATTGATTTTTGACGTACATTGTAGCCGTCGAAGGCCCAAGTGTTTTCGTCATTTCCTATCATATTTCCAGGGGCACAGTCGGATTTTGCCCAACCCACTCTCATTGGTCCTGCTGTCAATACTTCAAATTCAAAATACCATTTTCCAGTGCTCACTGCGTAATGTTTTTCTACTCTGTAGGTTCTGAAATATTGTTGGCGAAGTTTGCTTGCTTCTAGTAATTGAGCTGAATAAAAAACAAATAATTAAGAATATTCTGTTGAAATAACTAATTGAGAAGAGTTCCAATTAGTTTAAAACTTGTATTCAAAGTTTGTTTTCTACGAATAGAGAAATTTTCTGTAATCTTGACATTTCTTTACGAAAAAATTCTCTCAATTGACTAAATAAAATAATATCAATCTACCTTCATGCTGATCACCAGTGGGTGGATCCAATATATACCCATTAACCAGCAAAGTCTTGACAGTTTCACTCGCCGTATCTCTATTAGCCTTCTTGATAGCTTCATCAACCTTGGAATAAGGCACCAAGTGTGGACTTCTTCTCATATCCGAGTCCTCATTGAGCCCATACGTCCATCCCTGACTGATTCTCTCCTTGGCCCACAAATTGTGAGTATTTTCAGCCAACTGATCCACCAACTCCTCCATCTTCGGTGTCAGCGTTACATCACTGAGATCGAGAGGTACTGGTTTATATCCATTGCTCTGTAGAAAAGGTTCATTCGGTAGCCTGAGGTTTCTAATTCTACTCCGTGGTGGCTCCTTAGAAATATGATAACCAAATGCAACAATTGTCTTCAGGGTTTGCACTGCCAACTGCGTATCGTATCGCTTCTCAGCAAGTGGCAGATGCTCAAATTTCACAATGCAAGGATGTATTCTCCTCAAATCATCCCGCTGTTCACCATAGATCCAACCAGCTTCAATCTTATTCATTGCCCACATCTCGTGAATATTCTCTGCCAATTTATCCCGAATATCTTCAACAGCTGATGGAAGATTACTCATACTCGTATCAATAGGATCAGGAACAAATGCTGTATCGTCTTCGATGAGCCAGGGACCTGCCAGCATGACTTTGTTCATGTTACCAAAATAGAAACATGGATCGAGAGACAAAATTTGTTGGGGGAGAAGACTCTCAACTAGGGGTGAAAATTCCTCTGGGGGTTGAAACTTGAGTTTTCCATGGTCACCTCCCAGTAGAAATCTACAAGAGAGCTTTGAGGAGCAACTGATAACGGGAAAAAACATTCCGTCAAGATTGAAATTCCTGAAGGATCCAGAGATGGGAACACCGTTGAAGGCGAATGTGATGACAGGTACTGTAAGATCCAATGCACAACCAATTACATCACTCTTTCTGATGTAGGGGGCAACGGCGTTTTGCATAACTGGCGTCTTCCTCCCACCGGTCCACAAGAAGGCACCGTCAAAACCAAAGGAATACAAATCATCACCCACTCCATTACCTCCCCACTTCTCTCCACCCCCTGGATACGGTACATATCCACTTGTATTTGCCCAGCCAATCCTCAAATGCGGCATCATGTGACTAGTCTGCTCTATATGATCAACTGTCACTTCAAAGTACCACTTCTGGTAAACAGCTGAACCCTCTACTCGACCCACAAAGATGTTGGGTCTGATGCTCGCAACGTGATCCACTAGTTGGGTTTGAAGGAGAAGATTCTTGCCAGGTAAGAGAAAATCACAAATATTATTTTGTGATGATCTCACTGCGACACCATTACCCACGCAAAGTGAGCACAGTACGTCAAGGACTTTGGGATCCCTTCCATGTTTCTCTAACAGAGAAATTATGACTTTAATGTGCTCGTCTCTCATCATGTTCAACGCCTCTGGCGAATCAATGAGGACACAGTGAAGTACATCGAGCATTCCTGTGCCCTCACTGGACGCCTGAGAGCCAAGCCTACTGAAGAGCCAATTTAGTCGATTACTGTTGGCAAATTGAGCACAATTTGTATGATTTCCTTTGATTATCGCTGCTAGGAGTTGATACAGGTAGCCGGATATTTGATCCCATGCTTGACCGCTCTCGTCACCTGATAGGGCCACCAGAAAACCCTGGGATGTGATGACATTTATCTTATCGATTGCTTCGAGAATCAAATTGAGAATGCCCTCTTCCTGGAATAGATCCTGACGATTGCGGAGAGCACGAAAGCGATTTTGCTTCTCCTCGTGTTCTATAAATGGAGATTAAGGGGTTAAAATTATTTGGATATTTTTGGGGATGAATTCAGGGGTATTATTAATTCAGTGAATAAGTAGTGACAAACAGGAGATGAATTAAAAATGGATCTTATGTACTACAAATACATATATCAATTTTATAATTTTACGTATCTAATTTTATAATTTTGCAACAGAAATATTTCCTTACCCATATCGTCCTCCGGCTGGGCAAAGTAGTTGATCAAATCCTCCAGGCACATCACCATCTCATTCAAATTAACATTTTGGAAGAACATGGAAGCCCTTCGATCGATCTGTAGATTTTCTAGGCCTCTAAAAATAGTTTATAAATTCTAACAATTTTTTCTTCTCTCCATCGATTTCTCCAGGAAAAATGTGGTTTAGGAGTAATTTATATAATACATTGCTGGAAAGGTAAAGGAATGCGGGCGTTAGGGAATTTGGGGATCAACTCACGTGATGAATTGAGTGAATAAACTACTGCATTTCCTTATGACTCGGGCTGTCCTTGACTCTTCCTCCTGAGACCTTGAGAAATCAAGACCGTCATCCATCTTTCCCTCTTCGTGAAGTACCGCCTGCTTCTCCTCCACTTTACCCACTCCTTTCTTCTTTGTTTCGTATGACTAATTGCATCATAAAACGAAGTATTCTATTAGTCTTGTTGAAACTTAGTCATCAAGTGATGAAACGAGATAAGTTTATTCGATTTTGCCAACAGTTTTTTGACGATATCTCTGAATCTGAGGGAAATTGTGAAATCCTTATAAGGACCTTTTTTCTAGCTCTCACTATTCTCTACAAAAGAGGTCCTTATGAAAAATCTGCTATCTCCATTAGACTCAAAGATATTCACCAAAAACTTAACAACAGATAGAGTTGATGGATGAAGTCTTTTGTATTCTAAACAAATTAATACCTTGTAAGAGACCCAAAGGCACGTTGTTGAATGTTGCATGATAACAGTTGAGTCTCCATACTTGATAATTGGCAGGCCAATGACTTCGAGATCTTTATCCTCGAGTATAATTTTTTGATCGTCTTTCTCCTGACGCAGCCAGAAAGTTGAAGTTTCGATCGTAGCGTCGTTTCTATACAAATGAGAATAAAAAGAGAGTTGAGAGAGTTCAAAGTTGTGTGAAATCGTGATAAATGTTCATCGACACGGTACCAGGAGAATCTAAAAAAAATATAAACCCTGAACTTATCTAGAAATGTGACTCACCTATCGACCAAGTAGAGTTCGTTATTTTCTCTTACACCGAGATATCGTCCAGTTGTCAGATGTCTTATTCTCATTGGATGAAGCCAATTTATAAAACCACCTGCCCATTTTGTACGTGCTAATTCGAGCCTCCATAGGGATCTTGCTTGGCTCATTACACTACCACCTTCGTAGATAACAATACTAGAAATGGAATAGAATATTATCGATTTTATTTGTAAATTGACAATTTCATGAATTAATTTCATGAAATACTACAGAACAAAAAAAAAAACAAGTTAGAATATATGAAATTGATCAAGAATCCATTCAGTCAAAATGATTTTCATCTCGCTAATTGTCTCCTAAAAACTCTTACTTTTGACTCGGCGTAGGATTCCAACTAGACGGTATAGTCAGACACTCATCACCCCCATGAAAGAATCTCAATACATCTCCACCAAATACATATCCAACATATTTCATTTTACTTATTCCAGTGCCATAAGGCTGCACTGACCAATGTGTAACATGAAATGATGCATTTACCACAGATAGATCATTCTCCTTGGTAGTGTGCTATTAAACATAGAGACAAAATACATGAATTCACAACATCTATGAACAAGTGAATACTTTGTTGAACGTGAATGAAAAATCTTTACCAAGTATCTCTCAGTGGCAACTGATACGAGAATGAGGTCATCACCAACACGAACTTTTTCACCCTCAGATCGTTGTTTCGATGCAGGATGTACAGTCCACCAGCAAGCCTCACCTAGTCATCATGAATTTTTTCATTTAATCAATAATCTCAAGTGATTATTATTATTCTACTCACCATGCGAGTGCTCTTGGAGACCAACATCAAATGCCAGTTTATCGTTGGATGAACTTGTTGATAGACATGCTAGATACTAATGTCACACAAAAAACAAATGTTATCTCTTATTCATTCTACGAATCTCAAATAAATAATAAACATAATACAAGAAGCTATTAATCATAATTACCATATCACTGTTCTGATGCCTGAGGAGAATTGCATTACCATAGAGTAGAGTTCTGTGTCCTGAACCCGTACCTTTTCCCTAAAATTCACAAATTCATTTTAATCTCATGTAGAGACATTCGAAAAAAAAAAATCTCTCAGATTTGAACATAATTATTAAAAAGTCATTCATTCTAAAATTGATTTATTCATTTTCATAATTTTATTACTTAATTAAATTACAGTGAATTATTACTTCAATAAATACTCAAATTTTAAAAATTTTAACATAATATTTTTCTACCAAAGTTCGTCTCCAACTAAGAGAAATTGATTATTATATACCCATTTATTTTTATACACTGTACAAGGGGGGCATGCAGCTATGGACAAGTAACATGGGATTATAAATTTTTGCATCGCATGGATGAATAATATGAAAGTAAGCCAGGATACAGGTCAATCCATTAGCAACTACATTTCATTAATTAAGGAATTCATAACGCATGCTTAGAACAAAGTACTTACTAGGGTATCTTGTTGCTGGAAATGAAAAAAACACAGAACAAGATGAATTACTGACAGATGAATATTTTATATTTTGTAAAGTAATTAATGAATGATGAATTAATGGGTAAAATTTATTACTTGTAGATATTTTTTTTTTTTTTATGATGAGGCGATATTGAGAAATGACTTATGAGGGAGTGTGAACATTCGTGTGCGTCTCATTGACCTATTCAAGGGTGACATTGACACATGCGGCTGTTTGGAGGGGTGGATGCAACACGCGGATGCATTCTGAAATGTCTTGTATTCTTCCTGTGCCCCTTTTTCATTCGCTGTTGGACAACATGCATTTATCGATCGATGTCGTGAATCGAATGAGAAGGCAACTTTTATTGTTTGATATTTTATTTACTCGATATATGATTTTTCTGTTATTTATCTTCATTTCTCTTTCTCATTCCTTGATGAAGTGAGAAAATGTGATAAGTCCAATATGATGTATCTGGTGATAATGTAATTATCTCAGAAATGAGTGGTTTTAAGAAAAAATTTCAGGACATCTTTTTTTTAGCTGAAGAAATTTTTTATAAAAAAGTTATCACGGTTATTTCCTCTAAAATGACTCATTCTCGAGATAATTATGTAATTTAAAAAATGAGATAAATTGACTTATTACGTTTTACCAATTTAATGCAGAATTTTTTTTTTTTTAAACTTTACAATTCAATGAATAATTGCCACATCCCGAAGCCTCATACAGACTGCGTACACAAAAAGAAAAAGTAAAAGATATAACTATTTTTAATAGTGTTTTTAAATTAACGTTCTGAGGGAAAATATAGTGCAATAGAGGGGCTAGATATGTTTTTGGTTGAGGTTACCGTTTCAGAGCCAGCGGCCGTGACCAACTCCTGCAGAGCACGGACAGACAGGGCCTGCTCTATCACGAAGACACATTGTGAAAGGTCGGGAGGTATATTCTGGAAATTTAGAATGATTTTGTTATTTGTTATCTGTCTTGAATAGTGAAAATTTTGTCAATCAGAATTAATTGAAATACCTTGTCGGCTATGTTCTCCAGGAAGCAGTGACGGTTACCAAAACCTTCGGCAGCGAGGCATACTCTCTCACCTGTGGCTGTGCAGGATAAACATACCATATCCTCCTGTAAATTGGATAAATAAATTGATGAGAAAAATTTAGAAATCGAAGTAGTGGAAAATCGGTACAGATTAATTTGTTGATATCTCTGAAACTACTAGGTTTAGAGCAAAGTGTAAAAGAACCTTTTTTGTAGTGCATGAAATTATGTATAAAAAAGGTTTCTTGGTAAATTTCTCTAAATCTCATCCTCTCGGAGATATCTTCAAATTAATCTACAAGTCCATTTGGACTCATCTCCTTTAAATTCACCGTCACCACTGAATCGATATTTCTTGAATGAAGAATTTTTTATTCATTGAATTACACCACTAAAAATCCTCTGGAATGAGTCGTTATTATGTTTTAATAGAATTTCAATATAAAATACAATAATGAAACTGTTCCGTTCATTCACGAGTTATAAATTTCAGTAGTACAAGTAGATGAATGTGATAGACAGAATCTACTCAATTTCTAACATCAATATCTATGAATCTACTGAGTTTAGAACAAAACATCATGAGACCTTTTTTATAGAGCATAAAATTCTCTACAAAAATGATCTTTTGATAAATTTTTGTAAACCTGATACTTTCGAAGATATTTTTAAAATAACCTGAAAGTATTTTTAAGTTCATTTTTTTTTTTAAATTAACTATTGAATGAATTTTTTACATTTTAAAGAATTGATTAAATAGAATGAATCTATTAAATAATTCAATTATAATGTCTCAATGAACATCTGATCCAATAAAAAGACTCCAACGATGAAATTATTCCGTTAGTTGGAGCTAGAATTTCATTTACGAAATGACAAAAATATGTTCCAAATCCAAGTACATCTTGACTGTTCATTCTCCGGATAGTTGTAAGTGCCAAAATAATTTTGGCTGAGCTCAACAAGTCATCGAAGAGGCTCTCGGACCCCTGATGTTTCCCCGGGATTCTGATGGAATATTTCAACAATATTATCTTCAATTTGCCCATCACAATTTCATTCTGTTGTGTTAACAAATGCTTGAAAACAATATTGGAGGGAAATATTGTTATTAGAATTATCTACCATCGCTTCGGGGCGATCGATGAAATTGCATTGCGCTGAGAATAATAGGTGAGTATGGGGGTACAAGCGTTTTCATAAATAATTCGTGGTTAAAAGGACGAATTAGCATAACTGGGGTTTAATTCTAGGGACACGCGAGAATGTCTTGACACGTAAAAGCTCTGAGGACATTTCCCCATGACACTTGGTGTTTTTGCCAAGCAAAAACCCTGGGGAAAATAGACATTGGTGGGGAGATTAAATTTAATCAAATTTGGGGACGTCGATAATGTCCTCAGTCACGCGAATTTTCAATTGGCGAAAGGGTCTACAGGATTTATTTATAACGAGCCGATTGAGGGCACGCTTTCGCGCGCCATGACGATTTTGAACCTGACGCACTTTCTTTTGACGATGAGGAATGAATGTGACAACTTTCGAGATCTTTCAATATGAAACAACTTCATGACGTGCTGTCCCTTTTAGAACAAGAATTTCCCTCCTATTATTTTTCCCGACCCCTTAACCTAATTGCACTAAAAATTTTATTGTTCCTATAGCATCGGGGGGTCCCAGAGAAGATTCCCTGAAATTTTTGTGCAAATCGGAATAGGCCCGGTATGATCAAAACACTCAAATCCACATTTTCATCAATTTCCTCTAGTCGGATTTTCTTCATTTGACTTTGATTATTTTTCTCGACACCTAGACCTGACTGCACTAAAAATTTTATTGTTCCTATAGCATCGGGGGGTCCCAGAGAAGATTCCCTCAAATTTTAATGCAAATCGGAACAGGCCAAGGCCGATCAAAACATTGAAATCCACATTTTGCATGTCCAAACAATGATCTGGATGATTGACGATGAAACCTACAAAAGTAAACTCTTCATAAATCCGGAGGATATGGAGACAACGGAAGATAGAGGCGATGGAGCGAGGCGTTGAATAATTGAATGAATAAGTTGTTGGTGGTGTGAGAACCTGAATCATGGAAACTGGTCCAGACTGGGAATGAGGAAACAGCGCGCGCAGCATTAACTTCCGGTGTTGAACGAAACGTAGGTCAAGGACGATTGGAGGCTGGAGATGGTACTGCGGTGTTCTGAAATACACGGTTTATCCCGTTTCTGTTTTATGCATGGGGTTCGTGGGGAGAGATGGAAGTGCAGCAGGTCATTCATATAGGCTAACGGAAGGATTTATTCATGTCTAAAGCTTTAGTTAATTGGTTTTTGGATTATTTTGACCTATATTCTGATCTTCTTTATAGCCAGAAAATTCATGTTTAATTACAATTAAAAAATATTATATTGATTTAATTTTTATTAATTTAATTATATCGAATTAATTTGATTTAAGGTCTTAATTTACATAAAATATTTATCAAAAACTGAATTTAAATTTTTCACTGCAAACGTCAAAAATTTATTAAAACCTCAAAAAAAAATTCCACTCGTGTAAATACCAATGGAGGAGTAATTCACGCATATCTGGAGTATTGAATTGTTTTTTCCATAAAAAATTTTTAATGTGTGAATGTAGAGTCAGGGTGATCATTAAATAACATCACTCCAAGATTTTAAAGAGAAAATTTTTGAAATTTATTGTGTTTTTCAAAAATTAATTTTTTTACAGTCACAATTAATGTATTATTTATTCATAAAAATGGTCCAGGAAATTTAAGAAAAAATCTCTCAACATAATAATAAAATAATAGATTAAAATTGTATAAAAAATGTGACTTGACATTGAAAAAAAAAAACCAAAAGATAATTTCTCAAAGACCAATTTCTTTCACTTGTTTTGAAATGCAATCATCGAAGGCAAAGTTCATGGTTTTTAGTTTAACCCTAAATTTTCAAGTCTATTCAATAATTTTCTTCCTATATTCCTCCTTAAAAATCACCAGTGGCAGTTATGGATGATTACGAGAGCGATGGACGTGACTACAGGTGAGTAATTGATGGAATAATCGATAATATCAATTAATCGAATTCAAATTCAAGTTGAATTGATTTTCTAGAAATTATTTGTACTCAACCTCCTGTCACTGACAAATTTTTAATTAATTTAATCTCCTCTACCCCCTCCCCCTCTCACCTTATCTGCGATGAGATATTTGAATTCCAAGAAAAATTGTCAGAATAGTCTCAACGAAGAATTTTGAATATTGAAAAAGGCTCTAATTTGTCAGAGTCAAAGAACTCTCGTGTGGGATCGACATTTTAGCCTCTGTAGAGTCAATTAATTATTCTTCACCTAGCAAAGTGTTTTAAACACCTCTCAGACACAATTTTTTTTTTTTTTTTCATCGCTGGAAACGTTGAATCGCTGGAGTAGAATGCATCGAACCGAAAAATCTTGATCAGACTGGTCGAGAGTAGAGAGTTTGAATCGTGTCACGAGGGCTAGTGAGTGCCCCTTTAATGCTGCATTCGATGGCAATTTGTAGATTATCCAATTCAATTGAATGATTCACATCGATTTTATCAAATTAATAAAAAATATTATTTCAATTATCAATGAGAGAGGGGATGGACTTTAGGTCGATTCGATAGAACAGTTTGATCCGAGCATTGATCCGATTGTATCCAAAATAGTCACGAAGGTCAAGCCAATAGAGCATTCCGATAGAAACAATCAATCAACACTAGACTTGCAGCAACAACAGTGTCTCTCCAAGGCGAATATATAAACACTTGGAGGTACGCCAATGCGTCAAATTGATCAGGAATATAGTATCGACCGAGTTGAAAACAAAATCTTTATGCTAACCAATTAAAGAACATGAAATTACCCTCAATCGTTTATCCACTGATGACGTTATTCAACAAATAAATTTATAATCTTGATTTTCCAGTGAAAACATCGACGAAGGGCCTGGAAATGCCGAGACTGAATCATTTTTTTCAAGACAACCACCGCCCGATGCATGCCCACCGAAGAAACAAGAGCCCGATAAGAAAGCTGAGCAAAAGTCAAAATCATCAAAATCATGCGATTGTAAACCTGATAAAAAATCACGAAGAGCAAGTCGTCGAGTTAGAAGAAAAAAAATGCCGAGCTCTGTCAATCCTTTTATCATTTTTTACCTCACAATGTATTTCAAAAATCCAACGAAAAAGGTGACCGAGGTGGCGCGTGAGGCTGGTAAAAAGTGGTGCAGTATGTCGGAAAAGGAGAAGGCGGATTACATAAAAAAAGCAAAGATGGAGAGTGCTAAGAGACAGAGGAAAAGAGGGGGAAGAAGATCACGGGGTGATTGCTAGAGCTGAGTTGAAACGAGTAAATCTCGGTAGTATGTGGTTTTATGGGGAAATGTCAAGAGATATTTTTTTTAAGAAATTTTATAAGCTACAAAAAAGGTCTCTTGATGATTTCCTTTAAAATCACTCATTACCGAGATAATTTAATGATTAAATAAGCCAGTTACATCAGCTTTAACCCTTTTATCACTGAAAATATACCACAAATAGATTAAAATCGCATTAACTCCCTTTGTAACTGTTTAACTCATGGAAAATTCTGTTTAATACAGGGAAACTCTAATGGAGGCACCTGCATAATGTGAGGGAAAAATTGAATCCAAGGTTATTACTGCAGAGGAGTTGCGGTGTGTGCCGTTGGTATCATCAGTCTTTGCTGATAACACCTGCACAAGTTTCCTCGTGGTTGGCCGAATTATCGAATCTCCAATTCGAGAGAGTAAACAATACCAAATATTCGTACAGTTAATGCAGCTTGTACATTAAAACTAATGTCAATACTGGAAATTGAATTGCTGAATAAATTATCATGATTATTTTCATTGTTTGGAGGTTATTAAATTCGTGTGGTAATTTAATTCAATTGATGAGTATTTTAGTCAACCTATTTCATCTCCATAATTATCTATCTCGTCAATAAATGATTTGGAGAGAAATTCAGTAGTGAATTGGTAAAACGGTTTAAGTCGATTTCTTCCTGACGTCAGTTTTCGATGAATATCTTGGAATCTATGAGAGATAGAGACATTTTTATAGGGACCTTTTTTGTAGCTCTCATTCTACTCTATAAACAAAGTTTATATAAAAATTTCGCTATCTCTCTTAGAATCCGAGATATTTATTGAAAACTGACGCCAGGATAAAATCGACTTGAACCGTTTTATCAATTCACTACTGAATTATCAAAATACATTTTCATTGAAGAATTTACTGATATCTCAATGAATATAATTTTAAATTTCACTTTATAATTTATAAACTAATGAAAAAATCCCCTTAATTACTCATTTTCAAGATAAATCAGAATTCAACAAAATTGGAAGAAAAAACTGAACTGATGCACCTCACAAATGAGAAAATGGGAAAAGCCCCTGGGATATAATTCGTCACGTGTGAAAAGAGAAAGAAGAAAAAATTGATAAAACCAACGGAAGATCCTCAGTAGATGTTTTTCTGACGTAACCCAGTCCTTTGTGGTGATCTATAAAAAGTGATTTATCGGCTCCAGATGACCAACGGCCTGTACCCAATCGACTGGCCTCTCTTCTCTCCCATTAGCTTTATCTCTAGACTTAATAAGGTTGACACTTTCACACTGGTACAATATGGGGTGATGTGTGAATATAGAATGAAATTGAGAGGGAGAGTAACACTCTATATTAGTCTGGGTTGTTCAAGAAAAATAAAATTGCGTTGAAAAATAAATTTTTAAAGGGGTCTATCCTTCCCTCAGATACAGGATAAAAAATATTATGATACAATGGGGCTGCGGTATCCGTTAATAGTGCGTGCAACCCCTTCAGAACCTTGGAGAATGTGGAAAATAAATATAAAAAAAAATTTCAACGTGGTCAGGGTCAGTGGAAGATGAGCAATTTACTAATGAAGTGGTGAATTTTTAATTTTATTTTTGATGAAAATCATTGAATCTGAGGGGAATATATAAATTCTTAGTGTAAAGACCTTTTCTCATAAAATTGAAAATAAACAAAAGGTCTTTATGAAAATTATTTCATGTTCATTCGACTTATTAAACTTATTCTCTAAAAAATAATCTTAAAGAGAAATATTTTTCCTCAATTCACCTTTGATATTCATTTATACTGAGAGAAAAATTGAGAGAAATGATCGAGACTAAAAAAAATTTGTAAAAGAGTAATGAATAAATACGAATCAAATTCAGTTGGATGTAACTGTTTCTCAGTTTTTTTTTTTCACATGAAAATACTAATAAAAGTGATAAAAAAATTAAAAATCTGTTTAATAATTGGTAGAATGTGTTTCAACGACCAAAATAAAATGTCACTGAGAAAAACCGTTTACAGACAGAATTTTCAATTTCATCCAACTGTACTTGATAAACCGATCAACTATTTACCCTAAAATTTTAAAAACCATGATAAATTTTAAACTCACAGTACGGAGGAATGATACGTCATCCTGTTCGGATCCACCCTCGCTGTCGGCCATCCTCGGACCTCGTGTACCGGATTGTGTGTATCACAATGCACCTGTTTTTCTCAATGAAAAAAAAATCACCCAACTCTCTCGCTGTCACTCACTTCGATGCACAATTAACCAACAACTGAATTAAATCACGAAGAAAATTATCGGGGTGGGATGGGTCGAGGGGGGAGGGATGGCTATAAGTCACGTAAACCAGCCTCTTCTTTGCATGTTTATCGTCGTTATCGCAGTAGTAGCGCGACAATGACCCCCGTAGGTTTGTGTGCAGACTGGAGAAACACTCGAGGGTCCACCGCTGGATACGTCCAGAGAGTCGAGAGACGGCTGGAGTATTGGAAGAGGCGAGCCAGTCCACTGGAATTCAACAACCCCTCTATCACACTTTGCGCACGCGTCCCTCCACCAGTCTGCGGACTCTCTTCTTCTCTTCCGGGTTCTCTCCTTTTTCTTATCTTATTTATTCGCTTCACAGTGGGATGAGAATGGTATTGTAGCCATCCAGTCTCGACGTAAACCAGTCGTTTTCCACTTCCGTCACAACGACAGATCCCTCGGGAATTTTACTATCCAATATTTCCTGATTTTACGCAATGAAACGCAATGTGAAAAAAATGAGTTTATGGTTTATATTGAGTTGTGTGTCATCGGTTTAAATACGTAAGAGAGGAAAATTAAAATAGTTCCAATTTGAGTCATGGAGTAATAGAACAGTTTTTTTTTTTATGAAATATCTCGAAATCTGAGAGAGATAGCATATTTTTTATAAGAACCTTTTTTGTAGCTCCTATTTTTTTCTACAAAAAATATTCTTATGAAAATTTCGCTATCTCCTTCAGATTCAGAGATATTTATCAAAAAAAAACTCACCCCAAAGTCTATATTATTTCACATCACCACTGATTCAATTTTTTTAATTTTCCTATTTAATATAATAAAAATTGTGCATTCGAGTAAAATAAATAATCGAATAATCTCTAAACCTTGAATGAAACTCACTATATATCCACAGATATGCATCAAATGTTGTTAAATATGTATAAACCGAACCAAGTGAATCACAACCGCAGATTAAATACGTTTATTTTGAGCACTTCCGTGGCGGCTGGCCCGTACCTCACACAACTAAAAGAATTATTTTCCCTCGTGCTTAATAAAAGCCGACGACACACAACAGCCAATTAACCCTCCGTATTCCATTAAATAGATGATTAAAGTGTTGATGAGAATTGAAAAAAAAATTTATTATAAAATGGTGATGCTTATTTTCAGTGTAAACCCACTTTTTTCTGTATATTTCCCTCTCTCTTGTGGGTCTGGTAGTTGTTACACTGGACAATAAAATTCCATACACCCCTGGGGAGGGCTCACTGGAGAGCTTTCGTAACACCTTTTGTAATTCCACTTTGGTAAACCCAACCAACACCTCTCCCACTCCACAATCCTTTCTTCCTCCCTCCCTCTCTCTCTCTCTCTCTTTCTTTTCACTTTATTCTTTCGATTTCCAATAATTTCCCCCCGTTTTTAAAAAACCGCGTTTACCCGGTCGAGGCGAGAGAGGCCAGATGGACACTGGGCTACGTGAGTCAAAAAAAAAAAAAATAAAGTTGGAAAATAATAGGCTACGTGGAACTTCTGGTTTTCGCGAAGAGAATGAAGTAATTTGGTGGAAGAATAAGAGAGGGGAATAGACCAACTGGCTCTCGGTTATTTCGGGTAGACGAGCCGAGCTTCATCTCCCCAAAGATCTCACAACTACTCGCATCCAATCCTCACCCGCTGTGTCAAATGGTTGAGAATTTGAAACAATAAATTACGATTGTTTGCAAACATTGGAAATATTGTTCAGGGTGGTGGAAAATAATTTTGGAGAGGGGATTTAATACACCAGTGGAAGATTTCTTTAAACGATATGCAAGTGACAATGAACGTATTTAGGTTGACGGATGTAGAGCCCACGCGGAGACTATATTTATAGGACATGAAAAATACATTTGTCTTCATGCAGGGAATGGAAAATGGAACGAGTGGATAACTCAGATGATCAATGTATGGGTATTTGCATATTCTATACCGCAGTTTTAGTAAAATCACCAACGGGGATGACTCAAGCCCTTTATTGGATTCTTGTCGACTGTAAAATAACAGTCAACAACGTTAAAGATGTTTATCTCGTAGCGGAAGACCTTCTGACATCGTTTGTTGTATCCGGAAATGCAGGAGAATTGACCGTTTTAGCTCATCACAAACAGGAGCTAGAGAAGAGCATTGGATTCTCATTCATCGCTGGGGTGAAGATCTTCGGGTGTCGCATTCCAAAGAAACTTCCGGAATGAGCCGCACAGTACCGGAAGTTATTGATTAATTCTGATAATTTTATCCTTCTCGAAATGATCTGATTCTCAGTAATCGATTTTCCAAATTTATTGAGAAATTTTTCAACTATTTTTTTTGCAATAACTCGATTAATTCATAATAAATTAAATAATTTTTCCCAAATGGTGAAACTACTTTCCCAAAAATTACCAAATCATTTCCAAACGAAAGAGTGTAATTAGAATTATACATCATTAGTCATCTGCGCTAAGTATACGGAAGAGTAAAAAAAAAAAATATCAGTCGGTTTGCAATGCCAGCGCCAGAGCGCCTTGTGTTGCCAGATTCACAGAAATTTCTGTAGATTCAAAGAAAAATAGGTCTATTCCCAGAACACAGAATCTTTGGTGAATTTCAAAGAAGGCATCATGCGCGCTAACGCGCGCGACGAGCTTCCAGTAAGCGCTGTAGCGCACAACAATTATTCAAAATAGCTGCCCGGCTACTCAGAACTCGCGGAAAAAAGGAGAAAAGTGTTGAATTAGAGAAAATGTCAAAATTGGCCATTTTGACTGGAGAATGGCTGACCCCCGAAACCGGCCCACCCAAAATTCCGTCTTTTCGATTCTTTCTCGTTTGATATCTTCAAAATAGCTGCCCGGCTACTCAGAACTCGCGAGAAAAATTGAGAAATGGTTAAATTAGAGAAAATGTCAAAATTGGCCATTTTGGCTGGAGAATGGCTCACCCCCGAAACCGGCCAATTCAAAATTTTGTCTTTTCGATTCTTTCTCGTTTGATATCTTCAAAATGGCTGCCCGGCTGCTCAGAACTCGCGGAAAAAAGTAGAAAAGTATTGAATTGGAGAAAATGTCAAAATTGGCCATTTTGACCGGAGAATGGCTGACCCCCGAAACCGGCCCACCCAAAATTTCGTCTTTTCGATTCTTTCTCGTTTGATATCTTCAAAATGGCTGCCCGGCTACTCAGAACTCGCGGAAAAAAATAGAAAAGAGTTGAATTCAAAGTTTTTTCTCTTGCATTCGCAAAGTTCAGTGTTAATCCTAATAAACATGTCTCGTAATCATTTTCTTTGAATAGACACCAGTCTCCCTGCATATTGTGATTTCTTCGATTTCACATGATTTCATTGACTGCGAATGAATTCATTGTGACTTCAAGAAATGACTTCATGGTTTGAAATCATGAGATTTCAGTGATTTCAGTGATATCACCGATTTCATTGATTTCATGCGTGACTGCAAATTGATTTCAGTAGCTAGTGACACATGACTGCAAAGAGTTCCCAGCCCCTCGACTAGGCCATTTGGGAGATTTACCATTCCGACACTTGCCCTCACTTTTGGAATAGTAGGACACGTTTTTTTTTGCTGACGATTTAGGAGATTTTTCTCCAGGAACCCCCGATGAACCTCCAATCGAGAAATTGTTTTGATAAACCTTTTGAAATATCGAAAAAAATATCAAAGTCGAAAACTCAAATTCCGCGTACTAGACAATTTGGGAGATTTACCATTCTGACCCTCTCCCTCACTTTTGGAATAGTAAAACCACTTTTTTTCTTTTTGAAATTTAGGAGCCCAAAGGAATTCAAAGAAATCTCCAAAAATTCTGTCGCGCCATCTACAGACTTGCTGTACGACGGGTGGCAACATTGGCGCCAGTGCGGGGGAGGCTTCGCTTATACTTCCACCACTGAGCACCACCACGGTTGTACAGAATCTAGTGAGGAGCAGTTGTCCACAATAACACTTGGACACCACACTTTTTGTCGGTCAAACAGTATCGGTAGGGAAGAAATTAAATCTTCCTTACCTGTAATCGATCGGAGTTATCAAATCCAATTGAATTCCGGAGATGGCAGCAGTTACTCAATTATAGAAATAGTGAAAATAAACGCTCTTCAAGCAGGGGTTATCAATTCAACCAATGTATATTTTTTGGATTGCATGATCGTCGTCTAAAATTCATAAAGACAATGTACTGTTATTGATTACACTTCCTTTACGATGTAATTGTGTCAATTGTACATCGTCGGTCTAAAATTAAAGGGGCGTAAGTGCCATGATTTTTCGTTCATTACAAAAATTTCAGTGAAATCCGAGAGGAAATCCGATTCAGTGAAAAAAAAAAAATTCAAAGAGAATCAGAATTTCGAGAGAAAAAATCCCAGCAGCCCCAGCCGGGAGTTGAACCCGGATCTCCCAGTTACGCGCCGGGCACTCTACCAACTAAGCTACCGGCTAATAATTAAGCTTCGGCGCGTCCTAAGGAAGAATTGAAAAAAAATTTCAGTGAAATCGCCAACGTTTTTCTATGTCAAAAGTGAGGGAGAGTGTTAGAAGGCGAAATTGGCCGAATTACCCGACCCGAGGGGAGTTTCCGACTTTGATTGTTTTCTTTTGATATGTTAAAGTAGCGGAGCCACTCTCTGCTTGACTGGGATTTTTTCTGTGGGTCCTAGGGAAGAATTCAAAAAAAAAATCAGCAAAATAGCGGTTTTCCTTCTATGTCAAAAGTGAGGGAGAGTGTTAGAAGGCAAAATCTGCCGATTCACCCGACCCGAGGGGAGTTTCCGACTTTGATTGTTTTGTTTTGATATGTTAAAGTAGCGGAGCCACTTTCTGCTTGACTGGGATTTCATCGGGAGTTCCTAGGGAAGAATTCAAAAAAAAATCAGCGAAATAGCGGTTTTCCTTCTATGTCAAAAGTGAGGGAGAGTGTTAGAAGGCAAAATCTGCCGATTCACCCGACCCGAGGGGAGTTTCCGACATTGATTGTTTTTTTTTTGATATGTTAAAGTAGCGGAGCCACTCTCTGCTTGACTGGGATTTTTCCTGTGGGTCCTAGGGAAGAATTCAAAAAAAAAAATCAGCGAAATAGCGGTTTTCCTTCTATGTCAAAAGTGAGGGAGAGTGTTAGAAGGCAAAATCTGCCGATTCACCCGACCCGAGGGGAGTTTCCGACATTGATTGTTTTTTTTTGATATGTTAAAGTAGCGGAGCCACTCTCTGCTTGACTGGGATTTCATCGGGAGTTCCTAGGGAAGAATTCAAAAAAAAAATCAGCGAAATAGCGGTTTTCCTTCTATGTCAAAAGTGAGGGAGAGTGTTAGAAGGCAAAATCTGCCGATTCACCCGACCCGAGGAGAGTTTCCGACTTTGATTGTTTTTTTTTTATATGTTAAAGTAGCGGAGCCACTCTCTGCTTGACTGGGATTTCATCGGGAGTTCCTAGGGAAGAATTCAAAAAAAAAATCAGCGAAATAGCGGTTTTCCTTCTATGTCAAAAGTGAGGGAGAGTGTTAGAAGGCAAAATCTGCCGATTCACCCGACCCGAGGGGAGTTTCCGACTTTGATTGTTTTTTTTTTGATATGTTAAAGTAGCGGAGCCACTCTCTGCTTGACTGGGATTTTTTCTGTGGGTCCTAGGGAAGAATTCAAAAAAATAATCAGCGAAATAGCGGTTTTCCTTCTATGTCAAAAGTGAGGGAGAGTGTTAGAAGGCAAAATCTGCCGATTCACCCGACCCGAGGGGAGTTTCCGACATTGATTGTTTTTTTTTGATATGTTAAAGTAGCGGAGCCACTCTCTGCTTGACTGGGATTTCATCGGGAGTTCCTAGGGAAGAATTCAAAAAAAAAATCAGCGAAATAGCGGTTTTTCTTCTATGTCAAAAGTGATGGAGAGTGTTAGAAGGCAAAACCTGCCGATTCACTCGACCCGAGGGGAATTTCCGACTTTGATTGTTTTTTTTTGACATGTTAAAGTAGCGGAGCCACTCTCTGCTTGACTGGGATTTTTTCTGTGGGTCCTAGGGAAGAATTCAAAAAAAAAAATCAGCGAAATAGCGGTTTTCCTTCTATGTCAAAAGTGAGGGAGAGTGTTAGAAGGCAAAATCTGCCGATTCACCCGACCCCAGGGGAGTTTCCGACATTGATTGTTTTTTTTTGATATGTTAAAGTAGCGGAGCCACTCTCTGCTTGACTGGGATTTCATCGGGAGTTCCTAGGGAAGAATTCAAAAAAAAAATCAGCGAAATAGCGGTTTTCCTTCTATGTCAAAAGTGAGGGAGAGTGTTAGAAGGCAAAATCTGCCGATTCACCCGACCCGAGGAGAGTTTCCGACTTTGATTGTTTTTTTTTTATATGTTAAAGTAGCGGAGCCACTCTCTGCTTGACTGGGATTTCATCGGGAGTTCCTAGGGAAGAATTCAAAAAAAAAATCAGCGAAATAGCGGTTTTCCTTCTATGTCAAAAGTGAGGGAGAGTGTTAGAAGGCAAAATCTGCCGATTCACCCGACCCGAGGGCAGTTTCCGACTTTGATTGTTTTTTTTTGACATGTTAAAGTAGCGGAGCCACTTTCTGCTTGACTGGGATTTTTTCTGTGGGTCCTAGGGAAGAATTCAAAAAAAAAATCAGCGAAATAGCGGTTTTCCTTCTATGTCAAAAGTGAGGGAGAGTGTTAGAAGGCAAAATCTGCCGATTCACCCGACCCGAGGAGAGTTTCCGACTTTGATTGTTTTTTTTTTATATGTTAAAGTAGCGGAGCCACTCTCTGCTTGACTGGGATTTCATCGGGAGTTCCTAGGGAAGAATTCAAAAAAAAAATCAGCGAAATAGCGGTTTTCCTTCTATGTCAAAAGTGAGGGAGAGTGTTAGAAGGCAAAATCTGCCGATTCACCCGACCCGAGGGCAGTTTCCGACTTTGATTGTTTTTTTTTGACATGTTAAAGTAGCGGAGCCACTCTCTGCTTGACTGGGATTTTTTCTGTGGGTCCTAGGGAAGAATTCAAAAAAAAAATCAGCAAAATAGCGGTTCTCCTTCTATGTCAAAAGTGAGGGAGAGTGTTAGAAGGCAAAATCTGCCGATTCACCCGACCCGAGGGGAGTTTCCGACGTTGATTGTTTTTTTTTGATATGTTAAAGTAGCGGAGCCACTCTCTGCTTGACTGGGATTTCATCGGGAGTTCCTACGG
This sequence comes from Coelinius sp. EB29, assembly GCA_035578325.1. Taxonomy (NCBI): domain Eukaryota; kingdom Metazoa; phylum Arthropoda; class Insecta; order Hymenoptera; family Braconidae; genus Coelinius; species Coelinius sp. EB29. Next base: position 1,138,551 of record JAOZGT010000005.1, on the reverse strand, counting down.
AAGAATTCAAGAAAAAAAATCAGCGAAATAGCGGCCCCCCTTCTATGTCAAAAGTGAGGGAGAGTGTTAGAAGGCAAAATCTGCCGATTCACCCGACCCGAGGGGAGTTTCCGACTTTGATTGTTTTTTTTAATATGGTAAAGTAGCGCAGCCACTCCCTGCTTTTTCGGGATTTCTTCTGTGGGTCCTAGGGAAGAATTCAAAAAAAAATCAGCGAAATAGCGGCACACCTATGTCAAAAGTGAGGGAGAGTATTAGAAGGCGAAATTGGCCGAATTATCCGACCGAGAAATTTGAGTTTCCGCCTTTGAATGTTTTTTTTGATATGTTAAAGTGGCGGCCTAGTTCCCAGCTTGGCTGAAATTTCGTCGGCGCGTCCTAAGGAAGAATTGAAAACAAATTTCAGTTAAATCGCCAACGTTTTTTTATGTCAAAAGTGAAGGAGAGTGTTAGAAGGCGAAATTGGCCGAATTACCCGGCCGAGAGATTGGAGTTTCTGACTTTGAAATGGTTTTTTTTATATGTTAAAGTAGCGGCCCCGTTCCCAGCTTGACTGGGATTTCTTCAGGAGGTCCTAAGGAAGAATGCAAAAAAAATTTCAGCGAAATCGCGAACGTTTTTCTATGTCGTCGGTCTAACATTAAAGAGGCGCAAGTGCCAGAAAACAGCGTTTCTAAAGTGAAAGGGGCGTATGTCCAAAAATGATGATTTTTATGTTTTTTATCCAATTTTTGACCAAAAACCTTTCAAAAAAATATCTCTGATAAACAGGCGTAATTACCAGTTTTTAATGGGACAGGGACGTATCTCCACACTTACGCCTCTTTCATTTTAATCAATAAAACGCACTTACGCCCCTTTAGTGTTATATATTGAAACTTCAGATGATGTATTTTTTTTTAATTATCATGAAAGGGGCGTAAGTGCTCGAGTTACGTTCCTTTATTATTAATTTTCCTCCACATTAATTAAAATATTACCAACAAGGATAAAAGTAAAGGGGCGTATGTACTGGACATACGCCCTTGTAGTCTTTATTAATTGGAATTACGTCCATTTGGCATTTTAAAACGAACTTGACGAAAAAATCTCCTACGGAGGTAGAAAACTCCGATTTCAAAGAAAAAAAAACATACGCCCTTTTAGTTTAAAAAAAAAACGAAAAATAATGGCACTTACGCCTTTTTAATTTTAGACCGACGATGTACAATTGACACAATAAATTCGTAAAGGAAGTGTAATCAATAACAGTACATTGTCTTTATGAATTTTAGACGACGATCATGCAATCCAAAAAATATACATTGGTTGAATTGATAACCCCTGCTCGAAGAGCGTTTATTTTCACTTTTTCTATAATTGAGTAAATGCTGCCATCTCCCGAATGCAATTGGATTTGATAACTCCGATCGATTACAGGTAAAAAGGATTTAATTTCTTCCCTACTGACACTGTTTGACCGACAAAAAGTGTCGTGACCAAGCGATATTGTGGTCAACTGTTCCTCACTAGATTCTGTACTACCGTGGAGGTGCTCAGTTGTGGAAGTATAAGCGAAGCCCCCCCGCCAGTGTGGATTGATGGTACACCCTTCTATACATGGTTAGGTTGTCGTTGTAGCCGGACGGAGCGTTATAATTTAACCAACATGGCGAAAAAAACGGTGTTGGATAAGAATAGTCAGAATGAAGATTCAGTGAAAAATAATGACGAAGGATTGGATGATAACGAGGAGCCTAATTTCAGTGATCCCGAGGATTTCGTTGATGATGTGTCCGATGAGGGTGAGTACTCATGTTCATATGGAACACCAGCATGGCAGGATGGGCTGGCAGCATGGCTGACTACAATCGGCTGTGCGCATAACCCTGTGAAAAATATGTTTTCCATATTTTCCCCATTTTTCTTTATTTTCCAAGTGTCTTTGTGTGTTTTAACGAATGTTTTTTGGATTATTCAGAACTTCTGGGTGATTTGCTGGCCCAAAAACCCTCGGAGACAGATGGAATTGACTCTCTGATCGTGGTCGATGGCGCACCTCAGGTTGAGCCCGAGAGGCTGGAGAGATTCAATCTTGTCGTTAATAAAGTCTTTGGTAAATTTGGAACTATTGTAAATAGATTTCATCCGAAGAACGAGAATGGAAATACTAAAGGGTTTGTAATATTGTTTAAGAATTTTTCTGGAGTAGATTTGATATTTAAATGATAATGAATCATTTCCATCAACAGATACTTCTTCTTGGAATACAACGACCCAGTGAATGCTGCAACAGCTGTCAAGTCGACAAACAACTACAAAATTGACAAACAACATACATTCAAAGTCAATTTATTCACTGACTTTAAGAAATACGAGAATATTCCTGACGAGTGGGAACCACCCAAGCCACAACCATACAAAGCTGCAAAAGACTTGCATTCTTATCTGTTGGATCCTGATGCGTATGATCAGTTCTGTGTGCTTCATGGTAATGGTAGTGCTGTTTCTGTACAAATATGGAAGAATTCAGCACCTGAGCCCGAACTTTTGTCAGAACGTAATGTAAGTATTTCCATTATTTTCAGATAATTCATCAATTCCATTTCAAGCTCACTTTTTTAAACATCTCCAACAATAAACTTGTCTTCTACAGAGATGGACAGAAACATACGTAAAATGGTCACCATTAGGTACCTATTTAGCTACCTTCCACAAGCTTGGTGTAGCTCTCTGGGGAGGGCCCGATTTCACCCAACAGGCGCGTTTCAGTCAGCGAGGTGTTGAGTGCATTGATTTCTCCCCCTGCGAAAAATACGTAGTGACTTACACCCCAAGAATGGACGGTTCCCCCGACCAAAAGCGTCTCGTCATCTGGGACATTTTAACTGGCCACGAAAAACGATCATTCTACCCTGATGGCTCCTCAGTCTGGCCAATTTTCAGATGGTCACACGATGACAAATATCTGGCTTGCATGGGCGAGGATATTTTGAGTGTCTACGAGACTCCATCATTCGGTCTTCTGGACAAGAAGAGTATAAAAACTCCTGGAATAAGAGACTTCAGTTGGTCCCCAACTGACAATGTCCTGGCCTACTGGGTCCCAGAGGACAAGAATGTGCCAGCTCGTGTTACTCTCCTTGAGATTCCCAACAGAAATGAGATACGTAACAAGAATCTCTTCAACGTTGCAGACTGCAAAATCTTCTGGCAAAAATCGGGTGATTATCTCTGCGTAAAAGTTGATCGTTTTGCCAAGAAGAAGGAAAAGACAGAACAAAAGTACACTGGAATGTCTTATAATTTTGAAATTTTCCACATGAGGGAGAAGCAGATACCAGTGGACAGTGTGGAAATGAAAGAGCCAATTCATGCATTCGCTTGGGAGCCTGTTGGTAGCAAATTTGCCATTATTCATGGAGAAATTCCCAGTGTCAATGTCAGTTTCTATGAAGTCAGATTTGGTCATCAGCCAGCATTGCTCAAGAAATTGGAGAAGAAGGCTTGCAATCATTTGTTCTGGTCACCTGCTGGACAATTCATCGTTCTTGCTGGACTCACAACAATGGCTGGTGCGTTAGAGTTCATTGATACTAATGATTTCAATGTTATGAATGCCACTGATCATTATCAGACGTCTGATGTGGAGTGGGATCCCACTGGAAGATATGTTGTCACTGCTGTCTCCAGTTGGAAGACAGCTGTTGATAATGGATACTGGATATGGACATTCCAGGGGAGAATTCTTAGGAGAGTCAATCTTAATGCATTTAATCAACTCTTGTGGAGGCCAAGACCACCTACACTTTTAACACCTGAACAGATTAAAGAGATTAAGAAGAATCTTAAGAAATATTCCGCTCAGTTTGAGAGCAAGGATCGTATGAGGCTGACTAGAGCTTCAAAGGTCAGTTGAAAATTATTATTCAAAAATTATTATCAATTATTGACAATTGTAATTAATCTCAATGTATTTCTCTTTTTCTTCAGGAATTAATTGAAAAACGTTGTGCACTGATGAAAGAATTCAACGAATTCCGTGAGAAACGTATCGCCGAGTGGAACGCACAGAAGAAACGTCGTCTTGACTTGCGTAACAATATTGATACAGACACCCTAGATTCTGATACAAAGAATGTCGAGGAAGAGGAGGTTGAATTTTTCGTCAAAGAAGAGTCATTCATAATTGATGACAAATAAATTCAAATTTTTAAAACGAATTTACTACAACTCGTGTCCACGATTAATCGTCAATTCGCCAAGTGATCGTGGACCATCTCTTCTTGAATAAAAAAAAAAAATCAATTATGATGAAGCTAAAAAATGAAACTCTCCATAGAAAAAAATCAATTTCTTCCCAATGTATTACTTTAACAATTTGGCATATGCACGAGAGATTACGTGCATTGTGTGCCAACTACAATATCTTTAAATTTTATCATATTCCATACAGGATAGTTGAATATATTCATTCAATATGACAATTGTCTTGTATATTTTCTCATGTCTCAGTGTCTCTCTTTGATACTCTTTTTTCATTAACCAACTATTTATACCCAATTTGAGGGACTATGGGATAATTAATAAAAATGGTGAAATTTCGAATATTGAGGAATTATAAACACCAGTCTACTTTCCTTTCTTTCTATTCATCAATATTTCTCTCCTGTGACACTTGTTTTGTCGTTGTGGATGGATTTTTTGAGGTGGCAATATAATGGTACAATTTACAGTCTCCACATATTGCATGCATTGAGATTCTGCTAAAATTTGAAATTTTTAAAACACTGGAAGACGTTATTGAAAATCTTCCTCACTTCCAGACTACTGGCACTACTATAGGGTGAAGGAGGGGGAGGGGGGGGGGGGGCACAATTTCCCTCACTCGCATCCTCGTCATATTTTATCAACTCATTGTCTCATGAAATGACCATCAATCGACAACAGATTGAATAATGATTCAATTGCATCACCTCCTGCTGTCAAAAAAAAATTAATCTTTATAGTGTTCATAACTCAACGGCATTAAAAACTCGTAAAAATAATATAATAATCAAATATTTGAGTGAATACCTGACCTTAATAATACTAAAATATCTCTTCAGTAAATGGATCAGGGGAGAATGCTGAGGTTCTTTTTACTCCAACAAATTTGATGATGATATTGAATATGAGCGAAAATCCAAACCCCAGCCAACTGCAAAATATTCATGAGTGACCACTTCCTGTGATTTCCCTCCTCTTCTTCTCCTCGTGGTTCTATTGCACCCATTCCCCTCTTCGGGCTTCCTGCATGGGGCACATCAGCAGCCCAATTGTTCGACACTCAAACAAGTATTGAACTGCCTCATACGCAGCTGTTCTCTCCTGTTCATCTCAATTTTCCTCTGTTTTTTTTTCCAATCAATCAATTCCCTCACATCCTCAGAATTTACGATTCTTCAAATTGTGCAAATCAGTTCATTTGATTTTAAAATTGAATAATTGATCGTAATTTATTATAATTGAGTGACCAAGTGATTGGAAATGATCTTCAGTTTGTGATTTTATGATAATAATTTTATAAATTTCACACCATCGCTAGTGATGATACAGAGTATCGTTGAAATCATCTTCTTCCTCTGAAGAAATGTCAATGTCCTTCGGCCGAAGGATCTCCGGTGCTGTTGCAGTTCTTCGGGGCAGACCATTCGAAATTAAACAGGATGACGCGTAATTGAATTCATTGATCATGTCAATTTTTTAAAAATTATTTAGCAATTCAACAGATGATTTTTCTCATCTTATTGTGTAATTGAGTGTTTTTAGGATTAATATCGACGCCCTTGAGAAGATGACAGTGGAGAATGAGGGAATTGCTGTGACTACTCATCGAAAGAGAGGAATTGTAATCGAAGAATGGATGAGAGATAATTTACTGTTAGTTTTGACTGTCGCTGGAGTCATCACTGGATTTGGTTTTGGATTTTTGGGGCGTCTTGCTAATTTTTCGAATGACAGTATTATGCTGATTAGTTTCCCTGGGGAAATTTTAATGCGACTGTTGAAGATGTTTATTTTACCACTGATTATTTCTTCGTTGATCACTGGTAATGTTTTATTTTATTTTGTGAGAATAAGTTTTTGGTGAATATCTTAAAATCTAAGGAAGATGGAGATTTTTTTCTAAGGACCTTTTTTGTAGAGCAAAATGTGGACTACGAAAAAGGTATTTATAAAAATTTTAATAACTCTATCGGTTTCCGGGATATTCAGCGAAAATGAAATTAATTTACATTGTTTCATCACTCGACTAATTTTCTCTTCATCAGTTTTTTGGAAATATCTTGGAATAGAGGGGTCTCAGCGAAATTTTCACAGAGATCATTTTTGTAGCTTAAAATTTTATACAAAAAAAAGGTCTCTACGAAAATCCGCCTATTACCATTTTTTCCAGAGATATCAATCAAAAACCGATTTCTTCTCAAGTTGAGTTGAACAATAATTGAAGTATCATAATTTTTGAAAAGGCATGGCGCAATTAGACGCCAAGAGTTCAGGAAGAATGGGCTACAGAGCTCTATGCTACTACTTAGCAACGACAATTTTAGCTGCGATTCTAGGAATTGTGGTGGTCATGACTATTCATCCTGGTGATCCCAAAATAAAAAACATAACTCCAGTAATTTCTCATCAAGATAATTCATTGAATCAACGTATGACAACAGTGGACGCAATGCTTGATATAATAAGGTAATGGGATACTCTCGTATTTTCTATCGAATATTATGATCTCATTTTTCTACAATTTGACAGAAACTTGATGCCTGAAAATTTGATACAAGCTTGCTTGCAACAAGTTCAATCGACGTACGTTAAAACACCAGTTGTTACATCCTTCGGAGGTGGAAATAAAACAGAATTTGTGATGGAACATAGTCTTGTTTACAAGGATGGGACTAATGTTATGGGAATGATAATGTTCTGTATTACATTTGGATTGCTGTTGGGTCAGATGGGGCCAAAGGGCCAAGTTATGATTGATTTCTTCAGTGTTCTTAATGACATTGTTATGAAGATTGTCAGTCTCATAATTATGTGGTAAATTCAATTATTATTCTATTGTCTAAATTGAATTATCTCGATAATGAGTTGATTAGGGAGGAAATATCAGGATACCTTTATTGTAGAATATTTAATTCTCTACGAAAAAGGTCTTTTGACATTTTCCTCTAAATTCACTCATTATCGAGATAATTCAATAATTCAGTTTCTGATAGAAATAGAAAATAATAATTATAATAAATTTTCGTTTAAATTAGGTATTCACCGATTGGAATAATGAGTTTGATAGCTGGAAAAATCATATCCATCTCAAATTTAGTGATAACAGCAAGGATGTTGGGTCTCTACATGGTGACAGTGACAGTAGGTCTCTTGATTCATGGAATGGTGACTCTTCCCTTGATATTCTGGCTCGTAACACGTCACAACCCCCTGAAATACTTCAGAGGAATGATACCAGCTTGGCTTGCAGCAGCTGCGACTGCCTCCAGGTAATTCACATCCCTCAATCAATAAATCATCAGTGTTAAATCTGAGTTAATTACAGCGCTGCAATTATGCCAATAACATTTCGATGTCTCGAGGAGAACAACAAAATTGATTCTCGAGTTACTAGATTTGCTGTAGCTGTTGGAGCAACAGTAAACATGGATGGAACAGCTCTTTATGAAGCTGTTGCATCAATTTTCATTGCTCAAATGAATGGAATATATCTGGGAATGGGAGAAATTATCACTGTGAGGTAAAATAACTCAATCAAATTTGCTGATTGAAAGAAAATGAAGATTATTGTTGTAATTTTTAACAATTATATCTCATTTTCAAGTGTTACTGCCACTTTGGCTAGTATTGGAGCAGCAAGTATTCCAAGTGCAGCATTAGTTACGATGTTACTAGTTTTAACAGCACTTGGTCTTCCAACAAATGATATTTCACTACTTTTTGCTGTCGATTGGCTATTGTAAGCAATTTTAATCATCCGGAATTCTCTTTCACTTTTTTATAATATAATATTACTCTATTAGGGATCGTCTGAGAACATCTATCAATGTCCTTGGAGATGGATTTGGTGCAGGTATTGTCTACCACTTGAGTAAACATGAACTCGAAAAAATGGATCAAGATCGAAAATTAGAATCTGTTATTCACGTCAACGATGATTCATCCAAGAATTATAACGAAAATGATGGAACGAGTGATGTTAAAATTTCTGAGAGCAATGTTTAATTACCCTAGAGTACTTCCAATTCGCATTTCATTATATATTTTTTATGCATTATTGAAAATAAAACATTGAAAACTGCCACATAATGATACTAACATCCCAGAATACCCAAAAATATTGAGCATACCGAGTACAAACAAATAAATTTAAAATGTACAGTTTTATTAAATCAATATAATCAATTTAACTATCATACGAATTATAAATAGATTTATTTAATCATCATTCACACTTAATTGAATATTAATTACTGAAATTCAGAATGTGGTAAGAAGAATAAAAGTGACTCACGAGTGATGGTGACAGGTGGGGGAAAAACGATTGGGAATCAACAATTATGAATCGTTATTTTCCTTCTTGAAATGCACTTTGGAATTGCCTTTGATATTTTTTTTTGTTTCTATTCTCCTAGGTGCTCAATAAACGTGCACCATTCCGTATAAAAATGTCCAGAAGAGTACGTATGTCTGATCAGACAAAACCAATTGAATTTTATTAAGGAAAATTTACTAATTCAAGGATAAATAATTGAAAATTGCATTAAACTGTTATCGAAGTGGTAAGATCTAACCATTAATTATGTAAACAATAAAATGTCAAGAGATCTTTTTCATAGCTGAGAAAATTTTCTATAAAAAATATCTTTTCATTTTTTTTTTCAAACTCAATGATTCTCGAAATAATTTGAAAATTAGCATAATGGGATAATACAACTGATTAAATTTTACCACAGCAATAGAAAAGAATTTTTTCTGTTGATGTAAAAGGATACAAATAAGCCTCCAAAGAATCCATTCGTCAAAAGGCTGTGTCTACTGATGAAATATTTCTTCCACTGTCCTCCAGCTTTGAATAATAATAAAGCCTGGAGCAGAATACCATTTTTTTTTGTAATTTCATCAAATAAATAGTTTCATTGATTCAATTGAGTTTTTTTTTGTAATTTACCCATAAAGCAAAGACAGCAAAAATGTAAAATCCAAATCCATAAAGTCCTGTAAGTCCAAGCAATCCAGCAGTTCCTCCAGACATCGCTGCCATGGATATCCTGCAGTATTCAACAACTGCTGCATTATTCCTGACAGCTCCCTCACTGTAGGCAATTATTTCTGAACCAAAACAGCATAATAATACATTATAAACATTATTTAAAAGATTAGAATTAGTATTTTAGCTCCTGGTTGGGTTTTTGCAAGATATCTCTGAACCTGAGAGAGATAGAAAAATTTTCATAGATAAGTTTTTTGTAGCTCTCATTTTTCTCTATAAAAAAGGTTCTCACAAAAATTCGGATATTTCCCTCAGATTCAGAGATATCATTGACGAAGTGATGGAGGAAAGGATGTCATTGGCATTTTATCAAGAAAATATCAACCGCATTAATGACATCATAAAAATTATCTGAATTATACAGACAATTGTATAGACAATGATAGCAATAAAACCAGCAAAATTAATTATCTGAATAATTAATGAAGAACCATGACATCCTTAAACACGTATCATAACCTGTATTCATATATAATTCCAAAATACTCTGTTAATAAACGAGTGAATTAAGGGTAGAAATAATTCAAAAACTACCTCCACTCTTGTCTTGCTTCGTTCGCACTTTTGCAGACATTTTATCTCACTTATTTCTTCTCTATCGTAATTATTAAATAAATTATTTCACTTGGAATTACAAAACATAAAATTATGACAGATGACTGGCGCCATCTTGAATTCATATAAACGCACCTTTATGAAATTCATCACCTCACAGTTGGCAACAGTGGCGACATTCCAATAAAACTGCTGCGTCCGGACAATTTGGCATCATTCCTGGTGGGATACCTACTTGAAAGCATCTCTGTATTACTTCGTTTGCGATTATAAAAAAAAAAAAATCCGTTATTTTAAATATCAATTTTGATTGAATTTTCTTCATTTACTTCAATCACTGGTAAGTTGCATTTATTTATCCCTTGTTGATTGATATATTTCATTGATTTACGGAGTTTTAAGAGTATTTTTGTTCATTACAAACAGCACTTTCCTTTGTTCTACGCGTCAGCCATTTTATGCTTCGTCAGTTCATTCACGAGAAAATCAATAGTTCTGGAAAATTCGCTGTTACTTTTTCGTTTAACAAAATTATTTCTTTCGTTATTTCTCGAGTGAAATTGAATATTTTGTTGATAATTTTTATATTTTTTTTGATAAATTCATTGTTGAAAAACGCATTTCATCAGTTGGCCTCATTGTGTGAGTCATAAAAATTCGTTATTTTAAACGAATGTGGCGTCATGTTGAGCCAGGAGATTATAAATATTCATCATGAAAATTTCTTTGTCGTGAATTGAGTGAATAATTTCGGAATATTTTTTCATTTTTATAACAAAAAGTTTTTAATATTCATTTTTTTTCTCATGTGAGTGTCCGTTATGAACTCTCCCGAGGGGGAGAGGGGGGGGGGGGGGTTGAATTTTTCAACAAACGCCATTACATGTGTTACCAGGGTTTTTCACGTAATTGAGGCCACGAACGTTAATTTACTGCTTCACTAATCGCATCGAATCACTAATTCTCGATTTATTTTTTATTTTCTATTGTTTTTCTGGCAATCAATATAAAGCTACGAGTAAATATCTACAGAGAAGTGATAAAATTGTGATAAATTGAATTCAACAATTTTGAAAATTGTAGATATCTCGAGAATATGTGATTTTAGGAAGAAATGTTAAGGTATATTTTTTGTACATGAGAAAATTCTCAACAAAAAATGTCTCTTGGTATTTTTCCCTAAAAACACTCGTTATCGAGAGAATTTAGTATTAAACAAGATGACGAAATTTGAATTGTTATATTTTGTCATTTATCTAATTGAAATGATTCATTAATCATCTTAAACTAATTAATATTTTTCGTTTTTACAGCTTCATTATGCAGATTTTTGTGAAAACTTTGACTGGCAAGACCATCACTCTGGAGGTTGAGGCTTCTGATACAATCGAAAACGTCAAAGCCAAGATCCAAGATAAGGAGGGAATTCCTCCAGATCAGCAACGTCTGATTTTCGCTGGAAAACAACTCGAGGATGGCAGAACCCTTTCTGACTACAACATTCAGAAGGAGTCCACCCTTCATCTTGTTTTGCGTCTTCGAGGTGGAATGCAGATCTTCGTGAAGACATTGACTGGAAAAACCATCACTCTGGAGGTTGAGGCTTCTGACACCATCGAAAATGTCAAAGCCAAGATCCAAGATAAGGAGGGAATTCCTCCAGATCAGCAACGATTGATCTTCGCTGGTAAACAGTTGGAAGATGGCAGAACTCTGTCAGACTACAATATCCAGAAAGAATCCACTCTCCACTTGGTCCTTCGTCTCAGAGGTGGAATGCAGATTTTTGTTAAAACTCTCACTGGAAAGACAATTACTTTGGAAGTCGAGGCCTCTGATACTATTGAAAATGTCAAAGCCAAGATCCAGGACAAAGAGGGAATTCCTCCAGATCAGCAACGTTTGATCTTTGCTGGTAAACAGTTGGAAGATGGCAGAACTCTGTCGGACTACAACATTCAGAAAGAATCCACTCTTCATCTTGTTCTTCGTCTCAGAGGAGGAATGCAGATCTTTGTTAAGACACTGACTGGAAAGACAATCACCCTGGAAGTCGAGGCCTCTGACACTATTGAAAATGTTAAAGCTAAAATTCAAGACAAAGAAGGTATCCCACCAGATCAACAACGTTTGATCTTTGCTGGTAAACAATTGGAGGACGGAAGAACTCTTTCAGATTACAACATTCAGAAAGAGTCTACCCTTCATCTTGTTCTTCGTCTTCGTGGTGGAATGCAGATTTTCGTTAAGACTCTGACTGGCAAAACCATCACCCTCGAAGTGGAGGCATCTGACACCATTGAAAACGTTAAAGCCAAGATCCAGGATAAGGAGGGAATCCCACCAGACCAGCAACGTTTGATATTCGCTGGTAAACAGCTCGAAGATGGCAGAACTCTGTCAGACTATAATATTCAGAAAGAATCCACTCTCCACTTGGTACTTCGTCTCAGAGGAGGAATGCAAATTTTCGTGAAGACCCTGACTGGCAAGACCATCACCCTTGAAGTAGAGGCCTCTGACACCATCGAGAACGTTAAAGCCAAAATTCAGGACAAAGAGGGAATTCCACCAGACCAACAACGTCTCATCTTCGCTGGTAAGCAGCTCGAAGATGGCAGAACCCTCTCAGACTACAACATCCAGAAAGAATCCACTCTCCACTTGGTCCTTCGTCTCAGAGGTGGCTTCTAAAATTCTATCTAATTGCAATAATCATGGATGAAATTATGAAAAAAAAAAAAAAAAAAATTGATAGTACTGATAGAATTAACGCTTCGTAATTTTCATTCCAAGTTTTCGTTTTGTCACATGATCTTTTTTTTTTTTTAATTAATTTCTCAAACGCAGTATCTTATTCAGACACTTTTTGTATGCTGCGAGTACTATTCAATAAATGTTCCATGTACTGAACTTTTCAATCTTATCATTTATCTAGACTCCTTGAAATAATTAGTATCCTATTCTTTTTTTTAAACAGTAAAAAAATTATTTATTCTTTGAAAGCTATCTACAAGCTAAATTCAGTTTTCAAAATATTTAAAAAAAATCATCGTCCAATTTCCTTGAATTTCCATTTACCTGATGTATTTTTTCTACTCCCAATGGACCTAAAAATTGAAAAACTAATTATTTGATGAATTGATTAACATGAAGAGAACAATTAATTACTGAAATCCTCAACTCACCAAAAAATCTCATAGCAACAGGTAAAAATATGAGTCCATGTGCAGCTCCCATTATTAAAATTCCAAAATACATCCTGAAGTAGAATATTTGAAATATTTTTGTCTTTGCAAATGCCAAAATAATAATTCCCACTAATTTGGTGAGTGTAATCCCTGAAAATACCTAGGAAGAAGGAAAAATAATCATCAAACCACAAGAGAACAAATGTCAAGAGAGAAAAAAAAAGATCTGCAATAACTCACAGAACTTCCCATCACAGATAATGCATCCGAGGCTTTATCAACTCTAGTTTTCTTCTTTGAAATTAGATAAGAGTGCAGAAGATGACTGCAAAACTCAACAGATATACCTACAGCCTAGGATATCATAGAAAATAAAAATTTAAAAATCCTTTTTCTGTCAATTAAACAGAAAACTCTAGGAGAATCTTTTTTTAAAAAAAATTCCTTTACCATAACTAAATTGACAAGTGATACAGCATTTAGACTAATACTCCACCAGTACATGAGTCCAAGCATATTGATGATTATCATAGTCACAGTTATGCACACCATTCCAGCAGAGAAGAGAGAAAATCCAGTTAAAATGTAAGTGACAATGGACACAATAACGACAGACAGAGCCAATGATATTACCGTCTCATTCCAAATAGTTAAATATTGCTCATAAAATACGTAAAAAATACTGAAAAAATTATCACACATCAATAAATTCAATAATTCAGTAGTGGAGTGGTAAATGAGGATAAATCAATTTTCAAAATCTCAAATTCTAAAGTATCTTGACAATAAGTGATTTCAGGGAAAAATGTTAAAGACATTTTTTGTAGAAAATTTTGTCAGCTACAAGAAAGGTCTCTTTACATTTTTTCCTAAAATTACCCATTCTCGAGATAAATGCACAATTAAAAAATCTGATTTGTTTGATTGTCAACTGTTTTCGATTTTACCTGTAAGGAAAAACACTGATATCAGTATCGATGAATCCGTGATTATTGAGCATAGCTGTTATATTATCAGCAACAACTCGAGCTGATGATAGGGCCCTGTACCAGTCTGATTGCTTCTTCAGGGGTGTGTGATAACTCATGAAGTAGGAATCTCCAACATCAATTTTTCCATATTGATCGTGAGTATACGTCACTCCCTGTACCAATTGGAAAATTAATTAATCAGATGGGATTAAGGATTTTTCTCATCACTCCTGATTTTGGATTACATACATCGAAATATGCTGCTCTACCTCCTTTAGCACAGTTCTCATCAGGTACATCAGCCAAGAAATAACTGATGTATCTACGAAAGTCTGAGGCCACTGGTCTCAATTCAAATTCATCCTTTTGAATAGCACATCTCTCGCAATTCAAATCTAACAAGAAATTTACATTCATGTTAATTAAATAGTGAAATCTAGGAAAATAAGATGATGAAATGTCACTCGAGGATCATCATTTTCTAGATATCTCCGAATCTGAGGGAAATAGCGAAATTTCTATAAAGACCTTTTTTGCAGATCTCAAATTTCTCTACAAAAAAGGTCTGAACAGGAATTTCACTATCTCTCTCAAATTCCCAGATATTTGCAGAACACTAATTTCGAAAAATGAGACTAACTCATTCCTTCCAGTACTTAACACTGAATAATTAATTTCAGATACCTTCATCATTAGTTTGATGATCATGAGGGCAGAAAGATGAATTGCTTGGGAAATACTGGCAACAGCCCTCGATCACAGTCCAATCGAAATAGTCGTCAATCCAGGAAGATGCTGGCTTTGCTATGTAAGTACTGTAAATAATTATTTCATATGTATTTTTATAAAAACTATTGTCTTGAATGTATTTAAAATGTCTGGTCATTACATTGAGGGTTGTTTCGATGCTGAAAATATTTGGGCATAGAGAGAATCAGAGTTGCACCTCTGCCCTCCACATATAGCATTCTGAACCTCAGATTTACTGTAATTTAGCCCACCTTTGAGTACGAAGTAAACTGGTGGTCCCATTGATAACAGCTCTTCCATAAACTCATTGAAAACATTGAAAAATTATTCAATCAATTCATTCATCTCAGTCGTTGAAAAATAAATTTTATATTAAAATGAATCAGTTTTGGAGGATATCTAGGAATTTATGGGAGATGGCGAAATTTTTGTAGAGACCTTTTTTATAGAGCAGATAAGAGTCTACAAAAAAGGTCCTTATAAAAATTGAGTCATCTCTCTTCAATTCAGAGATATTCATCGAAGAATAAAGTACAATTGAATTATCCTGTATTACTCCTTCACTCCTCAATTTAATACCTCAAAATATTTGAGGACATATGAATCTTCAGGCATCGAGTATTTCTGATCCAAACCAATCTCCATTTGTGGTCCAGCAACAGCATTCACTGTCACTACTCCAACGAAAAACACTAGTACTCCAATCCCAACGAATTTCTTCATCAACAGAGGTGTGTAATACTGTGTAAAGAACTTTTGTATCATCCCAGGGCCTGATTCAACTACACCGACATTCAATCTCACACAGCATAAGATATCTACACGACGATCCTACAAATAAATCGACAATTAACAATAAAAGTCGTAATTGACTTGTTTTTATTAAACTCAACTGTTGATAAAAAAAACTGTATTATGTATTTATCTCGAAAACGAGGGATTTTAGGAAAAAATGTCAAGAGAGCATTTTTGTAGCTGAGAAAATTTTCCACAAAAAATGCCTCTTGATAATTTTTCCAAAAGTCACTCATAACAAAGATAGTCCAAGTCTTGTGAATTACCTCATATCTCCTTGTATCCAAAGCCAGAAGGCTAACGAATCCAGTGATTTGCAGAAGAAAATTAAATGCAATAGCAACACTCGCAAACAATGCAAATGTTCTAACAGCAGGCATTGGTGATATTGTTCCAATGGAGAAACAAAGTGACTCTGAGACACTAGTGAGAAACATTGATGGTCCCACTGAGCTCAGTATTCTTCCCATATGATGTGGAATACTTTCTCCAGGATTTGGAGGATTTCTTTGATGTGTTTGAACGAGAATGAAGATGTTATCGACACCTACAGCTAAAACGAGGAAAGGAATGACCTGGAAAATCATAATTATTGAAATTTCCATTTCGAGACAAATATTTTTTTCCATGTTAAATAGTAATTTCTATATTACCTCGATAGTCAGAAGAGTTGTCGCTGTTCTGCTGTATCCAAAGACTCCAAAAGTACAACCAACTGAAGCTAGTACTATGATTATTCCACTGATGCTCAACATTGCTTTACTGACAATCTATCGAGCAATTTATTCATTATCAGTGCAATTTGATTTTTTACACTACGATAAACATTGGATTATCTCCATACAGAGTAATTTTAGAGGAAAATGTAAAGAAACTTTTTTTGTTGGAAATTTTCTCAGCTACAAAAAAGGTCATTCAACATTTTTCTCTAATACTCTTTGTTCACGAGATAAATGCATAATTAACAAATGAGGCAAAATTTGGATTGAATATCTCATAGAAATCGAAACATTTTTTCATTATATTTATGAATAAGAATGATTCAATAAAAATTCTACGTACAAAAGTTTCTGCAGATGCTCTGAATGTACCAAGTGAGAAGACAATGTAAACGAACATTACGATGTAACTGATTATTATAGTCTTGGATTCTGCGATCGAAATGCGTATCAACTCGTCCTCAATAGATCTCTCAGATGAATAAGCGATATCCATAAACTCTGGCTTTTCATTCTCCTCCCAATGCCTCATAAACTCCAGATATTGACTCTCCCATTTTCTCATGGGTTTCAACTCTCCCTCACCCAATTTATTCTCCACCATGAATGATAGAACGACGGCTGTTGCTTTTATGTAGTCTGCGGCCTCGTAATTCGTTTTATTCTCCACCAAATGCCCACCCACTGCTATATCTGGTATTATTGGACCTTTATAAGGTGCTAGACATTCTGGGTAATATGGATTTCTGTTGAAAAATGAGTTGAATTGAATAAATAATACCAGATGAATTAATTTTACTTTAACACTAGTTTTTACTGAATATCTCGTAATTGAAGAGAGATAACGAAATTTCCAAAAAGACTTTTTTTCAGAGGAGAACAAGAGCTACAAAAAAGCTCCCTAACAAATTTCACTATCTCCCTCCAATAACGAGATATTCAACAAAAACTAGAGCTAAAATAAGTGAAATTGAATAATCTGGGGATTGAAGTTGATTATTTTTCTTTTTACGTACTGCAAACACGTGTACAAGTGATCCAGGTAATCAGTCTCATTGAATGTTTTCAAGTCATTTTGAAAGTATCCCCAGATACTCTGCACTGTGCAATGATCCACTGTTACTGGTCCCATAAATTCACTGTACACTGGAGCATAACAAATTTTTTCCAATCCTTCGTCTGTATCTTTGCCAATCTATAATGATTTCCATCAATTAATTAATTAATTTTGATAGTAATTGACAAGTATTTATCTACCTGTTGAATTTTCAGCTGCAAATCATACACAGCCAGCAAGAATTCCCTCTGGAATATAGGACCAAACTCTCGGACTCCACTCGATGTTTCATGTGTCACCTAAATGTTCATTCATTTATTAAAAGAGAGATAATAGAGATGAGTTATTTAATCGGGTAATCACTCAATATCATTACCTTTTCAAGATTAACAGCTTTAATGTAAATTTGCTCAGTCCTGTAGAAAGGAGTGAAATGACTATCAAAATAGTTTTTCTCGATCCGTGATCTACTCTGAGGCGAAGCCCATATTTCAATGGGATCAACAGTGATCTTCAGATTAGTACTACCCCACGAGAATCCAATAACCACGTAAGAACAGAGAGCTAAAGTTATTATAGGATGTTTTGCAAATGCTACAAGAGGGGGGAAAAAATTCAATCTCTATTAAGAGTAATTCAAAGGAAATTATTTAAAAATTTCTCAAGAAATTCTCACCATATCCTAATTTATAGAATAATCTCTCGAAAATATTGTGATAGTGATCACTCAATCGATCACGAATACTTTCCTCAGTATTTGAATTACCTGGAAAATAATTTATAATTAAATTTCAATTTATATGACAGAGGAGAGGGGGAGTAAATTCACTATAAAATTATCAATTGGGTTCTTTGAAAATGGAAAAAATGTAGTTTTAACAAAAACTTTTCAGGAAAAGAGTTGGAAATTTTTATTTGTCCTTCACAGTGGGACAAAAAAATAGTTTGAAATATTTACTCGATGCACATTGTCTCCTCCCCCAGATCCAACCAATAGCAAATCCCATACTGGTTCCTAGAATGACAACACCTAATAGTACACCAGCTCCATTGATACCGAAAAGTATGAAGAATCTGTGGTCAATTGTCCACTGGACAAAGGGACAGGAAGCTGAACAATCTACACAACTGCATGCTGATGAATTCTAGAACAATGACTGTCATAACTAAAGTATTTAAGATGATTCTCATTCGAATAAATAGTAATGATATTAACAGTGAAAGCTTCATTGCACGGTTTAGCGGGTGGATTCATTGGATCAACGAGTCCAAGATGTTCATTAGGGCTCCAAATATAATCAATTTGGAATGGTACTAGATTGTTTGTCTTTGTATCACCCATGTATTCAAACCACCTGGAAAAATAGAGACAAAAGATCGACTTGTTACATGTGAAATTGAAATTTTAATGAAGAACCTTTGATAATTTCTCTTGAAATGACTCGTTTTCAAGATAAATAAATGATAATAAAAAAATTTGGTATTGAAATTTATTCCTCATAGTTCAACTATTACCGTTTTGGAGTACATTTATTCGCACCATGTTCTCCACAACCAAGATCCATAGCTAATTTACCGCTGGCTGGATGGACAATACCGCTACAAGAATCAAAAGTGCCATTTGCAAATTCTTCACCGATGAATATCTGGAAAAATTCAAATGTTCAGATATTGTTCTCTCGTTTTCTCAACTCATTGAGGAGAATTACCTCAATTGCATCGATATATTGACTGCCATCTTCCTCCCAGTTGACAATTTTTGTGGCAGCCATGAAACGGCTCTGATCAGGAGCACAAATAAAATCGCACATTGATCGAAATAAATTTCTTAAACATGTTGTGCAACGACCGTAAATTCCCTCGGCTTGTTGCATACCCGAGTCTATGGTTGATATTATGTTACTGTCACAACAAGTCAGTGGATGATCTTCAAGAAAAAATTCAGAGAATAATGAGAGAACCAAGGGAATAAATTGATAATGAAATATTTCAATAGTGAAGATCAATTTTCCTCAACATCTTGTTTTTCGTCGATATCTCGAAATTGGAGGGGGATGGAGAATTTTCCGTGGGAACCTTTTTTGTAGATATTACTCCGCTCTACAAAAAAGGTCATTACAAAAATTTCGCTATCTATCTCAGATTCCGTGATATCTTATAAAAACTGATCTATCCTTCACCAGGTCAATTACCAGTTTCTTCGAAGAAATGTGGACATCGTCTTCGCAGTTTTTCTTCAGCAATGACGTCATTAAGCAATCGAGCTGGATCACTCGATGGGCAATTCTTTTTATGGGGCTCTTTTGGTCCACATTCACCATACCAAACACAAGTATATTCTTTTGTTAAGACTGTCAGAGGGAATCCAATGAGAAAGAGAAGAAATACTAGAAATTTGTTCATCCTGAAAATTTATTGAATATATTGATCATTCGGATAGAGTGACTCCACCGAATTTCTAGGAAAATTTTATCTTCAAGTATATCAAAGAAAATCCTTTACCTTCCTTGAATGATTATTGATTTTCTTGAAGAAGATACTGGAAGCAACTAATTTATGGGGAATTGAGAGTTAAATTCACTTATGAAGAAACTTTTCATTCATTCACAGACTAGGGACAATTGCTGAATGAAGAATGAGAGAGTCCAATGGCTTATCATTTCTGATTCATCTCTTTTTTGGACACCTGCGTTATTTTTTGTAATAATGAAATACCAGGTGTTTATCTCATCTTGATGGGTATGTCACAGATAGGAAAACAGAAATCATGTAATAATACGTGATGAAAGAGAAATTAATTAAATAAATTCATTGTGAATCAAATTTTAGTTATTTGTCATTCAGAAAAATGTGGAAATTCGATCTCTAGATTATTAATTCATCAGTCCCAACCATCGATATTTTCTTCTTTCTATTCAGACGTTTTTTTCTTATCGATTGTATAATTAAAAGGAAAAATTCAAGAGTAAGATTATGATAATCAGTTGAGATTCTTTATTTCATTGATAAAGATGCAATTTATTCAGGGACACGTCATCGAAACATTTCTTGTGTTAATCATATTATTCAGATAATATGTAAAAAAAAAAGATGGAAAATCCACAGGATACATGAATAAATACTCTGTTAATTTTTTTTCATAATGAGTAATCATATTTTAATGACGCAATGATTGTACAAATGGAATTTCTCGTAAACGTTTTCACCCACGTTAACCGAGGAACGATAACAATAAGTACAGTAAATGTAATCAATAATTGCAATGATACCTCTCCTTTTTTTTTTGTCAGTGTATGTGTTTGTTGTTCATTACTACAAAGTTTCAAACGCAAAAACAACACTTTTATCCTTTATTTTTATTTCAATTACTATAATACATGTGGCTCACGATTTGTGTTACCAAAAAACGAAAAGAAGATTTTTCATTTTATTGAATTTTTGTGTATTCATTTTTTTTTTTTTAAACCATTTTCCTCATTTTCTTTTCACCATGGAAAGACTCGTTACTCTTTATAATTTATTTCTTACCTAGTATTTTTTTTTTCTTCGTTTTATTTTTCCACGTCCATTAGGACGTTACCCTTTTTTTTTCTTCTAAACGAACTAGATGCTACATTAGTCGATCCATTGAACGTCGCGAGGTTTCCAGCGTTAAAAAAAAAAAAGTTATCCCACGATTTAATATATACTCATTCTCATCAATGCATATACATGACATCATTTCCATTATCACCAGTTTCTCGAGTTTCTCGCAACGTCACATAGATCATTCACATTTTGTTTCTCCATTAATGTTTTCATTAAATTTACCCGTTCTCATGTTCAAATACATCGTCAACGGTAGCGATAAAGTTTTATATCAATAAAATTTCTCGAAGTATATCAATAATAGACGATAATTCAATAATCCAATGGCAATCCGGGTAATGGGGAGAGTTGGGGGTGGAAGGGATACGACAAAAACATTCGGTATACTAGGCCAACTATTGGAACGCCTCTAATCGAGAGGGTTTCATTACACTTTTTATTCATTCAAATAATCATCACGATATCTCTGATTCGGTATATTCTGTTAAAACTTTTTGAACAATTTTTTTTATCATTTATTTTTTCTTCATCAAAGTCAATCCCAATGTGCACAAGAAGATAATCTTTCCTTCAGATTATTTTTATTTATTTTTTATCCATAATGAGAAATATTTCAATGAATTTTACTGTAATTTTAATCATCTAATGTTATCTCATACAAAAGGAAAATGAGTGACTTTAAATTATGACAAAACGAATGAGAATAAGTGATTTTAGATAATTCTTTATTCGGTAAAAAATAAAATTCTCCCTGGGTTTTTTTTTTTCACGAAGCAAAGATTAAATTAAAAAATCCATAAATGTAACAAGAAATGTTGAAAATAAATATTGATTATCAAATAAATAATTTCATCATATTTAACTGATAATTTATCATTTTTCACATGTTGTATTCACCTGGAATAAAAGACCAAACACTCTCGATTGGAGGACGCACCTCGACATAATTTATTACATAAAATTTATATATTTAGATAATGCAATAATTCGAGCAACAGAAGGTCCATTCTTTGTCATAAGTTTTATCCTTTTTTTTTTTTTTTATTATTACGATTAATTCATTTATCTTCCCCCTTCCTCGTTAATACTTTTATGTGCGCCAACCGCCTATAATAATTATTAAATAGGTATTTTCATTTTTTTTTTCCATTTTATTTAAGTGATTTTTTTTTTTCGCTGTCAGATCTTAAACGATGTTCTAATTAGATATACTTTGACTTAATATTGAATATTTTAATAGTTCTTTTTTTTCTCCTGCACTGAGTTACTCAGTGTATAACTAGTAAGGTTCATTAGACCTTAAATTACAGACTAGAGGGCAATCATTATTATTTTTTTTTTCAATATTTCCTGGTCTTTAGTGATAGCCCTGTTATCGAGTATTTCTTATTTAGTATTTTTTTTTTGTTTTCCTTTAAATCTCACATTTTCGGACATTGAGGTCACACAGTCTGGCTTCGCATTAACGACAATCGACAGTTATTTATTCCATTTTTATTTTTTTTTTCGATAGGTTTTCCATGGGTTTTTGGTGTTAACAAATGCGAAATTTCGACTAATGCATTTAAAAAATTCACAATTGAGAGTGTGAAAGTAAAATTGGAAGATTGAATTTTTAGTCAATGGTAGATAATGATCAAACTCAGTGGAATCACTCATTTACATTGGCTTGATTCAATTAGAATTGATGTTAATTATTTCAGTAACAAAAGAAGATTTTTTTCGTGTTTTATCCATTTTTTAATTTTTTAGACTTGAGAAACATTTAACATCGGTGATGCCAGTGGTACAAGAGCATGAATAATCGATAGGTTTTATCGATTTTTCATTAATAATAGATCTGATTGTATTGAAAATTTAATTTCAAATAATTTCCATTGACGAAATTTTTGAATTTGCTTTTTGAATCAATTAGTTGCTCTTGTAATCAATAAAACATCACCGATTCTCACTGTATTTTGTCACACGCGGCATCCCTTCCTTCGATTACAATTTTTAAAAAAAATTTTTTTACTCAATTTATCATAATAACACTAAATAATCTCTCAGCATTGAATTGAACATGATAAATGCTAGGATAAAAATAAATAATTATTCATATAAAATTAAACTCACAGTAAACTGTCGATGATGACTCGAGTTTCTGGAAGAGTGTGAGATCAATATCCTGTAAATTTAATTCTAAACAATGAAAAATTTAATTTTTCAAAATTTTAACAAATTGATCAAAAATATTCATCGTTGAGAAATAATCGGCGCTTATGAGTGAAGTAAAAATTATTAATAACAATTTCCACAATTATCGGGTAGCAAATAGTTCCGTTTCAATTTTCTCGAGTATTTAATTCCTCTTTCTCTCTCTCATTAATTATCTTTTTTTTTTCATTGAACCAGTTGAGATCGCCGCGCGCAACGCACGTAATCAACATGACTTGATTTACCTTGAGTATACGTATATTATAACTCTATATTCATATATATATTTCTTGTTTAAGTTTTATTAATTTCTGAATAATTTCATCTATGAATACTTTCTGTTGTCTAATTCACACGAATTAATTCACCTTTGATATAAATTTTTCCATTTTATTACCATCTTTTACCACCAATTCATCATTTATTCGATGATAAATCATCAAAAATTTTCCACAGCAACTGAATGACATTTGAGCCCAGTATATTCTTTAAGTAATGTTAAAAATAAATGAGCTATGCAGCTCAAAAGTCATTTAGAGACAATGAAGTATATTGAGATAGTCTATTGAATGTTTTAAAATCTTTCTACATAAGATATAACGATGGATCTATACGCAGCCACCGTCTCAGTATCGCCACGTATATATTCATAAATATATCAACTTGATGAATAAAATCATCGATCCATAATTCATCAGCTCACCATCTGTCAATCTCTCCTCGAAATTTTGTTCGTTATTACATTATGTACAGAATTAATTAATCTTTATTATTATGTTTTTTTTTTAATATTATTGCTGTCCACACTGCAGCATCACTCAATCTTACGTATTTCCATTGTGTATTTGAAAATTTAATTATTCATATAAATTAATTTCATTCAATTGAAAATTAATGACATCACCTGGATATCATTGACTAGAAACTTTTAAAGCTCTTACTTTCCATTTAATCGAATAATAAATTTGTTGATTAAATAAATAATCATCTGAGATAAAATTATGGGGTAAAAAATTGAAACTCGGTAATTGTGCAATTTGTGTGAAAGAGTGGCAATTATTAAAAAATCTTTTGAAAATCATCACTTTGCATTATACAATATTCTCGTTAATTTTTAAACTTTATTTTCACGTAAAATTCAAAAACCCTGTAAGTGATTAATAATTCTCTTCTCTATTTACTTTCCCCCCCCCCCCCCTTCTTAGGTTCTATTTGATTATAAATATTCTCGCGATGAGTTGTAATATCTAACAATGAATTGATTTACTCGTAAAATCTTGCAAAGTCTCCGTCCAACGAAGTCTCATTTTTTAATATTATAAATGAATGCATTAAAAAATTTGCTTAGGATTGTTGAGATCAGTCGGCATATATATATATATATATATATATATATATATTTTAATATCAGAAGGAGTCTTATTCTTTCTCTGCAAATTGTTGAAATTATTTTCCTCAATACCCCTTCTCTAATTACGTATATATTAATTCATCAGTATACAACGATAAAGCTACTGTTTCACACATTTTATTCTATCTCAAGAGTCGAGTTTATCGTAGTAAATTATGGAAATAATACAATAATAATTGGGTGGATGGTGAGAGGGTGGAAAAACGGAAGAGAGAAATATTCGTTATAATTTGCAGCAGAGGACAGCAAAAATAAGAAAAAAAAAAAAGAAAAAAAAAAGGAAATACTGACTAGATTCAAGTTAGACGATTATCGAGTTTATTAGTGTTTTATCTCGGTGATTTTTATCCTTCTTTCTCTCTTTGAAATCAACTACTTACTCCATTAATGTTAATTCAATAATTATTATAGTATTTTTAATTTCTCTCCTTTCATTACTTGTTATATTTTACTGTTTTTTCACATCTTGTTAGTGTTTCTTTTTTTTTTTTTTTTTCTTCCTATTTTTCATTCAATTTTCCTTTGGTTTTTAATTAACTTAAATGTGATTATTAAAGTTAGATTGTTGAGCACAATTATTGATTTCAATGAGTGACTTTCGGGAGGCGCTGTGGGCCGAGCTCATTTCATTGAATTCACCCGCCGACTTACCCTTCCGCGGCAACGTCGTGGCCTCCCCGAGTGACGGTAGCTCCCGCGGCTTCCAAATTGGCGAACCTGATTGACAAGAATTTTTTTTTTTTTTTTTCGATTTTTTTTTCTTTCTCTTTCAACATTGAATTAATTTTAAAATTTCCTGAAGTGAATTATTTAAATTTATCTATTGGCCAATTTGACGATTAAATTAATCTAAAATCTCTGTGGCGGGCATTCTGGGGGGAGGGGGGAGGGGGGTGGTTACTACGCGTTTCGTGATAAATTTACCATCTATAGGATTCACTTATTGCATATTTCTGTGGTGAAACAAAATGAGAAAAATGAAAAGTGAATGAAATGAAAAAGAAAAAAAATGAGAAGAAATAGTTAAACTCAAAAATTTACACCCATTGATCTTCATTCATAGGCGCCGACTTTTCTAAATTGCATTGTCATTATTATTTATAATATTCAATAGTTATTTATAACAATTGATTTATCCACTACGATGATTTCATTATTATCAAGCTCATCACTCGCACCCTTCGAGAAAAACAAATCATCAGGCAAATTTATAACAATTTGCAAAGCACATAATTATCATCTTGATCTTATAATAAATTCATTAACTTTATCTTTATCTCTAAGAGACCAGATTATTGATTTTCAATAATTTTACGCATAACCAGAGGTCATTCATATTCCCTTCAACTTTTAACCTTTTTTTTTTTCATTACTCTAGTAATAGGTAACAACGGATGCACAAATCAATAAATGAACAATCTCATTTAAGCATCATTAATCAATAATTTAAGCCAAAGTCAAAGTATTTTATCAACTTTTGATCAAAGAATTATCTAATAAAAAATTATATTACCCTATATCGGAGAATAATTGATCAATGAGGCTTAGAAAATGTCATAAATTCAATGATAAATTGTTCATAATACTCTCGATAATAATTTGGGACGAATTCGATATAATATATAGCGTGCGCGAGCAAGCGTGCAAAAAATTTTAGACATAATGTAGGAGAAAAAAAAAATCACGCTACATATATTTAGAATTTAATCCCGAGGGACAACACGAGAAGTCGACGCCTATGACTCGGAAATATAACATGCAAATAATCTCACTATTACGTTATATCACTGTTATCATTGGAAATTTTTTAGCAGTGGTAATTGCAAAATTATTCAGACTCTACATCAGCTAATCAACTTGTAATTCACCCAAGCTCTACACCATAAATGAAATAACTAGGCAAAATTAAATGATTGAAATGAAATAATAAATGGATGAATAAATGATGAAAAAATTGTTGGGAAGGAAGAAAAAAAAAATCATGTCTAATGCATTAAAACTAAACCGCCAACTCATTAAACTTGTCTAACTGTTATGGAACTTTTTTTGGTAACTTTGTACGCCTCTTACCAAGCTCCTTAACCATGGCTGGCTGATAATTCTCTGGCTGATGAGAGGATTGTATTAGTTTAGCTTGACTCCCAGTACTACCAGCTGATATTGTTGATGTTGTACTCAGCGTCAGATGATTTGGTGTTCTACCCAGATTAGTCTTCTTCTCATTTAAGAATCCCTGTGAGTCCTCCTCACCTTCTGATTTAGTTCCTGAATCCATATCAACTTTTACTTCACCTAAAATAATTCATTAAGCAACACCAAACATACCAAAAATACATTTTTTCCTTTAATCTTTTATGAAAGAATAGGGCAATGATAGAGAGCAATTGATGTGCATGAATTGATGAATTTACTAGTGAAAAAATTATTTCTATTTGATTATTTGATAGACTAAGTGACATGATAAGCACCTGTTGTATCGCTGATGGTTTTACTCCGTGTACGAAATGATGGATGATGATGATGATGATGATGAATTGGTATATCCTCACCATCTCTATCCTCTGAGCTCTCATGCTCCACTGATGCCTTTGATTGACTATGTTTTCTCCTCGAATTCAATGTATTGGATAACATTTGTTGTTTGGCTGCTTTCTTCGATAATGTACCAGTATTACCATTACCATTTTGACCCTGACCCTGTAATTGTGATTTATCGAATTTCTCAACATGTCCCGTTGACATTCTTGGCGCCATAGACATTGGTGGTTGGCTCATATTCTGTTTTGTCGATGGTATACTCATATTTCTCACTGATTCACGAATTATCTGACGAATTGTCTTTAGAAATGCATTTCTAAATTCCGTCGTGCTATTAAAAGTGGCAAAATTTAATCTAAATTCACATCAAATTGACGATTCAATTGGATAGACAATTACCTGTTCGATAAAACGTAAACTTTCTCTGAGCGTCTCTGTAATTGACTTCTCAGGTGAATCAATTCCCACAGGAAATGTGATTCCATGTCTTTAGCTGAACTCGCACGAACCTGCACTTCAGTGACTGGTATTAGTACTTGATAACGAATTATTTCAACTTCGCTGGAATTTGTTTTTGTTGAAACACCCTGA
This sequence comes from Coelinius sp. EB29, assembly GCA_035578325.1. Taxonomy (NCBI): domain Eukaryota; kingdom Metazoa; phylum Arthropoda; class Insecta; order Hymenoptera; family Braconidae; genus Coelinius; species Coelinius sp. EB29. The sequence continues at coordinate 1,110,888 of JAOZGT010000005.1, read as the reverse complement.
AATCGAAATTCCATTTTATAGTCAATTTATTTTGATTAAATTCGTACGATAGAGATGGGAAAATTGGTGCTTATTTTACCATTAATTTCTTCTTCTGCCTCAGACGCTCTTTACAGAGAAATACCACTGCCGATTTGAATACGAAACACATGGCATGCAACTCTAGACCTTTTTTAATCTTTCCAAGAAAATCGGAAATGTTTAGCCACTCGACGCCACCGTAATAGAGTAAATCACCGGGACTCAAATCGATGGGCTGCAAATTTCATTAAAAAATTATATTTATCGATTTGCCTTTTCAAAAAAGGTTTCTTGACTTTTCAAAAAAAAAATCACTTATTTCTGAGATGATTCATCTCAATTTAAAGTCAAATTTTATTCATTTTTTTTCTTCTTTATTGAAGTTGTTTACCTGTTTACAAGACTTCTGATGCTGCCTGAACAAATGATCGAAAATAGCTCCATACTCCTCATGAATTCTTTGCATTTCATTAATATGTTCAGCAACCTTCTCCATACCCTTCAATGCCTCTGCAATAATTCACAAATGTGAATAAAATATGGTGAGAGCTGTATTGATTTATCCAATTTAATGATGTATATTCAAGGTAATGGTAAATATACCAATCAAATGTTGATGCTCCTCGCTACGTTCGTCCGTGAGATTTCTCAATTGTTGGAGAAGAAGTGGATATTTGAGTATCCTCTGAATGGGCTTTATCAGATAAGACTCTAGAGTTGATGAGTGCTGCTGTCGAGGATTTCTCGCTTGAAGGAATTCTTGCAGTGCTTGATTTCCCTCATCTAATTTTATTTCAATTTTTGAATTATTATGAGAAATATTAGATTGATGAATTATTTTCAAAATTCTTAATGATACTAACTCGGATGTAAAACTTTTTGGGCCTTTGAGTGACTGGCGCAGAACGAGCTGTACAACTTGAAGTGATTCACGTAATATAAGAAGGCACTTCCAATGGAAAAGAGGACACCCTTGATAGTAATTAAAAAAATATTATTAATAAAGTTATAAAATTGAATTTAAATTTATTCACTATGTTCATTAGATATCGAGATATTCTCTACAAAATAAATCATATTCCTTTTTTCTCTTCATTATTTCATATCATTGAAAAAAAAAAAAAAAAAAATACCTTAAATTGACTCGGATGATCAAAATTGTTGAAATCAGCCTCCATTTCAATGGCATGATCGAGATTTTGTAAAAATTGCCTCTGAAACGTAACAATCTCCTGTATATTGCCAAATAGGGCATTGATCTCGGCATTTGACAGGAATGTTTCGCGTTTCAATGGCTCCAAGTAATTCTCCAATAAATTATTTAAATTCTGAAATATTTCAGATATAAAATTGTGAAAATTTCATGATAAAATTTGTCTGTCAATTAATTAAAACTCATCAACTTACCTTTACATATGTTCGCTCAGTTTCAATGAGTTCACATATAACTTTTTTAAGCTTTTCAGCATCACTGAGCTGCCTACTTGGTGTTAATACTTGTGAATGTGAACTAACTACACTGCCAGTTGGACTGGATTTTCTTGTATCACCAGGTGAACGACAAATACCAGTAACTTGTTCAGCAGTCTTGAGAAGATTTTCAATCTCGAATGAATTGGTGCGCGATGTTTGCTTTCCATTATCAAGGTGTGAACCTGGGATTATACACTCTTGCATTATACCTTCTTTGCCTATAGTTTGGAAGAACATCAAATCCATCACCTTTAAAATCTTTTTCACTTGATTTTTTGTTAGATTTTGGTGCATTTATTTTTTTTTTTTCTTTCTTTTTTCATTACTCTCTTTTGATTTAAAAAAATGAACAGCTAGCAGAGACTATTCGTTGTCCGATCCTCATTATCATTGACTCAAAAAGATGAGAAAAAAAAAATAACTGAACAAGTTGACTAATGAGATCATTACAAAGTGTAGGCAAAATAAATTTTCAAGTGGATGTTGAAAAAATAAATATGAAGTAAGGTACAAAAGAGGTGAAAGAAAACAGAGTGGAAAATGTTTTTTTTCATATTACTCACTTCGTCCTGGTGCTGGTACAATGAGTCCAGATATCATTTCCTCACTTATTCCAGGTGGATCTGTCGGTGGAGGTGGACATACTAGGCTATCAATATCATCCATTACTCTCATAAGATCAGGAGGTTCTGTTCTTGATGAACGCATCATCATACATAAAGCAAGTTCCTCCTGAAGGACACTCTCGAGATACATCATGTCGAGGTCGCTGACAATAGCACCATTTATCACCATAATTTCATCACCCTTTATGATACCTGTTGTCATGATAATAACATTGTGAATATTCATTTGATAATTTACTATTATCCTACACCCCCTCCGTCCCCCATCACCCTCTCAACACCTACGCATTTCCCTCATCTACAATCGATCGCATGTAAATAGACTCGGACGAGCAATAAATGTGCGTCAAGGTCTAAAGTAGTGTTGACATCTACCCAAACCCTCTATCTTCACAGCATTATTATACCACTGATTACGACCCTGAGATGCATATGCAAGATATCTTTTTTTTTTTTTCATCATAAACAGATCATCGGAGCGCGCATAGTACAACCTTTGCTTGACCATCGATGAGTAAACGACGAGAAATCAATAGATTTTAAAATACCATTTTCTTCATTATTTTCCATCTCGAATTTCCCGCACTGTCCTTGTACATAAATGACTTTTTTTTTCCTCTCATTTCATTCTTCATGGATCATTGATATTTTTAAATTGTTGAGAATATATTTTTTTTTTCAATTTCTTCTATTACTTGGACCCTCTCAGATATTTACCATTCTGCATCGCTACACTTTTATCCTCAACCCGGCTTACGTAACAGCACAACTCATCCTGTCGATCCGAGTTTTCAATAAGTTCAGCTTCAACGGAGAAGCCCCACATCTGGTCAAGGGTATTACGTTGTAGCTCAACTTGATAAAGTATTTTAGCGCATACTTCCACCATCTCGTGAGTGTGTAGCTGAAATTGGTTGATATTATATTTTTATTTTATTTGACAAACTGTCAGTGTCAGGATTGTCATTTATTACAACTTACGTAAGTCTCTATTCCATCATTTCTATGAGGCACAAAATAATTATGATCCTCCATATCACGACGTTTCTTTACTCTGACAAAGTGCTCCATTGGATTGAGGCCCTTTCTACTACATGCACTCGCTAAGAATTCCTCTACAGTCATACTTTCACGTAAATACACGGAAACAAGCTGAAAGTGAGAGATAATAGAAAAAAAAAAAAAAAATTAATTAATCAGAGCTCGTGTAGTACTGTATAGTTGTGGTGGGCTTTCATCAGTTGCAATAGTAGGTGGTAAATAAATATCACCTTGTAATTAATACGGTAATTGAATTGAAGCCTAATTAATGCCTACAGTGTACCGAACGTGCGTGATATGGGAGAAAAGGAAGTAGTGTTACCAAAGGGTCTTTGGTATATCGATTACCTTTGGTGAATCTTGCATTGCAGTCTATTTGATAAAGTACTGGCAGAATTTGTCAAGCACTTTTAAATTATTATTCACATTTCGAGACTTGTTAATAAGAAAAATACTTTGGACGTGTGATTTATTTTTTGGGGGGGTATTTTTTTGTTTCACTATTTATTGTCACTTCGTATTCACCCTAGAGTCAATGAGTTGTTTAATTATGTTTTAAAAGAAAATAAGTGACTTGATAAAACTTACTTGATTCTCGGGTACTGAAACTTTGACACTCTTCTCGTCATCCCTTGAGGATATCTGAAGTGATCTACGACTCGAGCCACTGTTGGATCTTGACAAGAGTGGTGGCCTCCTCTTAGTTGCACCACGACCAGCAAGTAAATTGTTGAGCAAGGATGGACTACGTGCACAGATGAATGCGTGGAATGATGACACCGTGAATACACCAAGTTTGTTTAGGGTCTGCTTCGTAGCACGAGACACGTGGGTCAACAGACTCTGTGGAGAGGCATTCACCAACATTCATCATCAGAGGAGTAACTTTTTTTTTTTTTTTAGGTAAAATATGAGAGAAGAAGGTTTTTAAGCGTCTAGCAGCGGAGAAAAATCTATATTCTCTGATAAAATCGTAATTTGCAGTTTTAATTTTGTTTTTTTTTTCTCCATTATTACCTTTGGATTTGGCAATTCTCCACTCTGCAAACTCGCCATGTAACACCGCAGTCGAAATTGTTCACAATGGAGCCGTTCAAGATTTTCCTCCCACTGGACAATCTGATTATTAATTTCCTGTTTTGTTTCGACATCGGAAACAACAGACTGCTGGAGATCAGCCATGTGTTTCAATTTGTAATCCTGAAAGGATTTTTGAAGATTCAAAAGAAAAAAAAAGATGAATATATGCCATATTCCAGTACCAATTGGGCTTTTATAAACGAAATTATTTGACTAACCGATTCAATAGCTTTTTCCAAACGGAAAATCTCCTCCTGGAGAAGATGAAGGGTACCAGTTTTTCCACGATGTCTTGCAAATGCTGCAGCACATGCCGAGTGAATACTATTCACCCAATTCTCAAGTTCAACTTGACATGGCGCCTGGTGGGGGGACAAAAACATGAAATGAATGAAAAATAAAAAAAAAACAATGGCGCTTGTAAGCAACCAAGATTCGATGGTTCATTGTCTACCACTCTGCCATTATCAATAAACTCTCAGTGAGAGAGTCTGTGGAGATGGAATGGCGAGTGGGAGAGAAGAAAGACTAGCTGGAGTGGTAATGCTCTTCACAGTTCACTCGGAAATAAAAGCAGAAAAATATTCAGTGGAAAAAAAAAGGAGAAAAATTCTAGTTTAGAAGGAAAAGGGGGCATTTTCTTCGAACCATTACAAATGGTCTCTGCCATGTGGATAACAAAAAAAGCACTAGGTTATTTTTACTAAAATAAATGGCCAAGAAAAAAACTCAATTTCTTTCATATTTGACCAAACTTTTTACTTACCTGGAATAGGTATGCATCCCCAAAAGCAGTACTCAGACAGAATATATAGTCCCTCTTTGGATGTTCAGGAATTGGTTGCATGATAGCACCATCGACTATGATAAGATGCTTTGGTGCTGTTTCAACAGCTCTACTCTCGTGTGAATCACAGGGATAAAAAAGTAATGTCGTACCCTTAAGACACACCCAGTAGCCCTTCCATCCTCGTTTTCGGGCCAATTCAATTTGATGTTTTTTACGTAGCAGCCATTTTTTAACACTCAAAAACCTGAGATGCGTAAAATTGTGTGACGACAAGTATAAAAAAAAAAAGGAAAAACTACTTTACAAAATATATTTAATCCACTTACCCAGCTTTGCGTACAGCTCCAGTGCAATTGAATGATGCTGCAGCTGTGCCAGTTTGTTTAGCCCTGTATGGTGAATTCATGACACTCTCACCATCATCATCATCACTTACTGCTGTTGTCAGTGACATTCGATCGTCATCCGACATCTGGAAAATAAGAAATATAAAATTATTGTAGTAATTTATAAATTTAATAAGCCCAAAAAATAATGTACCTTCTTGACACCAGTGAGGCCATTAGTGACCCTAATATCAGGATCAAAACAAATGACTTTTTTTAAAAATTCAGCATTACAATCATCAGCAGTTAAGTGTGGATGATAATGACAATAACAGCTCTCTTTGAGTAACTTCATATTTTTCTTTGATGAACCGTTCATCTTGAACATAATTCCCCTCTTAGCCTGACTGAGACCATCAATATAACGATTTGCCCATGTACTCAATGCACCATTTATTATCTTTAATATTTTACTGTAATATCCTTCACTATCAATCTGATTGACTTTCTCCTCCACACTTTTACAATTGAACCAGTAAAATTTTTTTGTATCATTTATATTAATAACACTTATTGTGTGACGTTTGCACAGGCAAAAATAATTTTTACACTGTTTTTTGTGAAGTTTTTTTAGATTAGTATAACCCTCGGATAAACTACTGCCACTTGCACTCAGCAAATCTGGAAAACTAGACGCACCAGCCAATCGCCATTCCTGATCTACCATACTTTGCCAAGACCTTCTACTCTTCTGTTGGACGAGCCATTATCACAACTCGTATTGTTATATTGTCGACTTTTATCTCAGTCGTTGCTCCAAATTTTAGCAATTGTCTTCGATGAAATTGGATGGATTCTTCGTCTCTCTGGGCTTTCATTATTGTCCTCGAGTCAAATTGTCTCGATTGATGATCGAAAGAGGGGAAAATAAACAATATATAACTGAATTGTACCCTGTAATCGCACAAAGAGTCGATTGTCCTTATTCAGAATGTAAAACAGAAAAAAAAAGGGCTCTCAATCATATTCACCCCTCCACTATTTTGTGACAGACCTGTGTCCTCTTTTGTAATCATCCAAGAATTATGGACACAATCTCTCTCTCTCTCTCTCTCTCTGTTGCTCTGGACGAATTAGCAGTGATGAATTCTTTATCTCTCCTGTTTTAATTACTTTCTTTCACTCTTTTACTCTCCATTGTTTAAGGGTGACAATTTTTTAAAGAGATTTCCAAGTACTCGAGTCAATTTCCACTGTACATTTCAAGTGCCTCGCGCATGATCAGGCTCACAAGCGGTGAAAACTCTTTAATTGCAAATTTCATGCCACAAATGACAAGTGTATATGTGACATAAAGAGCAAATATCTTGTATGCTCTGAGCATCTTACAATTTTTCCCCCTCAATTATCTTGATAATCTTATCAACTTTGATTATTCTCCAGTGTTGTTCACCACTATCTTACAATTAATCCATAATTTTTGTTTATTATATCTCCAGAGTTAAAATTTTTCAATTATTTTGATCAATTGGTAAAGCTTTATTTTTCGTAATTGTATATAGAATAATTTCTCTTGAATATCGAAACAGACTGTCCATATAAAAATAATTACCCTCTTTTTAAAATTTTTTTTATTCTCTTTCTTCGTTTGTTACTCTTATTAATGATCTACATTCCTTTTTAACATCACTTGCATAATACAATGTATCGTATTAAGAGGGATACAATAATCAACAGCTCATGAGAATCAGTTTAACAAACTCCACAAGTGTTGAATCATGTTGATGTGCCAGAGGAGGAGTAAATGGTACGTTATAGCATGATAGGAAGTTGTTGGCTAATAGGTGAAACGAGCCAATCGTTCAGCAGCCGGATGTCGGGACATAAATTCCAGATAATCAACACATCCAATTTCTATTTAATCTACTATTAATTATTATCCTCTTGATAATTTTCTTTTAACCAGTGTGAGTATTCCAGGTACTAGGGCAATTTTAATTAACTTGCGCAGTTATTTAAAAAAAAAAAAATCTCCTTCTCCGTTTAATCTATCATCTCATATAATCTTCAATATGTTAAAAAATGAATCACTGTGCCTCCATTATCTCTCGTTCAACTTGTAAATAATTATTATTATTTTTTTTTCCATCAATCACATTGATACTCTATTTAATCAATCACACTTGTCATAAATCACAGTAAATCTCTAAAATTTTCTTATCCCTAAATATAATAAAATGTGCGCACAATAAATCTCAAGTGCATAAAATATTTGTAGATGAACCATGTAACTCCTTCATCGGAGTATTCCAATGTGTCATGGTTGTTCATCAACAAGATACATGAGTTTTTCAATGTATCATTCACGAGAGCCAAAACGTCGACTCACTGAGCCAATCATTGGTGTACACAGTTGATAAATAACTCCATCTGTATATTCTTTCTTCTTCCAACTAGAATGAATAGCCACTGAAATCTCAGTGTCTGACTGAATTGAATTCTCTACTACTTGGAACAATATACTGTCAAGGTGAGAAAACTAATGATACTTGACTTGCTCAATGTCCCCCTGGGGCACTATGCACGTCACATTATGAACATTTAAGTAATGACAATCAGCACTGTTATTAGCAGTGAGTGCACACGAATAATCAAACCGCGCCTGTCCGTAAAATAGTTTTATATACCCCCTTATAAAACCGTTTTGAAGGGGATTATAACGGGACAGAGTGTAAAGCTCGATTTGTTTGCCCCTTGCAGCAGATCTCCAGACTGCGCTGATGGGAACTGGTGGAGAAATTGTGGAATTGGGTAGGCAAGAGAGGGAGGAAGGCGAGGGGGGGGGGGGGGATGGAAACAACACAGTGAGTTCCAAGTTCCCTCCTCAGTGTACCACCACCACTACCACCTTCTCTCCTCCACCAGTATTCCACCTTTTCTCTTTGGCACAAACTATCTCACTTGCACCAATGTACCTCTATACCACCATGAGAATCAATACTAGAGCCTGATGAGAGCTATGTCGAGGTCCGCGAGGGGGCGCAAGCGACAAGTACACCAGGGCATAACATGAGACGATGATGTTTTATACTTTTTTATTCCTCTCAATGCAACATATATCGTGTATATATGGCGCATGTTACCAACCCCACCATCGTGCTAATGTATAGACATTCTGCAGAGAGAATTCAATGCTAAAGAAACACTCGAAAGTATGGGGGGAGGGATACAGGGGATCTAGTTATCTGTGCGGTAACCAGTAGCAAGGACGTTATGCTCTGCATACTCCATCAGCAACATCCATCCACCTATTGAGGTGTCTTCCATATCTCTGGATGATGCATTTTTTTTTTTCTTCATCTTTTTAACTGGTTTTCTCGTTTTCCATCTTTGGAAATGCACAATTGCAGGGGACGAAGTAGACTATTAGCTGAGATATGCATTTGCGCATGTACCTGTTGGCGGCCCAACTTTTGCACCCTCTTTTTATACACCACTCAACTGAGAACAATCTTTTTGTGTTTGTGTGAAGTATAACAGAGCTAAAGGGGTCATATTATTTCTTCTCTTTTGGTTTTTTTTTCTCTCTGATTTTTCTTATTAATTTTATGGATATATTTGAGACTTTTTTTTTCCTTTTTTTCATTTTCATTTTTGTGGACCGAGAGATCTTGGAATCTGTTCGCCTAGGGGGAGGGTATGAGTGGAGTTTAAATGGTAGGAAAAAAATTTACCGAGGAGTAAATAAAAGTGGATTGGCATAGTTTAGGATAGGGGGGGGGGGGGGTAGGGGGTTTAGGGATGGGTATCTTACTTCACTCTGATGTAAAAACCCAGTGGAGGGTCAGTAGGTTATCGATATTTGTCCTTGCTTCAGTTGTAAAAATAGATTCACAGGGCCGGGACAAATGCCTCCGGTGGGATACGGTTGTTTAGATTTTTTTTTTTTTTAATAATAATATCTAGTCACTGAATATCAAAGTGATTATACTTTTTAAAGTGTTGAGGGAAAATTGGGGGTAAATCGAATAGTTATTTGATATTTGTTTGATAGGTGGGAATAATAGTTTATACCGTCGACACCATTACTCCCTCCATTACTCGCAAATGTGATATTACGTAATGTTACTTTGAGTTTAAATGGAATATTTCGAAGATTGAGAGGGAGAAAAACTCGTCAAAGAGCCTCGAGTGTAATGCAATTCTTTTAAAATATATTTTCACCACTTTTTCCCTCTTTTCCTGTCGTCTGAGGCATTAAATGTGTCCCTCAGGGAATGAAACACTTCAGTGAAATATAAGCAGGGAAATAAGGCTGTTAATAATTATGATATGCCAGAGGGTGAATTGAATTTTGATACTTGATTGCATCGAGATGTATCATTGAAAGCCTTGGGCAACAGTGATTAAATCAATAGTGAAGTTATCCCACAAATAGATTCACCAGAATCAAGATAATACATGTCTTAGTGTTTGATAAGGTCAATGACCCACTCAATATGCTAACTCACCTCTGACGAAGTCAAGTAGCACAGTCTTGAGTCTGTACTCTCTAGTGATGCTTGTTGCACAATTCCGTATCTACCTTCTCTATCGGACATGTAATCCGAACGCACACTGTCCTGTCTATCAAATGTTCCACTGTAATTAAGAGAAATTTATATTGTTGATTAAACTAATTTTCTATCCAATTACCCAGAGAGTGTATGCTTCGAATTTTATTTCATTTTTTTATACTTTCTTGAAACTTTAACATGAAACTAATTAATAAAACTAGTTTGAAGATTTCAAGTTCTGGGGAAAAGTTTAAATTCACTCTGGCCCAATTTTATTATCTGATATCGACACATGTTGAGAAATTTGATTCTCGTTTACTTGTTTCAATGGCAATACAATTGAAAAAGCCACCATTGACTTACCGATGCTCGAGAGAATCAGTTCTGTTGGATTTGTAACCACTGTCGTTGAGACTACCCTCATGGCGCAGAGATGGTAGGGAATCCCATGGGGATTCACGTCTGTGTCCACCGTAGCCAGGATTTATTGAATTTGATTGAGCAGAGCCAAATGTAGAGCTCCCTGACTGCCATCCGTCTGAGTGACGAAACCATTGGGCCCTTGCTGAGCTTCCAATACAGCTTGCACAACTGCATTAGCACATTTATTGTTTTTATTACAGAGAATTCTAGTGTAGGTATATATCAGTGACAAACTTGTCATTTTCATCAATTGTTAATTTATCTTGAAAACGAGTGATTTGAGGGAAAAAAAAAAATGTCCAAAGGCCAATTTTTTTTTAGCTCGATAAATTTCCATAATAAACTGTCTCTTGATATTTTTCACTAAAATTTTTCATTAACATGATAATTTAACATTAAATAAGATGAAAAAAAAAAATGTTTTGTCACTTCACTTCTGATTTATAATAAAAAAAAGTCAAATACTTACTTTGAGTCATACTTTGAGTTGTAATCACTCAAATAACCACGCTCCCTCTCCGCCTCACGATCCCTCTTCTCCCTTATAATTTCATTTCTATCGCTGTAATAACCATCCCGATCCTTGCTGTTTTGTCTCTCATTGCAATAACGATAAGACAATGGTAATGTCGATGATTTATTAGAATTTGAGCCTACATTGTGCACAAAATTATTACCATCATTATCATTAATAACTTGTATCTCTTCATCATCATTATTAATATCATCAAACAATACAGTCTTTTGATAATGTCCAACTAGTTTCCAAGCGTCACGCGATGGCGACTCAAATGACAAATACCATGAGGCTATACTTTGTCGACGACGAAAGCTCATTATCGGTGATTAAACTAATTATCACCCTAGTCTATGATAAATATTGTACAAGAATAATGGTTTTTAATATACTTACGCCTGCGCGATGCGTGCGGTGTGCGTTGTACATTAAGTGGAATATTCTCAGCAAATTCTGAAAGTTATTAATCGATTGAGTTTATTATTAAGCGAAGGTTGTTTTTCATATTAATAATATAGGCTAAAAAGTAAGCCCCAATGGTGACATATATTTACCAAAAGATCCAAAGAGGATAGGAAACAAAAAAAAAAAACAGAAAAAAGTTTTATGTTGTAAAATAATCACCCAAATTCTCCATACTCTGAGTGAGTAGTGCCTCAAATGTATGAAGACTGTAAGACTCAGCATCCATTCCCTTGGCCAATGTGTTCCTAAGATGCATCTCATACTCCAACAGCAAACGACTCGATGGGCTACCAGGTGTTGAGGCTGACTGCATGTTCTGCTGATGCTGCTGCTGTTGTTGCTGCTGATGATGATGATGATGATGATAGGGCTGGCCAGGATTGTAACGTCGGCTGTTGCAGTGATTCGGCTGTTCCATATCTGAATTACCATTTGAGGAGCTTGGTGTTGTGGCATAGCACTGATTGTCGAAGATAACGTTGTCTGACGGTGGGGATATATCACCTGCGCACCGATTACGTTCCAAATCTAAGTACATCCTGCCTCTGCCGCCTAAGACAGAGCAGATGATTGCTACGTGCATGATAAAATGAAGAGGGAATTGGTGCAGATGAACTCAAATAAATGAAAATTAAATAGTCTAGGTGTTCTAATGATCACATGAATAATGCATTTTTTTTTTTAATGAAATGACGATGGTACAGGAATTTTTATGAGAGTAAATTGATTATGCATTGCATGCTAATGAATTATCAATGTTTTAAGCACACATTTGGCAAGCATAATAATATAAGAAATACAGAATTATACCAGTATAGTGACGTCCCATATCGTGAACACTTCTTGATCCCTGGAATTTGTTGTTATAGGGATTTCTGTATGGATGAGCATAATTCTCATTCTCCGCTTCAGAATGTATATACTTCTGATTATTATTATTTGGATGATAATAATGAGGATGATGTGTGTGACGTTTTCTTGTCATTTCTGGTGATGTTGCAGGACTATCAATACTTGACATTGGTTTGAGCATACGTTTCAGTGTATTTGGATCAAGGCTTATACCACCATTCTGAGCATTCTCAATTCTCATGTCATCTGTACTCTTACTTTTAGATTTTCTACTGTGATTGTTATTGACAATATTAAAGATATTACCATTTTGCATTTCTAATTCTGTATAATCAGCTGATTTAGTATGATGCAGCTGTTCTTTTCTATGGGACTTACTGCTGCTGTGTAATGTACCACCAGCCTGAGTACCCTCGGATTTCAAACTTTCACCACTATTTTGAGTTGCACTGTCCTGACGTTTTATACCCTTTTGAGGTGATATTGATGTGCCTTTTTCATCTGGACTGTCAATCTGGATATTAATGAATTTAATTAATTATAAGATATTTATATTTTTTTTTTGATTAATAATTACAATTGACAATAATGTACCTGGGAACCCACCGTAGCTGTTCCAATACCAATATTAGCTGTTTTTGGTGTTGTTTGACATGTTTCATTCTGCTTGTCTTTGCCAGTGTGTTTACACGAGTCACCAGATTTCGATGTTTTGCCCGATGTATCACCGGTATTATTAACATTATCGTAAAGCGATGCACTCGATGTTGCTGGTGCTATCTTGTCACGTCCAAGCGTCATCTCCATTTCTGAGGTGCGGTTCATGGTTCTAGGTAGTGTTGATGCGCCTGCGCATTTTTTTTAACATTAATTAATTTTCAATAAATAAACGAAGCAAGAAACTATTGAATGAAATTATTATGTAGATGGGCTTTGTTGGGAGTTTTTAATGGGGTAGCATTCATTCCCATTGCGGTATACTGCATTGTACAGGAGTTTTTGGAGCACTGGGTCAGGTATTTTTTTGAAAAATTTGTAATGCTGATCATTACGATTGAGGTTGTATGACAAGAGAAGAATAACTGGGAAAAGTTGGTTAATTAACCGAGAGTTTTGAGCTTTTTTTCTTTTATGATTTATGATGGATATTCCTTTTTATGAGTGAACAAACAAATCTGATTGATTGATGGACAATGCGTCTAGTCTGGGTGAACATAAATTTGAAATACTGTGATCCATATTTTCATACAAAATGGTGCAGTAGAAATGACGAGTATTGAGGGGGGAAAAATAGAGCTCTAGGTTTTATTTGAGTGTGAGTGAATATAGATTATTCTTGTAACATCATTTTTTTCGGTGAATCAATGTGGATTTGGTTGAAAGTACTCTATATAACAATAAATTACAGTCACATTGTGACAATGGGTAATTAAAAAATAAAAATTTTAAAAGATGAATAGAAATTTTAAAACTTAAACAATGATTTGTTAATAATAATATGAAGGATATCCTACCCTGGGGCATAAATCTTGGATCTCGAGTGCGTAGCCTAGCAAGTTGCTCCGGTGGCATACAAGTGCACTGTGGTGCTTTTGATCTACTCGGTGATGCTGGTGTCGACAGTGGCTTAATACGTGGTTTGACCTTTTGTTTATTGGGTGGTTCGTTTGGTAGCTTGAGGGAGTATGATGAGGTCGCTTTCCTCGGTGTCTTGGTTGAGGGTGACTGGTGAATAAAATACCAAAGATAAAATACCAATAATTGTACCTCAATGTCAATAGAGATATTATCACACTTACGCAGCAGTCTTTGAACTGTTTGGCGTCAATGGGTGAAGTAAAATTTAGACCCCACGTGTCATTAGTCACTGCGTCCTTCCAGTAAATGAAGCACTCCGATGCTTGGCCAATTCTCGTGCCTAAAATTAATTATAAAAAAATTTTTTAAAATCCAATGAAATATCAAATAAATTGGAAAATACTTTATCATTAAAATTAAATTAATTTACCTGGCTGCACCAGTCGTACATCCAGAATTTTATCAACCTGGCTATTGTAGGCGGTGATATGGAAGACCAATTCAGGTGAATCCTGGAGACAACGTATATTGACAGGCACAAGATCCTCAGAGACTTGTTGCCACTTGACAGTGCCAGTACCACTGGCACTAACATGAAATACCTCAGCCCATAGTCTAAAAAAACTCATTATTGTCATCATTTGGATCACCAATAAACTCTCAATAATTATATCGCATGGATGTGCAGTGAAATATGCAGTGTTATGGAGTGAACATGCTGAAAGCACAAGCATTTAGTTGATTCTATATATAACTGATGCTACTAACTATTCGGGCAAAAGCGGTATGCAGAAGAGAAGAAAAGCACGAGAAAGCGAGTGAAATGTACTCTTAAAATCTTCTTTTTTTTTTTTCTTTCTTTTCATTCTTTCCGAGTGAATGAATATACATGCGTAGAACAATGGTGCTAGCAAAACCAGGATGATAAAAAAATATGTATGCGCATGAGAGCAAATGACAGTGAGTATTATTTTTCCATTTCTCTTTTTTTATTTTTTCAACTGCAAGAAATATCTTTGATATCAAAAGTTTACTTGTTGTCAACTCAATGGTTTTCAGATGAAAAACAATCATGTAGAATACATGGAAATCCATAGGTGGATACATACGTATACTTTATCTCAATTGACGTAGAACAGAGTCATAGAGAGCATGTGAAAGTGGATTTAAAAAAAATACACGTTGGATATTGGGGTGAGAGACTGAGATATTGTCAATAGTTAATCGATTTACGAAATTATTCAATCAGTTATGACCAATAAATAGTGTATTGGGGTAGGGGATAAAGAATAAATCTAAAGTGTGATAAAATGAAATGGCTGAATGGCAATGGTTTTGCGCACCTCTTCTTCTCAATTCCGCACCTGAGCAAAGGGCCTGAATCACTCCTGTGACTACCACCACCCACTCCACCCCTTCCACCAGTCTGCCATGGTGAATCCTCGTCCCGGTAGCCCCGTTTTGGTATTGGTGCACAACTGCAGGCTGAAAGCTTATTGCCCATGTTTTTCCTTCTCCTTATTTAAATAATTAGTTTTTTTTTTTCTTGGCTACTTCAACTGAAGTTTAATTTGCTTTACGTTGATTTGTCAACGTATTTTGTTGACTTATTTCGCTCTCTACATCAGTCTACTTTCATCTCTGGGATATTTATTTTCTTCCTAAATCTCTTTATCTCTCTCTTTGACACAATTTTTTGGCTCAGTTATTTCTTTGGTTTGTGTAATTTTTTTCTTTTTCTTTGGCACTGATTTAACAAGTGTACTTGAGTTTTATTTATTTTTCTCTCTCTGTCTCTCTCTCTTCTTTTTAATAAATTTGTGGTTCTTTTTTAGGAAGCACTGGAGTAGCACAACGGAGATATCAATTATAATTCTCCAATCGTAGAATACAGAGGAAAGTTATCCATTATTGTCACATCATTGCTGGCGACTGGTAGTTATCAGCTCCTCCATGATATCATCACTGTGAACACAGAATTTTTTTTATAAATTAGGTCAAACAATTGTTGATCAACATTTTATTATTAATCATTGGCATTGTCATTGGTTTAATTGACTCGATTTATTATTCGGGGATATGAATTTGAATATAATATCGTTCAGGATTCATTGGAATTCACTTTGGGGATTATTGAAAACTTAAATTAGTTCATTTGTCTGAGGGTGGAGGGGGGGGGGGGGGGGGGGATGATTGATTTGGGTGGTAAGAAGAGGGGAAATTCTTTGTGGGGGACTGGAGCGAGTTGAGTGGACAGCTGTGTTATTTTTATTTTTTATTTTTTTCAAGTTTGCCCAGAGGCTACGGTCAATGAAGGCTCGTAGTAGTGACGCCCAGTTTTACACAGCCCATGCACTCCACTAACCCTCAGTTATTATTTTTCATTTTTTTTTTTTTTCATAACCCGAAACTTGGAATTAAAAAAAAAAAATTCCACTTCCTAAAAAAAACTATAGGTACCTCGAATCAAAGAGGAGGAAAAAAAACATGGCTGACCTATTTTTCCCTCATTTTTACCCTGCATCGCAGATTTTCATGCAGTTTGAACTCTAATGTAAAACTTATTCCAATAAATCTTGTTAAATATATTGGCAGGTGACTCATAAGAGATAATAGAGAAAATTGGTGGATAGTAATTAAAATAGGGGGTAATAAGACTTTGAGAGGAAATGAATCACTCAGTGGCAGACATTTTTATTTAAAACGGAAACTTCAACACGAGAAATATCATTTCCGAAGCCCTCCTGTGTGTGATCAAGTGAAATTGCATACCGAATGGTAGTTTCAATCGCTGTTAGTTGAGTGTGAGTGAATCCGTAGAACTTGACATCATCATTTTATCTTGGTGAGGGTGACATTCTCATCAGAAAAATATTTCAGTTTGAAAGTAGTTAAATGGGATAAGTCAATTTCAGGAAATTTGAAAATTGATTTTTTTCATTTAATTCAAACATATTTATCAAAAAATAACTATTAAATTATGGAATATATCCCTGAATCTAGAAGAGGATATTCTAATTCGCATAAAAAAAATTTTTTCTCAATTTTTTTTTCCATAAATTTTGAATTTAATCAAAGAATATGAATAATGAGAATTAACATGTCATTATCTCCTCATCTTTCTCAAATAAAAATTATAAATTTAATTGTGGTTACATGGGGTTACATGAATTATCCTTTCCGGGAGAATTACATGAATCACCGGTGTGGGAGAGCGAATTTGATAAATCTCTCTGCATTTTCTGCATTGAAAAAAAATAATTCTCAATAAATATTCATTAAACATTTTCCATTTTCGATGAATTACAAAAATTAATTCCATTGAATAAAGAGATTACTGGGGGCAAAATGGGTTGTTTTCATTGATTTCTTTTTTTTTTTTTTTTAGAAACTTGGAATTCTTTTTTTTAAATACAAAATTACTCAAGTAAAAGAGGTCGTTTTTACTTCGATTTAAGGATGAAATAAGACAAATCTGATATTTTTTTTTTTCTGTACACAGCATCAGTCAAACAAAACCTCAAATACGACATAAAAACCAGAATCCCGAGGATATCATTAGTTCTCCTCTACACATACATTCTCCACAATCTCTACAAATACAGTTGACGGAGTGCAAGTGGGGTGGGGCACTTTTCTCCTGCACACAGAGGATTTATGTACATCTAGTTGCATCAGGGTTGGTGTTAAATAAACATCCGTACACTCTCCTCGACGAAAGTCCCCAAAAATCAAAATGTCAGAGAAAAAAAAAAAAATCATTCATCAAGAATTTAGGTCAAAGTTGCAGTGTCAATATTCAAATAATTGCCCTATATCCAACCCCTGAAAACAGAGATTATTGAATATTTCTTTAAAAATCCCAGTAGATGTACCAGCAGATACAGAAGTAGGTCTGAATAACCGAAGCTCACCTGGCTAATACGCGTGGGTGAAACAAGCTTTCTAAACGCTATATCGATCTCACCGATGCGTTCACCTGTCCTCCCCATTCTCCATGAATATTTCATCCACCCTTCACAATTAATCCCCCGCAAATCACAGCCCCCTCCCCCCGAGAATCACATATGATCTATGATATTTCGTTACCCCTTCAACGCATCAATACCCTCAAATACCGCCCTCAACGTATGACAGAGAAATGGTTCGTTGACTCGAGTGATAATGCACTCATTTACACCCCCATGCAACAAAATTCAGCATTAATCACCTCCCCTCACCCCCACGAACAAAAACAATCCAGAGTCAACCAAAAATAGAACACAAAGTATGTGGCGACGCCCCTAAAAAAAAAAAAATAAATAAACCCCAAATTCCAAAATCACTGAATAACACAAAAAAAAAAAAACCTCTCATGCAAAATGTCAAACTTCACTCGTGGTAATCACTTCACAAAAAGTCTCATTGATAAATAAATTATCGTAGTTGATTAATCGCAGTATTGGATACAATGTCAATGGCTTGATACAAAAAAGCCCAGAATTGCAAAGAATGCAAACTGACGCAGTGATCCTGAACCATCACTGAATTTACATTATCCATTTACAATTGATAGAAATTGTTTTGTTTTTTTTTTCTCACAAATTTATCAAGTTACTTGATAATTGTACATTGTGTTGGGTTTATTATGAGAAGGAAACAAAAAAAAAAAAAAAAAAAAGAGGTTTAACGACTTACGGTCGACGACATCCTCGGAAGCGCGTCGAGAGAGACCTCACCCGCAACACACCGCCATATCAGGGATGATGCACAATAACATAGATATAGGGGGTACGTAGAAAAGGCTAGAGTGGGTGGAAGGGGTGGAGGGAGAGCGAGGAAGGGATGAGGAGGTAGTATTGGGTGAAGCGAATGGGGGGGGAGGGAAACTTGAGAGGACAATATTCACAAAATTCAGCCCAGACGACAGACACACAAATATCACAAATTTATTCACTTATATCCCCCCAAAAAAATAATTAACTCAATATCCCCTTGACATTTCTTCACACTCTGTTACTTATCCCACCCCTTTCACTCCCCCCAAAAGCCTCAGTTCAAATGATATATTTTTTTCAAATACTCACTGAGCCTTTTTGCCACAGTATCGCGCGCCGGTTTCGCGCGATTTTATCCAGAGCGTAGCCATGGATACTGCGCCAGGAGAGAAAGAGAGAGGATCAGGGAAGGCCCTGGACTCTGTGAGCGCCCCTAGCCCGAAAATGTCAATATTCACTGTGGCTATAATTTCGCCTCCGATTTTTTTTTCTTTCTCACATACTCTTTTCACCCTTATTTATCTACCCCTTTTCAGCCCTCAATCCTCTCGTCACTGCTAAACAAATTCATCTCCAAAAATATTTCACTATTGTCACATTGAACCAAAAATTTCACTCTTAACTGCTCAATTGACTATCAATGAACATCTGAAGTTTAAATGATGAAGCAAAAACACTTGATTATAATCACTCATTAATTTTTAATACAAAAACAGAAAGTTTATTTTATCTTGATAAATGGACTAAAAAAAAGTCGGTGAAAGATTATAAAACTTTGGCGATAGGGGGGAGGTGAAGAGGGGTATGATTAAAACGGCACGATGGTCCAGAGAGATGGTAAGTGTGGTTCTCTCTAACGCGGGGGTTTTGTGCTTTTTCGGTGGACAAATTTTCGTGCTCGTGCCGGACTTAACCGTTGAGAGATGAGAGAGAGCGGTAAAAAGATGGTGTGCGAGTGAGAGATGTTGGGGTGGTGAGAGGGGTGGTGATTTGATAGAGGTGGGCGATATCGAGGAGGATGAAGGAGAGGGGGGGGGGGGGGGGGGAGGTGAGAGGATATGTACAGTGGGACTGCAAGTACACCAGCAGTGAAGTAGAGAGGGTGGGCGTAACCATGACGATAGGCGATCGATCCGCGACTTGCGCGCTTCCGTGTTACAGTGTGAGGGGTGTAGAGGGTTGACGGTGAGGGGGAGTAAAAAAAAAATTATTACGGAGAGGTGACTGGAGAGAGAGTGAGGAGAAAGAAGGGATGAATCCTTCACTCTCTGGCCCCTGTGTCTTCTCTTCGTTATTCTTCTTTATATTTTTTTTTAATTTCTTTTTTTTAATTTTGTTTTTTTTTTTTCTCCACTGTTTCGTGCGATAATCACAGAATCAACTAGAAGAGGTGTATAAAAATTCAATGGTAATTGGGGGGAGAGAGGGATAATGGAAGGCAGGGGCGAGGACCGTATCCAGGCGCGGCATCCTTATACCTTTGAATTGTGCTC
Organism: Coelinius sp. EB29; assembly: GCA_035578325.1. NCBI lineage: Eukaryota > Metazoa > Arthropoda > Insecta > Hymenoptera > Braconidae > Coelinius > Coelinius sp. EB29. Next base: position 1,090,890 of record JAOZGT010000005.1, on the reverse strand, counting down.
TTCTCCGCTTGCGTGACTGCATAGCGCTGTATGTATATATACGATTAAGGCGTCGGCCCAATGCCCCTCCCGACTACTGGTCTCGACAACGGAGGTCATCGTCGTTTCACCCCTTTCTATAGTTTTTTTTTTTTTTTTTTTTCTTAGTTTTACAGGGGTAATACCCAACCTGAACGGAATTGGATCTATCGCACAGGTCAGAAGGGTAAACTGAGGGGGAAGTACTAGGAGGGACTTGTCAACAGAAGGCTAAAGGGCTCTCTCTCAATGCAAGCTCAAGTTTCAATGAGGACAAGTGCACTGGAACTTTATTTTTATACGTAATGTACAGCGTAAGAATTTCAACACATTTTTTTTTTTTCATGGATTGTAGGGGAAATTTGTTTTTCTGGTGGGTTCAAATTATTTTTTAAATGTGTATGATAAAGGGAAAGTATATCATTAGTCAATTTCAGTTTTTTCAATTCAATTCCATAAAATTGTTTTTACGTACAGTTGAGAGAGGAGTGGGGCGACTAGAGTCGTAAAACGCGAGTTTAAAGCTCGGAAATTGTCCGTAAGATGGCACTTTACACAATAGTATGAAAAAATTATTCTTATCAGTGATTAATTCAGTGGAAATAATCAATCACTCATCAAAAGACTTGCATAGACATTCGATTTCATTCTCATTTGATTCATTCAGCGTCGAAAATCTGGTAAAAATGATTATTTGTTAGATTGAAATTCAACATCCTTAAGGATTTGGCACAGTTGTTTTTAATCCGTTGAATTCCATTCTAATGATTTTTTATTATCATCAGTATCAAGTGATACCCGATGGCATTGCTCAGGAACAAGAGATAAAAGAAAACTAATAACAAAATCGTTAAAATGTGTATATTTTTGGTAGTTGGTCGTTAATAAATCATCAAGAATTTTGTTGATTTCCAAGACTTAAAATATCTTGGAAATTGGACAAGTTACAAAACATTAATCAACCTAAAAAAAAACCATGGATGAAAACTGTCATGGCGGCCTACAGTTCGTGATTCGTGATTGGTTAGTCATGGTGATCGCCTGTTGAATTTTATGGGTATAGGGAAATAATACTCCATTTTCATGAAAAAATCGTTTTCATCATTTGAATATGAAAAATTTACGCAATTTTATTAATACACTCTTATTCTACTGCAATTTTTTGATAGAAAATTCCCGGCATAAATTTCACGAGTTTTTTGAGTTGTATTTGCTTTCATTTACGATTAAAAAATCCAATCGCAAGCGGCAATCCAATCGACATGTTCAAAATAAGGAGTGATGAATATCCAATCGAGAAATTGACCAGAAAAACACTTTAAAATATCGAAAAAAAATATCAAAGGCGGAAACTCAAATTTCCCGGACTAGGCCTTTAGGGAGATTTTACATTCCGACACTTGCCCTCACTTTTGACATAGTAAAATGACTTTTTTCCTTCTCAAGATTGAGGAGCTATTCCTCCTGGACCCCCCGATGAATATGCAATCGAGAAATTGACCAGAAAAACACTTTAAAATATCGAAAAAAAATATCAAAGGCGGAAACTCAAATTTCCCGGACTAGGCCGGTTGGGTTATTCTGCCTTTAGACACTTGCCCTCACTTTTGACATAGTAAAATGACTTTTTTCCTTTGAGTTCTTCCCTAGGACCCACAGAAAAAATCCCAGTCAAGCAGAGAGTGGCTCCGCTAATTTAACATATCAAAAAAAAACAATCAAAGTCGAAAACTCCCCTCGGGTCGGGTGAATCGGCAGATTTTGCCTTCTAACACTCTCCCTCTCTTTTGACATAGAAGGAGGGCCGCTATTTCGCTGATTTTTTTTTTGAATTCTTCCCTAGGACCCACAGAAAAAATCCCAGTCAAGCAGAGAGTGGCTCCGCTACTTTAACATATCAAAAAAAAACAATCAAAGTCGGAAACTCCCCTCGGGTCGGGTGAATCGGCAGATTTTGCCTTTAGACACTTGCCCTCTTTTGACATAGTAAAATGACTTTTTTCCTTCTCACGATTGAGGAGCTATTCCTCCTGGACCCCCCAATGAATATGCAACCGAGAAACTGACCAGAAAAACGTTTTGAAATATCGAATGGAAATGATGATCAACGCCCCGGCCGCTTGCGGCCGGGGTGGCGCTAGTTGATGAAAAAAATGGTGTTATACAAAATTATTATGGAATTTGTTGAACTCTTCTAGGAATATCTTCCCTGAAAGTGCTATAATATGTATTAAGAGAATCAATCATTATGAAAATGGAGGTGATTATCGAAAGTTTTAAAAAATTTATGAATTTTCTCCAAAAAATTATTAGAAAAACTTTCATGTTAACGTTTCATGTTAAAGGATTTAAATAAATTCCGCAATTTTGCATTAGTTCGCGCAAAATCAACTAGTCGCCACCATCGCTGAACGAATAAAAACCCAATAAAGTTGCCAATCTTCCTATTTTCTTCCTCTGCCCAGAATACCTATATACTCATGCCGCGCATGTTTTAATCGGTCATTTTTCTGATTGCCTCGAGTCTGTACGCTCGAGAGCTCCGATTGACTCAAGCCACGTGTTGACCCTCTAACTAAATTAAGCCCAAATAGAATTAAATAAAACACTCAAGCCACATACGATTGTCAGTTCAAGTGAAAAAAAAAAAAAAAACTAGAAATAACCTTAATATTGACAGAAAATGGCAGACTACGTAATTGGTGATTTAAAACCAGCTGATGTTCCATTACCAGAGGACGGCCTATCAGCAGGCCAAATGTTCAATGCTGGTGAGGGTCTAACTTACAATGATTTTATCATATTACCAGGATACATAGACTTCACTGCTGAGGAGGTGGATCTTCCATCACCTTTGACTAGAAAAATAACACTGAAAGCACCATTGGTATCATCACCGATGGACACAGTCACCGAGTCGGATATGGCTATTGCCATGGCATTATCAGGAGGTATTGGAATCATACATCATAATTGCTCAGCGGACTATCAGGCCTCTGAAGTCCTCAAGGTAATGTAATTTCACAAATCAATTTTTAACATTTTGTTTAATACGTAATTATCTTGATAATGAGTCAATTCAGTGAAAAATATCAAGAGATCATTTTTATTGAATATTTTCTCATCTACAAAAAATGTCTCTTGACATTTTCTCTTTAAACGCTTCATTTATGAGTTGTATCCATTTAATTAACCACTTTCTCATTCTCCAGGTAAAAAAATACAAACACGGTTTTATCAGAGACCCAGTGGTCCTGTCCCCCAATCACACAGTGCGTGACGTTATAAACGTAAAAGCTGAGCATGGATTCTGCGGAGTGCCAATTACAGAGAATGGAAAAATTGGTGGTAAACTTGTTGGAATAGTCACCTCCAGGGACATTGATTTTCTCGAAGATACACCGAATCAGGGAAATCTAAAATTAAGCACCATAATGACCCAATTGGAGAACCTAGTGACAGCTAAATCACGTGTTACACTGCAGGAGGCAAATTCTATTCTGGAAAAATCAAAAAAAGGAAAACTGCCAATTGTCAATGACAAAGGAGAGTTGGTGTCCCTCATGGCAAGAACTGATTTGAAGAAAAATAGGAGTTATCCAAGTGCAAGCAAAGACGATAATAAACAGCTATTGGTTGGTGCTGCCATTGGCACAAGAATGGCTGATAGAGAGCGATTAAAATTACTAGCATCTGTTGGAGTTGATGTTGTTGTTCTGGACTCGTCCCAGGGTAATTCAATTTATCAAATAGAGATGATTAAGTTTATTAAATCTGAATATCCTGAGCTACAAGTGATTGCTGGAAATGTTGTAACTACAATGCAAGCAAAAAATTTAATTGAGGCTGGAGCTGATGGTTTGAGAGTTGGAATGGGCTCAGGATCAATTTGTATAACACAAGAGGTAATGGCTGTTGGTAGACCCCAAGCAACAGCTGTTTACAAGGTTGCAGAGTATGCTAGACGATTTGGTATTCCAATAATTGCTGATGGTGGTATACAATCAATTGGACATATTATTAAAGCACTCTGTCTTGGTGCTAGTACTGTTATGATGGGATCATTACTTGCTGGTACTTCTGAAGCACCTGGTGAGTATTTTTTTAGTGATGGAGTACGTTTGAAGAAGTACAGGGGAATGGGATCACTGGAGGCTATGGATAGAAAAGATGCCAAGGGCTCAGCAATGGATCGCTATTTTCACAATGAAATGGATAAAATGAAAGTTGCACAGGGTGTCAGTGGATCAATTGTTGACAAAGGCAGTGTACTTAAATTTTTACCCTATTTACAATGTGGTATTAAGCATGGATGCCAAGACATTGGAGCTAGATCAGTCTCAGCACTCAGGGCAATGACATACAGTGGTGAATTGAGGTTCGAGAGACGTTCCACTTCGGCACAACAAGAGGGCAATGTTCACAGTCTTTTTTCGTATGAAAAGAGACTCTTTTAAATATCTTGAAATCACTTGTAATCATTTTTTTTTTTCTCAATGTATTATAATTTTTCTTAGGTATTCCAATTTCCACCGTATCTGCATTTACACCAAATTACTAGTATCAATTTGGTGGAATTGGTAATCATAATTCAATAGAATCTTTTGTTCAATTGAAATTTTTCCCCTGATTTCCTACACAGCATAATTAAAGATATATTTTTTTTTTTAAATATTGCCAAATCAATGGGATCATAAATTTGTGAAATTAGTAGATATTTTTTTTTTTTAGATGAATCGAGTTTTGTCGATAGTATAATTCTTTTTCGATGTTTTTGACGAATTTACTGTGCAAAAATCTCTGTTATGCTACGATGAAATTTAATTTTTGATAATAATGATAATAATTGTTGAAATTTTTTTGAAGAACAATTTGTGAAATAATGAATCAATTGTGAGTATCTTTTATAAATAGAATATATCTAAAATTGTAAATGTCTAGTGAATATATTTCAAATTGAAAATGTAATATCAAAAATAAATGGCTATTAATGAATTATTCTTGTTCCTAATTTGCTCGATTTACTCAGCATTCAAGGACTTTTTATTTTTAATCTCTGTATTCAATTTATTTTTCACCGCAGAAATATGATCTACATGAATCATTGAATTGCAGTGTTTTTGGGTATTTTGTCGTATGCAAAAAGAAAAATATTAATTTTCTATTCGTCAGTATGTGCTGCCATCATTGACGCTCCAAAACACACAGAATCGTGCTGTTGTCCATATTATAAATAAATTACAAATTAAACTCTCATTTAAAGTGAAGAATTAAAAAAATGGTGTTGTGTGGTATCGAATGTGTCCAACGAATCTCTCAATATTTAGATATTCCATCTGGTAAACTCCAAGTAACACAGAGTAATGTACGTATACAATGAATTTCACGTTATTTAACCCTCAATTTTCACTTCAAAATCAATTGATTTGTACCAATGCCAATATAATTCATAATTAATTGACCTGATTGTACTCATTGATAGACAATTGCTGCAGAGAATCTAGTAAAAAACATAACAATCGAAGGATTCAGTACTATAATTCAAGAATATGCAAAAATCTCAAAGCAGAAAGAGCTTCACCTTGGAGATGATAGAATTACACAAACATTAGTCAGACAGTGGCTGGAGTATGCAGTTATGTGTGTAAATTATGCTGACGTTCCAGCAAATGCTAAGAGAGTGCTCAAGGTCAGTTATCAAGTATTTTTTATGCAATAAATGATAATTTAATTGAGGAAAATTTGTTATTTCAGGAATTGAATATTGCATTGAAGGACAATACCTACATCAGTGGTACTAGGAAAACTATAGCAGACGTGACACTCTATTATGCTCTATATTCAATTATGGTAATGTTCACGTAATATCGTGGATAATATTAAATATATCGAGGAATCCACAGGAGTGAACTTGGATCGATGTAATCTATTATCTTTTTTTTCAGAGTGGACTTACGTATCAGGAACAAGCTCAGTACGTTCATGTCTCCAGGTGGTTTGATAATATCCAGCAAGAAGCCAAATTGAGACATAAATTGAAAGTTATTAATTTTGATCTCATGCATTTATACATTTGAGTAGAATAGTCAATTTATCTATAACATTTTTCTAGATATTTTTTACTATGAAATGCTAATTATTCATTCAATTGATATTGATCCGGGAAAATGTTTTTAATAATTTTTGAGGAATAAAAAAATTTTGAAACGTTAAAAAATTTTTATTTATTTGAATGAATAATTTTATCGATTCCTTACCCTCTGTCGGTAAACAATAATTGACCTAATGTGGATATGTTGACATTTTCATGACACTACGAACATAACCTCTAGTGATAATAAACATTGGACGTGTGAATTGTTGCTATCGAGTGTGAGAATAAATAAAAATGTTATAAAAATGTATCCAGCGAATCACAAAACAGTTTTTGTGTTGGATCACACTCCGTACTTTGGTATTTCCACAGAAAGTCCATTGGAGTTTGAGTGTTTGAAGGGTAGAGGACAAAATCAAATTCCTTTAGCACCAATTTGTAAATCATTATGGACAACGAGTGTGGAATCGTCGATGGAGTATTGTCGAATTGTTTGGGATTTATTTCCCACTGGAAAATTGGTAAAGCTAAATTTATTTTACAATTCAAGAAAGTCAATCAAATAGCTAAATTCTCTCTTGATCTTATTTTTTATGTTTTGCTCTTTCAGGTGAGATTTGTTGTCAGCGACCATGCAGCTCATATTTTAAACACTTGGAGTTCACTGCAACAGAATTTATCCCATGTGAGTTATTATTTTCCTCAAAATAAAAATTTTTCCCAAAATTGTTCCCATCAATATCTCGAAATCTAAAGGAGATAGCGAAATTTTTATAAGAACCTTTCTTGTAGATATTTTAATTCTCTACAAAAAAGGTCTCCACAAAAATTTCGTTATTTCTCTTAGATTCCAAGATATTCCCTAAAAACTAAAATTAATTTGTGCTGTTGTGGAAATTCACTAGACGATTCTAATTAAAATTAATTTAAAACGTAATTCATGGTGATTCATTGTAGATAATGAATGGAATGGCGATTATTGGAGTTCCTCCAAGAGCACACCAGCCAGGTGTTGATTTTTCAGTGATCCATGGCCTCAGAGTTGCAATCGAAGCCCTCACAGAATGCTCTGAAACTCAACATTCTAAAAGAGCTGAAAATCCCTCAAAGTTATTAAATAGAGGTCGAGTTATTTGTATCACTAGTGCTCGGGATAACATCAATATGAAGAGTTTGGAGAATATTTTTCTTAATCAATTGACTCAACAGAATAAAATAGCTACTGGATCAGATACGTAAGTAAAACAAAAATTAAATAAAAATTGTATATTTCTCGATATTCATAATTTATATTTTCAGATCAATACCAATTCATCACTGTCACCTTGTTATTCTCAATATTTTTCCAGTAAACATAGAATCCCAAGTTACAAGTCAGAGTCCAAGAGAAGTAAGTCATTAAATTTTCATTGAATAATTATTCAATAAATATGTAAAACAGAAATGTACTTTTGGAGTAAAACTGACTTATCCTATTCCATTACTTCATCATTCAATTCATAAAATTTCTAAAAACACTGTTATAAATATTGATTAAAGGTTTCTCCATTGCTAACGATGGAAGTCCATTCAATGAAAGCAACAGCATTGCACTCCAAGCTATCACATCTAATTTTATCACACTACGATTTAGCGAGTACAACCGTAACAGGAATTCCCATGAAAGAGGAGCAGAATGCAAGTTCATCAGCTAATTACGATGTAGAAATATTTCACTCCCTCAGTGCTCATACGTCAATCCTAAATGGTATTTTTTTAATTACAATAAATATCTCACTTTTATAATTTATTGAATACTTTAATCAACAATTTTATCATTCAGGAAATCCCCAAGACTCAGCTCTCATAAAAACATTCAGAAGATTTGAAGAAGGCTCTGAATACGAAACAGTGACATTGAAATGGTGCACTCCAAGAGGCTGCAGTGCCTCAGAGATGCAAAATTGTACAGCTATGCACAGAATAACTCCTGTCGATGTTAATAGTCGTCCATCCTCGTGTCTAATAAATTTTCTACTCAATGGACGCTCTGTTATGCTTGAGATGGCACGAAAAAGTGGTGGAAAAACTATATCACATTTATTAGCTGCTCATGGGGGTGAAATATTTATTCATACACTTTCAACAGCAAGAAGTGTCTTGGAAGATCCACCGTCAATCAGTGAAGGATGTGGAGGAAGAGTCACTGATTATAGAATAACTGTATGTCATTTTTCATCAATTTTAATCCATCATTCTTAACTTTTTAACAGAGTTATCAACATTTTTGTTGTATAATTTATGATATTACGACATTATTTATACAGGACTTTGGATCACTGATGAAGAACAATATCCTAGTGCCACTCAAACGTTCTTCTAATGAAGAAAGAGATGGAACATCAATACGAATGAGAGCAAGACTGGAAAAATACACGAGATATTGGCCAATGACGATTTCCAGTACTCTAATGTTCAATTTGAAGCAGGTAATGAATATTTCAATTAAATTTCTTGAGAAAAAAAATGGTAAAAATCATCCAGCTTGTAAAAATCATTTCAGATAATTGATCCATTGCCAGAAATAATGGTAAAAGACGAGATATCCAAAGACGAATTGGTTAAATGCAAACAATTGATCTTCAGCCTTCTTCAACTAGAGACTAAACACGAAGCCCTTCCATTACCGAATCTTGGGGGTGGTAGAGGGGGAAAGAGTGGTGTACGAAGGGAGGAACATTATCGTTTATTGTGGGAGGAATTGGAGATGCTTTTGAGGGCTCATGCTGGCACATCACCAATGCATGCAGAAGTATTGAATTGTCTGCTGGAGGTGAGAAATAAGGATGACAAGGATAAAGTTGAATTGGATCAGGCGTTGAGAGAATTGGATGGGTAAGAAGATATCATTTAATGAATTGAATTTCATTCTGTTAAATTATCCTCAAAGACAAATTCCAAAATCAAATTAAATAATATATTTTTCCCTTCTGAAAGGATTGAAAAAGAGGAGCCAACAAGAGCTAGTGTAATTCGTGCTACAACAGACTCACCAATGTCTCCACCCCCGGTGACCCCAACACCCCTATCAAAACAACTTCAGAAGAGTGGTGCCCCAAAAAGCCTCCTTGACATTTGGCTCCAGCGTAGTGCGCCAAAAGAAAGACGACCAGAGTTCCACGGTCGTCTCAACAGTGATGGATCTAAAGCAAAACTTTATCCCAATTTCAAAGATCCCAACTGGGAGCACCGTGAGGCCATGCTCGAGGCATAAATCTTCATATATATAAACTATGTAAATATGTCACAAGAAAATATTGAATAATCCATTAATAATTGATGAATCATGTACATAAACTTTTTAACAAAAAAAAAAATATAAAAACATTTCTTTTTTTTTAACAATAAATTCTTGGATTTCATGAAAAGAAATATTATTCAAAAACCAATCTCTCTATACCTCGAGTATTTATCATATCGGATCGTTCAGTTATTTGAACTAAGATTTGTTTATTAATGTTTATGTTTCGTGGCGACCCGATGGCGGGTGACCACAACTAGTATAAACAGAAGATGGAATAAAGAATAAGAAGAATATTAGTCATGAGTGGTCTAAAGTATTGGCCCTGTGATTTTTGTTGTTAGTCTCCGTGTACCGGAGGTAGAGTAAAGATCAGATGCGTCTTCCAAGTGCGACTAAATAAAGAGTTCAAGAGTAATTTAATTCACCGAGTTTTATTCTATTTTATCCCATAATCCCAATATAAATATCCCTATAAACACTGATAAAAATGTTTTAAAAATTTAAGATACTAGAAATAAACGTATAAACATTCCCCACCCACCGATCAATCACAATATTCCAAGTGCAATGAACCATAATATTCTCCCACACACACATATCCATCGTGTCACGTCTAGCCAATGTCTCGTTTAACGATACATTGACCCCCAATTGAAAATTATACAAACAGTTATTTCCCGATGTATCACACATGAAGCATCTACCAGAGTGGGGGGGGGGGGAATACAAATACAAAAATTACAAACGACGGAGAACCGTCAAGTGACGTCAAGTTACGTTTGTAGTATATATAACCCATCGGTTGTATTGTATGTAATAAAAAGGGGTAAGAGTGGGGGGGGTGAGAGGTGGAATTGGGCGAGTGGATAAAGGAGGTGGAGGAAAAGGACCAAACGATAGAGTCAGGAGGTGGTGGAGAGGTATGAGGTGCACAGAGAGTGCAAGTGCGTGACGTAACGGTTCATTCATCCCGGGACAGACGATATTCCGGTCAATGGTAGGTATGTATTCACTTTGTACCCGTAGTTTCCCCCCCACACACACATTTATTTTCCTTCTCCCCCCCCCCTCTCACTCTTCAATCCACCCCCTCTGCTTTACTGTACTATCCTTCGAAACCACGAATGCGTGTATATGTGTATCAACACTTTGACTTTGGGTAATACTGACTCACTTTGCCTTTGTGCTAATGTAGTGGTGGAATAGTTATACGTTTATATTGGCAAACACGTGGCACAGAGCGACAATTTTTTTTTTTCAATCTTATTGGATACTGGCGTGTATAGTATACCTTTGGTGGGATTTTTTTTGCACTTTTTTTTTTTACTCCCCCTCCTTGTGAACCCATTTCTCTATCCATCAACTGAGTTCTCTTGTCGCTTTTGATGGTGAACTGTCAGTATCACGTGCCACTGCATGATGAAGTATTCACTGTGACGATGGGCTTCATGTCACAGTAGAAACGCACGAGTTTTTTTTTAGAGAAATGTGTTTTCTGTTGATGTTTTTTTTTATTAACTGTTTTTCTGTTTTGGAGGGGAGAGATTTTATGGGTTTTTTTTTTCTGTGTGATTTTGATGAGGAAAAATAGTTTTCCTCAAATTGTATTTTTGTTAGGGAGAATTAAATTGTAGTTAATCGCAGGTGTACATATGAGAGTTTATAGGATGAGTCGGATGTATTGCTATTTTCGATGCACCTGTTCTGTTTGCCAGAACCCAGCTGCCTTCTAACATCGACCGAAGCGTCCATTACGAATTCCCAAGTAAAGCCTGTAGGCAATGAATTTTCAGGGCCTCGGCTATTTCTGTTGATGTATACCTTCCAAGATGTATATACCTGAGATATAAAATTCAAAAATATTGGTGGAGAAATAACGCAAAATGTGAAATAGACGATGGTCAGGAGAGGTGTTGTAGGTCCGTTGGGCATCGATAATACATGTTGGCTATTGATCGGCGAGCGGTAGTTGTGCCGTGGTAATATAACGATCCAACTGGCGAGGCTCGCCCTCCACAACTCGTCTCTATAATTCACCAGGAAATGATTTTTTCTTTTACCCTCAATTCAACTTTATTCCACCCTGTTTCCTTCATTTGAAGAATTCTAATCAAAGTCGAAGGATCAATTTTTTTTTTTCTCTCTCTCTCTTCTCATCAGATATTCGAGTAAAGTTGAAAAGAATTGAAACAATAATGGTGTGGAACGAAGGCTGGAGTAGAATAAAAATAATCTCCCAGCGGGAGTTGGCGTGCAGGTCAGTTGGAAGAGGAAGAAATGCCACTGGCATCGTCGATAAGCCCACTCTACCCTCGTCACAGTGGCATGGGGCTATATACCAAGGGCCCTTTGCCGTGTGTATAGAGGAGAGAAGCCGAGCCAACAGAGAATTACAGTGTGGAACTACGGTTGGCAGCTGCCTCGGTAACACGAGTGGAGTGGAAACCGTCGTCCCTTCAGTGTAGTCCCCGTAGGGTCTTCCTCTTGCCCATGTACTCAGAACCAATGACAAAGGAAGAGACATTCCCCTGACCCTTTGAGGATAACCCCCTCATTCCCATCGTCTTCAGCCATCACCAGGGACACGTATTTTCTTTACAAGAAAAATCTTAACCACCGATGTATAAAGCAACACAAGCCTCACACACCAATGAATCCTCCATCAACCGAGACGTGAAGTATTCTCGGTGAGATTCACGCTCGCAGTAACAACTTCCAAGACATAATCGATGCGATACTGATGATGAGAAAAATAAAATTGAGTAAAAATATGTGTAAGAGACGTATTTGGTCTAGTGGTTAGCGTGCTGGCCCCATAAACAAGGCGTCTCATGAGCGAGGGTTCGAGTCCCGGTGATGGAAAAATTTTCATCGTCGGAAAACCAACTAATAGCTTGTGGAGTTAGTTATAAGTAGGGCCGTGCAGTTCCGTTTCGGTTTTGCTTAAGCTGAAGTTATCTGCATGACAGATATACAGATAGGCATACAGACAGACAGGCAGACAGACATACAGACAGGCAGACAGACATACATACAGACAGACAGACAGGCATACAGACAGCTTAAGCAAAACCAAAACGGAACTGCACGGCCCTAGTTATAAGTTAGCTAGAGTAAAGTGCGAGTAGGGAATTAGGCTGGGATACCGCGTAGGTACTGGGACGGGTCGGTAAAGACCGCTAAGATTATACCATCTGGCACCACCCAACTAAGTAAAAATATGCTCAAAAATTGTAAAAAAAAATCAAAAAAATTACGAAATAAACGATTGAAAGTATGAGTACATACACACATATAAAGGATACGCATGTACTTTTACTAGGTCAGAACACGGAAAGAGAGATGAAGGGCACTGGGGTGTCGACGCCTCCGCCCAGTTCGTGGTAAAGTCGCACGTGCTACGTCACTCAGTGTGTTTACAGATACGAAAGCCTACACAGATATACAATATACACATACATGGTAAGCCTTACTCGTGACCTTGTGTTTTGTATATATCATCAGGCGCCTCTGTTCCTCCCCTCCCCCCCCCCCCCCCCCTCAGACCCATCAAAGCTCGATGCCACCCTTTGCAGCCCACCCAAACCAACACATTACCGTGCGCGCGCTCCATCTTTGTCTCTATACTCTCTCATGTCCTCTCTGATTCCGTGTCCCTTCTCCACCCCCGCAATCTCCGGAATTCCCCACTGAGTGCACCCTAGCCCCCTCCCCCCCTCTTCATCGTTGGCAACCAGTTGTTCCCTGTGACGTAACTCGTGGTATCACACAACCTGTCGGCAAAATCTCTCTCTCTCTCTCTCTCTCTCTCTTTTCTTCATCTACACTTTTCACTCTCCTTTAGGCCATCGACACCACCGCCACTCGTTGCAGTACATTTATTCTCCGTCCTCTTTCATCTCATAATCATTTCCCTTTAAATTCTCCCCACCCCCCCCCCTTCACCCTAACACACTATATTCAGTGTTTAGTAGCTCTATCTCACTTTGGCTTCCTCGTATTTAGCAACACTATCCCACCCAATGATTTTCTCCTCGTTCAATTCACTCATCATCTCTCTCTCTCACTTGTCCGGATGGAATGCCGGGGAATACCATGCGTCCGAGACCTTTACCTATACATATCCAATTTGAAATGTCTAGACGACGACTGGGAAACACGTATCTCTTTCTATCTCACTCGTTACACCACCCTCCTCCCCCCTTCCCTTTTCACTCCAACTGGCTGCTCCAGATATTATTGGGTCATTGCACCATCGCTTTGTTTACATTTCACGATCTCATTGAGGTAGGTTTGTTTTGGTTTTATTAATAGAAATACGGAATGCTCTGATGATTTCACCGTATAATGTTTTTTTTTTTTTTGGTATTTTTATTTTTTAAATAATTCTTCGCTACATGTATTACGTCACTCCGATAATTACAATCATTGTTATTCTCTAGTTTTTTATTATTATTATTTTTTGTTCATTACAATGCAGAGTGGACGAATCCGTCGTATTCCATTGTTCTAAGGTTGTTTTTTTTTTTTTTTAAATTTATTACGCAAAGTGTGTAAAGTTCTACTTTATTGGCTGTTCTCAGTTGATTTAATTTCGGTATCGTCGGTTATTTCTCTCTTCTCCTATTATGCACTAATATATGTATTTTTTTTTTTAGGTATATCACGCCCGTAATAAGCGCACTAAACGACACTACGAGCGGATGCTATTACGGAGATGTTTCTTGATTGATTCACACAATAATCATACATTCATTCTACCACTTTTTTTTTTTTTTGCTTGTTGTTATGCAATTTACAATTTAATTTTTTTAACTTACGTTCGAACAACCAGTAATAATGATACTCGTTTTGAATAAATAATGAAATATCGAGTTAAATGAAACAAGTATCTGGCAATTGTTGCTTTTCCTCGTAACTGCATTTTAAGGCCATAAGTGAAATATCTAAATTTATAGTATCCAGCCCTAGGATAATGTTTGTTTGTATTTATTATTATTATAATTATATATAAATTGTTCCAGATGTCTAATACGAGGTACAATATGAGAAGTCTTTTTCTTTTATTTATTTATATAATATATTTATTCATTTATTTCTGGATTATTCCCATTCATTCCAATCCATCAGTTTTCTTTTTTTTTTTTCAATCGATAAAACGATATTTCCTTAACATCTAAACATTTGTCATTTCCTTCTTCAAAGTTTTTCCCTTTTATTAATTATTTTATTTATCCAGCAAGCACATGAACTCACGTATGCCATTTATTTATCAATTTCTAACCCAGGGCGAGTATTTTCGTGGCAGTGCTGTGAACATTTTCATATTTTTTATTTTTCTCCACCATTATTATTACTTAATATTTCCTCATTCTCCACCTAATTGCTACATTAACGTTTGTAAAAAAAAACGTTTACGCCCTTAAACGATCCCACAACTACCCTCGGTATATTATATTTTTTTTTCCATTTACTTCCGGCATGAAATATCGTGCATTTGAAATATTTATTCATTAATTATGATAATGCCATTTTCGTGATTATTTAGATACTCTTTATTTTTTTTCTGCGTGTTTTTGTAATCAGTGCTCTCATAATAGTGAAAAGAGGCACAAGGAGGGGGGGGGGGGGGAGAAGAATTTGAAAGATGACAGGAGTATAAAGCTTGCCTTCCCCGCCAATCAATACCGGAAATAAACGACGTTTCCCATCCACCTTCATAACTTCCGTCTGAGTGAAGTTATGACGATAAAAGCAAAAGAAATGGAGTAATAATTGTTGAAGCCCCTCGTGGGTCGATGCCATCGACTCTCGTTGGCGCACGTACAGCTCTGAGGGTGGGAGGGAGGCTTGTGTGTGTGTATGTATTCGAAGCCTCGTTCGTTTACTATTTCTCTCAATCAAAATTTTAATCATCGTGGAATGTTTTCTTCCCGTCGGGATTGTAATGAAATTCCTTTGATCAAGGTAATTTGAGAGTTTTTTAAAAAAATTCATAGGAATTGAAATTATCGAATAAATAAAATGGAGTTGGAATAATTAATTATTTACAGGTGATAAAGTACATGTGACCAGAGTAGAGGGATTTATCTCAAGTATTCAATAATTATAATTAATTTTTTTTTTTTTTTTTTGAGTTTTATTTAACGTCTTTAGACAGTGTGCAGAGTAGAATGTCCCTCAATACGTAATAATCTGCCCTTACAAATGAATTTCTCTTCATCTAAATCACTATTACGTGTGGAATAACAGAATCTGTCGCATGATGGTTAATGGCGAAGCATAACTTATTTATTTATTTTTTTTGTTCAGAGGATAGGAAAAAAAATATATAATTGTTCAGTCACTCGTCATTTGCACGAAAAAAAAAAAAAAGGAATCATACATTCATTATTTCTAGATTCAGTTGAACTCCATTCCTACCTTTCTTACCCCCATTTTTTTTTTTGTTTTTTTTAAGTTTTTATACCTCGTGTATTTTTCACGTTATCCCCTTCAATTATTATGCAAAAATACTAGGTAAATCCCTGTACAGAAAAAATCTCGACATTGTATGTAGTGTGTCTGTGTATTTGTGTATTGATTTCCAATAATTTTCATTTCCAGTTGTCATCAAATTTTTTTCCATGAATTTTGTCTGCTCTTTTGGAATTAATTTTTTTTTCTTTTTTAGTCATTTTTCAATGTTTTACTTACAAGGTATTTTGGTTTAACTCCATGCATCAGAACATGCAGTTTTATTCATTTTTTTTTTTTCTTTCATTTATTGGTTTTTTTTTTTACTTCATCGTGTAAGGTATATAAATTATGGTAATGATTTCGGTATTACAATTATAATTATTATTAATCATTAATATTATTATTTTATCATTATAATCAGCTTACCGCCGTCGTGCCTGGTCACGGGTTGGTGCATTATTATTATTATTATAATTTCCATTCATCTTCTAGTAATTTTCTTCATAATTTTTTTTTTTTTCCCCCTTTTTCGATTAATTCTTTCATCACTACAATTTCTCTCTCACTCGACATTATTTCTGACATTTTTTTTCAAAATAAAAAAAGAAATTAAATTAATAAATTCAAAACTCTTGATAACTTCAATCTCCATATTTCCCCTCAAAATTTTATTAAATAACTCAAAATAATTCTCTCATAATTTATCCTCAAAATATCAATTGGATCAGAGTTAATTAATTCAAACATCTCTTAAATGCGTGAAGATTAAATTCAATATACAAAATTATCTAGTTTTTATCCAATGAAAATGAGGAAAAGCAATATCATAATTTCTATTTGACAAATTTATTTCGAGAGATATTAACCGAGTGCAATAAAATATTTTTCAAAGGCCTATATATAATTTCCACAACTCTGAGAGTTGTATTTGATGAGAAAGAGGGGAAGAATTGAGTGAATAATAATTAAATTGTTTCGAGTGATTCTTATTTTTCTTCTTTTTTTGTTTTTGTTTTATGCTTCGAGTAATATTTAAAAAAAAAAAAAAAAAAAAAAAAATATTAGAAACGTCTTGCCGTGATTGATGTCATATTGGTGGCCGACACGAGGCTATGGACAGGATGTTTAATAGTATTATGGCCCTGTGGTCACTTTTTAGTTTTTTTAGCTGGTGGCTCTTGTGCGTCCTGTGAATCCTCAGTATCCTCACTGTCAGTCGGTCTAGGTGTATTGCTACAGTCCTCATTCTCATTTGTTGCAATTGAATCATTAGTATCTTCACTTGGTACAGCTGCTGTTATTGGAGTTGGTGGTTTATCAAGTGAATCCTCAGTGAATGATGTTGTAGTACTGTTTTCATCAATTGCTGCTGGATTTATTGTTGTTGATTCTTTACCATTAACAACAGCTACTTCTGGATTACTGTCGTCTGATGGCTCTGTTGCTTCACCATTGCTTGATGGATGAGTATTGCCATTCTCTGTTGCACCTGGTATACCTTCTAGCAATTCTGGCTTTAGTTCTGAGGCAACGTAGTGGGTCCACAGGGCCAATTCAACTCTGTGAGGACTCCAGGATTTTCCATTTGTTGCTGAAACAGAAAGAAAAAAAAATACCAGATTATTTCTCAGTAATAACGAAAAAGAGAGAATAATGTTAATCATAAAATTTTCATCCAGAAAGTTGCTCAGTATTTTTATATTTAAAAATTGCATCGTACGATCTTGGATTTAGAGATTGATGGAAAAAATAAAAATTCAGATGGAAGAATTAAACTCACTGGATTTATTAAGCCTCTCGACTGTAGTCTGAATGTGTTGGACAAAGTTGAGGTACTCCTTGGTCGTATAGTCAATTCCCTCGATCTCTGGTATCGCCATAAGACACTCATCAGCCATAAATGGTGCATTCTCAGGTGATGCTGCTGCCAATAGTGCTGATGCCATTGTGGTACCCACACCCTTGAGATTCGAGAGTGCTGTTATTGCTTGTTCCAAATTTGGTAATTTTTTGAATGCCTTTTTTGTTTCAGCCATCACTGCACGAGGTGTATTTACTTTTACCAAATAGTTCAATTGGGGATAGAATTTTCCACGCTGAGACAAAACAAAAAACAAAAAATTTAATTATTAATATTAAAAAATTCATTACAAGCTCACAAATATAAACCAATTGATGAATTTTTATTAAACTCACTGTCTGTTTCCATTTCATCGTTTGCACAAGCTCTTCGTGAATGAGATGGGCATCTTTACCACGTGATTTGATTGTCTTCGGCAGTTCATTTTGGTACCTGTTGAGGAGGATAAAACAACAATATAAAATAAATGTAATTTTATCAAGGTCACGGGGATCAAGGATTAAAGAAGAAAAAAAAAACATGACGCACTGGGATCAAGATTTTGAATTCAACAACTGTGACTATTCTCAGTATACCACAACTATGACGCAAGCATTTGAATGAGGGAATATTTAAATATTTCCTCTTGCTTTATTTCCCCTATCCCAAAAATTCAACCACAAATGGAATGAATTCAGTGCTCTTCGAAAATTTAAAAAAAAAAAAAAATAAGTAGAAATACCAATCAATTGACTCCGAAGTAGAATGATAATCTAAACGGGATCAAAGGTATCAAATCACTCATGAAACAATGGGGACAAATAAAAAAAGTTTAGAGAATATTTGTACAAAAAATTCATGGATAACTGGAAAGTCCAAGTGATAATAAAAATCATGTGATATTATTATTCATTGGTTTATTCTCAACTGTGTAGAAAATACAGTTTCAGTACGGCTGACGCAGCGAACTCGCGTCCATTTTGAGAGGCACTCTCGGCACGCAACCGCGCTCCAACAAAAACAGCCTTGACACAATCGCGCGCGTACTGCTTTTATAAAATTTACTTGACAGTGACGATACTCGGTTGTGGGGAAAATAACTATGGAAATAAATAATGAGTAAACATGCACGCCCAATTTTTTCTTCACATTAAACATGATAATTGAGAGGAAGAATAATATATATAAATATAAAAAATTTTTTTTTAAATGAATAGAAAGATAAATGTGGCACACAGGTGGTGCAATGAATTGTCGGTGCATTTGATTTCAAAAAGTCCCTCGTGGTATTAGTTGGCTCAGTCACCAAGGAGTTTTTGGATGAGGTAAAAGTGGTGGTTGGGTGCTCTAGTCGTGTCTCTGTACATACGACAGACATCAGTACCGGTGGCTCTGGCACTCTACCACACGACAGCATTTCATAAATGTCAGGGCGTTCACGGAGGCTAGACAACGCGTCAGTTATCCTCCTGGTTCAGTCGATAATCTATTCCCAGCATACCATCAGATTGCCGATCAATAATATTTCTATGCACATTATATTTAAGAAACAATATGGGATAATGAGGATGAGCCATTTTTCATATGTATTGAATTTAATATCAATGAAAGCTGCTAAAGTGATTACGGGTTAGCAATAAATTAAATACAAATACAATGAGTCATCATATGTGGTTTATGCTTTTGGGATATTCCCTCATTTATCATTCATAAAATCTACCGTGTGCGTACTGTAATGGGGATAATTAACGAGGGTTATTGAACGACGAATGAATTTTCAAGCACCAGAGGAGATATTCGTTACTGCTCATGCAATATTCAATTCATCTCCTGTTTGTTGAAAAAAATAAAAATAAAAATTTGAAGCAACATCAGCCTCCAATTAACCTCTACTATATTTTAAGGAAATTATTCTGAATATACTCTACTTGAGTTGTCACCATGCAGAAAAATTGGAGAGGAATGAAAAAATTTTGCCTCACAAATATTTTTTTTATCCCCCTCATTTTTCAAAAATATTCAAGTCTTCATTACTCATGAGTTGTAACGAGATCACGAGAGTGAGACAAAGGGGCATGAGAACCTCTGTTAATTGAGAAAATGAATTTGATCAAGATAAATATTCAACCTCGCCTCTCAACTGAATTTGCATCGATCCTCCCTAACGAGATATTAAAATTTTCCTCCGTAAAAGTAAACGATTTAAATACCTCTATCCAATAGTTTATCATTTAAATCCCCCTGAATTAAATCTCCGGGATGTTTATTAGAGGTCATTAAACAGAAAGATCACATGTTGCCCTCGAAATTAACTAAAAAAAATATCAGAATAAATTCCCTCAAACACTCAGACATCAAGTGAATTGACAGTGGACTGAAAAAGAAGGAAGCCAATTGCCACGTGCCACTGGCCGTCGGATTCCCACCCAAGTATTACTCTCCGTTCACCCACCTCTCACCTCTTTCACACATGCGTGAAAAACCTCATCACAAAGATCCATCGACAATCGGAAGTAACGTGCTAATAGTGTTGGCTATTAAAAACCAAACAGAACGAAAAAAAGGTAAAGAGAAGGGGAAAAATAAAGTAAGGAGATCGGAGCGTGTGCGTTCCAACATACGTTCACAGTATGCCACGTACTGGCAAACAGTCGTGCCACACACACACCACTTTAGCGACGAGGGGCAAGGGGTTCATTGTACCCAGTTTGCCGACGTGTTAGACCCCTTCACGAGTAAAAAACGGGAGAGCTAAATCGTGTTTGTTACTTGGAGTTTTGTCGTGAATATATACCGGTGGCTACCGGACGTTGCGATATAGCCAGTATATTAAGAAGAACAAGAAAAAGTAAAAAAAAAAATTGAGAGAGTAGAGTTTTAAATATTAAATAGAGCTGTTGACTCACCAGTCGTCCAATTTGACAAGCTCCTCGGGCTTTTTCTTTTTTCTATCTGCCTGCAGTCTCAGGGCCTGTGGATACAATTTTAATACGTGTTCGAATTGATTTGATGTACCCTTTGTGAAGAAAGTCGCCGTGTCTTTCACGGAAGCCATTGTGATAAACTATGATTCGTTGTGTGTCCGGGAGATGGCGTATTGAGAGGACAAAATTGCTGATTTTATATCTCACTCCTTTCTTTTTTTTTTTCCTTTTTCTTTTAACGGCCTATGTCCCTCCTCGTCACTCCTTCGGTACTTGAAAATGTCACTAATCAGCAGAGCACCACAGCAGCCCACTCTCTCTCTCTCTCTAATGCAATATATTCCTCTCACTCTTTACCAAGTTGTTTTTTAATTTTCTCCTCCTTCACTCCGCACGCGCGTCTCACACTGCCCGGCGCGAGAGATATTCTATTTCACCCTCTGTCTGGTTTGAATCCACTTGGTTTTAGCCGGCGGCGGCACAACGAGCGCGGACATACGAGGATTATCCACGGAGAGACACAGATCTGCGGTCTTATGTGCGCGGCGGGCTAGTGTTTTTATTCCCTCAGTTTAAATGAAGGAAAAAAGAGAAAAAAAAAAAAAAGTAACAGAATTTTTTGACTTCTGTATATTCTCCTTGTTGAAACACACAAAGTAGAAAAAACAACTGATGCCTCTCCTTGATGACTGTATTCCTTGGATGATTTTCACTTTGTTGAATCTCTTGAGTTGATTGTGGGCCACGAATTCTCCTCGGATGAATGACGATAGAAACAAGGCAAACTGTGGAATATTATTTCAATCTTTATTTCAAATATTTTCTATCAAATAATCTTATTTTTATTGTTTTATTGGCTTAAAACCGTGCACCACGAGCGATATCACGATGTGTGACTCGTGGGGCGCAATATACTTCGTCAGTAGTGCTTGCGAAATTTCATACGTTTCAAACGTCCTGTGGTGGGGAAAGAATCGCGCGATCGAGCTCTAACACGGCACACTCTCTTGGAAACCCCGTTCTCCTCTGGGGCTCCACTACACCGCGATGGACTGTTTCTCTTTTTCTCTCTCTCTCTCTCTCTTCTACACAAATCTCTTCTCCCTCTCTGTTATATCAGGAAAGTGGGGGCAAACACGAATGCCGAGCCAATAGGGGGCAGCACTGCACGGGGCCTTTATACCCGCCTCTTCATAATTCTCTCTCTACCTCTATCCCCACCACCTCGTATCAAGTAGTGATGACTCTACATACATACACACATACACACACACACACACATGACACCCTTATGCACTCTATCTCAACACATAGGTTCACGTATATATAAATATATATACAGCATGGAAACCAACTAAAGCACCTCGTATATTATATACGAAAAATTCGACCGTGTCACTCGCCGCGACTGCCACTGGTCTCGACTGAACGATCGCTCCTCACACGTTGCTTTCCAGGAGAGGATTTCTCTACTTTGGTTAAATTACCAAAAAAATAATATATGACTTGAAAATTTTTTTTACAGTTTAAAAATCTCTTGAGGAGATTTTTATAGAAGATTATGAGAAAAAAAAAACTTGTAGAGACGAAACTCTCCTTTCTCCACTTACTCGCTGGATTTATGATGTTTCTTATGGGATATTGTTATTTTTTTTTTTTTTTTTTTTTTTTTCAAATTCAGAATTGATGAAAAAATGTAAAACTGGCACTGACACTTTTCAGTTTAAATTTTTCTCTTTTCAAATTTGACTCTGATAAAATACTACTACAACACTGATATACGTATACTCCATTGGACGTTGTCCTTGTTTTTTCAAAGTTAGTCGTTCCATTTACCCGCTCTACTCAAAAATAGTATACATCCACTAGAAATACGTTATAGGGTGTTAAAAAAAAAAAAAACATGTATTATTGTTGAATAAAATAATAAATTTTCACGACAATACGATATACAGGCTTGCACCAAGCATTGGGAAATGGTATGGTCGTTGTATAGAATCAAATGTTTGTAAAAAAATAAAAATAAAAAAAAACCCGACGTGTTATTTCTCCTTTTCGTACGTATTATTATCTCTCTCAAATATATTCTCCCTCTCTCTCTCTCTCTCCTCACCGAATCCTATTCAAAATGCCCCCGGCTTCGCGATTGCTCACCAACTTCACAAATTGTGATAGAGCAGCAGCAGTACAGTCTCCTCTGGAGCCCTCACCTCCTGCGCCTCACCTTCAAACCACGGGGTATATCGGCAATCACACTCACACTCACTTAGTTATTTGGTTCGGGGCCTCTCTCTTGTTCAGTTTGGCTTGTGGGATATACGCCTTGACGAAAACGGGAACACAGAGTGTGTGTATCTCTCGCGCAGAGTCGATTTGTTCGTGCGTTTAGCTGTGGAGGTTAGTGAAACGGGCGACCGTCTGAGGGCAGCCCATTCGCAGCTATTCTGTGTTATATCCCTTCCCCCCTACTGCCCCTATCCACAGTATCTCTCTCTCTCTCTCTCTCTCTCACTCACACCCTACGTTTTTAGCTTGAAAAACCATTCCCAAGCGGCTCACGCTTCTGTGCTCGCGCAAACGTCCTTCCTCGCCAACTGCCCCTGCCCCCTCCCGTCACCACCTCGCCCATCCGACCGACCAACCAACTACACCCATCTCTCTCTCTCTCTCTCTCTTCTCCTGCCCACTGCTATTCCGCTCATCAGAGAGGTAAACTTCATTGGATTTTGCACCCTTATTCGGGAGGGCCCCATCAGAATTTTTTTTCCTCAAGTCTCTATGAGCTCTTCTTCAATAGCCCCCTGAAAGTACAACGGGGGCTCTTTCTCGCTGGCTTCAAAAGAATCCAGGGAGAAGAAAGGAAATATTTAAAAGCACCAAAGCCCTCTTGGGTTTCACCAGTTGGACGATAGTTGTATAACGGGCTCTCTGGGTGCCTGGATAGGCGGACTGGAAATCGATGCTAAGCCTGGGAGGCACGCCAGTGCCGTACCCAAGCGACGGCTGGCACTCAGGCTCTCTCTGCTCCCCCCTGGTTTCAACAATTTCTGTCCTCTATTTCACTCCCATTTTCTATCTGCCTTCATCATCGAGTTGAGAATAGGAAGGCTCTTGCCAGTGAAAATGTATTTGGAATGTGTGTGCGCAGGCGCTTGCTACATGAGACATATCCATTGTACAAGGACTCGGTTTCTTTCTGCACAAATACACACACACGAATCTCCCATGTATACTGTAGCAAGGTACACGTGAAGTGGATTTTAGGCTTGTATAACCTCATTCGCACACAAGCCAGAATGAGAGAGAATTGGCAAGAGAGAGAGAGAGAGAGAGATAGGTTGGAATAGCACACGGCAGGAGGGTTGGGATACATATTGCCTGGGAATCGTATTCGCATCCGACCCCGAACGCTTCGCTAAACTAAACGTATTGGCCCCGTTGGTATACTGGATGTATATTGTGCCAAATACACGCATACACTGGGGTTGCATAAACTGTATAGATTTGGTAAATTTTGGGAGAAACAGTACATGGGACCCAAACATATCATCCTTTGTATGTGCACGAGGGTGGTATCTGCTAGCGACGGGGCGTCCCGACGCCATCATGGCAGCACCCACTGGCTTTTTGTAGACACGTGTAGTATATACACTGAATGTGAGAACGAAAAATACATGTACATGAGAGCATGCTAAATGAGGGAATGAGAGAGAGAGAGAGAGACAGTAATCGTAAATGTGCGCGCGCATTCATTGTGATGTATATAGGTTTTAACCAGTGTGAGAGTAGCCGCCAGTTGTCCGTGGAACGTTCGTGGTGGTTGGTTACGTGCCTGCTTTGCTATATCTCTCCTTCGACGCCAGTCGCCTTTATCCCCACTCCTGCCTCCCCATCACTGACGCGTTTCCTTTCTCTCTCTGTCTCTCTCACATCCAGGAAACAGTCGCCTCCACTCTACTTGCCTCTCATCAAACCCTCTCTGTCTCACTCTCACAAATGCTCACTCACCTTCTCTGTCTGTCGCTTCATATCTATCCATTCCTATTCTGTCTCTCTCCCACCTACGTAAATTTTATCTCCGTCGTGCACACTGGGAACAGTGCCCCTGGCATATACTAACAACACTCCTGGGCTCTCTCTCGCCTTGCCTCCATCGCTGACGGTGACTCTGTCGTGTGGTTGAGGCCAGGCATACTGATGGCCGAGCGAATCATGCACTATCGCTGGCATTTTAAAGTTTGACGTTCATGCGAATGGAAAAATTCTACTCATGATTCTACATTTTCAACAATTTTAATATTTATTTCCCCCCACTGGTTGTGTTTGAAATTTTTTTTTTGTATTATCAGGGATAAAATGAATTGTCATACGATCAATAAAAGGGCATGGATTCATTCTAATTTATAGGTTTTGCAATAAATACAGGTATTCAAACAATTTTGCAGGTATATTCATTCCCCGAAGGCCCATAAAGCTGTCCCTTTTCCACCCAAAGCATTGTAGGTAGAAAGTACGGATTATCATTGTTTGAATAATGTATGGACTGATCCCCGGAAATGTGCACGAATTGAATATTTATAATTGAAATATTGATTCTATAGATAATTCCACTGGGCATAATTTCCATCTCGCTTATTTTTTTATTGTTTCTATCCTTCATTCCGTTGAGGATTAAATTAAAAAATTATATTCTATATTGTGGAAGGAATTATATTCGAGCTTGGATGTTTTTGAAGTACAGGCCTGGTGGAACTCGAACTCGAGGCCGAGGAAGAAGGGGCCGTCGGGTTTTCCACTCTGTTTGCCCGCCTACCAGGCGGCTATAAGCCCGCAGCATGGCCGTCGACGCACCGTTATATTCCATGGCATATCAGCAGAGAGAGAAGCCCTCGTAGAAGGCCCCCCTTATACAAAGCAACCAACTGAGCCCCCTCGTTCCCGCAAGCGTTTGAAATTCAACCCCGCACACTCGGCCTCATCCACTCTCTACACAGGGTTGCCAAGTGTACTTCTTCCACGTTTTTCACGGGAGAAGAGGGGGGGGGGGGCTTTTACATTTTTAACTCACAAATTTCAAACATGAAATTTTAAAATACAACGAAATATCTATCTTCCTTTCGTGGTGAGAACGGCCGTTTTACTTCACGAAAGTGAGAACCTCTCTTTGTTGAGCTAACCTCAATTTCCGAGCGCAAACATGCTCTCTCTCTCTCTCTCTCCGAATTGCACTTTCAATGTATTTATTGTTCAATTGAATTTCAAACAAAGAGTATACAAGAGAGTTCAATATTATTCTATTATTTTCTTGTAATCCATTATGTACTCCCTTCTGAATTATCGAATTTTACTTCGAATGTCAGCGGTTATCTTTTTTTTTTTTTCAGTCCTCGTATCGTATACGACGATAACGTGAGCCCAGTGACGCTCAACTCGAACATATCCGATATAATCATACTTTCAGTTCAACGTTTCACTCCTGTATGGAACTGTTGATGAGATTTTCATTTTACAAACTTTCATAAGTGTTGTTTTCGTAGTACAAGAAAATTTGTTTTTCATGAAATCCCGGGAAATTTCTAATAAGTTGAATTGGCCAACCGAGGCCAAGTAGAGACAATTGTGGAGGGGACAGCCGTTGTTTATCACTTCTCATTGCGATTGTAGGAGTGTTTGAAAAAGTCACCTCAAGTATCTTTGCGTGTTGAATTCAGCTATCTAGCAGAATCACTGTATAGACTCTCTCATTTCCCTCACACCCTCTCTTCCTTGGACGCCATGTGCTTCTATACCCCGTTGGTAGAGAGTGGAACCCTATCGGTTACTAATTGCTTGCTGTCAGCAACAGGTCAATTTCAGATTCTCAACTCTTCAGTATAATGAAAATCCCCCCCCTCCCGGAAATGGACATTCTCAATGGTTTTTTTTTTTCTTTTTCCTATAGATATCACTGAGTTATTTTCATCAGTGAAAGGAGAGGAGAATTGCCAATGTCGTTCTAATGAAAGAAAAAGCTCAATTGAGTCGTAAGAAAACCCAAGAGGATGTTACTTTTTTTCCATTTGCTTTCCCTCGCGTTTTCTGCCAGCTGAGTAACCATACACCCAATGGAAAAATGAAAGAAGACGTTTTACTCTTATTTCTCTACCTCTTTGCCAAGTAAAACGTCACTCTCAATACGACCACGTGTTTCTTTCACTTATAAAGAATACAGTCAAGTGGGGGGGGGGGGATAAAAATTTGCAATTTCTCAGTCTCGCGTGTTGCGCTGACTCTGCGGTTCTTGTGCTTAGTACGGCCTTCGGAATTATCGTTGGTCAATCCTGGAATTGTGCTGTAGCCTTGACGTACCACACTGTGAAAACTGATGGGAATTAAGAAATTACACCCCCCCCCCCCCCCAGTGACAAATTAAATCAGTCTCATTAAGGGTAAAAAAATCACTGTATTTCCCATATGTTATTCAATTTCTTTGATTATTCAATCATTATCCTTCGTCGATGGAAGTGTATCTGCAACACAACATCATCACAGTAATTCGATATATAACTGATGGAATAGGGCAGAGACTTATTAGATTCTCCTCCTCTCCATGTAAAAGTCTCCCCCCAGTCAGGCGATATAACTCGTGTTCCCTCAGGAAGAAATTCTCATACCTGTCTTTGCAAGTTAAAGTCATAGTGGCATTAGCCAGGAAAATATTTTTTATCGTCTCTCTTATCCCCGCCTGTCACGTCGAGCCGTTCTACGTGGGGACAGTATTCAAGTATAGGGGGGATATATTTTCCCGATGAAGATCGATATCATCCTGTCTCTGTTCTACAACGCTCTAAAACCACAAAAAAAAACAGCATCTTTATACGTAATATAACAAGCTTGTTAAAAAAAAAACATCACCGCGGCGGTATGAATAATACTCGTAAATTGAATGTCACATTTACTTGTTCACATTCAGTGCACAGATGCAGAAACATAAATATAAAAACCAGGAAAATAAAAAGAGTTGCGTGATGCACATGTGATTTCAGGGTCAATCGAATGGAGGAAGAGTGGGAGACACGATGGATAGGGGAGGGGGGAGGGGGGGGAATTAGAAAAATAAAATAAAAACTGAGGAATCCCCGAACGGCGGTCGTTCCCTTCGACTCCGATTGTCATTCATGCGTTGTGAATCGACAGCTTATTTTTAGAATGACTGAATGAAAGTGGAGTACCTACAGATAGTGCCCGTGACAGAGAAAGATAGGAGGAGGGTGGGAGGAGGGGGGGAGGGATACTGGTGAGAGTGAGACGAAAAACTACCAAGAGAGAGAGAGAGAGAGAGCGACGATTTGCTTCACCTCTTCTTATCCTATTTTTTTTTTTATTCCTCAAGTTATTGGAATTTGAGAGAGATTCAAAACTTATCTTCCCTATTCACAGTGGAATTTATCTCTCTTCGAATCTTACATCTTAGACATAAATCATTGGGTTGAAGAAGCATGTGATAGGCAATTTGTTACATTGAGATGATGGCACTCATTCATGGCAAAACTGAAAACATCAAGTTATTTGTGAGATTGGTGTACCACTTGTTTACTCGAGTGCTTGTGGATTGTATCCAAAAATATATCGCTTCAGTCTGTGCAATCCAACGGTTGTTAGAGGTTTTCAAATGCATTTAATCTTCATGGATCGATAAATAGTATAAAGTCTAGATATTATGATACCCGATACGTCGGTTAATTCCCAAGGGCTCGGAGACATATGTCATTGTCCCCCACCCTCTTCTTTCTCCCTCTCTCTCTCTCTCTCTCTCAAATCGAAGATTACCAAAAGTTGTGTGTAAAACTGACCTTGACCCAGGTCAGTAATACGACTTGGGTCTTTGGATGTAAACATCGCTCTCGGAGAGCGACGTGACGTCACTTGGGATCACTCATACCACCTAAAGTTACTATATATGCATCATAACACGTACTTTTGTTTTCTCGAAACAATGACTCGACCGTTTGACACTTGGCTTCCGTCTTTTATTATGGTTTTTAATAGCTATGACATCTCTCTCTCTCTCTCTCTCTCCTCGCCCCCCCCCCCTTTTAAAACAAGCGCCAATGTATTTTTTTTCTCTCAGATAAGAAAATTTTTATGAATGAGCAGTTGTGTGAATGAGAGTGAAGAAACGTAAAATTAATTGCCAACGTCCGTCAGAATGAATTGGCGCAAGTGGTAGGGAAATTTCGATTTATTCTTATTGGTGTAACACAGCCACTATGCAGTAGGAT
The DNA here is from genome assembly GCA_035578325.1 of Coelinius sp. EB29. Taxonomy (NCBI): domain Eukaryota; kingdom Metazoa; phylum Arthropoda; class Insecta; order Hymenoptera; family Braconidae; genus Coelinius; species Coelinius sp. EB29. Next base: position 1,062,011 of record JAOZGT010000005.1, on the reverse strand, counting down.
CCATGCGGCTCTCTCTCTCTCTCTGTCTATATTCCCTTCTCATGTATACGTGAATGTTTTGTTGGAGCACTTGTGTTAGTTCGCATCATGGCACGTGGTGCCTACCTTCTGTTTATATGGGTCGTGTCCACGACAAACGACGTTTCTCATCCCCTCCCAATTCTCAGGAAATAGCGGTATCTGCGAAAGAGTAAACGGTATGCTTGTTCACCCATATAATGCCAGTGGGATGTAACAGGCTCATCTCACTCCACTGACTGATCAATAGCTCTCGTTTGGTCATTTAATTCTGATTCTTTTTTTTTTTTCTATCTCGTCATATTTTGAAAATGTTTCATTCTGCAAAATATTTTCTCAACAATTTGAAGAATTCTCGAATGGTTGTATCTTATCTTGTGGCTAGAGGCAATCAGATAATGCACGGGCTACAGCTTGGGCGAGGTTTGATAATAAATCAACAAAATTTTTCTTCGTTACAATAGGAAAATTTTTCAATTGATATTTTCAACGTTATGCAAATATTATTTATTCTGTGGGTTTAATTATGCCCATTTGATGCAGTCAAGTGGTTTTAATTTGTGGCCATTAATTATTGAATTTCATATTCGAGTGAGCAAAAGTTGAGCACACTAATTATGTCAGATTATCATGATTATTCTTCATTTGAAAAATTTTCCAATACCCCAAATTGACATTCTGATTGAATGACTGTTAAACTCGTGGAAATGAATGAATAAAAACGTTGATTAAACCACCCCCATCACTTGATATCACTCATTTCATTCGTCAGTGTTGCCTGGAGCGTAACGATACATCAAATACACTCGATGATTAAAGATTGAACTCGATTAGCCGACTAATTGCCCTTCCTCTCTAACTGTCGATTGTGTCCGTTCAATCTATCGTCGATTCACTTATAAAAGCACTTGTCTCTAACAAGAAGAAGATAATTCACAATTTACAGTCAAACGCATGTGATGGTGAGAGGAATTGAATCATTGCGGATGTGTTGAAGGATTTTCTTGTGAATTCTGCGGTTAAATTCACCAATTATATTCCTGAATTCTGGCTTAAAAACAGAGTCAATTTCATCTTAATTCATAAAACTCTCAATTTACCTGAAACATTAAAATCTCTTCAATCACAATAATGATGACCGCTGATGCTCATTTCATTGGATATCTGAGAGTGCAATTTTACTGTCGTTATGTCAGACCTCTTCGAGCCACCTGTGAAGCTCCTCCCTCCGGACGTAAGAAAAACACCTGTTACAACGCTCCATAAGCTCTGATATTCTGTTTTTATTTACGAGTATATACTCGGTATTATTTGAATATACTTGAGCATTTTTGTCCCATAGATCTCGTTTTTATCGACTGCATTCCACCCTCCAGAGAGCAGCACCTTCCGTGCTTGTGAGACAGCTCATCGATGAAAAAAAAAAAAAACAATACATTTTTTCATCTCCAATGTCTGATGTTATTAGGACTGCTCATCAATATGTTAAATCTATCAGGCCTTAATTTAATTTAATTTAATTTAACTTAACTTAATTTATTGCTAATATATCTCTCGATCGCTATTGTACTGCGGTATCTACCTGAGTATTTTGTAATATTTCTTTTACTTTTTATTTTTATGATGTTATATTTTATGATTTGGTCCTGTAATTGGCTTTGTGCTGTTGGGTCTGTACACAGAGAAATAAATAAATAAATAAATAAATAAATACAATTTGCAATTTAATTCGTTACTCACTGAGTATTCCGAGTCTCTGTGAATGTGATTGTGGAATTTAATTTTTCCACTTTTTAATAAATTTAATGAATATAGTTGGAGAATGGAAAACATAACTGGGTTTATGTTTTTCTTTTTGTTGAAAAATTTCGTGGAAAATTTATCGAGAAATTACTCGGCGCCTAGAAATAGCGGGAATATATGTTCAAAATTGCTAGCACATTTTTGGCCACTCGTTGAATAACTCCACCACTCACTTGTATTCCTTCTGCGTCAGAGAATGACGTCAGGCCGCTAGTGCTCTCGATGGATTTTATTCTGCATCATTTAAAATTCAACACGAAACAATTGCAGTTGATGGGACACCTGTTCTTCATAAAAGCATTAGCAATTTTTTTTGAAATTCGACCTAATTGCATTAATAAAATTGGAGCTCCATGAAATTTTGCAAAATTAAGATTTTGCGCCAATTTTGGCTGCTTCAGTTTATTGATATTTAAGTAGAAAAAAAATTGAGAAAAATATTTCTAAATTTTTCATTCTCATTTGTCAATAATATTCTTTCACACGTTCATCGATCCAGTTTTTATGGACCACGAGAACAAGTCGAAGATTACGTAACATTCAATGACTCGATGTTTCGATATTCGTCTGATGACTGGTAAATTTCGTTTTTCTTTTTTTAACGCAATCCTGAAACACCGAATTATTGAGCAATATAATAGAGGAATTCTATAAAATAAGATTTAAAAGTTTTTAGTAGATAAGATTAACCACCCACGCAGGAGAGAACCAGAAGAAGTGTCTGGTCACACGTGCAGAGAAATAACCAACGGGTTATCCGCCTTCTCGCTTCGACCAACTCTCTACATGACATTGGGCAGGGGAATACGGATGACTCACTGCTCAACTTGAAATTTCTGGGACAACTCGCAGGTATTCACAGAAAATGATTGATTTAACATTTTATGATACGTGAAAATAATAATAAAAACAAAATTCCATCCTCCTCAAATGGGCAATGCTGAGTTTCATTCGGGAGATAGAGGGACGATGATAAATCCCTGGTTGCCAAGAGGTTCATATGAGAGCCACCATGTCGAGTCAGACGAGGTTGAAATTGCACTTTTTATTATTATTATTATTTACTTTCCTCATCTTTCCCCTTTTCCTTCGCCCGAAGGCCAGACGAAGCTTTCTCACTCATAAAATTCACGTCGCAAGCCTGAGAAAACTCAGCTGTATGCGTGTACTGGTCCCCAATGGGGGAGAGCGATCTCTATTCACGTTGGATATACACGTGCGCACCTTTTTTGCTTTTTTTTTATACGTGTGAAAAGAATGATTTTTCGTTGAATGCTGGTAGCAGAACAAAAGTATGTACAGTTGCGGAAGTTCTGTGTTGTCGTAATTGCAATGAACCAAGGGTTTTTTTTTTTTTTTTTTTTTTTAATTATGGGCCTCCATTGCTTGAGTTTTGTGGGGTAAAATGTCACTGTTATTTCCATTTTACTTTGTAAATAATTTGAAACAATTTAGAATGATTTATTCCAAAATTTTCAATCATTTCATTCTTCATTTGTTATATCGATTATTCAAAATTTCCCATGACATTTGATATAAACCGCTGTAACAATAAATTCACGCATATTCGTTTCATCTTAATCAAATCGTATATATGTGCAATACTTGATTTTCATTGAGCGTGGGTAGTCGATTGTGGCATGAAACGGGAAGTTGTCACGAGCAATTATTCATGAATCTGTTGAGGAACAGTAGCCAGGAAATTGTACCTAAAAAAAAAAAAATAAAAGAAATTTACAATTACATTTGTTTATTTTCTCCCCGTTAATCGTCCCACCAATGCAAATTTTCATCAATTATCCTGAATAAAAATTCACAAATTGTCGGGGGATGCATATAAAAAAAAAGTTATCCAATTTCCGCGCTTACCCTCAACTATGGGTTGCTCCCCAGTCTACACTTTTAATTCCCTGCAAAACACGGTGCTCGTATATTAAAGAGAAAAAAAAAAACTTCGAACGAGAGCTCTATCGTTGGCAAATAACAGGATAACCTGAATAAACAATACAGTTTTGTCGTTCAAACTGAATTGCAAAAACTCTCGCATATTTCAGGGGACGAGATTATCCCCCCTCCATCAATCTTTTTTCAAAATTTTTGTCCATTATTTATAAAATGAACCTCTGACAAATCATTAAAAAAAATCACTCATAACATTTAAACAGCTATTAATAGTAGTCCGAAGATATGAAAAAAAGAAAAAAATTACCTATAAATACTCAAAGTGGCTAAAAATAAATGAATCCATTACCTCTTGTTATTAAAACATGAATACATCATGGGAACAATCATGACATGGATACCATCTCTTGCAGTAAAGTAAGATGGCGATATACAGAAAAGAGTCAACTCAGTGCACATGCGCAATGGTAGTGCCTCTCCCTCTCTATATTTTCCTCGATCCAAAACAATTTCAATTGCAATTAAAAAGGAGACAGTTGCATCGTAATAGCGTAATTTCCCCCCAATCATTCGAATTTTGATAGACTAATGCTGCAATTATCGATCGATTGATCGATCAAATGATGCCATATTACAAGTTGAATAATCAAGAATATCAAAGTACGTCACTGGTTGTACATGGATAAAGAGGGATAGAGGGGAAGTGTACGCGTACGGCGCAGTGGTTGGTGCGCAGGAGTGGTTCTGTACGTATATTTAGTATTTGGTAGTGGTTGAAGCATCCCATCCACTAGCAAAAGACCTTAGTGAGTGTAATGTCTGATAAGACGTACGATGGATATCCATGAGTGTTGAAAACACACATTTGTGAACAATAATTTTAGTTTTTCATTTGACAGTTATTAAAGTACATGATTATTATTAATTATTAAATACTTATACATTGTATATTCATCGATAATACTGGTGTGGGTGTTAGCGATTGTGTATCGAGAGACAAATTTCTTTTTCTCGATTCATTTGGTTCGTTTTTTTTTTTTTTTGCGTGGCTAAAAGTAAGATGCCCACCGAGCATAGGCAGTGCTGAGAGAGTTTTTGGGGCGACAGACGACATACACGCATAATCGTGAAATTTTTTTTTCTTTTAAAAGAAATTATTTTCTTCAATTTAATAAGGAGTTTGTTCAATTAATACTGTGGTAGTGAATCAACTCTCTCTCTGTGGGAGGATAAATATCTGTGTTTGTGTGTGTGTGTGTGTGTGTTTTTTTTTTTTGGTGAAGGAGGCGTATAGAGAAATATACTTGAACTGTGATATACAAGGGATCTTTTTGTCCTTGGTGTTTCAGAGAATATTAATAAAATAAAAATTCATTAATAATGGAAGCTGTTGCAAAACACGATTTTACAGCCACCGCTGACGATGAACTCAGTTTTCGTAGGAATCAAGTACTCAAGGTTTGTCATAATAATTTTATTCAATTATCTGAGGTAATAATAAACATTTTTATCTGATAATCATTGTCAAATTGTATATCAACAAGTAAATAAGGCCCGTTAAACCTCAACCTACCCTATGGTATGAGTCAGGTGGTAACAAGTGGATTGCTACTCCATCGTGTTCTCCTTATTCAGCCTTTTTATTCTTTTCCATCAATTTAAATTCGCTTGTCGTGTTTGTAAGCATTGTTAAATTGCATCGAGTGTTCGTTGATGCATTTCACGCATTCCAATAATATTATTTCGAATAACATTACCCTGTTATATACTGATTGGAGTAACCAGAGGCCACTAGTCATTGTCTGATTGTTTTCAACAGTCTTTTATTTTCACTGATAAAATTCAATACAACACTTGTGGTTTAGTTTAGCCAATTTACCTTTTATGCAGTTGGCTTGGTGGTAGTTTGTGTCAGGTTGGACTAAAGTTCATTGACATGATATAGAATGTGGAATATCTCATTTGTTGATGATTTACCATTTTCAACTAATGTTAAACGACAGATTCTCAATATGGAGGATGATATGAACTGGTACAGAGCAGAATTGGACTCTCGGGAGGGTTTGATACCCAGTAATTACATAGAAATGAAGAATCACGAGTGAGTAATTGAATTGGCATTGAATATTGAATGATGATAAATGAATTTAAATAATCATCAACTTGGTTTATTAATTTTCTTAGCTGGTATTATGGACGTATCACAAGGGCAGATGCTGAGAGACTTTTGTCCAACAAGCATGAGGGTGCTTTTCTGATCAGAATCAGTGAGAGTTCACCCGGTGATTTTTCTCTATCTGTCAAGTGAGTTAAATTACACAATTTAATTATAATTACTCAATTTTCCAATCCATCCAGTTTATGACGAATCATCTGCTCTAGAATTTCAGCAATATACACTCTAATTAATTTTTGCTTGAATATTTTACTCTCATAATTTTCCAGATGTTCTGACGGTGTCCAGCACTTCAAAGTATTACGAGACGCCCAAGGAAAATTCTTCCTCTGGGTCGTTAAATTCAGTAGTCTCAATGAATTAGTTGAGTATCACCGTACGGCCTCAGTTTCCCGCTCTCAAGACGTTAAACTGCGTGATATGGTGCCAGAGGAGGTAAGAATTATAAGAATCACAATATCTGATGAATCAGGAAACTCTTAACACCTGTTTTAACCTTGAATTTTCATTATATAATTGTAATTTATTTTTTCCACTGAACGCACTCGCTCAGCCATATATACATGTGTTACGTGATCTTGAGAAATTATGATTAATGTTTTTCAAGTAATTAATAGCAATTATTACATGCACAATTAATTGCAAAAATTGTTTTGTCCATATTGAGGAAAATTAAATAAATTTATCACAAGTTTATACGCATTGTTAACTTCTAACTGTAATTGTTATTGTGTTTGTGATTTTTTCAGTGTTTAGTACAGGCATTGTACGATTTTACACCTCAGGAGCCAGGTGAATTGGAGTTTAGGAGAGGTGATGTTATCACTGTGACAGATCGCACCGATCAGCACTGGTGGCATGGAGAAATTGGCAACAGACGAGGATTATTCCCATCCACTTATGTTACGCCTTATCATTCATAGGTGAGTTTATTTATTGATTTTTTTTTTATGGGAATTCTCTACCAGAGAACTTGAACGAAAAACTGTATCATAAATATTATGGAATTTTTTAAAAATCAATCACAAGCAACACTTGTTTCCCTTCACAATGAGCTGTAATTGAGCTCAATTGATTGATTTGACTCTGAGTTATAAATATGTACTTTGAAAAATGGAAAAAGTTTTAGTCTCACTTTTGACAATATAATTTTCATTCATTTACAGACACTTTTTTTACAAGTTCAAAGGACCACGCCATTACACTCCCCCAATCATCACATGTACAGGATCAGAATTGAAAATCGAAGGATGAAATATTCAGCATTATCATTTAGCAACAAACCTCATGCTGTGGGCTACGAGAAAAAATAAAAAACACCATTTACACTGACAATTGATTTTCTCGTAATTCAGTAGCCATTCAGTTGCCATGTTGTATTTAATCTCCACTGAAAAAAAAAAAAATTGTCAACAATTAACAATTGTAATTAATCATCTCTCCAGTAATTGTGAATTACTTCGATTTTCTGAGAAATTCAATACAAAAATTTTAATTTTTGTAGTCATCCCTACCCCCTCCATCATTGCAAAAGAAATGACTTTTATTTCTGATGATGGAAGTTTTTGATGTGAATTTTTGTACTTTTTTAGCAAACGGATATAAAGAGAAAAATTTAATATTCTAATTTTAAGAAAATCCATCATTTTTTTTTCGATGATAACACAAGGGAAAATTGCCTGACATTATCAGGTAATTGAAAATATTAATGAGATAGATAAGTATTTTAAATCAACACTCGTAGCCCACTCTGAGTAATAAAACGAATTATTTAACTCCTTAGGCCATATTACATAAAACAATTACATTAATATCAATTGCTTTCTTCAAATGTGCTATTCTAAAAATGACAATTATTTTGAAACATCAAAGGCCTATTCATATTATTCGAAATTCAAAATAAGAATGAACGACTATTGTATAAAATGCATTCTATACGTCTCTACGTTGCAGGTAATCTTTGAACTCTGATTATTGCAAAAATTACTATGTTAACATCTCATGAATAATTGGATTATACACAAAGTTGTATCGAGATTGGAGTGATCATTAATTTCCAGATTTCTTTTTTTTTCCTTTTGAAAAAAAAGAACAAATCGAAATTTTGTGGGGAAAAATTTCAAGTGATAAGAGGTATGAATGAGAAAAAAAATTGGATATTATAAATATGAGTTAAATCGATGCAATATAACTTTATTTCTTCATTCTCAATCACTCCAATTTGTAATCAATTGATGAATATTTAAATGTTATATTTTTTTAATCACTTTACGAGAGTCGTATAATTGATAGCTGCGTTTCATGAGTTGAAATTAATGTCGAATCACTCGTTGTAGTGAGTAGTCATAAATCATGGGATTGCATTGATTTATTTTTTTGTGTAGAACAAAAAGAAAAAGTGATTGTATCCTGTGCGTAGAGGCAGACGGTGTGTATATGTAAAAAAAGGCAAATTTATGTTGACCTTTTTTTTGTTGTACACAAATTCCGAAAAAAAAAAAATGTCAACTTATCATCGTGTAATTATATTATTATTGCGTTATGTTACAGTTTTATCAATGACAATATATTATATTAATCGAATGCACAAGTTATTCTTCCGTATGAAAGAATATATATACCTTTGGCCTCGTCCTTATATTGCGAATTTGTTTCAATTCATTATAAAACAAGGTATATGCTTCAATAGTTTTTTTTTATTATTATGATTAAGATAAATTTTATTTGTATAAAATATTATTCAAAGTAAGAGGAAATGTTTTATTTTAAATTACGCTGAAAAATAAACGATAGAAATTAAATAAATCATCTTGAATTATTAGTTGGAGAAATAAATAGATATATTTTTTTTTTCCTTAAACAAAGTATTTTTTATTCGTACAGTTTTAGGATAGAAGAAGGATCGATTAAAGGTTGATTTGTTTTTTTTTAATTTAATTGTAATTTAAAAAAAGAGAGTTTGAGTTAACAAACGAGCCTATAAGAGATGTATCTTCCAGCAGTTTCCGAGGGCCGAATGATCTTGACAACTTGACCACGTTTGAGCCCGAAATACCTTGCAACAGGATCTCCAGCTTGAATTCTCATGAGTTGATTTTCTTTCAATTTATACCTCGTCAACAATTCGGTTTTCTCATCAGGTGTCAGAACAATGTGCTCTGGTACTAATTCATGCTCTGTAATGTTGATCAATAATTCAGACTCTAAAAACTGTTCCAAAATGTATTTAGGTGCCATATCGACGAGAGATTGTTTAGCTGATGGGGTCATGCCTTGTTGGACAACAATGATAGCTCTGAAAAAATATAATTAAAAAAACATTTGTCAAAGATTAATAAATTTTGTAGTTATTCACCTGTGAATTTTCTCTTCCTGCATGCGTTGACAGTAAGTTTTGATAGTTTTAATTCCAATTTTTGGCTCATCCGGAAAAAATACAAACAACTGATCAGTGGGATCATCATTATGAGCTACTAGAACAATCAAATCACTTCTAGCCGGCCTCTTCTCACTCGGTTTATCCCCAAATTGCTCCTTAAACTGCTCCAACTCTTGATCCAATTCATCCTGTGTCACCAGATAACCTCTATCGTGGCACAACTGCATGACAGTCTTTCTGATTCTCCATAATTTGTACGTCTCCGCTTCGTCATCCATCTCAATATATCAATAAATCTCTCCTTTCCTCACGAATAAGCGTTGCTAAATCCTCAAAATAAACCTCCAAACTTGCAAATTACAAGTTCTGTGGAGTCAAAAGGGCAAACAAGAGACTCAAATAAAATTCTAACCTAAAAACCGACGCCGACAGTGCTGCCGCATTAATTCCAGTTCATGCAAACAGGTGTGAACAGGTCGAAGCTTGTGAACACATTATAAAAAAACCCTTTCATTTTCTCTTCATAATAGAGAGGGTAGAGGATTAAAAATTACTCTATACAATTTGTAATAATTATTTAAAATTAAAAAATGAAATTTAATTATTCATTAAAATTCTACTGACAATGTTCGGGATAAATTGGGGGTGGGAATTGCGAGGAACAATGTCATCAGATTCAATCGATAATACACAACATCACCTGGAAGGGGTAGTAGTTGAACAAGGGCGAAGTGGGTGTTAGTGTTTGTAACATTTGTGGTATATGGGGTGTAACGCGCACGAGCGCATAAAGAGGATAGGATAATATCCTTGTGGATGATGATTAATATAAAATTTTTTTTACGTGAAAATGTTTATTGTTCAATGACAATATAATTTAACGAGGATATTAAGTGTATTTGTTGGTATAAATATTAAAATGTAAAGTTATGCCGAAAAAAAATAATAGACATGCGAAGGATTCAGGGACTAGGAGACAACATATTGATGGTGAAAATTGTAATAATAGTGGTATCAGGGGTACACAGAGTTTACGTATTGGAGTTAAAAATGCTAAGAGATGGTTATCATTGAAAAAACGTATGGGATTTGTTAGTGATGATGAATTAGTTGTACATCTACTCAATCTTGCTGAAACAATCAGGTAAGATTTATTTTTTTCATTTTAATTTCTTCTTATTCATTAATTTTCATTCATTACAATAAAATTTTCTACCCCATGAAAGTACTGTCATCAGGGATACACTTGTACAGTCATTGGACGGCCATATTTGTTTAAAATATCACCCCCAAGCAAGTGGAGAGTCATTAATTGGATTATTGTAATGATTTTTTAAATCCATTTAAATAAAAAAATTTATTAAATTTATTTATTCTAAAATTTCAGAAAAGATGAAAAACCTCCAGAGAAAAATGGGCAGACAAATGGCAATGTTGAGGAGAAAGAAAAAACGAAGAATAATGGGGAAATGGAGCTACAAGAGCCCCTTCGTAGAAGCTCAAGAAAGCAGAATCAAGAGTATCAAAGAGACGAAAATTCTCAAAAAAATCAAATAGCAGAGAAGGCACCATCAGAGCCCACTGAGAACACTGATGATCATTCAGCAAAGCACAAAACAAAAATAAAGCATCACAGAAGTAAAACAAAGCATCACAAAGAGAAACGCAAGAGGCGAAAGCACACAAAACTTACAATTGATGATGATAAATCAATACAGGGTAATGAATCTAAAGACAGTACAATAGACCCTGATGATGCAGTTGAATTAAATAAATTCTCTGAGATCCCTGAAACAAGAGACGAATCTGTTATCCAAAAGACTGAGACTATAGATAATGTAGTATTAATCACCAATGTAAATAGCAAAGAGAATATTAGTCAAAATGCACAGATCAATAATGACAATTCAATCGACAAAAATACAATTGTTCAGGATGATAGAATTTTAAGGAGCAGTATGTCAGCAAAGTGTTCAGTTGTTAGACACTCAACAGAGACCAATATTCCCCAAGAGAATCAGTTGAAAGTTGAGATATTAGAAGCATCGAAACAGGAAAAAATTCAATCAACTCAAAGTAATACAGAATTGGCACAAAAATCAGAATCTGCAGAAAAATCTGAAACTGATGATAAGAAGAAGAAGAAACGAAAGCATCTGAAGCACGAAACAGAATCAATAAAAAATGACTCAAACAATGATACAACTGCTGATTCTGAATCTGGACACAAACATCGTAAAAAGAAGCACAAACATAATGAGCACAAAGTTAAGAAGAATCATGATGTGAGAAAAGCTCCACAGGATGGAATGATTCCACTGGAGCCTCCAGAGCTCAAACCAGGAGAGCCAATTTCCGTTGGAGCCCTTCCCCAAGAGGATATCGATTCTGAAGGATGTGCTGACCACCAGAGACTAGCGATTAAAATAAAACTCTGCCAAGATTGCAATAGTCGTCACATCCAAGACGCCTGTCCCCTAATCTCAACAATCTACGAAATTCCAGACTCAATACCATACAACGACTGGATAAATACACAGAAACATAATTCTGAAGTGTCAAAAGCCCTTGCCACTGAAAATCCCATGTCCGAGGGTTATGGAAAACTCGCTGACGATGGTTTTGAATCGGACGAAGAGTCTGACCAATACAAATCAAAATCAAAAGCACAGAGTGAAGAGAAACGTCTTGAAATTGATGAAGAACGACCTCTCTACTCTAGAGATTCATTACCAGACTGTTTAGAGCTCAAAATATCAAATAGTGAGCATGGAGTTGGAGTATTTACCAAAAAATTAGTGCCAATTTATGCTAAATTGGGACCATTAGTTGGTGAACAAGTCAAGGAAATGGATATACCCGATGACTTCTCTATGCGTCACATTTGGGAAGTAGAGAGTGATGGTAAAACATTCTACACAAGTACAACAAATCCCCTTAAATCCAATTGGGTACGTTACATAAGACCTGCTGAAACAAAAGAAGAGAGAAGTGTTGCTGTAATAAATCAGAATGGTAAACTCTACTTCGTTACAACCCAAAATATAACACCAGGTTGTGAATTAACATACTGGGCAGATTCTCAGTCATCTGCATGGACAAGAAAAAATAAAACAGATAAAACAAATTGTGGTGGTTGTAATCTCAATTTTAACCATCCAATTTATTATCGTTTACACTGCTGTATATTTCATGATACTAATTACAGTTTAACTATACGTAAATATCACTGTAAAGTTTGTGGTGCTGCTGTACTGGGTAAAGATAATATCATGAAACATGCAGCTGAACTTCATGCTGGTCGTGGAGCTTATCAGTGCCAGTACTGTAGAAAATTTTTTCTGAGATTAAATTATCTCGAGATGCACAGGACTTATGGATGTTCACAAAATCCACAGAGATCTAGGCCACTGTGTGATTTTTGTGGTCGTAAATTTTGTCAACCACAAAAATTAAAAGTACATATTAAGAGAATGCACAGTGATATGTCTGAGGTACTCAGGGAATTTCAGTGTAAATTGTGTTTAAAATTGCTGGGATCAAGAGCTGCATTGCAAAGACATATGAAGGAGGTACATCATAAGGATGTTGTTGGGGCAGCTACTTGTGATAGATGTGGAAAAATGTTTCAGAATAAGAGTAATCTTAAGATTCATATGCTTACACACAGTGGTGTTAAGCCATTCAAGTGAGAGTCTATTTAATATTTATTTATTTCAATTTTTCCAGTTTGTTTTTTTTTTTTTTATTGGGAGAAGGATTTTACGATTAAACTGAATTATCATATTTTACAGGTGTAAAGAGAATAGTTGCAAAGCTGCATTTACAACTAAACAATGCCTACAATTTCATTACAAGAAGGTGCATGGATTGAGCGAAGAAATGATGCCGAAAATCGAGAGATCAGTTGCATATACATTCGATGCATACAGCGGTGGTCCCTTAGAAGAGAATTCAGAAGATAATACACCAAAATCAGCTCGCCGGAATTCACAGGTACTTGAATTAATTATAAAATCATCTCTAAAGCAGAAATGGGTGATAATTTATGAAAAAAAAAAAAAAAAAAAGATAGAAACATTATTTTGGAAAAGTTGAACGATTTACCCCAATTTCAGGAAAACAGCAGTAGCTTACTATCAATGGACGACGTAAGCTCATCAAACAGTATGAAAATTGAGACCCCAGTCTCTTCATGTGCCCCAGCACCCCCAGAAATTGACCCCGAGGGATCAATGAGCCACCCTCCCCAAGAAGACTATCCACCATCATCGCCACCACCACTTCATCATGAAATAATTCATCAAAAAATTTCCCTAGAATCTCCCCTTCCCGCAGTCCGTCAGGATCTAGACATGTACGGACCCTCGAGACTTCAAAGCAAGGGAAGTAAAAAGTGGATGGGTGAATTTAATCCCCCAACGAAGCCCCCAGATCCCCCCCAACCAGTCACAGTGACTCCAACCGATGTCTACGAGTTTGAGGACATGCCGAAGAAGGATGAAGACCGTTCAACTCCTCTTCCAATGACATCAACCCTCATGGACGACAACAAACTCGGTCTAAGTGTCTACAGACGAACAGAGAGCACAAATGCAAGTCTCCTAGTTGAGGCAGCTCTTGATGCAGCAGAGAGGGACATTGGTGCTGTCTCCAGGCCAATTCTCGAGGACAACGACAGAGAGGGAAATATCTACTCAATGTCTAATCAACTACACTCTCCCCTCCCTCCACGAACACCAGAGAGTCACCTAGAGTCATACATGCAGCAGCAAGAGGACCTGATGTCCCCAGCACCAACTCCAGACAACAGGAATACTCCACCAAATCATCCACACTCAGACTATCATCTCCATCGATCAGTGGACTATATGAATACCACCAGAACCCACAATATTGAGCAGTATCTCCATCACGAGGACCTCCCTCGAGACACCTCACCAAATAACTACATTCACATATCTCAAACAGATCTAGGATCTCCATCAGCAACTCCAAATCGCTATCAAGAGGTCCGTCATCATCATCAGGTGCCCACAGAGAATCTTTCGAGTGACGAGGGTGACTCTGTTGCCCAAAATCTCAGTATTTCAGTAAAAGAAAAAGCTCTGCAACTGGATCTATCCACTTCATATAAATACGATACTTTGGACTTTGAGTTTGGCAATAGGGAGAGAAATTTTGAGCCACTGGTGCTGAATAATGGAGAGCTTCAGGGGCTTGATATGAGTGCCAGGGGATTTCACAGTTTTGGATCGCAAATGTCAAATAGTAGTAGATATCATCATCATCATCATCATCATCATCTTTATGATATTGGAGAACGTCAGACTGTTGATTTAAGTAGAACTGGAAATTACTCTATATCACCACCACCACCTCCGTATCCTCATGGAGATGTTCTGAGAGTTGTTAGTCTTGATCTTACACCTGGGGGAAGGCATAGTGTTGATTTGAGTCTTTCGAGGGGTCATCATATTCATGGTAATTCAACGAGAGTACTTACTAGTCCACAGCCAAGTTCAACGACACAACATGTTGTCCCTGATACCATTGAGGGACGTATACTATCTCCACCACCTCCACCACTGCCTACTTATAATCCAGCTTATCCTGTGAGTCCTGCACCTTATCATCCACCGAGGCCTGGGTATTATCATCACTCTGGCTATTATTGAGAATAATTTTCAATAAAATTTCCTAGCAAATTTGCTAGAATTTTACATTGAAATTTAATTTGTTTCGCAGATTTCATAATTTTTTTCAATAACTCTCTAGTTATCATAATTAATTATCAAGCACAAACTCAAGTGTGATACTTTTTTTATATAAAATTATATTTATGTTAATTATCACTTGTTTCATACATTCGTTTCTTCTACTGAATTTTTTTTAATCTTCGAGAAGAATATATACAATCATAGTTTATTGAACAAATTGTTACTTATAGCGTAGCTCATTGTTCTATGAGATATTTCAAAAACTCATTTAATAATCAATTAATATTTCCAGAACGCCTAATAAGTGATAAATCAAATTAACACAACAATGTTAATTATAATTCTAGTCATTTTCAAGTGTAGAAAGCAGTTTATGTGAAGCTAATTCATAAATTACTGTATATATAATTCAAAGTTCATTCTATATGAAAATTTGTATAAATTTTTCTCTTAATTGTTGCAAATTAGTTGTAATTTTTATTTATAGAATTGTGTAGACTTGTCTGTGTAGAAAGAAATAGGTGACAAATTAGGTTGGGGGAGGGGGGAAATACCAAAGATTAAAAATGCTAATAACTCTTGTGCCAAATTGTATAGGGCGTAATTGTATTAAATTTCAATTTAACGATGAAAAAAAAAAAAAAAAAAATTACCGCATTAAAAAAAAAAAATTTCCAATGCGAATTTTAACTCGTCAGGTATTTTATTATTATTAGAAAAAAAAAAAATTCAACAACTATTTTTTTATTTTGAAAGAAGTAATTTTAAATGTACATAAACGATCAAAGCACTAAAGTGAAAAATAATCGATTGTAAAAACTTTTTAATTATCTTCTACAAGCATTTGCTCGATTAATGATCTCTAGAATTTCTAGATTTAGTTGAAGTAATTTGAATAAACAATACGACTTTACAAGAGAAAAATAGTTGTTTAATTGTAACTATACGCAATATCTCTCTGTCTTCTAAAAAAACTTTGTTTTACGTGTGACAATTGCAGAGTAAAAAATAAATAAAATTCGCAATTTAAAAAAATTTTAGAAACTCTATCTGATTATTGCAAATTGGGCACATCATGGCATAAAGGAAAGTGATATAAAAAGAATGTATTTCTTGATAAACAAAACAAAAAAAAAAATTAATAAAAATAAAACACGGGAACTAATGGAAAAAAAAGTCGTCGATATTTTTCGAATACAAAACTAGTTTATGGCCCACAATATATTTGTATAAGGTTCATTAATTTTTAAGAATGATTAAGGAGTATTAAAAACTAGAAAAACTCTACAAAATCATTTTTAATTCCCCCCCCCCCCCTCTTTTTCACACATTCGGATGCTGTGACTGGATTTACATTCGTAAGATGGCATTGTTGAGCTGAGGAGGCAAACTACCTGGTGAAATATCTCTTCTTACGAACAATCTCAGTGTTGTGTGCAGCATCAGTGGATATAGATCTACTCATTTATCTGTCAACTGTCAATACACAATAATTTTGCAATAATCCACACAACTGAGTGATTAAAAACTAGCCTATATTTATGAAAAAGAAAAAGAACTCCCAGGTGTTTTCATCCCCTTAAATTCTCAAACAAGTGGAATCTTTCACATCCAAACAAAAGTCATTGGATCAACAATTAGTGAACAATTTAATGCAGTTGACATCAGTCAACAGTGATAAAGCCCTCAAATTTAACTATGTTCATTACAAATTTGACAATTTATTTATCAGAATAGCAATCTAAAGATCATTACTATTAGTTTCTATAATTGACACCCAAGGGTGCTCCTGTTACTATGAATAGATCCAGAGGGGTTCAATAATCGTGTGAGATACTACTGAATTATGGAGATCTGGTGGTTCTCAAGGGTAATAGCTCACCATCCCTACGCAATTCTAGCAGCAGTCTCTGTGCTGTCATCAACATGCTTAATAGTGCCATTGGCAACAAACAAATTTCCAGATTTTTCTGATCCTCAATTGGTAAGTCAATTCCTCATGACAATATCTCAAATATTGATAAATTTCTTCCTCTTTATTCCAACAGGGCTTCGAGGCAAGAGGGACACCCCTAGCTCAACGTCTAACTGCCTGGTACAACCTGATGAAAGCCACCGGTGCACGGGGTGATCTCACAGACAATCCCATAGAGTACTACAACTATCTCCTCCAAATATCGAAGCAAAATTCAACGGAAAGCTTCAACAGAACTCGCACAATTCCGGGTATTCTTCGTAAGAAACCCAAAAAGAAGAATAGGAAGAAAGGTAGAAAAAATGGTAAAAATTCAACTGGCCTCAATGACTTTGACGATAACAATGAGGAGAAAGATCAGTGGGACGAATTGATAAAATTGAAACAAAATAAATCACTCAGTGAACACGATAAACATCATCATTTGGATGACTCTTTCTTCTGCAGCCTTCCCAGCTCAGCCTATTCTCGAGTTATTGTAGGATCGGAGACAGAGGAGAGTAACTTATGGTCTCGCAAGGGTATTCTAGCTCAGTGTCACATTGACGCAAGCCTTCGTGCAAATCCCGAATTTTTACCCCTGTGTGAAACAAAAAGTGGTAATGGACGTAATAAACACGAGTGCTGTCGCAGCTGGTCACCAGCTAATTACGTAGCATTTTTATCAAATCGTACTACTTGTCTCCAAGTAACTGAGAAAGATTTATCAAACGTTGAGGAGCTTCTTACGAGATGTGCTTATTACTATAGAAATCATCATCTAACACCAGACTGTGCTGATGACTTTAATTGCCAGAAACAAGTGCCATCAGAGTGTTATGCCCACAATGCACCATATCACCTGTTGCATTATCTTCTCGATGCTGACTTTATTCCCCATCATACAGCATCCAACAGAACAAATTCAACATTAAAATTGGCTATGATTTTTCTTCCCATTGCTGCTAGTTCAGCAACTATAGATTTCTACAATGGTATCAGCAATGTTGAACTTTCTTATGGAAATTTTAAAGTTCTGGGAATGGATCTGGGGCTCAAGAGCACTTTGTTTGATAAACTACTTGTTTCAGACACATTTTTACTTATCTTTGGATTCTCTTTTGTTACAATATGCATTCTGGCGTATACTGGATCATTAGTACTCACTGTATCTGCGATATTAGCAGTGATATTTAGTCTTGGGATATCGTATGCTGTTTATACACTGGTGTTGAAGATTACATTTTTTCCATTTATGAATTTGTTGGCTATCGTTGTTGCTGTTGGAATTGGAGCAGATGATGCATTTATATACTTCAAAATATGGAGCCAGGATAAGCAACAGAAGGTATCGAGTGGGGGCTTAACAGGACTTGTTCAAGAAACAATGAAGCATGCAGTTCCCTCGATATTTGTCACATCACTGACAACAGCTGTTGCATTCTTTGCATCGATTGTGAGTAATGTAACAGCAATAAATTGTTTCAGTTTGTTCTCAGGTATGACAGTAATTGCCAATTTCTTCCTCATGATAACTTGGCTACCAGCGAGCGTAGTAATCTCTGAGCACTGTCGCTTGATAATTCTCTCTCCAGCAAACTTCCTCGTCCGAAAGATAATCCGCCCTTTACGTATCTCCATGGAGAGAATATCCCTCACTTTCAGTGTATTTCTCTCTCAGATGGCAATAAAACTCCGCTGGCTGTGGCTCTCAAGCCTCGGAGGTATTGCCTTAGCAGCAGGAATGGTAGTCTTTAGTTTTCCCGGTCTTCGTCTCCCAGACTCCCCCAACTTTCAACTCTTTGATGCATCCCACCCCTTCGAGAGATATGACTTGCAATACGCTCGGAGATTCCTATTCGAAAAGACAGAAATGGGAGAGGGGGCAGGATTGCTTCCCCTTCGCTTTGTCTGGGGAATAAAACCAGTGGACGATGGAGATTATCTTGATCCATCATCACGAGGTGGACTAGTGTGGGACGAATCCTTCGATATATCTCACCAGGAGTCGCAAATTTGGCTTGAAAAATTCTGTCGAAATTTACGATCACAACCATTCTATCACGAGACCCTGGGACCCCTTCTCCCCAACTGCTTCATCGAATCCTTCAAGAACTGGATGACAAGAAGATGCGAAGATGTAATAGATCAAAATATCTCAAAAGCCCCTTGCTGCGAGACCTCTAAATACCCATACAGTCCCTCGGTCCTTCGAAAATGCGTGGCAGAGGCCAGTGCTGATCTCTACAGAACTCCAAGTTACCTCTGGCAAAGAGGAGCCACTGTATCTGGAGGTATAAAATATGAAAAAGCATCGATGAAACCGACACCCCAACAACTCGCTGACAACAGCACTCTTGCACCTCCATTACCCAGAATAATGGCGCTAATAGTGGAATACGACAGTAATTACTCTTACAGTTTATCATTCGCTGAGATGGATAAATTTTTTAATCAAGTGGAGGACTGGATGCAGAAACAACTGGAGACTGCTCCAGTGGGTATGAAGAATGGATGGTTTGTGAGTCGTTTAGAATTTTATGAACTCCAGAGGACACTTTATGAAGGGACAATGTGGGCAATGGGGGTCTCGATGATTCTTGCACTTGTTGTATTGGCTTTAGTCACATTAAATCCTCTTGTTAGTCTATATGCTATTATAACTATTGCTGCAGCTATTTTAGTAAGTGTAGCATCACTTGTACTACTTGGATGGAGATTGAATGTTCTTGAGAGTGTTGCTGTTTCAACAGCAATTGGATTGGCAGTGGATTTTAGTCTGCATTATGGGGTTTCTTATCGAGCTTGTATATCTGATAAGAGAGTGGATAGAGTTAAAAGAGCTATTGAACAAATGGGAGGTCCAACTCTTATGGCAGCTGTTACCAGTGGTGCATCTGGTGCTCTCATGCTACCATCTCATGTTCTTGCTTATATACAGATTGGTATATTTTTGGTAATTGTCATGGGAATAAGTTGGATGTATGCAACATTTTTTTTGTGCCCTTTGCTCTCTGTTGTTGGTCCATCGCCACACTTTGCACAATTTCGTTATCCAAGTGTGAGGAGAATATTATCATGCTTCAGGAGAAATCGTAAAGATGATACTAGGGAGATTGAGAGGGAGTGTAAGGTGGATTGGCGAAGGGGTAAGGGACGTGGAATGCTGTCTGAACCGACACTGAGTAACTCGAGCACTGTTTGTCAATTGCATTATACTGATATGGAAGTACTGGGTACGAGAATCAATGCTGCTGAATCCATGCCACCTTCTCCCTCTTCACCGCTGCTGTATCTAGAGCCTAGTTTGATTGAGAGTGTGAGTGGGAGGAGAAAATGAAATTATTAAACAATTTTAATGAGTGCAATGAGGATTCAGAGGATTTTTCAGCAGTTGAAGGGGAATAATGAAATTTTTGAAAAGATCTTTTATATGGAGAAAAGAGAGAGCTACAAAAAAGATATTTTGACATTTTCCTCTAAACCCAATAGTTTTCAAGATATGCCAATAACAAATATGGGTGACTAGGTGGAATTGTGATAGGGTTTGATTGCTTTGTGCCATTGTGATTGCATGTCAATGGTTAATTGTTGAAATTCCATGATGATTGAAGTTTATCAATGACCAACTGTTCCATTAATTGTTGATGGTTAAGTGTAAGGGCTCTAACTGTTGTGATCTGTGAAATAATAATTAAGGATTAATGACCTTGGAATATTCACAGTATCCATGTGAATTTTTATGCAATGTTATATCGATAAAATGGCTGTAATTCGATGTAATGGATAAATTTATATTTCTAGAATTAGTGAAAAATAAGAACCTGTGACAATGGTATTATCATCCAGACTGACGTTTTATTATTTATGACAATTGCATTCAAGTATTTGACGTTATCTCTCCTTCGAATGATGACAATAAGAAATTGCAGATTTTTTTTAAAATTTTCCCTTTTCTGATATTTCCAGAATTATTAAATGTGTTTCTAGAAAAATGAGTTATTCCATTTCTTTTGGTTATTAAATCGAGATGTATATTTTTTCTTATTAAGGATAATATTCACGAGGTAATTCGATAATACATGATGTTCGATGAATTCAGTATATATTCGTAATTTAAGAAATTGTCAATGAGGCATTATTGTATTGTACTTAATAAATATTGAAATTTTTATGTATATTCATTTTTATTCTTTATTCAGAATAAATGGTGAATAAAGTCGATATTAGTTAGATCGTATAAATTTATAAAACAGTTTGTATTCTCGCGCCCCAATGGCGCTAGACTCTCTCTTGTGCGAACCCAGCGCTACTCACGGACACTCTCTGAACGAGGCCGCCAAAATTATTTCATTGGCCAAGTTGGCGCGAGAACGCACAAGAGAGAACGGTTAGAGAGATTTTGAAAGGTGATTTCAAGTGTCACGCAAGTTTATTATTCCATAAATAAATATTTTTTTCTAAGAAAGGAGAGATAATTAGCAGCCACGATGTTTTGGGGTGAGTTTTCTCATTAAATTTGTTGATAAGAGGCTGAGAGGATGAATGGAGCGTGCCGGTACACGTTCAGAATGGCGTCGCCATGTGGTTGCAATAAAATTGAAAAAATTTTGTGGAATAAATTGAAAATTTTTCCACCAACATTCCGTGATAGGGATAGCTAAATTGGTGATTTTTTTTTCAGGACTTATTATTGAACCTAACAAGAGGTATACCCAGACTGTTGAGAAGCCATTCCACGTGTCCATGGCGACTCTGGATGTTTCAACTGCCGGTAAACCAACCTCATTCATTTTCATGTTTAAAAACTTTTTTTTTTTTTTTTCTTCAATCATAATACATATCCTTGAACCTACTATCGCCCAAGTTACATTATTTCCCTTCAATTATTCTCCTTCATGGCTCTAGAAAAACATTAGAATTAGAAGGTTGAGAATCAACTTTTGTTGAATATCTTCAAGCCTGTATTGGAAATGTAGAAATTTTCATGAGGACCATTTCCATAGAGCCATATAACAGCTAAAAAAATTAATCATCTTCCTTCAATTCTAAGATATCCATTACTACAAACATTTTCGTGAATATCTTGAAATCCAAGGACAACTACGAAATTTCCATAGAGCCCTTTTTTGTAGCTCTCTCTGTTCTCCATAAAAATTGTCTTTATGGAATTTTCGCCAGTCGCCATGAATTCTAGGATATCTCTTAAAAACTGGAATTGCTCCAATGATTTAAATCTCCACTAATTCCCCGAAAAAAATTGACTTCTAGACGATGAAATTGTCCAAGTTATGTTGTGCTATGACAGCCGAAACTACCTCCTCTGTAACTTGAAAAAGGGTCACGTCTGGCAGGTGCCCCTCGACCTCAACTTCCAGGAAGGCACAAAGATTGCATTCACATCAAATGGTCGTGGTCACGTACATTTGACAGGTTATCTTGTCCCAGAAGATGAGATGGACGACCTTGACGAGCTCGACGAGGATGAAGAGGAGGAGGAGGAGGAGGAAGAAGAGGAGGTTCCCCAATTGGTGGGCAAACGTAAGGCGAAGAATTCGCCAAAAGAGGGTAAAGCAACAAAAAAACTAAAAGAAGCTGTAAACGAAGTTGCTGAGGAGGAGGATGATGACTCTTCAGACGATGATGGTCTTCTGGATGGTTTGATGGCTGGGGATGACTCTGAGGACGATGAGGAAGAAGCAGAAGATGAGGAGGACTCTGATGAAGATGATGTCGAGGATGAAGAAGAGGAGGAGGTGGAGGTGGAAGAGGTAAAGCCCCAGAAGAAGGGAAAGCAGAATAAATCTCAGCAGCAAGATCAATCCCAGAAACTTGATCAGTCCAAAAAGCAGAAGAAAAAAGAGGAAAAAGCTCAGAAACAGGAGCAAAAGGTAGCCCTTGTTAATGGAAAGGATAAGAAAGCTGAGAAGAAGAGTAAAGACGTACAGAGTGACTCACAGGTGCAGAAAAAGAGAGTTGTCAGTGGTGGAGTGCAGGTGGAAGAGTTGAAGATGGGTAATGGCCCACTTGCCAAGCATGGAAGATTTGTGACAGTTTACTACACGGGAAAACTGCCAAATGGAAAGAAATTTGATAGTACAACCCAGGGAGAAGGTTTCAAATTTCGATTGGGCAAGGGAGAGGTCATCAAGGGATGGGATATTGGAGTTCAGGGAATGAAAGTTGGTGGCAAACGACGACTCACGATACCACCTCACATGGGCTATGGTGCCAAAGGATCACCTCCAGTCATCCCTGGCAACAGCTCACTCATATTCGAGATCGAACTCAAACAAGTCCATTAAGGAATATTAGCATGCAGTCATTTATTTTTTTTTTTTTTTATGAAAAAATATCTACATTCCTCATCGTTCTCGTGCCATGGAATAATCATTTGAATAGTTATTATTTCTACTTTTTTCTTTTCCTTCGATTATTTTGATACCAATTACTCTTAATTCTGTTTCATCACTCGACAGTTGGGATTTTCATCCTTCATGTGTATTATTTTTTTTCCTTTTGCGCTTGAATTTTATGTTGATACATCGTAAAATCACTGATTTCGATGCTGATCCTTGTATTGTTTGATTCCAATATTATTTTCAGTTGATGAGTGGAGAGGTGTTGAATTAAATATTGAACAATTTCTGGGATAATGTTGACTATAATGTAAGGTTTTCATTACTTCAATAAATAAATTTCATCTATATTTCCATTATTTTTTTTTTTTCATTGATTATTTATGGAATGATAGTTTGAGACAAGAATTTTTTTGAATTGTTAGTTTAAATTAATTATTAGTTATCTTTGATTAATCAATTTTTTCCACTTTTTCTGACGGTTCTTTTGATTTTTTCGTCCAGGATAATGTACAGACTCCATTTTCACAAATTTTCACTGGTTGCTCTTGATTATTTTCCTTGTTTCTGTACCAGAATTTCATCACAATTGGTTGAATGAGAAACCTCCATATTATGAGGAAAATCGGTATAAATATACATGGCACACAGACCATGATTAATCGATAAATTTCCTAGACTGTAGAAAATAATTTCACAATTTTTTTTTTTCAATTTTTCTACAAAAATAAATAGATAAATCTTGATTTTCAAAGGTTATACTTTACCTCTGTGATCAGCTGCTGCTCACGAATAAATATTTTCCTGTGATTGTAAAAAAAATATGCTGACGCATGCGGAGTGTAAGAGCGGGAGAGTGGAGGCAAGTTTGAATGTGTGGGAACAAACTGATATTTATCCAGTGGCTCAAGCGATGATTAATTAATTACGAGTGAAAATAATAGGGTTGTATCGATAAAAAAAAAATCTTGATACCTAAATTATCATCATTTGTACTTACAAAAACATTGCAAATTATTTCCTCAATTAAAAAGTAAAGAATTGCGTTTGACATAAAATAAGTCAGTGAGTCGTAATTAGATGATTTATTAAATTCATTAAATTTTAATATTGAATGACAATATTTACTGAAAAATGCAAACGCCATGGTCACAGCCATTATATTGCTCTGTGCGAGTCACCAACGACTCCCACACATGTCTTATCCTATAATAATTCTTTTCACAATAATAATAAACTTCACAAGGTACTGAGAAATACGTATGGCTGAAGTATCAGTCAACACAACTGTCTTCTGCATAATGATAAAAGTAATATGATAATTAAATGAATAATAAAACCCGTAACAGGGACGTCGCACTAACGACAATTGCAATTGATTAGAAAAAAAAAAAAAAATATTGTTGATTGGTGTCACATGCTTCCAAATATTTTTCGTCCTTTGGTGACGGACATTGATACAACGATGACACTCAGTATAAAGAAGACTAGCCCGAAGAGTGTGGTGAGGGCACGACACCACTGTCTTCGACGTTTAGCACGTGCTATTGTACGACCTAGTCTCTCTGCACGTGTACCATCGAGAGTAAAGTCGAGATTTTTATTGAATACCGTGATACCTTGATTCCAGGTTGTTTTACTCGGTGGCTCACCTACTGCACCGTATGATGAAGATTCATCGCTTGGGTCAAGCTAGAAAGAAAAAAAATTTGAAATTATGCTCTAATAAACTCGACTTAATTGAGAATTTGAGGAAAATGATGGAATTATCATAGGGAGCTTTTGTTTTTTATAGAAGAGAGTGAGAAGTTTTGAAAAAGTGTACTTGAAGTGAAATTAATTCTTCTTATTAAATGACTCCCATACTTGATTGATTTCATCGAATTGAGAATTGAATAGATTGATTGAGAAATTTATCATTGAACCGAAAAAAAAAAAAAATTCTCAGGAAAGTTCCTCCAAATCTCTCCCACCACAAACATATTAACAAACTGATCTTATCCATTCCAAACATCTCCCCTTTCACCATTTCATAATCCACTGAATTCCAAATGAGAATTTCCAATAGATAAAAAAAAAAAAACAGAACTAACTGTCGAATAAACCGGTTCATCAGAGGCATAACATCCCTTGACAGTGCTCCCCTCTATTCTCCCTCCACCCCTCTTCCTCTTGCTCTCCTCCTTGCCCCTCAGCCCCCCATTACCCTTAACACTCTTTTCCACACATCCACCACTAGCCCCAGCACAAATTCCATGACACCGTGGCACAAAAACCACAGGAGGATGGATTTTACTATCATAATTACACTGAGAAGACACCACTGGATTCACATATCCTGATTTTCCATATACTCTCAAATTCACTGGATTGGCACACCCCTTTCCTACCCCACTGGACAATGTTGATGGATACCTGTATACCTGTTCATCAGTGACATTAGCCTGAATACCTTGTGCAACAGTTCTTGATATGTCCCTGAGAACTTCTTCAGCAGTCATATTATTAGCACAATCAATAACCGAATTCAATTTTCTTGATAATTCAAATAAAACATCCTTGGCTGTTGCTCCTTGTCCAATACAATCACGACAAGTTGTTCTGCATTTACCAGGATATGGATAAATTCTAGGGTATCCACAGTATGTACACAAATTACCCTCAATATTACAATCACGATCACCACCAGTGCACGGCCAAATTGGCCTAGGTATGTCTGCCTCGTGTATCACAGCGAGTCCAACGTCTGCTATGGTGCCTGTCGCTGAACTCCTCAATACTGATGCACAACAGGTAGAGTAGGAGCCAGCTGACAGTGGGGGCGAGTGGCTTGAGTAACCGGAACTCGTTGAGCTTCTCCATCTTCGTGGATTTTTAACGGAAATTGCACTGTTGACAAGTCTCGATACTTCCGCATCAATTATATCCGGCTCTAGCCTGTAATAATGGGATAAATTATTATCACTTTGTTAAGAATTATTGCGAGAAAATTGTGATGACAGCTTTCGAGTTATTTTATATCTGATTAATGCTTTATGTCATAATTTATGTTTTAATTGCAGGGCAATTAGAGACTACTGTTTTTACGGTGATAGAGTGATCCCATCGAGTGATATTCATTGAGAAGAAATTGCAGTATCATGTCATTTTATTTCTTAAGGTATTTTTCCCATTTATGGTAATTTCGGTCAATGTGGCTTCATTAGATAATGGGATTATACTTTCAAGTATTTTTTTTTTTTTGTTAATATTTCAATTTTTATGTTGTAGGATTTCATCAGTTTTTTGAAAAAAATCTGATGGACACGTGGGACAGGAAATTGTAGAAGGGGAGAGAAATATTAATTTATCAACTCAGATAGTGGGTGGGGGAAGATTAGATTTCTTGTAAAACTCGTTTTGATAATCGTTAGATCATAATTGGGAATGTAATTAATGAATATCCTAATATTCATTCTGTTGGATTTGATCAGTTCAACATTTATGAATTCACTGGTGAAGGGGAAAAATTACTCAATATCAAGGTGAGTTTCTTGTGAATATCTTTGTATTCGAGGGAATTTTAGCTCTATAAAATGGGTCTGAAGGGAAATTCCACAATCTCCCTTCACTACTGAGATATTTCAGAAATGCTCACGTCCAAGGGTAATTAATTTGTAAATTTGGGAACCATTAATACGTTGATTCATCTTGACGATGAGTCATAGAAAATTCCTTCGAGTTGATTTTGAGAAAATTTTGTTAAATTGACTCATCTAAATTGTCATGTAAATCTTACCATTCAACATCACAACGAGATGCAGAACTAGTGCCACCATTTGTTGACTGACAAGCAGTCGATTGTATTTTACCGCGACAGAGCATACCCCTGTACAATGGACTTTGATTATAGAAAGCCCAATGCTACCGCATGGATTTGATGCAGGCTCGTCAAGTGCCAAAAGCCAACGCTGCATGCTATACCCTCACCAACAAATATATATATCCAAAGAGATTCTTCTCATCTCGCGTCACTCGCACTCGTCCTCATTTTCCAATTCTCACTAAAGTACATCTGAAATAATGAGAAAATCATCTTGATTATTTCACAAATTCCATTACACGTATGAATAAATCCATGAATCACTGTTTAAAGGTGATTAAATGGCATTTGTAATGATGATGATAGAAAAATTCTTTTTTTTTTTTTCCTCACTTAATGTGAAACACAAACCGGCAAATGTCTAATGGTGAGAGACGCGAAAGTCTCAGTCATACGCCGCCTTCAGATAATTACAATAATTAATTGTACGAGGAAATAATTGGATAGAAATTCATAGGCGCATTAATTCATGAGATTCTCCTCCATTAATTCAATAAAATACGGCAATTGTGAAAAAACATTGGCGATTTTTTTATTAAAAAAAAAAAGAAAAAGTAGAAAATGAAAGAAAAAATTTCTACAATCCAGTTGACATAAATTTAATTTAAACATTCATTCAAATGAATTTATAAAAATTCTAATCAATTCTATGTTAATTCATTATTTGTAAATAACTTTCACTATTTTTCCTTGATCTATCGGTTTAATTTTTCTCCAATATGTCTATCAAAAAAATAAAAATCTACATGTTGAAATGAATAATTAAATAATATCACCGTGGAAATACTCAAGGACACGATTTTTGAGTATAATTTATAACAATTACCATCAAAAAAACAATTAAACATTCTTTATTCATTGGATTAAATAAATAAAACCCCAAAAATACCCACTAACAGTATACCCTAACTCTCTCCATTACCCATTAAATGTTGACGTATTTCACCTGCTGTTTACCAACACAAGAACCCTGGAGAATGTCACCGCAACTCTGGATAAAGCCCGATCACTTGGATAAACATTGGAAAACCGCGTAGTATGTGTAATTCAATAATATATGTACATGAGAGACTGTCATCTGGGTCTCGGAAAAGTCCATGAACGCGTGAAACTCACTCTCATCATAAATACGTAACACTGATGAAAAAAAAGAGAGTATTACACCGTAACACGTCTTCGGTAGGTCGAGCGATCAAGGTCGAGTGTTATGCGATCCTGCTTGTGTTTCAAATTGTTTCCAATGAAATTAAAATGCCGAGAGAGAAATGAAGAAGTAGAGTGTGACTGTATTTGAGTTGTTGTCATTCGAGAGAATATGTTTCTTAAATTTTGCTATTTGTTTCTTGTTACATATGGAGAACTCCATTTCGAGAGTTTTAATTTGAATGAGACAAGACATTAATCATGTTAAGTGCCTGATGAAGCTATAATAATTAGCGAAACCTCGCATTTATAACATAATTTTAATGTTGTATTTTATTCTCCACCTTCCTTGAATTTACTTATGAATTGAAGAAGTAGTGTTTATGGAGAAACAGAGATAAAATGTAAAAAACTATAGTCTAACGAAATCATTAGACCCAAAGAGTCACTCGATGGCGCCTCTCAGTGTCCCATAGTCCCTCGATTGCGTTATTTCTTCAAAAAAAAAAAAAAATAATAACATTCGATTGAGGGAGATGGGTCCTGTACCCCAAGTTGGATACATTTTCCATTTTTTTCCCCCTCTCCAGTGTTATTTGTACACGATCAAGGTCGATTCCCCGTGGTTTATATGTATACGCCATCGGGTTTTCCCCTCTTCCCCTGGATTGTACATATTAACCGCTATATACTGCACAACGCGAAAATATCACAACTTTCACTTCTCGCTGAGTTATCCCCTCCCCTGCCCCTTCCATTCCCTTCTCTTTGGATTATCTTTTTTTTTTTTATTTACTCCCCCCTTTTAACATAAAATTTAAGTTGATAATATTTCATGCTATTGTCACTCCCTGAAAGGTGATTCAAATATAATGCAATATTATAACTTTATCTTATGATATCTGACATGAGTAATTTAGTTAGTGAGTTAGATTGTTACTGGGTTGAGAGGGGAGAGGAGAAAGGTAGGAGGAATAGTTCATTCCGACCATGAATATTTATATAGCAGTGAGAATTGGGCTACTGTTAATCCATCATGTTCTTTTCTCACTTAAAAATTTCTTCAGTTGTAACGCCCACAACAAAAATATTTGATTTACAAACTTTCACTCGAGTGTTGCTCCCTGTAGCGAGAGGAGAAGAGTCAGGGACATTTTTCAAGCGCCACCGGACGCATGTACAAGAAAAAAATAAAATAAAATAAAGCTCGATTTATTCGAGTGAGGAGATACTTTTATGTAGAACGCGAGCCGGGTCGAGGACGTTCGATATCACGTTTTCATTTTATTTGAAAAGATTTTTTTTTTTTTTTGAAGTAATAAAAATGGAAAATATTTGAGAGGTTCGGGCACACCGTTACACTCTCTCCCGGTCTTCCATTGAGAGATGATGACGTCTCTTTGTTTATTTCTGGCTACTCAATTAGCTTTTCCTTTTTTTTTACTGCAAATATGTGACAAGCGAAGAGAGAGTAGAGAGACAACACTCGGATGACAAACGAGATAACTTGTATTTTCGATGAAAGAAATTTGGTGAAAGCTGGAGGCATAGAAATGTGTGGAGATGATATATTTGGTAATAAATCATATAACGGAGTGGTAATTATTATTCTATAATTTTGATTTTACTTGTTGCATAATAATTACCAATTTTATTTTTCCCTTATGCCAAATGGTGAAAGTTGGGAGAGGACAATTGCCGCATTGGGAGAGAGAAAAAAAAAATTCACATGAAAATGTGTACCGTGTGCATGCCAGTTATTCAGGGAGTGATCCTCGCGTGTTGCATCAACAATGTTTGAGAGGTAAAATGTTAGAATTCAATGGGAATCATTACCGGTGAATTATTACAATTGAGTGATTCTGGAAATTATGAGAATAATTGAGAGATATGATTATTCATCAATTGTCTCACTTTTATCACTGCGATATTTTTACAATTAATAAAAGAAAATATTATTACAATTTCCTTAAATTCATAGAGATACTAAACGCGAGCATAACTACACTTCCGCGTATGTTGGAATGAGTTGAAAAACATGATGGAAATAATTTTTTTTTTTTGCGAAATCACACGTGTGATTTCGCAAAGAGAGAAACAGTGGTATAAAATAAAAATCTCTTGGATTTTAATTGAAGTAACACACAAGCTTTATGTGGGTATCTATTTTTTTATTAATGCGGGTAAGTGTTACTGAGATTTTACCCGCTCAAATAGCCGAAGAACTTTCACGCGCGTATGAGCGCGTCGTTGGGATGAATTGCTTTGGCCGGTGTTCGATCTTGCACTCACGGTACTCCAAAAGAAACTGAAAGTACCGTTTGTTCGTGTCGACTTGCGAGACTCCTCGAGTATTCCACGACTGGACACATGTACCCAATATGTGCATGACTAAGATTTGCAAAGTCCCACGTACATTTGAACATGATAATGTTTGAGATGATGTATTAATAGTCCTGAGTGTCCGTCATTTTCTTGTGTTACGATGCTCGTTGAAAAATAAATAAAAATCTTTTATTACAATTGGAATTTATCGAAAATCAAAATTATTGATTTAATATCCAGAGAGTCGCATTTCATTAAATTTCCAGAGAAAATAAACCGAATTTTCACATTTTTGAGTCTTTTTATGAGACAACGCTTCCGTTTGGAAGCGATAATCACAAGTCCATTTTATGCAATTGAACATTAAACATCATTTGTTGACATTGTTAAAGACAAATGATTTATCAATTCACAATTCTCAACCGATTTTTTAATTCAATTCACAATTCTCACTTCCGGTGACACTCGAATGACATTTTTTTCATTACATCGACAATCGTTAAATTGTGCATAAGAGAAATAGATGATAAGTAATACAGCGACTCCATTGACACGTGCAGACACGAGTAGTTGGCATTACTCGTTACGCCAACTGCCCTCAGGCTGAAGAGAGAGAGAAATAAAAAAGTGAGCATAATACAAGCTAATGGGCTTCCGCAGCTTTCACATGAGAAATTACGAGTGATGGCACATGACGATATTCGTCTTGAGTGATGTTTTTTATTTTCTTCACTTGTAGTTTCTTTAATGGGACTATGACTATCGTGTGCATCACTCACAATTCTTCATTGTCCATCATGCAGTGAAAATAATATCCATTCACGCCTCGATGGGTTTTTGTGGTTTTTGTGTTCTACACCAAGTTTCATTGGGACTGTGACGAATTCACCGGAAGCTAATATAAATTGACTTGTTCAACTTCCTTTTCTCTTTTCCATCCTTCTTTCAATCTATTGAGATAAGTTTTGTGTGTATTCTATGGTTCTTTTTATTTTTTGTTCTCTTATTAATATGATTTCCAACCGTTTCAATAATAATCATCATTCAGCTCCCATCTCAAGGCCATTAACGGTCATAAATTAATAAAAAATTCTACATTTTTAAAGTTGCCAACGTTTCGAGCACTATATGTGCTCCTCATCAGGGCAATATTTATTTCTGTTAAATACAAAAATCAAAATTATAATCCAGAAGCTTATTGTTCTCTTGTAATTATTTCTTCATTTGTATTTCTCATTATTTTGAAGGACTTGTATATTATATAAAATTGTTAAATCCGTAATAGTAGAGATGTCATGATAATTATGTATTTGATAAACCACTGGATTTAAAAATTTCGAGTGAAAAATTTCAAGGTCGTCCCATGAAATTTATAATTCATGTTGAAATATGCGGGAGATGGAGTGATTTTGAAATCAATAGAACAGAAAAAATTTAAATTTTCAAATTTAAATTGAATGAGATTGGTATTGAAGAACCAATAGAGATTATTTTTAAACTTTCTTTTATTCCTCACACGAATATTCACCAATATTGTTGGTTTTTCAAACTCTAGAACATTCACATCACTTATAATATCTTTGATTATCAATATCAATTATTCTCCTGGATGAGAATATTGATCTGTTCCCAAAAAATGCAAAACACTGATTAACATCATTTTATTAATGATCCCAAACTCTTTACACCAGAATCCACTTCAAGATCCCATTAACTAGTACAAAAATACATGTATCGATCTTTAGTTTCTTCATTGACATTGCTAAATACATATTTTACGAATAATATCTCATCTTTGAATTAAAAACGCAGTGTAGGTTTGTTCTTCAGTATATGTCTGCAACAGAATGACAAGAAAAAACAATTGAAAAAAAAATTGAATGAAATTTTTCATCAAGAATATTTCAAACAAATTACTCAAATAATCAAATCAACAACTTACTTATCCAAAATTTCCCAGAATCTCATCAAATTAGCTCGATCCAAATGTCTCCTGCCCCTATTGAGCTCAATAGTAGTGACAGCCCACCTGGCAACATTAGCATCGAGTTTCATCTCATCATACTTGAGATGAAAAGCACAAATTTTGGAGAATATATCCACAGGATTGCCTCCATAGGGCCAGCCCTTGAATTGCCAGGCAGGCCCCATGACAAAAACAGCAACAACCCTGTCCCAATCGTCAGTGTTCAATTTATATGGATTATCAATAATTCGATATGGTACAGTCAGTCCTCCCTCCTTTCTTCTCTGTATAAGCATTTCACTCTCTCGTTTGCATCCAGCAGTACGCTTCTCCTCGCTAGATACAAATCTCAGATCCTGAAGGATATCCTTAGCATTGTACATAGTTATCAACGAGGTATTACCACTGGGTATCACAATAATTGGAGTTTTACTGGGCCTTTTCTTCTGTCCTCCTTGTAGAGAAGCTTTTGCAGCAGACACAGGAAGTAATCCAGATGGTGTTGGTGGATTTGGAGTTAATTCCTTTTTAATCACAGGCTGTCCCTCTGTCACTGATTTAAGTGTCATTCCATGATAAGTCCCAAGGGTATCAATTTTAAAACCCTCAGTCTCCTCTCTCTGTCGTACAAAACGTTCCTGATCATATCTGCTGTATACTGTTGGCTGTGGCAATTGTCTCAGAGGTGCTGATCTTGGTTTATCAGTTGGTGGATTTCTTCTACCTTCCTCCCTTACTTTTAAACTGTGTAAAATTGCAAATATATTTTTACTAAATTGCTTTCCTGTACTCTGTAAAATTGTATCTCTTGTTCTCCATTGTCTCTCTCTTGATACAATTGTGTCATCAGCTAAAATTACTCGCAAATCAGTTCCATTCTCAAGATCATCATTTTCTTTAATTGTCGTTCGTTTCTTTGCCAATCTTTTTGCTTTTATAGCTGCAATTTTTTCAACTGACATTGCCTCAGAGAGTGACTTTATATTGTCAACAGTTACTGATGACTCTTTGGGAGCATCTAATCTTGCAGCTAATTGTTCTTTAACTTTTCGAACATCAGTCTCTTCGTATTTTGATTTTTTCGAACTGCTCTGGTGCTCTGCAATGTCTTCGGCTGCTCGTTTCACCTGGGTGGGTATTTCCAGGGGTGCGGATTTGTCGATTGCCAAGGAGGTAGAATTTTCACCGTTGAGGTAAGCCAGGAGGTCTTTTCTGTCTGGTCTACGCACCACTGGGATGTTTTCGGCAGCTGCCTGACGTACGTAGACTGGATGGGTGAGTTGGACATTCTTGAGGAGGAATAAGAGGCACTCGAGGGTGTAGTATTCTTTGGGTGAGCCTTCTTTACCAGATCTGTAAGTTGATCAATTTATTACTAAATAAATACAACTTCATTCATTGATTTACTGTGAACACAATTTTTCAATGAAAAACATGAATTTCTGCCCTAAATGAGAATTGTACATTATAAAAATAATTTAATAGTCATAAAAAATTGAATGAAATGGAGCAATAATTCCGGAAAATAAAAAATTGGAGGAATTAACAACAATGGGGTTAAGTCACGTGGTACAATGCAAAAAAAAATAACTCAGGCTGAGTGAAAAATCCCTCAGAAACGAATTCCACAATATTTGGGGATGTAAAGGGTATGAGAATATGATAGAATTCACGATTATTGAGGAATATATCGTGTGTAAAAAGCTTAAAAAATACAAAAATTAATAAAAAAAACTCGCCCATAAGTCAGATAATTTGTCTTAACGTTCTTCGGCCAGGATATCTCTCCAAATATAATTTGATGCTCACGCTCAATAATTTCTTTTTTACTGACATTATACTGTCTCAAAACACTCAATGGATCCGCCATATTTATTGTTCACACACGTTTCAAATTGAATGAAAAATTTGAAAAGAAAAGGAAAAACAAAATTAAAAAGGACGGATTGTTCCAACTGTTGTTATACTTGTTGTACAACACCTTATTTACATTGGTGTGCGTGATTATTCGGCGTCCCCCGACACTACGAGCGCTACAATCGTCATTTATCACTCCTGTGAAAACAGCTGACGATCCAAAAAACACAGAATTCGCGATGTTAGCGCTGAAACTCACAATATGGCTGGCGAAAGATCACAAAAACAGATCTGTTTACTTAGCCTCCTTTGTATAGATTTAGCAAATTTTTTTTTTCATCTTATTGAAATAACATTGAAAAAGTTTGATAGTTAACAAAAAAAATTTGATAGTTAATATTTCTATTTTTTATAAATTTTTTAAAAATCGCACCTGAAAAAAAACAGGTTCACCCGCACACCTCACATTAAAAATATAAAAAAAATACCATTAGATAGCAAATTCATTGAAGATTAATGATAGTTGAAAGAAAATGATCGATTGAACAACATCAGCGTATAAATAAATTATTTTCTATCCACTCAACGCAGCGCAATTTTAAATCCTCCAATCCTCATTTCAGCCAGTATTTAAATATTCAGCATGTAAATTACGGGAACATCATCGATAGAATAGAGAGCTGTTGTTCTGTGCGTACAACAGCAATCAGCGAATATCTTGCAGCATCATCTTGCAAAATCCTACTGCGACCATCTCTTCCACTGTAAAAATTTGCATGGAACATAGCGAAGCTCATCCTGATTAAGTACGGTTGTACATACAGGTCTAAAAAGGCCTAAGGAGAGTGATCGTTAAATTGAATATGCATTTCAGATTGGATTCACACTGCAAAGTAGTCTATAACACGTATTCATTTCCACGTTACCCAGGAGGTAGAATACACATAACGCGTTTTTTTTAACGTGGTATCCCCAGTAGGCCTAATCCACGGGGCTATATGGAATCTACATGCAAAATATCACCTGGTACCCGATGATGTTTTTTACATGGCGACTACATAGCGCCCAGCTCCCCATTGAAGATGGGAAGCCTGGTGAGCAAGTCTGCACTCCCAAGGGAAGTACAGACGAGCTGACGTCCCCACAGAAGGTGGGAAGCCTGGAGCAAGTCTGCATTCCCAAGTGGAATACAGACGAGCTGACGTTCCCACAGAAGGTGGGAAGCCTGGAGCAAGTTTGCACTCCCAAGTGGAGTACAAACGAGCTGACGTTCCCACAGAAGGTGGGAAGCCTGGAGCAAGTCTGCATTCCCAAGTGGAATACAGACGAGCTGACGTTCCCACAGAAGGTGGGAAGCCTGGAGCAAGTCTGCATTCCCAAGTGGAATACAGACGAGCTGACGTCCCCACAGAAGGTGGGGAGCCTGGAGCAAGTTTGCACTCCCAAGTGGAGTACAAACGAGCTGACGTTCCCACAGAAGGTGGGAAGCCTGGAGCAAGTCTGCATTCCCAAGTGGAATACAGACGAGCTGACGTCCCCACAGAAGGTGGGGAGCCTGGAGCAAGTTTGCACTCCCAAGTGGAGTACAAACGAGCTGACGTTCCCACAGAAGGTGGGAAGCCTGGAGCAAGTCTGCATTCCCAAGTGGAATACAGACGAGCTGACGTTCCCACAGAAGGTGGGAAGCCTGGAGCAAGTTTGCACTCCCAAGTGGAGTACAAACGAGCTGACGTTCCCACAGAAGGTGGGAAGCCTGGAGCAAGTCTGCATTCCCAAGTGGAATACAGACGAGCTGACGTCCCCACAGAAGGTGGGAAGCCTGGAGCAAGTCTGCACTCCCAAGTGGAGTACAAACGAGCTGACGTTCCCACAGAAGGTGGGAAGCCTGGAGCAAGTCTGCATTCCCAAGTGGAATACAGACGAGCTGACGTCCCCACAGAAGGTGGGAAGCCTGGAGCAAGTCTGCACTCCCAAGTGGAGTACAAACGAGCTGACGTTCCCACAGAAGGTGGGAAGCCTGGAGCAAGTCTGCATTCCCAAGTGGAATACAGACGAGCTGACGTCCCCACAGAAGGTGGGGAGCCTGGAGCAAGTTTGCACTCCCAAGTGGAGTACAAACGAGCTGACGTTCCCACAGAAGGTGGGAAGCCTGGAGCAAGTCTGCATTCCCAAGTGGAATACAGACGAGCTGACGTCCCCACAGAAGGTGGGAAGCCTGGAGCAAGTCTGCATTCCCAAGTGGAATACAGACGAGCTGACGTTCCCACAGAAGGTGGGAAGCCTGGAGCAAGTCTGCATTCCCAAGTGGAATACAGACGAGCTGACGTTCCCACAGAAGGTGGGAAGCCTGGAGCAAGTCTGCATTCCCAAGTGGAATACAGACGAGCTGACGTCCCCACAGAAGGTGGGGAGCCTGGAGCAAGTTTGCACTCCCAAGTGGAGTACAAACGAGCTGACGTTCCCACAGAAGGTGGGAAGCCTGGAGCAAGTCTGCATTCCCAAGTGGAATACAGACGAGCTGACGTTCCCACAGAAGGTGGGAAGCCTGGAGCAAGTTTGCACTCCCAAGTGGAGTACAAACGAGCTGACGTTCCCACAGAAGGTGGGAAGCCTGGAGCAAGTCTGCATTCCCAAGTGGAATACAGACGAGCTGACGTCCCCACAGAAGGTGGGAAGCCTGGAGCAAGTCTGCACTCCCAAGTGGAGTACAAACGAGCTGACGTTCCCACAGAAGGTGGGAAGCCTGGAGCAAGTCTGCATTCCCAAGTGGAATACAGACGAGCTGACGTCCCCACAGAAGGTGGGAAGCCTGGAGCAAGTCTGCACTCCCAAGTGGAGTACAAACGAGCTGACGTTCCCACAGAAGGTGGGAAGCCTGGAGCAAGTCTGCATTCCCAAGTGGAATACAGACGAGCTGACGTCCCCACAGAAGGTGGGGAGCCTGGAGCAAGTTTGCACTCCCAAGTGGAGTACAAACGAGCTGACGTTCCCACAGAAGGTGGGAAGCCTGGAGCAAGTCTGCATTCCCAAGTGGAATACAGACGAGCTGACGTCCCCACAGAAGGTGGGGAGCCTGGAGCAAGTTTGCACTCCCAAGTGGAGTACAAACGAGCTGACGTTCCCACAGAAGGTGGGAAGCCTGGAGCAAGTCTGCATTCCCAAGTGGAATACAGACGAGCTGACGTCCCCACAGAAGGTGGGGAGCCTGGAGCAAGTTTGCACTCCCAAGCGGAGTACAAACGAGCTGACGTTCCCACAGAAGGTGGGAAGCCTGGAGCAAGTCTGCATTCCCAAGTGGAATACAGACGAGCTGACGTTCCCACAGAAGGTGGGAAGCCTGGAGCAAGTCTGCACTCCCAAGTGGAGTACAGACGAGCTTAGTTCCCATTGATGATGGGAATGACAAAGTAAGCCATTCCCATCATCAATGGGATGGAAATGGGCCCCACCCGCACCATTTCCGTGAGGTACGTCCTTATAGTACCTCTCCCTGAATCTCAAATGAATAAGCAGAGTCCGACTCCAGAAGGGAGTACAGACGAACTGACTACCCCATTAAACATGGGAAGCCTGGTGAGCAAGTGTGTACTCCCAAGTGGAGTACAGACAAGCTGACTACCCCATTAAAGATGGGAAGCCTGGTGAGCAAGTCTGTACTCGCAAATCACGACCCAAAAATAAAATTTGGCCAATCTTACCCGTCCAATGTCCAAGAACTTTTTCCGAGAATAAACTGCTTTTATCAGAGTATTTAACTTTGTTTTTATCACTGTTGGAAGTTCCCGCAGGTTATTAAATATCCCACTGGGTTTTTATGATGATTTTTACGCGTTTTTTATATAAAGAGAAGCTCGGCGTCTGTCTCAATGTGGAAAATAGCGACGCCATTTTGCCAATCCAAGATGGCGTCAATTCAGGCAGTAGAAGGAATGCGCAGTGGCGCCCTCTATAGTGTGAGTGTCGACAACCGTTTATTTGTTAATTATTATTCATTAATAATAATTAATAAATAATTATATATTATTTATTAACAATAATTAATAAATAATAATTAACAAATAAACGGTTATTTCAGTGGTCACAACACACGATAAAATTTGGCCAATCTAACCCGTCCAATGTCCAAGAATAAAATTACTTTTACCAGAGTATTTAACTTTGTTTTTATCACTGTTGGAAGTTCCCGCAGGTTAGTAAATACCCCAATGGGTTTTTATGATGATTTTTATGCGTTTTTTTATGTAAATTATGTAAAGAGAAGCTCAGCGTCTCTCTCAATGTGGAAAATAGCGACGCCATTTTGTCAAACCAAGATGGCGTCAGTTCAGGCAATAGAGGGGATGCGTAGTGGCGCCCTCTATAGTGCGAGTGTCGACTCACATTATTATTTGTTCTTTCTATTGTTTTTTGCTAATTAATAATTATTTATTATAAATAATAATGAGTAATAATTAACGAATAAACGGTGATTTTGTATCTAATCAGTGATCTAACCTAACCTAGTAGGGTTGAATTGAATCGATCATTTTTTTTCTACTATCAAATAATCTTCAACGAATTTGCTATCTAATGGTTTTTTAAAAATATTTTTTATGTGAGGTGCAGGGGTGAACCTGTTTTTTGTCAGGTGTGATTTTTAAAAAATTTAAAAACCTAGGTTTTTGTGATCTTTCGCCAGCCATATTATGAGTTTCAACGCCACCTTGCGCCCATTTAACATCGCGAATTTCTCTGTTTATGTGTTGTTTATCCAGAATTTTTTTTTGGTAAAATAATGTCCCAGTGACGTATAAATTATACCGATGATTGTTGAGTCATTGAATAAAGTAGGAGAATGCCGAAGATATGTGCTGTGCCAAATTGTAAAACTGGAACCAAGGGATTTGAGGAGAAAAGGTCATTGTTCAGGGTGCCCATTAATGAGATACACAGGAGGCAGTGGGAGGCTGTAATTCCAGGGAATAGAGAATTAAAAGTTAATCAGTCAGTTTGTGAGAGACACTTTCTGGACAAAGATGTGCATAAAAAGTGGATAAAGTATGATGATATGGGAAGGGTTATTGCTCAGGTAATTATTCATTA
Source organism: Coelinius sp. EB29 (assembly GCA_035578325.1). NCBI lineage: Eukaryota > Metazoa > Arthropoda > Insecta > Hymenoptera > Braconidae > Coelinius > Coelinius sp. EB29. The sequence continues at coordinate 1,022,465 of JAOZGT010000005.1, read as the reverse complement.
TTTTGCTGCTGTATTTTACATTTTTTAATTCGTTTATCGTGTTGTTTTACAGTATGATTACCCTCGACCTCGGCTGGACGCCAAAGCAATTCCCTGCATATTCAGAGACGAGATAACACCAGGTCCTGTTGATCCGTGGACTGTTTACAAACAGCAGAAAGCTGTTGTTGTTGATGCCAAGGTACTGGCTGACAGTAATGCAAATGCAATTGGTAGTGATGGTATGAAGCTAGGGACAATGCAGGAGGTTTATTTCACTGGAGAGCATTCTTATTGTCGAGTCAGGTTGGAGGCTAATGCTAATTGTAAAGGTAATTTTCATCAATTCTGAAGTAAAACAAGATAATTTTTCACGTTTATTTGAATGGGGAGTGATTCTAGAGGAAAATCTTGAGAGGCATTTTTTGTTTAAAATTTTCTTAGCCACAAAAAATGTCTCTTGACATTTTCTTCTAAAATCACTCATTCTCAAGATAAAATTGATTTATTAAATTTCCCCACTTCTTTTGAAGTGTTTTGTTTATATATTTATTGTGATAATGATTTTTATTGTCTCTTCATACAGGTAATAATGATAAAGTTCCTCCAGCTGCTATTAAATCACCCGATGAAGCTCCCAAAACTTCAGGGACTCTAGCAAATAACTACTCCGTGAAGGTCGAACCACCTGAGTTTATGGAAGTGGAAGAGCTCGTGGACTCGTTGATAGATGAAGAAAGCCCTGGGGAGACAGTTGCTTTGAAAGAGAAATCTCAGAGGATAACATTGACCACTCTAAATGGAAAGACGAAGCAGCTGACAGTGAAGACTTTCGTTAGAACTCCTCAGAGCAAATTGATAAATCCTCAGGGTAATTCCTCGAAGAATGATACAATAACGACAACTCTGGCTCGTAACTCTGTTGAAAAGACTGAACCTCCAATCGAGGAGAATTATAAAGATGATGGAAATAAGAGATCACAGCTGCAGGTTGATACTGGAGGTGAATATTGAATTTTTCTTATTATTCTAGAAACAAAATTTATTTGAGTGCAGGAGTTTGATGACAGAAATTATTGTGGATATCTCGAGAAATAGGAGGTTTAGAAAAAAAAATTGATTAATTTAATTTGTTAATTTTTTAGGTGTTTTTGAAAATGAGAATAAATTAGTCAAACTTCCATACACATGGTCCCTAAGTGAATTAATCACACATGAGGGTAAACAAATAGTCTTCTCCCACGTCATATTGATACCTCACAACAATGTGGAAACTCCAGTACTGAAAAAATCAGTGATAATTAATGATAAAAGTGGTAGAATTAATTACTACGCCCATGGACGATTGGTAGACATCAGTAAAACTAAATTGCCCCAAAAAGTTGAGGATATAACGTCCCTGCAAATAACTCTCTACACATTTCAAAAAATGCGAGTTTGTGGAGGTGTTGTTCCACTCAATAAATCACGTGAATCAGCTAATAAGGATATTTATCAGGATCTCCTCCAGTGCTGGCGTCACAATGATTGTAAAATACTGGTAGACAGAGGAAAATGTGAATTGTGCTCTAGATTGCAGAAGACACTTGCACAAAAACGCAGAAGAGCTGAGAAAAATACTGGATCTCTAAGAATTTCATCTTCGTGGGATCCCAGGGATCAAGTTATTGTTTTAAAGAAGAAATTAGAACTGGAGAAGAGAAAGAGAATTCACGCACAGGCACAATCCAAGAAGCTGACTGAAGCATCGAAGGAGAATGGTGTTAGAGTCACGTTTGTTAAGAATATCACATTATAATAAATCTTGTCGTATTTTTATTTGTTCGTAAGATTCAATACTTATATCTGCATTCGTCGTATTTGGTTACCAATAGTTATCGTTGATAAGTAAAGGAGAATGGGTGAAAAATATGTGTGAATCAATTTTCAAAAAAAAAATCATCATTTTTGTATCGTACGATTAATAATATTATAATTTTTATATGAAAAAACAGTCGTTTTCATTGCTAAAATACAATGTGATATTTACATTTTGTTTGAATTATTCAGATAACTTGTTTTGTTTTATGGAAAATAATTACATGGATATTTGTGGACAGTCAGGATTAATTAGGATTATTGGAAGGTTCAGGGACAGGTTCATTTGCCTCCTCTTTATCCCAGTCTTCCAATTCCTCTTGAACCTCTTCATCCTTCTGAGATTTTCTCTTTGGCTCCCACAAGCCACTTCTAACAAATCTCTGGGCAACATCCCTATTGAGCCTTGGCATTTTTGTCTTCTTATCTTTAATCTCCTGGGCTCTCATCATCGCCTTCTTCAAACGATCATTCTCATTTCTAATTTCATGTGTCGCTGGATCAATACCTGAAAAAATTACATAGACGATGATAATCAATATAAATCAAATAATTGACTCACGAAGCATTTACCTTCTACTCTCAGATACATCCAGAACAAACTGTTGAGCCCAAACGACATCAACAAGTTGTACTTGATCTTGTCCTCGTTGGAGAGACTCTCGTAGAATTCTCTATCAGCAACGAGCTTGAGAGTATCTTCAATTTTTTCCCTTGCATCACGAAATTGTTTAATTCTAGCTATTAAATCAGTGTCATTAGACAATTCCTCAAAATCTGGATCCATTATTCACTGAAAAATTACAAAAAATAATAATTTTATTCACAATGTGCACCCAAAAGAGAAAAAAAATTCTCACAAATTACCTAAGATGTCGTCACTTGCACTTTCCAAAGAGCAAAATTTCTCCATTACCTACAGTCTAACAAAGACAGAGCTTGAAAAAATGGCGTTAGAAATGCAAAAACGTGGTCGAGAAAATTCGCCAACCGTCTAAAATTCAAAATCCTCAATTTATCCCCCTTTATAAACAACTTTTTTTCAAAGAAAAAGAAAAAAAAAGGCTGTAATTTAAAAAAACTTAATTTTTCCCTTGCAAATAAAAAAACATTCTCAACAATCTACATACTATCCAATTTACACTCCATTATTGTAACCGTTTTTGGCAACATTTCAAGCCCAACGTACGCTCAAGCCACATTCCACAACAATCCTCATCACCGATTGGTTGATCAGTTTCGTGTGTACAGTACAAACGAGCCAATCGTCACGTTTTTAGCACAAGAAAACGGCGAGGATGCGGGCTTCATCCCGTTGACTATACTTAAATAATAATAATAAACCATCTCTCTATCCTTGTCCATCTCACGTTATTCAGCAATCAGTGCCGTTCATTCTCAGTGGATCGTGGAGCAAGCCGGTACCGGTGTTATCCGTAATTAGAATAAAAATAATATATACACAGTACAAAATAAATATAATTGACAATTTATTAAAGTGCCAGCACTACGTATAAACGTAATTATTCAACTGATATAACCAGATTGGTTAAAACAGACTGGTAAAACGGTGAAATTAAAATACGTTTTTGTAACGCCTCGCTCTTGTTCCACCATTGGCATCGTATAATTTTGGGTAAAAGGCCACACTTACCCAAAACTAGTGTCTGTGTGTGTGTGTATTTGGATCGTCCATACTTCTTCATATATTTTTTTTTTTTTCTTCATTCCCCCTTTTACTCAAGTCGCCTAGTGTAAAGAGAAAAGTAGAGCTATGGCGGCGGTTGACTGTTATCAAAATCAAATGGAGGAGAGTCAGAGTCAAATGAATGATAATCAAGATAATTTATTAAATTCCAATGATGAGCGTGATCAACAGGGTGCTACTGCTGGTATACCCGGTAAAGATGATGAGCGTAAACTTTTTGTCGGTGGACTGTCGCGTAATACCACGGACAAGGAGTTGCGCGAGCATTTTGGTAAATTTGGTGAAATTGAGAGTATAACGGTGAAAATGGATCAGTACACTGGTTTATCAAGGGGTTTTGCATTTATGGTATTTAAAAATCCAAAGACCATTGATAAATTACTTGCATCTGGTGAGCATTACATCAACAAACGCAAGGTAAATTATTATTTTATTTATACATTTATCATGTTTACAGAATACAATATTGTGTAAATATTTAATTTTATGTTGTATCTATTTAGAAAAAAAATTTTTATTGATTATTCCAGGTTGATCCAAAGCGTGTTAGTAAAAAGGCACAGCATGGAAAAATATTTGTAGGTGGCTTGACTCCAGACATAACTGATGACGACATTAAAGCATATTTCAGTGAATATGGTACTATTGTTGAATTACAATCACCATTTGACAAGACCAAGAATCAGAGAAAGGGATTTTGTTTTGTAACATTTGACTCTAAGGAAGTTGTTTACAAATTATTGAAAACACCTAAACAAACAATTAATGGTAAAGAAGTTGATGTTAAAAAAGTTAAGGTTAATCCAGAGACACAACGCCAAGGATGGTGGGGACCAGGTGGCTATGGTTATGGATATCCAACTGGTTATGGATATATACCAGATTATGCCAATGGTGGAGGATATCAGGGTGGTTATGATGAGAGCTATGGTAATTACGACAACTATGCTGGATATGAAACATTTGAGAATAATACAGGATATCAGATGCAGGGAGGTAAACCAAGGGGACCACCAGCATCACAGGGACCCAGACAGTTTCAGAGACATCAGCCTTACTAAAATCTCTCCATTTAGCCATTATGTACAATGTTACATGGTGATAACATGCGAGAATGCGAACAAATTTTTCAATTGATGATTAATGGTAAGAATGAAGTAGTAAAATATTCATTCGATAATATTTTTTTTTCTCATTCAATGAATTCCTTCATTTTTTTTTCTTCTTCTGAGGTGAATTTTTAAGAAAATTCTTTTCATCAATTAAACATACGATGTTTAGTGGTTTAGTGTTCTCAGCTTTTTTTTTTTTTCATTCATTTAATTAATCATGCGTTTATTACTACTCTTTCGTAATTATAATTTTTTTTTTTCTGTTCCACTCTTCTTCTTCCTCCTTGTGATTTACTATAGAAAAACAGTATGATGTGTGGGCAGGGTGTGTGTATTATAAAAAAAAAAAAGGAAAACCATCGAGAATATATTGACAAAAAAATTTCTGATATAATGATAGTGGTGATGAAGAAAGGAAAATAATATTTTTCTTATATTTTGAAATGATAATGGTTAAATCTAACAAAAAAAAAAAAAAAAAAAAAAAAAAGAAGTTCAATACTGTTTGTGCATGTTCAATGAAACAGAATAATTATATAGCATTTTTGAATACATGAAAATTTGTAGATAATACATGAGAAATCTTAATGAGGAAAAAAAGAAAGACTGTCTTTTACTGCTATCCACACATATTACACAGTCCTGAATTAATGAAACATAACACGAAGAAAAAAAAAGGAAATAATGCATATAAAACTCCTTCATTGTGATGGACCAAGGACTAATGTAATTAGTCATCGTTTTGTTTTTTATAACAAACAAATGAGAGAGAAATATAAATAAATAAATAAAAATATTGTCAAGTAAAATCTGTTTATTGTTAACGTATACTGCGTATACGATCATGCATTGTACTACAAAGAAAATGGAAAAAAAATAAACTAATAAATCATTAATTATAATATTTATCTGGATTGTAAATACGTTAACAATAAAATTTAACAATACAAACAAACAATTGTGTGAAGATGAGATCAGAATAGTAAAAAAAAAAATAAAAAAAAATACGTTAATATACATACACTGCGTCAAATTCTAAGAGAATAGAGAGAAAAATAATAATACGAATATTTTGTTATTATCCCTATTGCTACTCGCTTGTTTCACCCATGACACAGTGTATATTTTATATTATATGTTATGATATCAATTAATAAAATTAATATTAACGAAACAATAATTTATTTACTCAAAAAATTCAAATCCCCCCCTTTCTTTTAAAATTGACACATGCGCTTTTGTGAGACTCTCAGAAACTACAACGAAACTCAGGGGAATTGATGGAATTGAATCACAAACGAAAGAAATACGTCTGGGCAAAGGGGAAGGGGTAGTGTTGGGGAGCTACTCAGCTCAACACATCAGTGTTTGTTTATTCATCTCTCAGGTAAATACCCAATAAACAAATAATTATCCATTAAAAAAATTGTTCTCACACGAGACAAATAAATTCAACTTCAAATATTCACTTAAAAAAAATCTCAAGTAATCGAACAAATAGATAAACTCAAATTCTTTAAAATCACTCTCGTCATTGTTTTTTAAGACCTTCAATTACCACTGGTGATACGTCAAATGTCAATTTTCGTTAGTACTCATTTTTTTTACATCTTCCTCTCAAAATTGACAAATTATTGAAAGTGACATTGAACATTCACGTGATTTTTACTCATTTTTTTTTTTTCATCTTCTTATCTTCATGTGAAAAATAAAAAAATTTACAATTGTGTAGATAAAAAAATGACGTTATGTGGACAAGGATAAATGTTACTCTCGATATTGATGAATTAATTGTCAAGAGTAAGGTTAGCTTGACTTGACCAGTGCATACGAACAGCCGTGTTATATTGCAGGAACAATTGGTATCAACTTTGCAACGTCACTCGAGGATATTTCATCTGCGTTCTAATTAAATACTGTTTATATACAACAATACTGTATACAGGGAAGATAAATTAATATATATGCAGAAGAGTCACTCCCCTTTTTATCAACTCAGTGATTATGAGATTTAATAACGTCTCAATCAGTTTTTTTTTACTGAAAATAATTTGTGCATTTATTATCAATTGATTGTTGGTGGTGTATGCAAGGTTAAGTTGAGGCAATTCAGCCCACCTACACTCTCAATGCTTTCTGGCATTTTCAGATTTTTTTTTTTTCTTTTGGACTGCATCCAGGCCTGTTGACACACAACACTGACGTATTATTTTTAATTTGGCCCTAATTATCAAGGAAAATTCAACAGGATGAGCTGTATACGCTGCTGTCTCACCAACACTAGTCGGTTGGTGTCTTCCAGCCACGTTACTAATCATGGTGAGTTTTAATTAATTTTTTTTCGGATCAAATTAACACTTGAATCATCAATACTCTAATAAACTGCACAATGAGTCAAATTCAATTCTCCTTGGATTATTTTAAATACTAAAAATTTTATCATATCCATTTTTGACTATTTATCAACGATAATTAATGATTTGAAGTAATTACTAATGACTGTGCAATTCAATAAATCAATTCAATTATGTTGAATTCATTTTTGTTTTTTTTAGTTCACAAAATCGTGAGGGTCGTTGCAACTAGGTCACTGGCGACAACTGTCGTACTTTCAAAAGTACCAAGTGAACCCACACCGCCTGCCAAAGATGTTGGTAGCTCCTCCACAGGCACTCCAACAGGTAGTAATGGCAGTGGTGGTGGAAAGAAAAATACATTAACTTGTCCAAAGTGTGGTGATCCCTGTACGCATGTTGAAACATTCGTATGTGAGTATAAAAAAATATTTTTAATTATGACATCTCATTGAACTCATTGCGTAACTATTTATCTTTCCTCAAAGTTATTTATTGAGTTATTAGTTCGAGTGATGATTATTTAGAGTTTATCATGATTAATGATTTTAATAATTTGATAATATTTCAGCTTCAACTCGATTCGTCAAGTGCGAAAAATGTCACCACTTCTTTGTCGTGTTATCAGAGATTGATTCTAAACGGACTCTGAAGGAAGCCACAAGGACAGAAGACACTAAACAAGGATTCTATAGAAAACCACCGCCACCTCCTAAAAAGGTCAGTGGGATATGTAATCAGTTTTTTGAGAAATTTCAGTATTGTAAATTTTTATCTAGACCTTTTTTGTATAAAAAAGTGAGAACTACAAAAAATATCCTTATAACAATGTCCTTATCTTGGTAATAAGTGATTTTAGGAGAAAATTTCAAAAGACCTTTTTTGTAGTCTTGAAAATTTTTTACAAAAATGGTCTCTTGACTTTTTACTCTAAAATTACTCGTATTGGAGATAAATGCAAAATTAATCAGAATACCACTTTTTTCCCTTCAACAGATATACGAGTACCTGAACAAGCACGTAGTAGGTCAGGAGTACGCAAAGAAAGTACTGAGTGTAGCTGTTTACAATCACTACAAACGTATTCACAATAATCTTCCACCGCAGAATGCAGTTCAGTCGACAGCAAGTCCGGCAGGGCCGCAGGATCTCAATCACCCATTTACACACAGAGGTCTCAAGCCACGTAAATAACAATATAATACCCCTAATAACTCCTCCTATTCTCAATAACTCTGAATAATCCTTCACCTTTTGTCGAAACTAATCACTTAAAAAAACTTGCAATAATATTCATTGACACTCAAAATTCCCCTCAGATTTACTCAACGTATCCAGTATTGGAAATCCCCTGGGGGTGGGTTTCCAGCACGGTTCAAGTGGTACCGATCCCCAGGTAAAAATCAGCAGTGGTTCATCAGTTCCAGGCTCCGACATTTTGGACAGCAAGCAGCACCAGTTAAAACTGGAAAAGAGTAATATTTTGCTTCTTGGACCAACTGGATCAGGAAAGACTCTTCTAGCCCAAACTATTGCCCAATGTCTAGACGTACCCTTTGCCATCTGTGATTGCACGACATTGACCCAAGCTGGCTATGTTGGTGAAGACATTGAGAGTGTAATTGCTAAATTACTCCAAGATGCTAATTATATTGTTGAGAGAGCACAAATGGGAATTGTGTTTTTGGACGAAGTTGATAAAATTGGAGCTGTCCCGGGAATTCATCAGCTCAGGGATGTGGGTGGTGAGGGGGTCCAGCAGGGTATGCTAAAGATGCTGGAAGGGACTATTGTAAATGTTCCAGAGCGCAATAGTTCACGTAAATTACGTGGTGACACTCTGCAGATTGATACAACGAATATTCTGTTTGTTGCTTCTGGAGCGTACAATGGACTTGACAGGCTTGTGTCTCGTCGTAAGAATGAAAAATATCTGGGCTTTGGAGCTGCACCAGCCACTGAGAGCCCTGGAAGACGTGCTGCCACACTGGCTGACGTTGCCAACATGTCACCGTCTACTGAGGATGATAATAAAGAGAAGGATGTGTTACTTAGACAGGTGGAGGCCAGGGATCTTATCGACTTTGGAATGATACCTGAATTTGTGGGCAGGTTCCCAATTCTTGTACCATTTCACACGTTGGATAAAAATATGTTGGTGAGGATACTCACGGAGCCGAGTAATGCCATGGTGCCGCAGTATCAAATGTTGTTTTCTATGGATAAGGTGAGAATTATCAAACTTTTTTTTTTTTACATTTTGGTAATTATCTCGAGAATAAGTGGCTCAAGGACAAAACATCAAGAGACATTTTTTGTAGGGAATTTTATTAGCTATAAAAAAGGTCTTCTGAAATTTTGCTGTTTAATCACTGGCTCTCGAGATAAGTGCATTTTGAAGAATTGAGAGTTTTTAAAAAATGGGAAAATTATGAAAAAAAAAAATGAAAGGGAATATGCAAATAATTTGGTAATTGCTCAGGTGGACTTGACCTTCACAACTGAAGCTTTAGATGCAATAGCAGCGTTGGCAATGGAGCGAAAAACTGGTGCCAGGGGGCTGAGAGCAATAATGGAGTCTTTACTGTTAGAACCAATGTTTGATGTACCTGGCAGTGATACCATGTCTGTGCATGTTAATGATGCCTGCGTTCGTGGACAAGAGAAACCCCAGTACATAAGACGCGGTGATACCACTGAGGAAGAGCCACAACAGGCACAGCACGTAAATAATTAACACACGGGGTATATTGGAATGAAAAATTTAGCAATTAAATAATGAAGAATAACAATCCCAGGTGGAATTAAGAGGAAATTTCAAAATTTTTATCACCCTCTATTCCTTAAAACCACTGTATTTCATTCTTTTGAATAATCTCGGAATTTTTTTCAGTGATACTAATGAAAACATCACTTGGTTATTGAGAAATAAATAAAATTAACAGGTATATTATTTTCTTATACCTGTCATTTTAGTTTGTGAAATACAGAGAAAAATATTTGAAATAACTATATATTTTTTTTTTTTTCTTTTTTCGATTATAAATTGTTCTCATGTGACTTTGTATAGATAAACAATGATTCTTTGTAATATATTGTATATATAGATTTATAGAAATTCAAAGAAAGTGAAAAAATAGATAATGATTTTATCCTAAGAAAAATTTTATCTTGCATCGAATTTTCCGTAATCTCGTTGTGTTTCGTATGAACTTATTTCGTTTTTTTTTCTCTCTCTCTCCTATTTCTTTTCCTCGTAGAAAAACACTAAATTTCCTGATGCATTTGGGAGATTTTCCAGAGAAATCTGCATAATTGTAAAAATATTTGCAGAAATTTTCAGAAGAATTTCAGAGCTTTTTAGATGAAGACAAAAGCAGGTGTGAGGCATCTTTTTTTGGGAAATGGTTAATGTGATATTATTATCAATAAAACTGGAATATTTTCAACTTGGAAGAATAAAACACTTTTCATTGATGTTGAACAGAAAAAAAAAAATGCCACCTTTTAACTCTGGATAATGATTAATAAAGTTTACTGGTAAACTGTAATAGATAATTTATAATTTAATGAGGATATATTTATAATAAATCAACATAAAAAGCTAATGTTACAAATTAGGATATCAAATCCCATCGTTGGCTTTTTACATTTATCATCATTTTTATCCACTAAATTTCATCGTTTATCCACTGTACATAGTCTCCCCCCTCCTCTTCGATTATTCGTGAAAATTCAGCTTGTAATGACTAGATAATGTCAATCAAAAAGAAAAATTATTAATCTTGCACCCAGAAGAATAGTTTATTCGAATATCACCTAATAAATTGTTTCTTTGAATTGAATAAATCCATTTATTAAGAATAAAGAAATGATTTTATTTGATTCAAAGAAATTATATTTCTGGGTGGAGAGTCTAGTTAAAAAGTCAAAGACAAATAGATTGAAACAAAAAAAAAAAAGATTAATTGCACTGTAAAAAGATATGTTTCAAATACAAATATATACATAAACTCAACAATCTTACAGGCATATCTTTTTACTCCTTCCCCCTTTTCATTATCTCCATAAATAAATTTTTCAGAAGAGAAAACAAAAAAAAAAAAAATTAATGAATCCATTAAAAGAATTATTATTAAATTTCATTGTAGTAATTACGTTGAGGTGTTTTAACTATTTTCGGTTTTGGCTTCAATATTGTACCAATTTCCGTGAGAATATATTTTGTGGCTTTGAGTACTAAAAAGTGCATACCAAATTGTAGAATTAATGCACCAAATCCTTTATACAATCCCAGAGTACCTTCATTATTGATTATTGTACGATAACAGTCAAATGCTCCACTGTAACTTGTTAATAGTGGTGTTACACTTCTTCCTGTATCAAGATTATCGATTATTGTTCTGGTGCCTTGTAAGTGGAGTCTGTGAACAACTGTCTCGAGGGGATAAAACACAATGTCAGCTGCACACATGGAGATTAATGTTGACTGGAGCTCAATGTCTTGCATTACGTTTTCTGATGTGATATCACGACTGTATGCTCCCTGAAATTAATTTATAATCCTTTATCATAAAGTTGATTGACAATGAAATATTGTCTTGATTGTTAACTTTTTATTCATGTTCTGATTGGTTGATGGATCAATGGATCAATTAATGATTTCCATGACTACGAGAATGTTATCGTTTCATTTGTATGGAATTGCGCGCAGTTCATGTGTAGTTTTTTTTTTTTTTTTTTTTGTTATTCATGTGTAGTTATAACCGTTTTTTTCTTTACATTTTCCTAGTTCATGATATATTCCATTTACATGACAAGTAAATTTTTTACATCAGATAAATATTGAATTATCTCGATAATGAGTGAGTTTGAGGCAAATGGTCAAAAGATCATATTTGTAGGAAATTTTATGATCTACAAAAAATGTCTCTTGTGATTTTTCTCTAAAATACCTGGTTTTTGAGATAAATAGGAAATTTCGAAAAATGTAGAATTTGAGTGATTAAATTTTTGAAAAAATTAAAAAAATCGAATAAATTATACTCACTCTACTCTCCTGCAAGTGTCTGTCTCTCAAAACCATGATCCTAGATACAACACTCCTCACAATTAATCCGAATAAGTACTTGGAAACTCCATATGCTACGTGTGGACCGAGAAGAGCATAAATGGGAATTATTCGTCCCTTACTACCGACTTCGAGGAGACGAATGGCCCCATCACGAAATACATCGAGCACTCCTGGTTTTTCTGAGGCTATCTCAGATTGCACTGTCTCTACTAGGGAGGCTGAGTAAAATGGTGAGACTATTCCAATTGAAACACTAGAAAAAAAAACAGAATTCAATAAAAAGTACTCTTCAACAGTTTTCAGTGAATATCTCTGAATCTGAGGAGAACCGACAGATTTTCGTAGAGATCTTTTTTACAGAAAAAATTGAGATCTAAAAAAATGGTCATTATAAAAAACTTTCCATCTCCTCTGTATCTCGAGATATTCACCAAAAACGAATCTTCCATTGATTTGAATGAAAATTCATCATCCATTTACCATTTAAGAAGCAAATGTTGTCCAAATGATTTAAATGAAGTCTCATTAGTTATCTCCCTGTAACAAAATAAATTAATAATCAGCATCCAACAATATAAAACCGTGACAATTACTCCATTTTTGTTACTTGTCTGATTATCTCGAAAACAAATAATTTTAGATGAAAATGTCAAAAGACCTTTTTTGAAGCTGGATAAATTTCCAGCAAAAAATATCTCTTGAAATTTTCTCCTAAAAACACTCATTATCGATATTTCATCAATTGACTCATTTTGTTTCACCACTTTACTCAATAATTCCTCATTATCAGTGAATAAGGTCTGAAAATCAATGAAAAAATTACTTTGGCCACGGTGTCATCTTCGACAAAAGGTCCTCAACAGCGAGAGTCAATCCTCGAACAAGTAAGACCGATCCAATTCCTTTCCAGAGGGTATTGAGTCCCTGGGTCTGATGCAATCGCACCATGACTGGTATCAACGTAATTGGGACGAGATGATAGGTCGTAGCTACTGGATTTACTTGGCATTGTCTTCTGAGTACAATGAATGGATGAATCAGTAGATTTTCTGTTATTAAACTGGCAAGACCACATCCAAGTCCAACAGATCTTTTTATGGCAATGTCTAAAATAATAATATGAAATATATGTTGTGACCAAATGAAAAACCTTGCTATGACCTTACCATTGTCAGGTGGTGAATTGCCTTCGGGTATCATCGATGACAGTGGTGTAATGTCAAGTGGTCTTATCACTTCGCGATTATAATATTTATCATCAAAATCATCAGGAAATTGTCGTGGGGGCACCGGTCTGCCTCGATACACTGGATCATAACCTGACAAACCTGCCATTATAGTTAGTTTTTACTGATTCAATCAATAGTTTAGGAGATGAATCCACCACTATCCCCTCATTTCCATTTGGTCACTTGTGATTTTCGCCAAGTCGATTATTAACAGAGGCTCAACATTCGAATTAATTTGTGTTTATATCCACTATTTGGTATCCTTCGGACAGATCCGTTTACTTAGCCCCCTTTGTATAGATTTTGCAATTTTTTTTTTCACCCTATTGAAGTAACTTTGACGAAGTTTGATAATTGAAAAAAAAACATTGATAGTCGATATTTCTATTTTTTATAAATTTTTAAAAAATCGCACCAGAAAAATAATAGGTTCACCCCATTCAATTCAACCCTACTAGGTTAGGTTAGACCACTGATTAGATACAAAATCACCGTTTATTTGTTAATTATTATTTATTAATTATTACTCATCATTATTTATAACAAATAATTATTAATGAGTAAAAAACAAAGGGAAATCGATACTCGCACTATAGAGGGCGTCACTACTGAACCGACGCCATCTTGGCTTGGCAAAATGGCGTCGCTATTTTCCACAGAGAGACCAACGCCGAGCTTCTTTTTACATAAAAAACGCGTAAAAATCATAATAAAAACCCAGTGGGGTATAGTAGAAGCCGTGGGGGGTATTTACTAACCTACGTAAACTTCGAACAGTGATAAAAACAAAGTTAAACACTCTGATAAAAGTAATTTCATTCTCGGGAAAAATCTTGGACATTGGACGGGTTAGATTGGGCAAATTCTATCGTTGTGTGGTGACCACTGAAATAACCGTTTATTTTTTAATTATTATTTATTAATTATTATTAATAAATAATATATAATTATTTATTAATTATTATTAATAAATAATAATTAACAAATAAACGGTTATCGGTACTCACATTATAGAGGGCGCCACTACGCATCCCCCTCTATTGCCTGAACCGACGCCATCTTGGCTTGGCAAAATGGCGTCGCTATTTTCCACAGAGAGACCGACGCCGAGCTTCTCTTTACATAAAAAACGCGTAAAAATCATAATAAAAACCCAGTGGAGTATTTAATAACCTGCGGGAACTTCCGACAGTGATAAAAACCAAATTAAATACTCTGGTGGAAGTAATTTCATTCTCGGGAAAAATCTTGGACATTGGACGGGTTAGATTGGGCAAATTCTATCGTTGTGTGGTGACCACTGAAATAACCGTTTATTTGTTAATTATTATTTATTAATTATTATTAATAAATAATAATTAACAAATAAACGGTTATCGGTACTCACACTATAGAGGGCGCCACTACGCATCCCTTCTATTGCCTGAACTGACGCCATCTTGGATTGGCAAAATGGCGTCGCTACTTTTCACGTTGAGACAGACGCCGAGCTTCTCTTTATATATAAAAAACGCGTAAAAATCATCATAAAAACCCAGTGGGATATTTAATAACTTACGGCAACTTCCAACAGTGATAAAAACAAAGTTAAATACTCTGATAAAAGTAGTTTATTCTCGGAAAAAGTTCTTGAACATTGGACGGGTAAGATTGGCCAAATTTTATTTTCGGGTCGTGATTTGCGAGTACAGACTTGCTCACCAGGCTTCCCATCTTTAATGGGGTAGTCAGCTTGTCTGTACTCCACTTGGGAGTACACACTTGCTCACCAGGCTTCCCATGTTTAATGGGGTAGTCAGCTCTTCTGTACTCCCTTCTGGAGTCTGACTCTACTTATTATTCATTTGAGATTCAGGGAGAGGTACTATACGGACGTACCTCACGGAAATGGTGCGGGTGGGGCCCATTTCCATCCCATTGATGATGGGAATGACAAAGTAAGCCATTCCCATCATCAATGGGAACTAAGCTCGTCTGTACTCCACTTGGGAGTGCAGACTTGCTCCAGGCTCTCCACCTTCTGTGGGGACGTCAGCTCGTTTGTACTCCACTTGGGAGTGCAAACTTGCTCCAGGCTCTCCACCTTCTGTGGGGACGTCAGCTCGTCTGTATTCCACTTGGGAATGCAGACTTGCTCCAGGCTTCCCACCTTCTGTGGGAACGTCAGCTCGTTTGTACTCCACTTGGGAGTGCAAACTTGCTCCAGGCTCCCCACCTTCTGTGGGGACGTCAGCTCGTCTGTATTCCACTTGGGAATGCAGACTTGCTCCAGGCTTCCCACCTTCTGTGGGAACGTCAGCTCGTTTGTACTCCACTTGGGAGTGCAAACTTGCTCCAGGCTCTCCACCTTCTGTGGGGACGTCAGCTCGTCTGTATTCCACTTGGGAATGCAGACTTGCTCCAGGCTTCCCACCTTCTGTGGGGACGTCAGCTCGTCTGTATTCCACTTGGGAATGCAGACTTGCTCCAGGCTTCCCACCTTCTGTGGGAACGTCAGCTCGTTTGTACTCCACTTGGGAGTGCAAACTTGCTCCAGGCTCTCCACCTTCTGTGGGGACGTCAGCTCGTCTGTATTCCACTTGGGAATGCAGACTTGCTCCAGGCTTCCCACCTTCTGTGGGAACGTCAGCTCGTTTGTACTCCACTTGGGAGTGCAAACTTGCTCCAGGCTCCCCACCTTCTGTGGGGACGTCAGCTCGTCTGTATTCCACTTGGGAATGCAGACTTGCTCCAGGCTTCCCACCTTCTGTGGGAACGTCAGCTCGTTTGTACTCCACTTGGGAGTGCAAACTTGCTCCAGGCTCTCCACCTTCTGTGGGGACGTCAGCTCGTCTGTATTCCACTTGGGAATGCAGACTTGCTCCAGGCTTCCCACCTTCTGTGGGAACGTCAGCTCGTTTGTACTCCACTTGGGAGTGCAAACTTGCTCCAGGCTCTCCACCTTCTGTGGGGACGTCAGCTCGTCTGTATTCCACTTGGGAATGCAGACTTGCTCCAGGCTTCCCACCTTCTGTGGGAACGTCAGCTCGTTTGTACTCCACTTGGGAGTGCAAACTTGCTCCAGGCTCCCCACCTTCTGTGGGGACGTCAGCTCGTCTGTATTCCACTTGGGAATGCAGACTTGCTCCAGGCTTCCCACCTTCTGTGGGAACGTCAGCTCGTTTGTACTCCACTTGGGAGTGCAAACTTGCTCCAGGCTCTCCACCTTCTGTGGGGACGTCAGCTCGTCTGTATTCCACTTGGGAATGCAGACTTGCTCCAGGCTTCCCACCTTCTGTGGGAACGTCAGCTCGTTTGTACTCCACTTGGGAGTGCAAACTTGCTCCAGGCTCCCCACCTTCTGTGGGGACGTCAGCTCGTCTGTATTCCACTTGGGAATGCAGACTTGCTCCAGGCTTCCCACCTTCTGTGGGAACGTCAGCTCGTTTGTACTCCACTTGGGAGTGCAAACTTGCTCCAGGCTCTCCACCTTCTGTGGGGACGTCAGCTCGTCTGTATTCCACTTGGGAATGCAGACTTGCTCCAGGCTTCCCACCTTCTGTGGGAACGTCAGCTCGTCTGTACTTCCCTTGGGAGTGCAGACTTGCTCACGAGGCTTCCCATCTTCAATGGGGAGCTGGGCGCTATGTAGTCGCCATGTAAAAAACATCATCGGGTACCAGGTGATATTTTGCATGTAGATTCCATATAGCCCCGTGGATTAGGCCTACTGGGGATACCACGTTAAAAAAAACGCGTCATGTGTATTCTACCTCCTGGGTAACGTGGAAATGAATACGTGTTATAGACTACTTTGCAATGCACCGTCCTTGATAAATTTATTCATTCAATTCATTCTATGAGTATTTAGCAATGGAAATCCTCGCCTTGAGTATCTTAATTCTCAAGTGTGATTCCAATCTTTACATGCTGAATATTCAAATACTGGCTGAAATGAGGATTGGAGGATTTAAAATTGCGCTGCGTTGGGTGGATAGAACATAATTTATTTATTTATATACTGATGTTGTTCAATCGATCATTTTCTTCAACTATCATTAATCTTCAATGAATTTGCTATCCAATGGTATTTTTTTTTTATTTTTAATGTGAGGTGCGCGGGTGAACCTGTTTTTCTTAAGGTGCGATTTTTAAAAAAATTATAAAAAATAGAAATATTAACTATCAAAATTTTTTTGTTAACTATCAAACTTCTTCAACGTTATTTCAATAGGATGAAAAAAAAAATTTGCTAAATCTATACAAAGGGGGCTAAGTAAACGGATCTCCTTCGGACATCAATCCAAGATTTTTCCCGGATTTTTTTTCGAAAAATGAAGATATCATTAGTCAACTCTATAATCGATCATCAACAATAGGCTGGAGAGATTATGAAATTTGATTTATTTAGATTGAACAAGTTTCGTTAAATGAAAAAAAACTGTTCTGTACTTCAAAACTAATAATCATACCCCTCACTCGTCGTTCTAATGAATGTGCAAAAAAAACAAACAGAAAATTGAGATAAAAAAATGGATTTATTTAATAATCGACGATTGATGATAAATTGATGATGGGGATATTACGCATTTAGCTGTGTAGCAAGTTATTCTAATCAACCATTTATAATATTTATCGTATTCCATCTTTCACAGACCATCAGGAAGTTCAAGATAATCCTGATCGATCCACTCATCCTCCCCCTCAGGCTCCAACGTCTCCCCAGGAATAATCTTCAACAATGGGATACCATCGATTCCCAGACTCAAATACTTCCTCATCACCTCCGACACCTCATTCCTCCCTGGTCTCGCATTCTGTGGTCCCAAGTCAAGGTCTCCATGGTGATCCTCATCGATCAAATTCTTAGAAAATCTAAAATTACCCGGTAAACAATGATGCTGAAGACAGAAATAATCCTGATTGTTTTCATTGTGACACCATGTGCCATCGGGGAAGTAGGGATCAAGGCCAAGGTCATTGAGTTCGATTCTGGGGGTATAGTAGGAGGCAATGTCCCTTCGTTTGCAGAAGATGGCGCAGCCCATCCAAGGTCTGTTGACCTCGTGAGGGGCTTGGAGGCCACTGGCCTCTGTATCAAGCTCTTGAAGACGATCACTGAACTCTCGGCACTTTGTTGTTGCAAAATCCTCGGATGTTATACGTTTTTTGCAGATTTTCGAGTCTTCACACAGGTCAACACCGAAGGAGAGACCTGTGCACTCTTCTCTAGCTTCATCTTTGCAGCTTCTTTGTCTTGATTTAGCTCCTCGAGATTTTTTAATGCATCCACTGGTGCATTCCCCCACTTTCCACTTACTCCAGCCAGTTTCATTGGGATTGGGTTTACTCAGAGGTTTCTGGGGCTTTTGTGAGGGAAAATAAAGGGCTGGGACACAGTCACCTCCTCTGCACTCTTTTCCATCAGCGCAGAATGTACCCTCGAGGGCTGGACCTGAATAGTAGTAACCACTTCTGTGTGGACTGCTGCATTGCAGGGATTGACAGGCATTTGAGAGGGTGACTACTGATGCGTCTTTGTCTCTCAGAAGTAACTCACATTGTTTCTTAGCTGTCCACTCGCGACCTGGAAGAGTGTAGAAGCGCCCGTGGTCGAGAAATTTGTCAGTTCTGAGGGTTGTTTTGTCGAGGAGACAGGGCTTCTTCTGGGGGAGATCGAGGACCACTTGACGACTGCATGTTGACCATATTGTTTCGCCGTTTGTTCCTCGGCTTGGGGACATTATGTAGCCCTCTCGGGGGCACGGGTTGCCGGTTGAGTCGTGATGCATTCCCAAACTGGAGGGATAAAAATTTAAATAAAAATGTCACGTTTGATAAAAAAAAAATTTAGAACCACATTAGAGTGCTAAATTGTGTTTCTGTAGAACCGAAAAAAAAAAAACTCACTTATGTCCAATTTCATGAGCAGCAATGTAAACCGATGTAAAGCCAGCCGATGGATACGGTTTGCCCAAACGATCAGTCACACCCAGTTCAGCAATGACACAGGAATACTGATGATAGCATGAGCCAGATACAGTGGCAAGGCCCATTGTAACGCCATTCTTCTTTCCATTATCGTCTGCATAAAAATCCAATCCAGAGACGTATAAACCAATGTCCCAGTGATTGGGATGCTCGTCGTCGGTTGGATTATTTGCGATTGTGTATTTGCAGAATGAGTCTAGGAGTTTTTCACGTTGACCGTTGTAGTGGGGAAGGGATGGGGGTTGTTTCTTCATCAAATCTAGGCGCACCAGTGCAATGTTGACTCTTGAACCGAGACTTGGATGATAGTAGAGAGCTTGAACAGCATTTATGTAGGCTAAGAGCATATCTCGAATTTTTCGCTCATCATTATTGAAGAATGGAGAGAAGAGATTGTATCCTGATTCGTCGAAAAAAACAGCTAATTCTATTGTTAATTCTGGGGAAGAAGTTCTTTTAGCTCTTGTAAAAGACTCCAATGGAAGCTCCAGGTAATTTCTTTGAGTTGAAAAATATTCTGGAGGCAAAATGTGAGATCTTTTGATGAAATGAGGAATACCATCTCTTGCTGTTATGTTTAGAGTCTCGAGAGTTTCTTCCAATGGTGATATCTCTAGGGTCACGTTGTCCAGTAAAATTACACCGTGAATACCATTCTCACAGATGCTGAGGGCCGCTGTGCTGGAGTCATCTTGATGGAGATAATGACAGAGACGAGGTTTACTCAACTCTGGAACCTCTTGGATATTTTCCGAGCCATTGTGACGCCAGACTTGAAAGTATGGGGCTAGGAGTCTGTCGTTTCGGTTGAGATTGAGATTGAATTTTTGATTGAAGGCGACGAACTCTAGGGGGATCTATAATACTCAATTTTTTAAGAGATATCTGGAGATTTAAGAATAATTTTAATGAGTAAAGTAATGGGAGAGAGAAGACGAGTTCAAAAAAACAAAGGATTTGTGAATCATTCTTTTGATATGTTTTATGAATCAATTTTCAACTCGTCTCTAATTTTTCTCCATCACTTTGCTCCAGCATTAAATAGATCAAATGAATAATTTATACCTCAGCAGTTTTTGAATTTCTTCTTTCAATGAAAATCACATCAATATCTTCCTGAGAATCGATGGAATCAGAGTAACAAAAACCAACGAAAATGAGTAGAAAAATTTTCAACGAATACCCCATGATGATAAACGTAAGAACCAAAGCAAAATGCAAGTAAATAAAAAGAATCGCTGCATTTTATAATCTCCAGTGTCCCTGCAATGTTTTGCTTCACCAATTGTCATAGAAACAACTTAAAAACGACAATTATGCTGGTGCCTCCAGGGTTATTAACACTTGTGCATTAAAAAAAAATCTCTCTGTTGCACACGAGGCCAATTGCCCTCGGTCTATCATGGATTTATTTTTTATATATATATATATATTAGTATCACTGTCTGGGCACACGAGTCCCGAATGGTGGCACCCACGTTGCCTGACTATTTTAGGAGCGCGCTGAATCGCCAATAGAATGGAATGAAAGAAAAAAAAGAGGATAGTGAATTCAGGGAAATATATAAATGAAAATGTAAATTAAAATTAAAAATAAAAAAAAAAAACACCAGATCAAATAACTTAAAGTATCTTCATTATATTATCGATGTGTACAAATAATTTTCAATGCACTTACTCGAATAATTGATTACATTTTTCAATTTTTTTTATTCAATAATTATGACGCATTCATCAAAATACTATCACACAACTAATTATCGCAAAGGCGACTCTTCACTTGGCTTTTGAAATTTCATATCGAGTATACCTAGGTCTCACAATAATTCTGACTCACGCGACACTCACTTTCGTATTTCACGATCAAATAAAAAGAGGGAGAGGGGGGGGGGGAAAGGAGTGAAATTTTAAAGCAATAATTACTACAAACTCCTCCATACGCACAGGAAATAATAATAAACGAGAGAACCAATCATCCCATGACACAACGCTATAAACTCTTTTTCTTTCTCATTGCAAATAAAAACCGGTTGAAAGACCTTCGATGAAAGGGGGGGAGGGAATATTTGGCCAAGTACATAATGCCAGGAACGTTGATTCAGTCGATTAGCATTATTGGCTCAAATCCCGTGTATTTGTTTCATTGTCATTTCTTTTAACGTCACAATGTACTACAACGTACACCCTTCACGATTTAATCTAACTACCATACGGCTCGTCTCTGTCTCATGTTTTTCTTTTTCTTTTTTTGTGAATCAGTTTCAATAATTTTTTAAAATTAAATAAAATTGAAACAAGAGAGTTTTTTCAGTTTGGTAGTGTATCATACAAAATGTCTCTAACACTCTGTGTCAATGTATCTGGAAATTTGATGTCAAATGATACCAGCAAATCACCTTTGCGCGATGGTTCTTTAGGGAATGGCAAACCCTGTCCCTGAATTCTCTTGACCATATTGGGTTTAACAACTTCTCTCATTAAATTGAGTGTTATTTTTTCACTACTTAACGTTGGCACTTCAACGATTGTACCGCATAATGCCTGTTTCAAGCTCAATTTACACGTATACCTGATGTCACTGCCTTCACGCCTAAATAGTGGATGTGATTTGTCCCTGATGATAAATACAACGTCAGCTGGCACTTTACCACGTCCCTGATCACCCTCCTTTTGAAAAGTTATCTTAGTTCCTGCTTTCCATCCTGGCTTGACATTAATAGTCAGTACTTTGTCTTCTTTTCTTGTTGTACCGTCTGGCTGTACAACTCTCCTCGATATCTTCATTTTCTTAACACAGCCCTTGGCAATATCCTCGAGTGTAACATAGAGATCATGTTCAATTGGTGGATCCTGTCCTTGATCTTTTTGTCCTGGCATACGACCACCACCGGGTGCAAAATTGAACGAGTGTGAACGAAATGCACCACCACCACCACCACCACCACCTGGCCTCTGACCAGCCATTCTCAATTCAAATGGATCCTCCATGTCCATATCATCACCACCAAAGGCAAATGCACGACTATTACCACCAGGTCCAAACTCAAAGAATGTTGCAAATGGTGATGCTGAACCAAAGAATTGTGCAAATGTTGCTCTGGGATCACCGTGGTATGTATACTGTGCTCCACCACTGCCTCCACCACCGCCTGATGGTGCTCCCCCCTTCAAACCCTCCTCACCATACTTATCATACACCTCACGCTTCTTGGCATCAGAAAGGACCTCATAAGCCTCAGCAACCTCCTTAAATTTCTCCTCAGCTCCTGGACTCTTGTTCTTGTCTGGATGATATTTCAGGGCCAATTTACGGTATGCTTTCTTAATCTCATCGTCACTCGCACCCTTGGCAATAGCCAATGTTTTGTAGTAGTCTTTGCCCATGTTGGAAGTTTCTAGAACAAAATAAATGCAATGCACTGTTAGATGTAGTACGTAATTAGTGGGACTTTGGAGTGGGGGGTGGAATAATGGCGAAATGAGGCTCAGTCTGGCCAATCTGTTGATTTATTTTTCTTTTATATTTCTATTATTTTTAATATACCGATCACTCTCAAACCACCTACACACGCATATGTATCTTCTATTTCTGGGAATGATCACGATCTCTCTCTCTCTTTCTCTCTCATTTTGAGAGCGTGTGGAGAGAGCGAGTATTTCGTATTAAATGACAAAATAATTCACTTTCTAAACTGTATTATCGTAGGGAAAAATAAGCTGACGAGTCATCGCGACGAAATTAAACAATATTCTTGTTTTATTTGAGTAACAGACACACGAAACTATAAATTCCCGTTGCTGACATCCATTTGGAGCATCCACACTTTTTTACGTTTATTCTCCGTTTTTTTTTTATATATAATTACCTTTTTTCTAGTTGATGCAATGAATAATATGATGTTTGACACTTTTCACAATGTGTAATAATGCAAAAAATGTTACTTTTTGGTAACTTAAAAATGAAAGATATAACGTTTACGCTGAATTCTCGTTATTAACTGAAAAGTGGACAAAGCTGCGCAGCCTCATATATACAATTTTCCTTCTAGTACATTCCGGAACCTTCGAGAACTCATGAGAACGTCGTTACCATCAACTTCCGTGCTTTTAAAACACTTGTGACGTCAATCCAGAGACTCTAGGACTCTTCAATCCCGCGATTCGATGATTTTGCGATTTAATGAGAGAAATAAAATCATCAATTTCTTATTTATAAGACAAAAACAAAAGGGAAAAACGGTTTTTTCGTATTAAAAACTTTCCGCAAATCAAATAAAAGTTTTCGGAACGCCTTTTGCCAGCGCCATTTGTTAATAACTTGAGCGGGAAATTTGAAATGATGATTTTTTTATTGTAAAACTGTTTATGCAATCATTGGGGGATTTAGGGCTATTATTCACAGTTTTTTTTTATTTTTTTAATTTTTTGTAATTTTTTGAAAATTTAACAGCGGTATAATGGGGTGGGTAGGGTTGTGGAGAGCGATAAAATCTGTTAAAATCGCAATGTTGAGAATGTGCATTTAGGAACACTGATATTCTCACCAATCGCTGATCACATCGACACACCCTCAAAGTAGTATCTTTTTTTTTATTTCGAATGCAACCGATACAGTCAACAATTAAACAATATTTATCGTATTATAATATAACCATTGATTTAATTATAAATAAACATTTGAATTATTTAGTGGCAGTGAATAAATTGTATGAAATTTAGTTATAAATTTTAAACAGAGTGAAAGTTTAGTTAACACACAATGGTGAGTCATATATATTAGCTTATTATTTTTACTCTGTTTTTTTCATAAATTATACAACTGTTAAAATAAGTATTGACCTCTGATCCCTGATAATACGATAGATGTATCATTAATTAATGCCAAATAATATTGAATATAATTTTATTGACATTAATAACATTGTAATTCGATACCTAACCCAAAAGGAGAGAAAATGTCAAGATGGTGAATCGAGTTATCCCCAGGCATTTATTCCAGAATTAGCCTGACCGTGACCTCAATTATAATTTCACAAATATATAAACAATACTGGATAAATAACTGGAGTCAATATTAATATTAATTTTATTATTCATCAGAGTGAACAACAGATGGACTGTGCACTTGATTTAATGAGGCGTTTGCCACCTCAGCAAATTGAGAAAAATCTTAGTGACCTCATTGATCTTGTACCATCACTGTGTGAGGATCTATTGTCATCAGTTGATCAGCCACTCAAAATAGCCAAGGACAAGGAGTCTGGAAAGGACTACTTGCTCTGTGATTACAACAGAGACGGTGATTCATACAGGTAAATTTATCAATCAAATGACAGAATTAATTATCAACTTTATTGATCAATTTACCAATATTTTTATTCAATTTTTTTTATCCATGAAGATCTCCATGGAGCAATACGTACGATCCCCCACTGGAGGACGGCTCAATGCCCTCAGAAAGACTGAGAAAACTTGAGATTGATGCTAATCATGCATTTGATCAGTATCGGGAACTTTATTTTGAGGGTGGTGTTTCATCGGTTTATCTTTGGGACTTGGATCATGGATTTGCTGGTGTTATTTTAATTAAAAAAGCTGGTGATGGCTCTAAAAAAATTAAGGGCTGTTGGGACTCTATACATGTTGTTGAAGTACAAGAAAAAACAACTGGTAGAAATGCTCATTATAAATTAACGTCAACAGCTATGTTATGGCTACAGACGAATAAACATGGATCGGGAACTATGAATCTTGGTGGTAGTCTTACACGACAGGTAAATAAATTAATTCAATTATTTCCCTTTTTGAAATATATTATTAATAAAATCATAAATGTTTACTAAATTCAATTAAATTTAATAAAATTTTTCAGGTCGAACAAGACTGGCCAATAAGTGAAACATCCCCACACATTGCAAATATTGGTCGTATGGTAGAAGATATGGAGAATAAAATTCGTAATACACTGAATGAAATATATTTTGGTAAAACGAAAGATATTGTTAATGGCCTGAGGTCTGTGCAATCACTCGCAGATCAGAGACAACAAGCAGCACTTAGACAAGACCTTGCTGCTGCATTACAGAGGCGAAATGCTAACAATTGATCTCACGATAATCATGAGAGCTTTCAATACCATTGTGATTAGAGAAATGAAGGAAAATTAAATAAGGAGAAGAAGAAAGAAAAAAAATTAAAAATAATATGAAGTGAATAGAGGAGAGCATTAAACACTGAGGACACTGGTATAAAAAAAAAAAAAAAAAAAAATACAGACATCAAGTACAGATGAAAAATATCACACGTTGCATTGAATAACACAGACAAAGACAATTGAAATTGTTCAATACCCAATTAAGTTGCAAAATACTTTGTTATTATTCTCTAGATTTAAAATAATGCAGGGAATTTATTATGGGGTTACTTAAAGAGGACACTTATGTTATTTGTTTGTTTAAAGGTATTTGAAAAAGTAACGGGAGGAGGATAAAAGAAATAGTAAATCATAACTGCATAATTGGTATTTAAATATAAATAACGTTGAGGGGAGTCAACGATGAGAATGTATTTGTATAAATAAATTTCATTTTGTTATAAAGTCCTACGTTTGCCTACAAGTTTTCATTGTTTTTATCTTTTATTTAATTGAATACTATTTGGTAAAATATCCTCTTGAGGAACTCCTTAAAAGGTGCCTTGATTCTTTCTACGTCGTCTCTTCCTGTTAATTAATTATTAAAATTTCAGTATTAATTCAACTGCAAAAAAATTAATAACACTGTGATTTGGCATTATCAATACAAAATTATAGCCTCTGGAGACTGATATTTTGCATTACCAAGTATCATCATTTATCCCTCACTGAACAATTTTTAATACTATACATGATATTCAATTGAGGAGAAAAAAAAAAAACTATCACTTGTTAAACGTTTTTATCATAACAATAATTAAGAGTCAAAATGTGTTTTCACTTACTATGTAAAAAAAAAAAAACATAATGTAGATAAAAATTTATAAAATAATCTAATGTCCATAATTCAAAATCCATTTAATGTAAAATAATCTATGGATTTTTGCTGGTGCCACTAGTTCATCATTGGTACTCGAGATCGTCAAAGGATAGGGACTCCTTTCCTCTGGACCAAGTCAGCGAAATGGATTTATTATTGATGAATATCTCTTTTTTTCTTCTTTTATTTAAGCTATCGAAACCTACAGTTTTATGGAGCTAAATGATGAATATCTCTAAATTGAAGAGAGATGTGGAAATTTTCATCTGGACCTTTTTTGTAGAGCGAAATGAAAGCTAAAAAAAATGTCTCCACAAAAATTTTCCAATTTCTCTTCAATTCTGAGATATTTAGGGGAGAGTGAAGATTGTGAGTTCGATCTATCAGAAGCAGTTGAAGATTTCCCAATTTAAATTCTAAAATATAGGATTTAATCAATTGAATTCATGAAGATTAGTATTCTTAGAAAGCATTTTATTTCATTTTTTTTTTTCTTCGTTTTTTCAAAATTTTCATAGTACCTTTTTTGTGACAATTCTAATTATCCCCACGCATACATATATATCTTGTATTTTCATTTATTTCTTTTTTTTGTATTTATCTATATAATTTTTCAATATTTCAGGCTGCGTGATTTTGAATTTTGAATATCAATGAAAAAAAAAAAAAAAAAACTAAACTGAGGATATTGCTTAAAAAAAATGATAATAATGTACTTTCAATTACTCGTAATGCAGGTATTCATTTTGTTTATCATTTATTGTTCATTTTAATTCTCATTTTGTCAATTGGTGAAGCATTAAAAGAAAAAAAGAAGAGAGATAAAAAAAAAAGTGGAGGTAACAAGAAGAGAGTTTTTTTTTTATGAAAAAGTATTGAATTCCCATTCCCAAATCTTGGAAAGTGACTTGTGCCAGCCTTAATACCCAGTCTTATGTCCCCTTCTACCCCATTATGGGTTCAGGTATCTCTATATTGTTTTTTTTTATTTTAAATTCAAAATCCGTTCAACTCCATTTGAGAGAGAAAGGCAAAGTGCCAAGTTAATGTCATTGATTTTGCACTGTTTATTTTAATTAATTAAATGGATGTTAATTAGTTGTCTAGCTTGAATAATCCCCTGAATGAGCTCAGACTATTTAAATTGAAAAGTTATTAAATTTAATAATAGGCCATGGGGCTGAGAAACACCCAAAGAAGTGAGTAAATCAATTGAGAATAATGAGAAATACAAAAAGAAAAAAAATATATACTCAACATTTCCAAGTAAACATAAGATCAAATATAACTGGTATCAATTTTTACTTCTTCTTCCTCATTTTATTCAACTTCAAGAGGCAATTCTCGTTTTACGATTTAGCAGATTTCCCTGTTTTATGAAGAAAATGCACTCTTCCTCCATTAATTAAAAAAAAAAAAAACATTCACGAGAACATCCTCTGATCCCTCTGTACCTTCAATGCATATTATTCTAAAGCACTTTACAGTTATTGTAATTATACAATAGACTGTTTTCAACCAAGAAAATGAAAAAAAAAACCCCCAGTGAAAAACAAAAAAACGTAAAAAAAAATAAAAAAAAAACCAGTGAAGAATAAAAATGTAAAAAAAATGTGGAGAATTTTTGTTGAAGGCTTGTCCAAGTTTTATTTTCAATCAACCCTTATTTTTTTTTTTTTTTTTTTGATGAAAAAATTGTTTATGTCGCCCTATTCTCTTATATAACAAACAACATGTGTGTATATGTGTATGTATTTCAGCATTTAGCACTCTTCCAGTTGAGACTTTTTGTCGTAAACGTCGATTCAGCCAACTTACTTACACTGCTTGAAAACTTTTTTAAGCACATGTTCATTCGAATATTAATTATTACCCAGTTAGCGTATGTTGTTGTTTTTTGGTAAATGATTAAAGTGTTGTTGTTTTTTTTATACTTTAATTAAAAGTTGTTTTATTATTATTTATTTTTTTTTTTAACCACTGCTGAGATTTGATGTTTTGTTGGAGCTATTGGTTCGTTATTCAAATTTCTTGTCTTCTTTTAATTATTATATTTTCTTTCGTTATTATTACTTCTTTTCTTCAACTGTTTACCAATGATTGTGGTGTCGATTGGCTAAGTGGGTGAGGTTGTGTACGGTTTAAACTGAACACAATTATTTGTCGAGGGCAGTATTGGTTTTGATGGCAATCACCACTTCTTCACCACAGGCTTTAAGAACAGTGCACTGGAAGAAATAAAAAAAAAAACGTGAATTTGATGATGTGGAATTTGTAGAACAGATAAATATAATAAAAATCTCTGGAATCAGTGGATTTAGGAGAAAATGTCAAGAGACTTATTATGTAGGAAATTTTGTGGACTACAAAAAAAGCCTCTTGTCATTTTTCTTTAAATCCACTGATTACAGAGATATATGCAATTATTATTTGTTGGTAAAATTTACGTGAATATAGAAATACTTACGAGTATGTCTTTTCCAATATCATAATCGGTACGGAGCTGAATACCCAAATCACCATCAGGGATCTTGAGATCCTCACGGAGCTCACCATTGTCAGCCATCAGAGACAAGTAACCATCATCAGATATGTCTGTCAGCTGCAGAGAAGTAAATAAAATGTAATTATTTATCATATTCTTCAATGATTGTAATAAATCAATAAATAAATTCAACAAACCTGATAGTCTTCTCGCTTAACATGTGGTACATCCATGTTGTGTGTTGAGGGACAGATATCTTCGTACTTCTTCGATGAAAAAATATCAATACCAATAAGATGTACCTTGGCATGACCATGTTTACCAGTTTTAGATGTTGACATTTCAACAATTTTACATGGTCGTCCTTTCAGCATAACAAAACCATTCTTACGCAGTGCTGAACATTGCATGGGATAGGTTTGTGATGCACCAGAATCACCGGTCTCGAAGTGAGTATCGTCGATTTCTGCCATCGTTGGGTTGCACCGATTTCTAAAAAAAAAAAAAAATATAATTAAATTATTTTTTATTCATTAATTTATCTCAGTCAAAGTGTTGAATATCAATTATTTCAATTATAAGATAAATAAAAAATGACAAATTCCTCGAATAACTTTGAAAGCTCTTCAATGCCAAATGTCAATGTCCCACAATCTCAAAAGAAGAAGATGGAAGTGCCTCGTGGCGAAAATGAATCCACCTCTTGCCAAAATAAACGACACAAAAAATGCCGACAGGCATCCAAGAAAATCCCAAAAAAAAAACCCATAAAACTAAAGAAAAAAAAAAGAAAATTCCGACGACTGGTGCGTATGTGAAATTCATCCGAGGTTGCGAATGACTGTGACGATGGCCCCGGAATACCGAAGCCATGTGGCATATTCCTTAGAATAATCACCAAGAAAATCACCAATAATTTTTCCTCATTTGGGCTTGAAAAACCGGCGGATTGCAACGATATTTGTGAGTCAATGGCTGTGGCCAAACGCTGGCCTTAAAGGGATTGGATAATGAAGAAATAAAGAGGAATAAAAAAAAAAAAAAAGAAAGGAGGCGATAATGCTGGCGCGGCTCGAGATACGGAAGCACAGACGAACTAACCAAGAACGTAAATGACCGGATTATTTCAGCTTCCGATGGGGAAAAAAAATGATCAAAATAAAAATAAATAATTCTACTGTGATAAACAACATTTCAGCCACAGCCTCTTGATTAATTAAAATGATTAAAGCCCATATTTAATGAAAAAATGGTAGAAAGATGGCGCGAAACAAGGCGCCAGCCACATTGCCATCAGGTACCGTTTGTCATCGTCACAGTCGCTCATTAATTATACTGCTAATATTTTCGTAAATAAATCACTTTTGAAATAATAAATATCGTGTTACATATTCACTTTTTATATTATTAATATATTCGGTGTTTAATATTATATTGTCACAGTATAAAATTCCCAAAAATCAGCAACAGCTCGAGATACTCACATGTGATCAAAATGGATACTCTAACCAGAAGATCTGCTGGCGCTTGCGCACTACAGTCAACGAAAGAGGGGTCCTCTACACTGGAATCACGGATTTTCACACGTACCCTTTGCCCGCTTTGAAAACCAATGGCTGTCTCTTTTTACCTTTCGTGAGGGGAAATTTCTTTTCAATTTATTATTCACTCATTTGATTGGAGATTTGTCAAATGGTAAAAATTCTGTCTTGTGCTGTTTTGGGAATTGTGGATGTGGTGTTGAAATTTTCAGGGAGTTTATTTGCAAATTGACATCAGTTTGTTGATGTCATTGTTGATCAATTGACTGTAGAAAATTATTTTTCATGTTTGCCTGGATTGAGTGAAAATAATTTGCATAATCCACGTGTTGTTTGTATTTGTGTACATACAGCAAATATTTTATGACTATTTAGGGAGATAGAGGTATTAATTATTCTTACATAATTTAAATATCAATGATAAAATAAGTAAAATTAATTCATTAAATTTTTATATTTCAATTATGATTTCAGCTAATTAGATATATAGAAAATGTCTTCACCACCAGGAGATGATGATCAAGTGATATTTCGCGAGTCAAATTTCACATTTCACGATTTCACTGATCGTATTGGTGGGATCAATTATAGCTGCCAAATTATGAAAATGGAGAATAGCTTTTATGTTTACATTGGAAATGCTGGAGATGAGGTTATGAATAATTTGACTTATGCCTTTCTTTCTACATATGACAATCTTCCAGCTGCAACTAGCCTGATGGGAGCTGGTAACAATCAAGTGGCATCAAGTATTGCTAGTAAATTGACACAATTGTGTGGAAAACCTATTTGGGTTAGTTTTAATTTGGAGGCACATGGTCGAATGATGCTTCCACTTATAAAACGTGTAGCTGATGAGTTTAAAGCACATGCATTGGCTTAATGAATATTTTGTGTATATGATGATGAGATTTTGTTATTAAAAAAAAAATGATTTTGTGAGGATAATGAGAATAAATGTATTTTTTGATGTAATTGTTCATTTTTTATGCCAAAAATGTAATGAAGATTAATTTCACTCAGAGTATTCATCATCAAATATCTCTGAATTGAATAGAAATGGAAAAATTGAGACCTTTTTTGTAGCTCCGATTTCCTTTGAAAAAAAAAGTTCTTATGAAAATCACTCCATCTCTCTCAGGTTTGGAGATATTTATGAAAAACTTAGCTACATAAGTTGACTTAAATCATTTTACCACTTTGGTTATATAAACGACATTTAAATTTTCCCTCCAAACTCCCTCTACCGACTCCCACTCCAACCCTCTTAATGCGCGCGCGAAGAACATGTTCGAGCACGTCCAAACACGTATAAACCGCACGTGTTTTTTCGGCCCACCATAACCTTTCGATCGTCTTTGACCGTTAGACACTGATAGTGCGTTTAATTTTTATATCCAATTAAACTTGATAAATGAACTGCACAAAGTGGTCAATAAACTCATCAAAATGTTACGAGACAATTTCATAAAATTTATCGATAAAAAGAAAGAAGAAATTAATGACGAATACCTCTGGGAATATTTTTCCAAAGAATTTGATAAATTCATCGAGAAAGAGGTGAGAATTTTACCATATTTAACGGTTTTTTTTCCCCTCGAATGATAATTTCAATCTTTACAAAATAATAATCATCATTATTTATCGTATATTTTCAGGAATTCACCAAAAATGATTGTCAAGAATTATTGGAGACTCTATCCCATTATTGTATCAAGCATGAATATCGTACCAACGACATTCTCAAGTACTTCCCCCACTATTATCCCATCATCCTCTCGATGACAATTCCCATTGATTCATCAGGATTACCCAGCGTACCTGGAGACACAATATCCCACGAGAAAAAATGTGTTATACTGGGTTATTCAATCACTCTCCATCCAGACGTGTTGGGCCACACACTGCGATACTTCGAGAACCATCCAGCTCCCTTCGAGTCCATACCAGAGGACTCAACACATCTCGAGAAACGTCCAAAGCTAGACACAGATGCCTCCACATCACAGAAATCCTCTGAACCAACTGACAAAGATATCGTAAAGGCGACTTACAGAATCTTAAAAGCATCTCCAACTCACTTCAAACGTAAATGGAATTGGTCCAAGTTCTATCATTACCTGGACAACGACACTGATGTACTTTTCCTGGCCTTGAAATGCCTGGGAATTGTCCTGGACATGTCAGAGAGGAGGCTCATGTCCTGCGTCAATTCATTAATCCCAACATACTCTCAGGTCACAGCTAGCATGGCCCTAGGAAATGAGCCAGACGTTCCTGCATTACTCATCAATGATTACGACGTGAAAGGAGTTGAAGAGTGTCTCGAGGTCTCTTCCTCCTTGGTATCAATCGCAGGTGTTTTATTACCTATTTTCAACAAGAGTCAACCCACCCAATCCCTAAATCTCATTCCAGTCCCTTCAATGGAGTCAAATCTTCGAAATTTAGCCCTGGCAGTTGCTTCAAGAAAAGCTGTATGTCTTCAGGGTCCAGTTGGTTGTGGAAAAACTGCTCTAGTTGAGTATTTAGCTAAAAAAACTGGCAGAGGATCATCAGATATGATCAAGGTCCAACTGGGTGATCAGACAGACTCAAAGATGCTCCTTGGAACCTACAGATGCACTGATATACCTGGAGAATTTGTCTGGCAAGCTGGCGTGCTAACTCAGGCAGTTTTATCTGGCAAATGGCTTTTACTAGAGGACATTGACAGTGCTGCATTGGACGTTGCCAGTGTCCTCAGCAGCCTTATGGAGACTGGAACTCTCTCAGTACCTGGATATCGTGACACAATCTATGCTAAAAGTGGATTTCAACTATTTGTGACACAACGACTCATCACCACGATGACTGGAGTTGTCAAGCAGTCTTCAGGGGCCTCTGGTCTTCTCGAAAAACACTGGCTGTGTGTCCATATGGATCCGCTCTCGAAAGAAGAACTAGTCACAGTGGTTCAAACACTGTTCCCCGATCTTACAACAATTGCTACGAGGATTGTTGATGTGTTCCTTCTATTCTCCAGTGGAAATCATCAAGATGGTGATGGGAATCTGTCCAGAAATACTGGAAGACTGCTATCTACCAGGGATTTGATTAAATGGTGCACTAGAGCTATTGTGGACTACGAGGTTTCTTCACCAGAGTCAGCACTGAAGGTATTGCAAGATGCTATCGATATTTTCTGTTGTTCAGTGCCAGATGAAGTTTTAAGACTCAAACTAGCTGTCAATATTGGTAATACTATGGGAATTATTAGCACAAGGACAGAGTATTTTGTCAAAGAGCACAAGCCATGTGTCTCCATTGAAACTGAGACATTTGTAGCAGGTAGAGCCAGGATAAAACGTCAAAGTGCACGTACAGTGCAGTTTGATGAGACTAAAGTGAATTTTTCATTCACTAGACCATCAGCATCTCTTCTGGAACGTGTAACGACTTGTGTAGCTCATAAAGAACCTGTTCTACTAGTTGGAGAGACTGGAACTGGTAAAACAAGCTCAGTGCAGTTTCTGGCTCGCAGCACAGGACATAAATTAATTGTTATTAATATGAATCAGCAGAGTGAGAGTGCTGATCTTCTTGGAGGATACAAACCAGTTGATATCAAATTATTGATAACACCTATCAGGGAAGAGTTTGAGATTCTATTTAGATCATTCTTTGCTATCGAGCCAAACAAAAAATTCTTGGAGTACGTTGCTGTCACCTACAGAGATGGAAAATGGAGGACACTGGTGAGTTTGATGACTCATAGTGCTACAGCTGCTATTACAAGATTGAAGACTGAAGGTAAGAGGGAAAAATCATTGTCATCTGGAAAACGAGCTCGAGGAGTTTCAAAAGAAAGACAGAATTTTAAACAAGACACAGAATTGCTGATTAGATGGGAAAGACTGATGATTAAGCTGGAAAAATTGAAGTCACAGGTGAAGACAGAGTTTTCATTGGCATTTGCATTTATCGAGGGAAGTTTAATCAAGGCTCTGCAGGAAGGACACTGGGTTCTCCTTGATGAGATCAATCTAGCATCATCAGAAACCCTTGAATGTCTCTCAGGATTGCTCGAGGGCTCTTCAGGGTCACTCTCTCTGCTAGAACGTGGAGACAATGAGTCTATCAAACGACACCCAGACTTTACAATATTCGCCTGTATGAATCCAGCAACAGATGTGGGTAAGAAGGAGCTGCCAGTTGGTTTACGAAATAGATTCACTGAATTTTATGTTGACGAACTCACAGAGAAAACTGATCTCCAATTACTTGTTAGTTCCTACCTGGATGACTTGAATTTACCATCAAATAAAGTCGAATCGATTGTAAATTTTTACCTCAGAGTTCGTAATGAAGCAATCAACTCATTGAACGATGGAACTGGACACAAGCCACACTTCAGTTTGAGAACATTGTGTAGAGCATTGAGTGTAGCTTCCCAAAATCCTTGTGGAAATGTCCTCAGGTCTCTGTATGAGGCATTCTGCTTGAGTTTTTTGACTCAATTAGATAAGAATTCGTACCCAGTTGTCCAGAGGCTCATAGCCCAAGTAATCCTCGATAAAGATACCATGAAAGGCACTTTAAAAGCCCCAATACCAAAGCCAAGATGTGGAAGTGATGAAGATTACATTAATTTCGAGGGCTACTGGGTGATAAAAGGAACTCTAGAGCCAGAGAAACTTGATAATTACATTTTAACAAGCTCAGTACGTCAAAATCTCAAGGATCTAGTCAGAGTTGTGTCAATAGGAAAGATGCCAGTTCTTCTTCAGGGTGATACATCAGTTGGTAAAACCAGTTTGATCACTTACCTTGCAAAATCATCAGGTCATGTTTGTGTTCGTATCAACAATCACGAGCACACAGATTTGCAGGAGTATGTTGGTAGTTATGTGGCCAGTGACACTGGAAAACTAGTCTTCAAAGAAGGTATTTTGGTTGAAGCAATGAGAAAGGGTTACTGGATTATTCTGGATGAATTGAATCTAGCCCCAAGTGATGTTTTGGAGGCTCTCAATCGAGTACTCGATGACAACAGAGAACTCTTTATCCCTGAGAACCAGCAGACAGTTAAGGCACATTCTAATTTTATGCTATTTGCAACACAAAACCCTCCAGGTGTCTATGGAGGCAGAAAAGTGTTGTCGAGAGCCTTTAGAAATAGATTTGTCGAGCTTCACTTTGATGAAATACCACCAGCTGAACTTGAAGTAATTCTCCATGAACGCTGCTACATGCCTGATTCCTACTGCAAGCAAATCATCAAGGTCATGACTGATCTACAGATGAGACGAAAGAGCACAGCAACTTTCTCTGGGAAACATGGCTTCATAACGCTGAGAGATTTGTTCAGGTGGGGAGAGAGGTTTAGATTAGCTAAAGGTCCTGCAGAAGGATTGTACGACTGGAATCAACATTTGGCTGATGAGGGGTACCTAGTACTGTCTGCTAAAGTGAGAAAGCCTGAGGAAGCTGAAGAGATCAGACAAGTCATCAAGAAACATCTTAAAAGAGATGTTGATCCACAGAACCTATTCTCATTGAGTGAGAACACTTCAAGTGTGACTAAATCCATCCTTGAAGCTATTCTGAATAAAAAAATACCTGGATTTGAACACATTGTCTGGACCTATCATATGAGAAGAATGGCAGTACTGGTGACTAAATCCTGCCAGTTTAAAGAGCCTGTTCTACTCGTGGGAGAGACTGGAGGTGGTAAGACGACAGTCTGTCAGTTAGCCGCTGCAATGAAGGAGAAACATCTTTACAGTGTCAATTGCCACATGCACACAGAGTCTTCTGATTTCCTGGGGAATCTACGACCAGTGAGGGATCACAGCGATGAAGACAATCAGAAGTTGTTTGAGTGGGTTGATGGACCACTGATAACAGCAATGAGAGCTGGAGATATTTTTCTAGCTGATGAGATATCTCTTGCTGATGACAGTGTATTGGAGAGAATGAATTCATTGCTGGAACCTGAACGAAGTCTTCTTCTTGCTGAAAAGAGCACAGACACTAATGTTGATTCAAATCAGTTGAATAGTGTCATCACAGCTCATGAGGACTTTTGCTTTATTGGAACGATGAATCCAGGTGGAGATTATGGTAAGAAAGAACTCTCTCCAGCTCTTAGAAATAGATTCACTGAGATTTGGTGTGAGGGATGCACTGATAACTCTGATCTTCAAGTAATCATTAAACATAATTTAGTTCCACGTTCTCACATTGACAAT
Source organism: Coelinius sp. EB29 (assembly GCA_035578325.1). NCBI lineage: Eukaryota > Metazoa > Arthropoda > Insecta > Hymenoptera > Braconidae > Coelinius > Coelinius sp. EB29. Next base: position 985,910 of record JAOZGT010000005.1, on the reverse strand, counting down.
CAGACAATTGCAGAAGCCATTATCAGTTTCTTGGACTGGTTGAGGTCTTCTGAAGTTGGTAAACGGTTCCCTGTGAGTATTAGAGATGTTTTGACTTGGGTTGATTTCATGAATTCATCGAGTAATTTGTCTACAAGTGACGCTTATTATCATGGTGCTTGCTTGACGTATATCGACAGTCTGGGCTCTGGTGTAACTGGAACTGAGAGTTGTGAGAAGTTGGAGACATTCAGAAGAACTGCTATTGGTTTTTTGAAGCATCAAATAAGACAAAATTTTGAGAGAGCAGATGACAATCTTATACAAACAGATATTGCAGAAAATTCTGAACAATTATTCGGTGTGGCACCTTTTTACATTCCAGTAGGACCAAGTGGTAAATGTGATGATGTTGGTTTCACATTCACAGCTACGACGACAAATGCAAATACTTTGAAAGTATTACGTGCTCTGCAGTTGAAGAAACCTTTGTTATTGGAAGGAAGTCCTGGAGTTGGAAAGACGAGTTTAGTATCAGCAATAGCAAAAGCCTCAGGACATTGTTTGTTGAGAATTAATTTGAGTGATCAGACTGATGTGTCTGATTTATTTGGAGCTGATTTGCCTTTGGAGGGGGGCAAGGGGGGACAATTTGCATGGAAAGATGGTCCTTTCTTGAGGGCTTTGAGGGCTGGAGACTGGATACTACTTGATGAATTAAATCTAGCCTCACAATCTGTACTGGAGGGTCTCAATGCTTGTCTTGATCATCGTGGAGAAGTTTACATTCCAGAGTTGGGGAAGACTTTTGTAGTTAAACCTGGAACTAAATTATTTGGTTGTCAGAATCCATTGAGACAGGGAGGAGCTAGACGAGGACTTCCAAAATCTTTTTTGAACAGATTTACTCAAGTATTTGTTGATGCTTTGTCTGATGATGATTTGAGGATTATTTCACAGTCTCAATTCCCTGAATTAGGGGAAGAATTAATTGGAAAGATTATCAAGTTTAATTCGAAAGTGTCCTCAGAGGTTGGAGTCAGCTGGGGCCACTATGGTGCCCCTTGGGAAATGAATTTGAGAGATATTACGAGATTGTGTGAATTAATTTGCTCGGATATGAAGAAATCGACGTTGGAGAAGAGCTTGTTGGCTGCTGTAACACTTGTTTATAGTGATCGATTGAGGTATATCGGTGATAGGCACAGCCTTTGTAAGATTTATGGAGAGATTTTTGAGAGAAATGAGGAAATGAATTTTTGGCATGGGAAACAGCCAGTCATGAATGTCACTGATGAACATTTGTATCTTGATAATGTGGCTGTGAAGAGGACAGACAAATCTTACTTTGAGGATCATAATTTACTGGTGATGAGGAGCCAGATGCCTGCACTCAAGAGCTTGGGGTATTGTGTCAACATGAACTGGATGCCTATTCTTGTAAGTATGAAAAACAATCTTTTGTATTTGGTTGAATTAATTCAGTAGTGAATTGATGAAGAAATCAAATGATGAATCCAGGCGAAAAATTTGAAGCATTTCTTTTTTTTTATGTGTATCTTGAGAAGGAAAATGTCGCGAGAAATTTACCGAGAGATTTTTTTCGTGGAGAACTTTATGATCTACTAAAAAGAACTCGGAAACTTTGAAACTTTCTGATAAAATCCTAATGATGATTTATGTGGAATAGAATTTGATTATTTTTCTTTCATCTCGGTGATAGGTGGGACCATCTGGAGCTGGAAAGAGTAGTGTTGTTAGAGTGCTGGCACAGCTGACTGGACAAAAACTACGCTCGATTGTTGTGAATTCTGCTATGGACACAACAGAAATCCTGGGTGGCTTCGAACAGGTGAGTCACAAAAATATTAATTTCTACCGATTTTATGGCGTTACTAAGGCATCATGCGCGCTAATGCGCGCGACGACCTTCCGGTAAGCGCTGTAGCGCATAACAATTATACATTTTCTGCAAAATCATACACTTTCTATCATTTCTTAACATTTCGAATGTGAAAGCTTGTTATATGTTTGTACTTATACTGCCCGAATACTCAGACCTCCCAAGGAACACTGCAAGATAGTTAAAATAGATAATTTTTCGAAATTGGCCATTTTGATTAAAGAATAGTTCACCTCAAATTTCGACCCATCAAAAATTTTGTCTTTTCGATTCTTTCTCGTTTGATATCTTCAAAATAGCTTCCCGGCTACTCAGAACTCGCGGAAAAAAGTAGAAAAGAGTTGAATTACAGAAAATGTCAAAATTGGCCCTCTTGATTGGAGAATGGCTCACCCACGAAACCGGCCCATCCGAAATTTTCTCTTTTCGATTCTTCCTCGTTTGATATCTTCAAAATAGCCGCCCGGCTACTCAGAACTCGCGAGAAAAAATGAAAAATCGTTAAATTAGAGAAAATGTCAAAATTGACCATTTTGACTGAAGAATGACTGACCCCCGAAACCGGCCCACCCAAAATATTGTCTTTTCGATTCTTTCTCGTTTGATATCTTCAAAATAGCTTCCCGGCTACTCAGAATTCGCGGAAAAAAGTAGAAAAGAGTTGAATTACAGAAAATGTCAAAATTGGCCCTCTTGACTGAAGAATGGCTGACCCCTGAAACCGGCCCACCCAAAATTTTGTCTTTTCGATTCTTCCACGTTTGATATCTTCAAAATAGCCGCCCGGCTACTCAGAACTCGCGAGAAAAACTGGAAAATAGGAAATTGTCCACCTAAAAAAAAACCATGGATGAAAACTGTCATGGCGGCCCACAGTTCGTGATTCGTGATTGGTTAGTCATGGTGATCGCCATGTTGAATTTCATGGGTATGGGGAAATAATGCTCCATTTTCATGAAAAAAATCGTTTTCATCATTTGAATATGAAAAATTTACGCAATTTTATTAATACACTCTTATTCTATTGCAATTTTTTGATAGAAAATTCCCGGCATAAATTTCACGAGTTTTTTGAGTTGTATTTGCTTTCATTTACGATTAAAAAATCCAATTGCAGGCGGCAATCCAATCGACATATTCAAAATAAGGAGAGAAGGTATAAGGTATAAGGGAAAAATGATATAATCAGAACAAGGGAATAAATTACAATGAGACAATTCGTAACTATTGAACTTGGAGTTTTGATATGAGGAACGAATTTTTAAATAATTGAATATTCTCCAAGTTCTTTCAAAATCGTTAGAAGAGAAGAAAAAAAAACACTTGGATTTGATAAAGCAAGTCACGCTGGGGTACAATCGTCATAACGAGGTAATTTATGGCTGTGAGAAAAACTACTCACTGTTGTTGTAATCATTCACTGATGTTAACATTCCTAATGCCCGAAATGTTTTTTTGCCTCTTGATATAATGGATCTGTCGGCATTCTAATGGGTCTTCTTACACTTTAGAGATCTGACATTTTTTCATTATTCAGAAAAAAAATAGAGACTTGCCGTCATCGAATTAGTTAAGTGTGAAAATTGAATGAGAGGAGAGGTGTTGTGTATTAGGATATTTTGGGTATGGATGAGGAGTATATTTTATCGATAGTAGGATCACTTATTTTTCTTTTGAAAATTCAGAAGCTATTCCTCCACCAGGCCACCCCGATGAATATCCAATCGAGAAATTGACCAGAAAAACATTTTGAAGTATGGAAAAAAAATATCAAAGTCGAAAACTCAAATTTCGCATGGGTTATTTTACCTTTAGACACTTGCCCTCTCTTTTGACATAGTAAAACGACTTTTTTTCTACTCACGATTAAGGAGCTATTCCTCCTGGACCCCCTGATGAATATCCAATCGAGAAATTGACCAGAAAAACGTTTTGAAATATCGAATGGAAATGATGATCAACGCCCCGGCCGCTTGCGGCCAGGGTGGCGCTAGTTGTAAAGAAAAAAACGGTTATAACTACACATGAATAACAAAAAAAAAAAAAACTACACATGTACTGCGCGCAATTCCATACAAACGAAACGATAACATTCTCGTAGTCATGGAAATCATTAATTGATCCATTGATCCATCAACCAATCAGAACATGAATAAAAAGTTAACAATCAAGACAATGTTTCATTGTCAATCAACTTTATGATAAAGGATTGATGCTCGTTTACGTAATTTAGATTTAAAGGATTCAATTAGACTTACATGGAACATTTTTATTGAATCATTGCGTCATTCACACTTACAAACTAGTGAATATTCACAAATTTGTTCTTAATTATCGATAACTCGATAAATCGGTATTTCATTCTCATTTATAGGCACATTTCTCACCACTCGCAATGAAATCATAAATCATAGAAATTTCAATGCCCAATTATACGTTAAATAGCCACAGAATCTACAACATTCCCTTAATTTATTCGACATTTATTAAAAATCAAGCTATTCAATTTTTACATAAATTGAGACAAAAATAAAAATTGAACGAAATTGATGGAAAATATTTAGATAGATATTTTTGATACAAAGTGGACCCAAGACGTCTCAGTAAAGTGCACTTCTATGTCAATTTCAGGTGCAATGAAAATGATTAAATATGAGTGTGTGAAAATAATTCAATTCCTATCGTTAAATCAATTCCAAAAATTAATCTATAGGTTCATTAAATAGATGATTAAATATTGGCATCTCAATGATCAACTATTAACATGAAATTTGCAATAATCTAATTAGCTAATTGACGTTTTTTCTACCTGTTTGACCATTCTGATGGGCGGAATACATTAAATGAGCAATTTTTTTTCTTAATGATTAATTCTTCGAAAATAATACTCTGTACTTGGCACATAAAAACAGCAGCAAATATATCCATTACTTCGAAGTAATTAATGAATACAGAGACGAATGAAATATTGGCTAATTTATTTACAATATTCAACTTTTACTCTCATAATTTTAGATTTTGTGCTTTACCTTTTTATTTAATGTTCATTAGAACATTTATCTTCACATTATCATGAATGTTTTTTACTATTTTGGGGGAATTAAAAATGAGATTTTTGCTCGAGAAATTGCGAGGGAGAGATAGACATAATTTATAGATACAATTGAGTTATAAAAATCATTCTAAACACTGACAATAGATGATAAATCATTGATATACATATCACGTGAGAATTTACACTTATAAATGAGTCTTTTCGATTTAATTTATGGTGAATTAGCTGAGAGTTATGAATAGTTTATTTAGAAATTATCTATTAGCCACCAACAAATTATCAGTAGTTATATTTCACATTTTTCTTCTTCATTGGTACGAAAATTGCTAAATCTAATGATAATAAATTCGTTGGTGCAGTTGTAGAAATAGATAGGAGAGAGGGGGAGAGGAAATAATAGCTAAACGTCATGTTACATCGTAGAACCAACAATTATATGTCTACGATTTGTTTTCAAAGATTGGAAAATCAGTCTGTGAAGATATAAATACTTTGGCTAGACGAGTGCTCATTGAAATATGGATTGTGATGAAGATGCTTTGTAAAAAAATAATTCCGCACTGCTGTCGATTAGGTTTTTTCTATTTGAATGGAATGAGAGGTTTTACACATTTTTTTTCATTAGAATCATTGCATTCAGAATGATCCAAGTGTTCTGACAATTTTCTTAAACTAAATTCATCTCGATAGTTCACATGACGTCAATTATAGATATTTTAACAAAATCAATTTCTTATTCCATCATTTTTCAGAAATGAAAATAATTGAAAACCTTAATTTAAGTATTTTAATTGTTTCATTGTCTTTTATTGTTCTGCTATGTAATTCATAATCACAATTCGATGATGGAAAAATTGGAAAATCACAAAAAAAAAAATTATCCGGCACTTGGATCTCCTCACAACATAATTTCCGGTATAATAAAATGATAGGAGATGATAATTCAAAAATTTCCACTCAGATATCGAATAAAAATTATTCACTATGCATATTACTACTCGTTGGGCTGCTCGCAGTATTCACGTCACTCATATCAAGGGGAGGTGGAAGCAATAGGCTCGGTCGTCTTGATAATTTCTCCTCGTACAAGCTTGAGACACTCTTAGGCCGTGGTATAATTATGCTCCAGGGATCAGGTGTCACACTGATTGGTTCGTCTTGCTGCGAATAAATAATTCAGTCCAGAGATTTCCCATTACTTTACTAATCGAAAATTTCATGATTAATTCATTAAGCATCAATGGAAATCGATTGATAAATATTTAATGAGTAATTGGGATTACTCAGTAATTTATCGATTATCAAGTTTTCATTATTAATTCAAAAATTGAAAAAAAAAAATTTGATTTTTAATTAAATTGACAATTTTATTGTCCTCACCGGAAGATATTTTGCTGCGGGTGGTAAGGGAGGTTTCAGTTGTGCAATGTCACTGAGATCACAGGCTGAAACAGCTGTGGGTAGGGGTGGAGCTGGTGGAGAGGGTACATTAAGTGGTGGCTCGTATCTGGGTGGTTGTACCGACTGCAGAGGACTATTTATCTCTGATCCTAGGATCCATCGGGCTATGCTCTCGCAGCAGCCGCAGCATACATCAGAAATACCCTGGCGAAGGCCTCGATGGAGGGTTAAAAAGAGAGCTGGATTGACGAATGCATGGACATATGCGATGTGCAGGGTTACCTGTAGAGAAATGATGAATAAATTTGAAGGGAAGAAGAATTTTTCAATGATACCCCGTCTAACTCATCGATAGATTCCATTAAAATTGATTTTTTCATCAACAAATTGAATTTCAAGAACTTTTACAATTCCATTTGTTTCAATAGAATGGAATGAATTGAAAGAGATGAAAAAATTATTATCATTGGATCGTCTTCCTTTTCTTTATCAAAAGTTAATTACCTCGTAACCAGTGGCGTTACCAATCACAGGATGATGTACCAGAGTCACGAAAAACAGTGGACCCCAGAAAATAACATAGGCCGCAGTAATGACTAGGAACATTTTCACCCTCTGCACACCCTCGCGCTCCATCCTCCTCAAGTAATTCCTCATTTTCCGATGCTCCTCCAGTGCACCGCTTCGCTGGAATTTACGAGATCGATTATTCAATTATGTGTATTTCTGTTGCCCCTTGGCGTTGAGAAAACACCGGGATTTTTACTAAAGAAGATGTTCGAGCTTAATTGAACATTATTACTGGGAATATTTGTATTGCTGAGAGTCAAGATATCTTTCTCAATTTAAACAATTTCATTGGGTAATTCTACTTCACTCATTGAGATAAATCCAATTGGTTAGAGGTGATAATAAAATATTGACAAATTTTATTTCATTGGATTTACTAAAATCAATTCTTTCATTGAATATTTCACTATTTCGTTAAATGGTGATTTATTTTGGAGAAAAAGAAATTTTTTTGTAGTTGAAAAAATTCCCAAAAAAAAAAACTGTCTCTGGATATTTTCTAATATGATTCTTCACTCTTTTAACATGTCATCGTTGTCAATTTAACAGTGTATTTTGATTACCTTCTCCCCCCTTTTTTTTTTATTCTCCTCCGACTGTTAGAAAGATCCTTTCCTCCGGTAGTAAAACATGAGAAAACGTTCACTTACGGAGATGAGCTTCGACATTGTTACTGAATACCGTAAAACACTACTATTTTTTCTCTGAAAGTATGCTTCGTACGCAGAAAATGTCAATGATGAATTTTACCTTGGGCGTTGTACCATTCCTTTGGTCTATGGTAGCACCGTCTGTAGCTGGATTTGCGCTCCCATGGCCACCACCTGTCACATTGACAAGCGTTGTGACAAGTCCCGCTACACGGACCTGAGGAGAGAAAAATTGACATTGTAATTACATGAATGATGATAAAAGAGATAAAATACCGGGTGTATCTCAATTGGAATATTGAATGGAATGCCTAGAGAGTATTTTGCCAGTCCCTTTGAACATTTCTCTCCAGTTAAATATAGCAAACAAACATACCAGTGTAAAGACCATCCAGCGTGATATTATTTACTCACCGCCTCCACATTGGCTTTGGTTAAATCACGATGCAATTTTCTCAAGTGAAATAGTGTCAGTGAGACGCATATAACGTTAATAACAATCCAGAGAACATTAAGTATATAATGTCTGAATGGTCCGTGTACAAGAGGGCAACTTGGTGCATTGTGGCCAGATTCAGTGTTTGCTGCTAGTGCACCACTGAGAAATGTTGGACCAAGGTTTATCGTGATACTGGCAAACCATATCATGAATGTGCCAAACAGGACACACTGAAATGTTTAATGGACACAAGTTACGATGACATTAATCTAAGAGTTTGAATCTATTATTTATGGGTACGTAGGTGTTTTATTTTTTTTTCAACGACAGACGACATCTGTCGAGTTGTTTACGATGAATTATGTAATTCAATAGAAAATTCATTATGATGATGCAAATTTTTAATCTATCATGACAGTCATTCGAATTATCCAGATTTACCAGTGGTTTCTAGCCCACGAGTATTTTACCATAAAGTATACATCAGTATATACACTGTAATCAGTCACAACTTGGCCTCAATTCCTACGCAAATAATTCCCAAATGGTAAAATCAGAATACGATAGTTGACATGTAATCATTGTCACTGTTGCAAAATGAATTGGGATTTGAAATTGATAAAACTAGAAAATTGAATTGTGAGGGATTTAATAATGTTGATTAATCAATTAATTATTTTAAAGAAAATTACCTGAGGTGAATCCATTAATAATGGAGCAGTAAGATCAGCTTCTTCGTCACTCTCTGGAAACACTGGACTATCATTGAGTACTGTTGTCAACATATTGACTGTGGAAACAGTCACCAATAGAAGAAAAGCTGTCTCAACAAGAGAACACTTGTGTACTGGTTGACAATTGAGTATGCTAGAGCCCAGTGGTAATAATATAGCAGCTCGGGCACAGTCGACCATTGCCTGATGAAACAATAGTCCTTGTGACCACCTGAAATCCAAACAGTACAACAAACTGTTATATCCACAAGTTTCTACCACCGCAAACGTGTTTGGAGACATTTATTTCATTGTGCTAGAGACAAGCTCGTGGAAACTCCACGATTAGCCCACAATCTTTTTTTTTTTTTTCAGTTTGACTTCTCTCTGCGGGTGGATAGACAGTTGGCTGTCGGGGGATGTTAATGTCTGCTTCAATCATTTTTCATCTTGATGGGTATAACTTGTTTTTTTTATTAAGCTATCTATTCAGGTATTTATCAAAATTTTCTCAACTCCCATCGATTCAGGTATATACAGAAAAAAAACGGAAATTTGAGGAAAATTGAATTTACAAAAACTTACGAACTTAATCTTTAATTCACAACCATTGCTCTCCATGACTAAGTAAAAAGTTGGTTGGAGTTTGCATCTCTTGGCAAAAAGCGTGAATGCGATAGGCGCACCCTGGAAATAGTTGATGAAGTACCTAATCAAATGTGGGAGGGGGAAAAAGGTGAAGTTGGTGCAGTTGCTCGGTGTTAGCTATCTCTTTCATTTGATTATTTGAAACAGGACAAAAAAGGATTGGGGGGAGAGGAAAACCACAGTTACTGCATCGTCTGCAGAGTCAAACTGGTGTGCAATGCCAGGTAATCACACGAGATGCAATGGATTTCTTGCATGTGAGTGGAATGAGGGTAGGCTTAATCTTCAGGGGATGAGTATGCATGGATCTGTGGCATCAAGTGGCTTTGGCTTGTGCACGACAGCACACTCAAGCTCTCCTATGCATTGCAACAGACAGGCCTGTCACACCTGTCTACTGCCATTAATGGTTGGTGGTATACGTGTACGGTGATGGTGAGATGAATATATCGTATGATGCACCGTTGAAAGTGTAATTTACATTTTTGGGGAGAATTATTAATCATTATGGGTGATGTTTGTGAATAATGTCAGAGCAGAATGAATGATTGATGAGTGATTCACCTTCTGAGATGTCGTTTTGTTAGAATGAGAACCATCAGGATTATGTTAGCCCCCATTCCCAGGGCACCTAGACTGAATATCACTGTTGCCTCGGTCACTCCACCTGGATGACATTGGAATACTTTGGTTGCATTGGACGTCACATTACCGGACGCACCAATGCCAAATCGTAGATTTGCGCCAATCATAGCAACAGCAGAACCTGAAAGAGTAAATCAAAAAAGGGGAGAATGAGTTTATAATGTTTGGAATGTCTATTCAACATAAACTGAAATACAAAGTTTTATATTTCGATTTGGTAAAAAGTCTGAAAACTTGTGATATCATTATTAATGAAAGAATAATATAATTCTATGAGGCTCTGAGATTGAAATATTCTCATATGAAATTCAATAAAAACTGTAACTTCATTCAAGCAGATTCCAATATCTAAAATCGATTAAAACTGAATATAAGAATGTCATAAAAACAATGAAATTCATTGTCTCATATTGCATCTTATACGAACATTAAATTATGCATAAATGTTTCTCATATATAATAGTTATCCAGATAAATTCATCAGAATTTCCTGAACTATTCTCGACTCAATCGAGCGTTCCATTCATTGAAGGGGAGAAAACGCTCAATTGGTCGCGCACTCGCTCGTGTGCACACAACACTTCAGGTGATTCAGTTCACCGATGTGACGAATGAAGAGCAAAAACCCTCATTATATCCTTTTTATTGTCAATTTCGACATTATTACCTTTTCTCCATCGCTTTTTTTCTCGTGTAAATATTTATTCGTATATTTAAAAAAAAATTTGTTTTTCAAATTTCCCCAATCCCAAAATATCCGTATATACCTCATAAAGTGTAAACAGAATATTTAGCCCTGCATTTGAAATATAGTTTTCAGAGTGTGAAGTGGAATGATTAAATTCGTTATCAATGTTCCACATTAAAATTGAATTATCATACATATGAATATTTATAACGAAAATTCTGAATGTGACGTTACCCCGGGCTCTCCATTCGTCTGCAGGTGGCAGGAGACCGACCCAGATGAGATTTCTCATTAAAAGATCTTAATGACTCGGTGAAGAGAATTTCTCAAAGTTTAATAATAGTATATCCGCTTCTTTCACCTCAAAAGTTCTTTTTACTCGTAATTATCTATATTTCTCATCGGCATTCATTTTCAATTTAAAAAAAAACCATACGAATTATTACATTTACCGGGAGTTATTTTTCATTATATTCACTGTTACGGAAATTGGAGGTATAATTATTGGATCCAATTGAAATGCTGATTGTGCAGCTTCGAGTAAACTCGTTAAAAACGGAGGGGACATGACCGTGGTTCTCTTTATTCTTCACTTCACTTATATTTCCTACCATTTTTTCCGTGAGGAATATTTAACGACTCGAATGTCTCACGACTCTCGAGATTTTTTGACGACTTTAAAGTTTAATATCTACACATTTATTGAGCACGTCTTTAATCTCATTTAATCTCTACAATTGGTAGTATTTTTTGTTATCATATTTTTGGTTTATTGCAGAAAAAATTTTGATTGAGATTATTTTTTATAATTTGCAATTTTTCTCACTCTGTGATTATTTTCATTAATTATTTCAACTTTGATACAATTTCACAATTGTTACTTCCACTCCTTATACAGTCCAAATAATTAAATACCCACAACTTGTGACTCTCTCCCTCTTTATTTGTCTCAATATTGAATTTTTTTATTGTCCTCCTGTTAAATTGCATTTTTAACAGCAGCAAGTATACAGTAGTCATCTCCATTTTCTTGTGGCAGTGACACGAGAGAATTCAGGTGAAACGCTTGAGACATCAAAGGAGGATTCACCACTGCTGGGTTTCATGCTGGAGAAACTGACAAATTACTGTTACGAATTCTGAAAGACGAACCCTTAATGGCTAACTCATGGGGAAAACAAGAGCACTTGACCTGTTCGCGTAGTTAATTTGTGATTATAGAGGAGCAAGTGCTATTTTAATAGTTCAATTTATGGTTTTAATGAGAAGATGATGATGATTAATGAGTTACCAATTGGGCTGGACTGATTGAGTCAAGAGAATATTGAAATTGAAATCAATTACTGGAGCGTGAACTCATTTTTCCATCGAGAATAACTTGGATTTTCTGAATGTCACTGATTAATCCATTAATTTGTTTTTCAGGTCGTTGAGAGATATTTAATTGACAATTGTCAATTCTCCCCCCCCCCTCTCCCCTCTCCAACTCATTTCTTTCTATTTCATCCAATTGAATTCTTTATGATACAACAATGTGGGTCTTTGGGTCATCAACTTTATCCAACTCTGTGCCAGCAGAGTTTTCAAATCGAATTCTATTCAAATATACTCTCGATACTTTATTCTGTTGACATGGACATTAGGTTGTTGACTCGGTAGATGGTGCACGATCCTGAAGGCGTGAGGATATAAAAATTCAATTTCAATAAAGTGGTGGATTTGATTGATTTTAGTCTTTTCTCTATTGGAATTTCTGATTAAGTGATTGATTTTTTTTTTTTACTCGTGATAAATTCAATTTTTTGAATCAGCAATCTTGGTGATTATTCCAGAGTTTACGAGAGGAGAAGTTGGAGGATTGAGTAGTTAGTTTACTTGGTAATTTATGAATCTCTGGAGTTTTCTGAGATTCTTTGCATTATTCATTTTCACTCAATAATTTTCTTTTCTTTACTATCAATAAATTCATGAAAAAACTTGACTAAATCAATCATAAAGAAAATTCAACATATTCTCCCCTCCATACCCCTCAATTAACATGTTGAACAAGTCAACGATAAATCAAATATCCGTATGAAAATAGTAAAAAAAAGCTGAATCGATGCGAGAATCCACCCCACTCGTTTCTCCATGCCCGCAAATTCTTAAAACCTCTCTATCGTCTCCATATACGAATAGAGCTTTTCCTCCCCCAACCGTTAAAATATCTCACGGCAATATTGCACCTCTTAACAAGTGGTTTTTCAATCAAGTATAACACGAACAACGCGTTTTCTCGATATTTTTAAAAACACGAGAAAAGAAAAAAAATTGAATAAAACAACCCGATGCGTTAGGAAAAGAAAATTTTCATTAAGATAAAACTTGACGTGAGAAATGAGAATTGTGTGAACGAGCTGTACTTTACATACCCCAGACATGTAGCTCACGTTGATACAGAGCTGATGGTATTTCCATTTCAAAGCTCGCATCAATCAATAGATTCCGACAGACAGTCGTTAACAGACCGTTGATCTCTAGTTTCTACTGTTATCTCCTGTACTTCATTTGTTAATTCATGGGGAGTGAAAAAGCAACAAAATTGGGACATTTGAATTGGAGTGTGTCATGGTAATTCTCACAGTGGAGATCCCCAATTTGTGTTGCTTAATATGTGGGTGCTTTCACTTGGTGATGAGAATGAGCCAGTATCGATTTTCCTCCATCAACCGAGCGTGATGGAGACGTACCATAGAGATCTCTCAAGTGGCACTTGGAGTACGTGATGATGCATCACATACACAGTGACATATTGAAAAGATAAAGTCAATCTTCAACATTATTCATCAAAAGTTTCAAATAATCAAAGTGCTGATGATAAAGACAATTCTAGGAATAATCTTCTCGTTAATTTTATGACGTCAGAAGCTCAAATCATGTAGTGATTAATCATCAATGGAATAAATCCTCCTCCCAATTTATCTCGATAATATACTTTTCGCATATCCGACAGACGTTGAAGCGATAAAAGGATACGTTTTCGATATCCACGTATCTAGCAATGCCTCCGTAAATCCTTGGCTTTATAAAGCGTAAACCACGGATTGAAAAAAAAAAAAAAAAAAGTTGAGAATAAAGAAAATCCGAGGATGAAGGCACACGGCCAAGAGAAGAATCATTTTCTTCCTGAAACGGAATTTATCCAGTCCAGTTGGTGGATGTATTCTCCTTTTTTAACATTATTTTTCTTATTATTTTCCATTAAAACTCAATTTATAGTTTGTGGTTTAAAATCACTTTCATAGTTTTTTTTCTTTTTCCTGTTGTTTTTAGTCGTTGAAATATCAGGGCTGAGAGTAGGTATTCCATCACTTTTTCTCTCCCTCTTCATTGTTTGGACTTGACGGTTTAATGAACTTTCAGTAATTGATTTTCATTGTTTTCTATTTGCTTCTCACTATCGATGATTTTTACTTCTATTTCATCTCCCTTTTTTAAATCACCAGTGCATAAACTGAAAAATAATTGCAACTCTGATTTTTACTGGACGGTTTATTTGGTACTGTTGGAAATCTAATTATATCGACAGCTGTTATTATTTTCCTCGGGATATATAAATGAAAATTTTTAAATCGCATACGTGCGTTAAATAGAGGATAGCCATTTTTATTTAATTGTTTATTTTCAAATTATCTCTGTGACAAAATTTTTATTAATTAATCATGAAAATTTAATAGACATTTCCCCTTTAATCTCTCTACTTGTGTAACCAAAGTTTTAAGGTTGTAATCCAGGAACAAGTAACATTCAACTGAATGACACTGTAACTGTTTCCTCTCTCATTTTCTCCTCAATGTTCCACCAAAAACTTTGGCTGTACCAAGTGTTCATCTTGTTAAAATGTGCATAAATTTAACTTTTCCATTTTTCCTTCATTATAGTTACTTCTTTCGTTTCTTCTACCACTATTCTCCTGAGGTAAGAAAAACTCTCAGTTGGAATGAAATTCTCGGATGATAAAGTTTCTTACAAAATTATGAAGGAACTGAAAAGTCTGGTGACCTTTGATTGAATTCATTGGTCGTTTTTTTTTTTCTATTCAAGATTAATCGCCTCCATTTGACCAATCTCTCAGTCCTCTTGAATCTTCTCACTGTAAGAGAAGAGATCACGAGTTGCTCAAAAGGATTGAAATTGACATGCGACAGAAGCCAAGATTCCATTGTGGTGAAAATCTTCAGTAAAACCCTCACCTCAGTGCAATTCTACAAGTACTTCATACACTCTGCATCATTAACATGACCATTCATATGTAAATGTAATTGCGGTCTCTTTGCTGAAGCAATCTCAGTGCTCCCAGCTGGATCATTCCCTTGGACCTTGTTAAACTGTCAAGTGCATAACATTCACACTATTACCTTCATTGTTACCCTTTTAATTAGATTAAACATCCTTCCTCCTGAATGAGTTCAATGAACCATATGAAACTGATACATTTGACCCTCAGACTGACCCCAGAGTATAACAGAAGGGATAGTTGAAATGACTCCCTGGAGTTGTAATTCGCTAGATTCTATCTCGAGAAATCTTGGCCCACATTCCACTGGGCACAGTACTGCTGAGGTGTACATAGACAGGGGTTTCGGCTTGGTTAAATATGTTGGGGGCATGATAGCTCTGGCAGTAAACAGAGACCGAGAGTTGCCTTTCCACTTGGTATCCTGCTAACGTCAGAAGGGTCAAGTGGATAATGTGGATGCTATCCAAGTTTGTCTATTCTCCAAAACAGGTACAAGGCTTCTTATAATTTCCCTATTGCTGTAGAGTTCTGTATCTCTATTAAGGCTGGAATATAATTGATAATCGATTGTTGATTAATGATTACGAGATGTGGTAGGTGTTGGCAGGGAATGGCCACTGAATTGGGCATTAAATTCTGATTATGAACTGGGGTTGTTGATTATTCCTGACCATGAAGCTTTTGCTCTGTAGAGAGATAATGTGGAGGATTTATGGGCACAGTTGAAATTTTTTTGATGGGTTTAATTCTAGTGTGGATTTGACACTCTACCACCGTTATTTCAATTAAGCAATGAAATGCATTATCGATTGCTCTAATTACATATTATTGGTTGCAATTGGTTCAATGGTAATTCGATAATTCAGATAGCTCGTACATGTTAAATTCAACATGTTAAAACTTTGTAATACGCTTCTCTGTAGATTCTTTTTTTTTTTTCTCTCTTGATAGCTTGGTGAAAAGGATAGAGGGAATAATGGCTATGAAAATGTCCTGGAGTACCCACTCGAGACGCTATCAGCTCCATATTTTTTAAATTGAGTTTTCAACTCTGTGTCTCGCAATTTAGCTTTCAAGTCTGGGGACAATTAATCAGCGTGAGAGAGGGTAAAACTCACGGTGGATTTCAGAGTTGAGAGATTTTTAGGTCTCGAGGGAAGAAAAAGTGGCTACACGTTTAAAATGAATTTACCTTTATGATTATCTGTATTTTGTGAGCAGGTATTCAAAATGTAGAACAACTTTTTGTGGAGAATAGAAGGCAACACGTTCACATGGCAACGGAAAAGTGTTCTGTGGTCCTACAATGTATATCCAAGGAGCGACAGTTTTGTTGGATTTGTGCCATAATGACATTTCACAGAATGTTGGAGATAGGGGCTGAGGTAAAGGCCAACCAAAGCGTCTATTACTGAGAGACAAGTTGAAGTGACGGGAGAATGGTGGAAAATGGACGATAAGAAAGTGACGACGTCACCAGCAGATGATGGTTGAATGTGAAGAAATCAAAATTTCATGAAAGGATTTTGTCAACCGCATCTCTACCAATTTTCACTGGAAGATTAGAAAATATTTTGAAATATTAATTCAAGGATTTCCATAGAAATTGATAGCATTCTTCAGTGAAACTTTGCAATTACGTGGAGCCCATATGATTTTGACCCTCTTTACCGCTCAGTAGATTCAGTACAGAGAACTGAGTAAAGTTTTCAACACTTGTTAGAGGCTTTGAAGTTTTGTTTCAAGCACACAACTCTCGAAAATCACTTCAAGTCAACCAATGCTTTGAGAGCATGTACTCTTGAATGAAAGTGTTGGAGTCGTTTTCAAAAGAATATCATTGATACTTTAGGATCGATACAAGCAGTTTCAACAAGCCAATAATTTACTTTTCACAAGTTTGTTTTTTTTTTCTACGAATACCAATAATTTAATGTCTACCTTTATTTGATTATGACTGCAGAGTTTATTTTCTTTGTTGGATAATTCTCCATTTTCTTTGACAGTCTGTCGTGAGAAGACTTCTTTGTGAGTCAGGTGAAGGTTCTCCAAGTGTATTTAGACCAGAGTCAGCGCATTTCTGGTAGCATGCACTTGAGACACTGTGAAAAACTCCTCTACTTCTTATTTATTTTTCATTCACGAGTACCACTGAATATTCAACGCATTCCTTGAGGCATGTCGCTCACGTTTTTTTTGTTGTTTTATTGCTCAGTGAATTCGAGTCATGTTCTCCAAAATCCACACCAAATTTTTCCCCTCGACTATCGTATTCTCCTCCTTTTATTTTGGTCTCCAGAGAGCTTGTGATCCATGGAGCATATCGTCACTCCAGTCACTTCTGATCAGAATGATTTTGCATTTGAGTTGTATAACATGAGATAGAAAAAAAAAAGCTATCTCATTTCCAAGGATCCATCCACTGGTACAGTATCGATCGATATCTTCTTTCAGTTTTTTATTCCAGTAATTTTTTCTCTTCCATCGACTTGGACCGACCAAACGCTATTCGCTTGAGTGTACGCCTCTCTCCTATCCACATTTCGATGGATAGATGTATTCTGAATTTTTCATTCCATCCCGATACCCCCGAGAAGCACATATTGACCAGGACTGCTATACGGTCTTTTCTCTTTACGAAATTCTTTTCGGTCATGTCACGTTTTTAATCAAAACCTTGTTTTTAGCTTCAAGGCTAGTTGAGGAGAGAAAATCATTTACTAGAATTTTTAACCTTTTCAAATCGAAGGAAAATCACAGGATTAAAATACCTGTTTTGCTCCAGTATTTTTTTTTGTGAATATGACAAGCTCTTCATTTTATAAAATTAATTTTTCTAATATAATTCAAGCAAGATGGGTCATTTTTTTCCAATTAAAGATGGAATTATCTTGTCTGTTTGATGGAATCCCTCGATACTTTTAATTTCCTCATGTTTTCAAACATAAATACCGATTATTGAATCATCAATAATATCCTAAATTCGAAGAATTTTTTTTTTCCCCTCTATTGAATAAAAATAACTTCAATTCCCCTCTGAATAATTCTAGTACTTGAGAAGTACTTTATATGGCCCAAGTTTACAGCCCCCATAGGCTGAAGTTTACTGGTTTCAGTTCAAGATAGTACATTAATCTGTCTTTACACTGGCTGCAACATGTGTTTAGATCAAAATTACATGGGTACCGTAACGCAGCTGTAAAGCCATGTATTTATCACACCGGTGGGATATTAGGATTATAGCTTTACCTTCATCCAGTCACAAACAGAGGTTTATAATTAACCGTTCTCTGTAGTAATACATTTGCATAATTCATTCATAAAAGAGTAAAATTACCTTTTAACTTAATCGCAAGTTGATTCAACTAGACACGAATAAAATGGAGTGTGTACACCTGGTGAATTTTTTTTTCCCATCCTGTTTTTAAAAAAAAACAAGAGAAAAGAGCAGGAGCGGTGAAAATGAGTAAAGTCTCTGGAACTAATTCAACGATGCGTGATAATGAGGAGCGCTTTGATGACCGGATGAAAGAGAAAATTCCGAGTGGGAGGAAAATTGAAAAAAAAAAAAAAAATGTGAAAAATTGATAGAATTGAATCAAAACCGTTCTACTCTAGTTAATGTAAAAGAAACAAGAGACATATTTTTCCATCAGCTGTGCTTTTTGGAACTCCTCTAATCTCATTTCCCCCAGTATCCATGAATCCTTTCAACTCTACTCATCGTTCCATGAAGCTGTACAAACGTATATATCTACAACCAAATGAAATTACGGGAAAGGATCATCTGATTCGAAGAGACAGATTCTTCACCGAAAGTCTATTATCCCCGAAGCAAACAATTCCAGAAAAAACAAAATCCAACAGAGATATTCTGTTCATGTTTCCTCGAGATTTCTCTAAAACCACACGATTGTGTATCTAAGATGTTCAAAGATGTTCTGAAATGTCCTCCAGGACTCCAGAAACTGGAAGCATGAATATTTAATTGTCCCAGGAGATCACTTTCTCTTGTCTCAGACTCACAAACCCTCCAAGTTTATAATGAACAACAAGAGAATAAAAAATTTCACCACAGTGAGTCTTTGCATACTCTCAGACTATCATTGAATTAAGCTCAAGAATTTTTAATTGTGTAAACGAAAGCCACTTACCGGCAGCCATTTCGTTATGCGTCAGCTCCAATCTTCCACCCTCCCTTGTAGGTCACCTTTTTTTCCTTCTCTACCCCTTTCTTTTAAGGCAAATATGCCCCTTTGTCACCCTCCCCCACCCCACCCTCGGTCTAATTGGCCTGGCGGCGTCTCGACGCTAGTAACGCATAAAGGGTACCTCTCTGATCGATCCTACAACGATCAACTTGCATCAACGCTCTGTGTCCTGATGGCCACCTCATTCTTATCAACATCTTCTTATTCCTATTGCTTCCTCGAGAACAGGATTCAGAAAATTACTCAGCTATTATCCACTCGATATAATCTGAAAATTAAAAATTATGGCCATGATTTATACTGATAAAATAACACAGAATCCATTTATTTTTGATGATTCATTTTATGGAGTTTGCAAAGCATAATTATACAAATAAATGCTCTATTACTTCAGATATTTAACGTGAATTAATGATCAAACTTTTCTACTTATTGCACTCAATTACATAATTGTGTTTCAGGGTCAAGAGTTTAGAGTTGATTATTACACTTGATCAACTCTTCTGTGAATTATTCAGTAAATAAAATAAGAAATTGGAGTAATTGATAGTAAATTGAGTAGTGAATGAACAAGTCGAATTTAATTTTTTTTCTTTTCCAGCCAAAAATCCTGTCAATTTCATGTATTCAACTGAATTACAAAATCCGTTCATCACATCTAATTCTTCCCCATTCTCTCCTCAACAACAACAAGTGTTTTAGCCTACAATTTAATTACAATTTCGAGTGTTTAATTGTTGTTAATACTCACTCAAATTCTGAGAGTTTCTGCGTTCAGACGAAATTGGTATTCCCACCAGTCTTCCTCCCCTCATTATTTCCAATTTCTTTTATGACTACACGTGGGAGGATTTCACCTCATTACAAAGGATTCTCTTGGATTATTCTTTTGCCTATGGATTCCACTTGTTGGTTGATTATCTCTGCCACTCGATTCACCGTGATTTTATGGATCTGTAACGACTGAGTTTCCCTGGAAGGAAACATAACACAATATCCTGAGGAAATTACGTGGTTTTGGGATGCTTCAACTCGTGACGATCGATCGAAATTAATGGAGGGATATAAAGTACTGGGGGGTTGAAGAGCAAGGTTGTTAATGCTCTAGGGATCGGTTTATAGTACCTATTTCAGGTAGCCACAGGGCTCTGACATATGGACGACCATTGGAGAGAGAGGATGGGGCTCAATTGATGGCATTCACACTCGACACATTCTCTCCCACTATACCCCAATAGTTTTGATGATTGACAGTCTATCAAAATTGTATAACTGTGCTTGCATGAC
Organism: Coelinius sp. EB29; assembly: GCA_035578325.1. Lineage (NCBI taxonomy): Eukaryota > Metazoa > Arthropoda > Insecta > Hymenoptera > Braconidae > Coelinius > Coelinius sp. EB29. Next base: position 965,442 of record JAOZGT010000005.1, on the reverse strand, counting down.
CACGAAGATGAAAATCATTGATGTATTTGTGTTGGAGAAAATCAATTCCAGATGAATGATTGAATTTGCGGTTATGGAAAATTATACAGGTGCTAAATTGCGCGTGTGTTCAATCTTTCCAGCTATATCACTCAACCGCAAATTGGGTTTTTGATTTATTGGAGGCTGAAGAGGGGATATATATTTTTAAGTGGAAATGAGACCACTGGGGGATGGATATTGTTGCTATTGGACTAATTGATTTAATTGGATATTCCGTTTATTCGTTGAGGGTTGAAAAAATTGTTTGATTGGTTGAAATGGTAATGTTGCATCAGAATTGACTAAAACCTATAATGATTATTGGCTTGTTCTTTTGAGCTATTTTATATCATAAATACCCAGATAATCCATGAAAATGATGTACATGAAATTGCTGGATTCACCCTCATGTTAAGCTAATTACAAATGTTTCCATTCTCCAATATTTCGTAGGTTAATACATGAAAATGAATGACAATTCGCGTGTCTAATACGGCTCAACAAATGCCCTTTGTACGACAAGTGACAAAGAGACGAGTGTCAGTAGTACAAATAGATTATAGTCAGCCCAACTGGTACCTCGTACTATCTCCACCGAGCGGCATTCCAGCAATTGGATGCCATTTTGCGGAACAATAATTAATCCACTAGGAAGTAATATCACTCTTTCACACGGTGATAAAATATCCGATAAATCCAAAGTGGCAATGGAAATATTAATATCAATTTAATTAAACAGTTTCACATAAACCCGTACAAATATTCACTCTGTGTATGATGGCAGTGGTAAAGGCTGTGCACACATTCCACCGCATGTGGAATACCCCAGTTGGTGGGTCGCATTATCTCATAATAATTCTAATTTTACTAATCACTCGAAAAGCAGTGGAAGGTACGTGTGTGGGATTGTAGTCCCTCTGAGCCGCTCCGTTTACTGTAGGTGGGCGAGTGACTGCTATTATCGCACTTCCCATGGTGGGAGTTGAAAGTACCTCGGTGATTACATCAAATGTAAAGGTCTTGGTCGACAATTTTTAGCAAGTATCCGAGAAAAAAAAACGTTTTTTTCAGGTAGAATTTTCTACCTGCAGCAAGTAGAGCTTTCGACTTGATTCAGGTAGAGTTTGACTTGATTCAGGTAGAGTTTGACTTGAATCAGGTAGAGTTTGACTTGAATCAGGTAGAGTTTGACTTGAATCAGGTAGAGTTTGACTTGATTCAGGTAGAGCTCGACTTAATTCAGGTAGAGTTTGACTTAAATCAGGTAGAGTTCGACTTGATTCAGGTAGAGTTTGACTTGAATCAGGTAGAGTTTGACTTGAATCAGGTAGAGTTTGACTTGATTCAAGTAGAGTTTGACTTGGTTCATGTAGAGTTTGACTTGAATCAGGTAGAGCTTGACTTAAATCAGGTAGAGCTCGACTTGAATCAGGTAGAGTTTGACTTAAATCAGGTAGAATACATTGAGTTATACATTATCCGCATTTACAGAACAAAAATACAAAATTGAAAAAACAAATTTGTTCAACAGAAAAATGGAGTCATGGAGTCACTGATTACTTCGATCTTTTATCCTCTAAAAGAAACTTTTATTCCGTTAGTTCATCTGTTCTTCTCCCTGAACATACTTTCTTATTTCCAATTAATTTTTGTTCTGCTCCATATCTCTCTCTTCTCAAACGAACAAGGGGGGGAGGGTGGAAAAATCTATAGCATCGTCAGGTGAATAGACCACCTCTAGCGTAAAAAAGGAGGAGAGGTGAATTGTGTGCAGAGAAATTGTGAGGACCCTGAGCTACATGAAAATTTTCCTTTGCTACCAATTGGATTCTGTAATTCTTTGAGCACATAAATCTTTGAATAGGAAAATAATTTTTTATTATTCCTCGTCATCGCCAACGACGTGAATATACGTTAATCATGACACATTCGCCCTCTTATCCAATTTTCTAACGAAAATCCTCTCAATTTCAAGGTTTTTTTTTCTTCTTTTCTCTCCCTAAACATTAAGATTACACGTTATGTAGCTGTATCATGCAATCTCGGTATCTTTACGATCCCATGTGAATTCTCACACCTGATGTATTGCCTGTGCAACAATAGCATATATACGATCTAGTCAGACAACAGAATATTCCTCGTAAAATGTCACTGCTCGACTTTGAGTCATGGCTGTGTATACTCCCCTGACTTATTACCAATATGCAATCGATTTTTTTTTCTCATTCGCTTCTTCATTTTCTGCGATTCTAATATTCTTCGTTTTTTGATCCTGTCTGGGGATATTTGAGTGGCTTAGGTAGTCCCTGAAGTAAAATTTTTGTCTGGAAAATTCAATTGTTGGGCTTTTTCAATTTCACTTGAATGAGGCCATTGAGTGCAGAGGGAGGAGGTAATACCTCTAAAATTGATCGATTTAATGAATAATTAACATAAATATTTTTTCCTCAGTGAACATTTCGTTTGGACTCATTTTATTCAATTTCCAAATAAATAGGTAGTGATAATGATTTATTAATAATCTCAAAAAACAATAGAAAATTTCATATCAAATGTCCAAATAAATAAATTAAGAATGAAAATTGTGGCTTGAAAAAACATCTATAACCCGAATTTTAATTAGTAATTCGTAAATTAATGTTCATTGAATATATTATTCCCAGTTGTATCATTGAATCTCAGTAAAACAGAATTTATCATTTTTTTCTTTTGTTACAGAATCGAAATAATGATGACAGTAAAATAGTAGTTCGAGTCCATTCATATTGACTCTATACATGTCACTAAATTCAATTGAAATTGAATGATAAAACTATTCAGTGATGATAGGAAATGACGTTGATATTTGCATTGAGTGTTGAATGTTTTTTTATGAGTTAAAGTAGACTTTGTGCTTCAGTCGCATTCTAAAATCTGAGAGCGTGTGGAATTCCAACCATTGTCATTTTTTTTTATACTGAAGAAGCTTTGAAGACATTCCTTGTCAACTGCGTTTTCTGAGTGCATTCGAGCAGAGAATCCCTTGTTCCCCGGATGCTTTCGTCGTCACTTTATTATTGATATACGAAATTCCAGCGTAGATTGTCGTCGTTGACTTGACGTTTTCAACGGCTAAAAAACAGTTGTTATTGTCGAGTAAAGTTCAACTTTTTTTTCTTCCAGTTGACTCGGTATGCATGAATATCCATATTTCATACGTTCTCTTAACTCTATAAATATTTTATAGAATTGTTGAATGGATAAATGCCCAGAATCAACGGTTTTCGAGCTTGTGGAGCTAAATTTCGCATCGTATACTTTTATTTACAATGAGCGAGTTTTACAGGGTGTAATTAAACGTGTCTATACGAGGGGAATAACAAGACGATTTATTCGTAATTTTCCTCCAATTAAATGAAAATTCCTTTCTTCTATAAAATGCATTTTATTTTTTTTTTCTCATCCAATACGAGAGGATTTTTTTTTTTAGATAGACGCCCATTTGAGCATTAAAAAAAAAGGTCTGATTGGAGTCGATAATCTACTTCATTTAAGGAGGATGACTCTACCTCAATCAATCCGTTTTTTCGACTTACTGTAAATAGAAAATCGGATCGATTCAGGTAGAAAGACGTCAGTCCGTTTTTCGACTTGAATCAAGTCGAACTCTACCGGAATCAAGTCGAACTCTACCTGATTCACGTCAAACTCTACCTGATTTAAGTCAAATTCTACATGAATCAAATCGAATTCTACTTGATTCAAGTCGAACTGTAACTGAATCAAGTCGAACTCTACTTGAATCAAGTAGAACTCTACCTGATTTAAGTCCAACTCTACGTGATTTTAGTCGAACTCTACTTGATTCAAATCGAACTCTACTTGATTCATGTCCAACTCTACTTGATTCAAGTCCAACTCTACCTGATTTAATTCAAATTCTACATGAATCAAATCGAACTCTACTTGAATTAAGTCGAACTCTACCTGATTCAAGTCGAACTCTACCTGATTTAAGTCAAATTCTACATGAATCAAATCGAACTCTACCTGATTTAAATCAAACTCTACATGAATCAAGTCGAACTCTACTTGATTCAAGTCCAACTCTACCTGATTCAAGTAAAACTCTACCTGATTTAAGTCCAACTCTACCTGATTTAAGTCGTTGAATTGATCTGAATTTATTTTTCGATTTGATTCAGGCATCAACCTAAAATAAGTTGAAAAACTACTTGACTCACTGGCTAGGTCAAAAAATTCTACCTGAATCAGACCTTTTTTTCTCTTTTTAGGTGACCGGTATTCAGAAATTATTAAAATTAAATTTTGTTATGGTCATCCCTTATATTTCATTACCATTTTTTCAATTTATATTTCTCAATAATCCCAACTCCACAATTGTTTACAGTGCGGGTGTTAAAAATTCGAGGGTTTTACGCCAACACGTGATATCGGGTGTTACTTTCCCACGCTTTGTGTGAAAGTTTATTTGAATGATGTAGCCGGGGTGGAATATAGCATCAGAGAAATTTCTCACTCAAAAGTAATTATGTCCAATGTTTATTTAACACTGTACCTTTTTCTGGAATTATGTTTCTACATGAGGATTAGTTCTAATTTCATTCTTTTCAAATTTTATTCTTGGAGATTTTGCGCATTTTATTCAGTCTTTTTTCGAGTTTTTGATAGTGATATTATCTTTGTCATTGTACATTTTTGTTGGACATTTTACGATGGTGAGGGGGTGGTGAGGGTGTGAGGGGGAGAGAGAGGAGGGACGTTGTGTCGTGCAATTCATGCCGATGATCCGTGGAAAATTCGATAATGGGGTTTTATGGGTATTTCGGGGGAGAGGGGGAGGATGATGAGAGGCTCACCACGAAACCACAAGGCATTGCTTGACACGTATGAATGAACTTTGAAGATTGGATACTGTAGATAAACGACAAAGATTTCACTGTTTAAAAATTCAATTTGACTGTTTCAATTTCGACTCATGACTCATATTTTCGAAAAAATATTGAAGATTGAGGGAATAATTGCTAATTTAATACACTCATGCATCGAATTCACCATCTTGGAAGTATTTCGGAGGATATTTACTTGAATTTTCACAAGTTTGTCCAACTTTGGAGCAAGTTGGTTTGAAATTTGATGAGACCAAGTGAAATATCAACATTTGCATTAATTTCGTGAGTCAGTGAAACTGAAATTTCTAGTTTTTGTTTACGTGAGAGTAAAAAATGTTTGTAAATAAACTACGAGAGAGAAAAAATGTAATTTTATGAGAGGAAATTACGAGTTTTCCCGCTTTACGTTAATTTATCCATTCATCAACGGAAATAATTCAGAATTCATTGCATCATGACCGCGATTGTTCGATAACTCTCGCACATTCCCTCAAAATTGAGAAAAAAACGTGAAAAAATATGTGATTAATTTAAAACATATTCATTCACCAGAGACAAATTCTCACATTGATTCTAGGATAAAAAGAATATTCATTCAATCAATCCTCCGCAGTTTGAGGGGGAGAATTAAAAAAAATTCTCCAGCAAAATGTTCTGATAGGGAACTTCAACGTATTAGATAACAAATAAATTGCTTCAAACCAAGAAAAAAATAATAATTCTTATTTTTTCATGAAACTAAATTGTTTAGTCATGTTGTTTATATATTATTGAATAAATTACGTGTGAAAATGAAGGGAATAAATATTATATATAACAGCGAAAAATTTTCTCCAACACCTGAGAAATATTTTTCCATTCCTCGTGTGTTTGTTTCATAAAAATATCAGGTACGTCGAGGAATTCACACTCGAGAAGCTCACGGAATAAAGAATATAGTTTTCCACTCCTCTGATTCTCAATTCTCCATGCAAAGGCTAGAATGAAAAATAAGTGTTGAAAATAAATGAAAAGTTGTTGAAATTGTTTAAATTCAATAAATATTTTAGATAGATATATTGAATTTTGATAATTATAAATTGATAAAATAATAAAATGAATTCTCGTGTTGCTAACAGAATTTTCAACCCCTTGCACCCGTGAATTTCGAGCTTTTTTGAGACAAACAAAGTAGTTTATCAGTCGAGAATTGTTGGAAAAAAGAGAAAACTTTTGACTGCAGGAGATTCTACAATTACTCAATTGAACTATCACTGTATTCTATAATTAATGGATCATTAGAGTTACTTATTAACTCAGTGATCAATCACGGAATTAGTAATGGATTAATTGACGGGTGAATAGTGGCTCATTGAGCGATTTACAATAGTGATTGGAGAAATTTTCTTGGCGGAGTGGTCAGAGTAGTGGGAAAAGTTGAGATTAAAACTCTGTCAATGTATCACAGAGTTATCATCTTTAATGACTTTTTGGTATTGGTGTAACATGTTGAGGACAATTTGCTCGGTTGTTTTGATTTCTGAAGTAATATTTTATCGAGTTTGAGACAACTTTTATAGGAGTTTGCAATGAGAATTGGTCAAGTGATAAAACGAGATAACTCAGAGTCGTTTTGAGATGAAGTTTTGATGGATATCTCCGAATCTAAAGGAGATGGAGAAATTTTTGTAAGAAACTTTTTTGTAGATGAGAATAAATGCTACAAAAAAGGTGTATTCAAAAATTTAGCTATCTCTCTTGAATCACGAGATATTCAGCAAAAATTAGAGTCTTATTGTGACAAAAATGGAATTATATTGTCTATTACTACTTCACTGATGGAATAAGTGAAAGTATTAATTAAATTAATTATCTCAAGATGTTTCAAAAATATTCAATTATCTAAATCATCCTTCTTAATTCCCAAAAAATTGTTTTGCAAATGACAGAGTTGCACCCCCAGTGAATCCATCACAACCAGGGCATGACGATGCTCCAACCAGTGACACAGAGCAACTTGGGCACTTTTAGAAAATCGAGTTAGCCCTCCCCTCCCAGCATATCTCCACGTTGTCCCCTCAAACTTGACGATTCATCCTCCGTTTCTCCCGCAGAGTGAATGTATTCATCAAGACTTGTTGACACATTCATTTTATATAAATTCTTTCTCTCCTTTTTTTTTCATCTCAGGGAAAATGATGGATGATAAGTATTCTCGTTTTGTATGTAAATCACGTCAAATGAGACTGTCCACTTGGCACTTGTAGATGGCTCCTCTGAGTCCAATGCTTCTTGGCAGACCAAATGGGCAATTGATGTTATTGGAGACGATATTTATATTTTTATTTACTATCTCTCGTTTCTCTGTAGATTCAAATAATTAAAACAACAATACCAATTATAATTTAAGTAATTATTTATAAAAATAAACGTCAATTAACTACTTTTAAAATCAGTAATTACTTGAAAAAATGAGAAATTAGGATTAATTTTTTTTGAATACAAGTAAAATAATGATTAATCCCAATCCCTGAATTCAAGTAATAATATAGATTTTATAAAGAGAGAATTGTATTGAAAAGTGATTAAGCGATATAAATAATCTCAAAATCCCACTCAAGTAACATTAACAACGTTTGAACATCACTCGTACTTGGGATTACGGTACTTGGATAATATATATTGGAGATTTGAGTCAACCCTCTGGGTTAAACAGCTTTTTCTTGGCCCCCTATCTGGGTTAAGTGTTGCAAAAATTACGCTCTGAGCTGTTTTTTTTTTTTTTTTTTGTTACTAAATCTTCTTCGTCCAGGTTATTTTTTTTTTCTTCACCTCAGGTGAACCCTTTTCTTTTTACTTCATTATTTGACAGATTTGATTCAATTGAGTCTTACTAGGTATCGTGACACTGGGAGTTGTAGAAAAAAAATTTAATTTCCTCGTGTGAATAGGGGAGTAGGTAAGAGGTGAAAAATTGGAATGAGATTGTACAATATAGATACTCAAATGTACCAATTTTACGTACTTGGCGTTTATCATCAATTTTCTGCCTTCCTACTCTAGTAAATCCAATAATAGATAACCTTTTGTCCATTATAGCACGAATATAGCTATCAAATATATACCCTTTTCACTTCAATCTACCTCGACTCTCACTCAACTTGCTAGAAATATTTCAAACTATTTTTGATATCTTGTTTAAATAAAACTTTACTTCCGTGATGCCTTCTTATCTCATATCTCATCTCTTTCATTCGTTTTAAATTGTAAATTAATTTTTATTAATAGAGAAGCAAACCGGAAGCTATGATAAATAATAATTAGGATATTTTTCACAACTTCTTGATCGTTTATGATGTGATTATCTTGGGAATGAGTCATTTTACAAGAAAATGTCAAGAGACATTTTTTGTAGCCTGTAAAATTCTCTACAAAAAAGGTATTTTGACATTTTTTCCTGGAATCATTACTTCCACTGAAATTTCGGGGAATTTCGTCATTGAAAAATCAAAAATTGATGGACAATTAGTGAGGAAACTAAATTTCCGTTCAACTCTTCAGTAAAAATTAGAAAAATTCAGGTCAATTTTATACTGAATATTCACGTTCAACTGAAAACTCGATGTGTTCTGAATTTTTTAATTTCTGAAAAAAAAAAAAAACTAAATTTTTTAAATTTAAATTTAATTTTCACTCGGAAAATTCCATAAAAAATTAAAAGAAAAATTTCATTAATTTCTCTTTCTTTGGATAAAAGGGTGCGTGTGTAGGTGACCGCATAATCGCTGTACAAACCCAGTGCATCGGATACTACGAGTGAGAGCCGGATGTCAAGTGTGTTATACAAACAATACAGCCGAGAGAGTGTTGAGAGTAATCCGTGGATAAACCAAACTAACACGGCACATATATGTATACACGCTGTATGCTACTTATGCCTCGTTGACTCGTCGGCTTTTGTCTATGGAAATATCCCTTTCCCCCTGATGAAACATCGAATACCACTTTGTAATCGTAATCTTCCACCTCTTCTCATAGTTTTAAAAAAATTAAAAAATCCACGTATTATTCCTTACGTTCTCAATCAAAGGGCGTGTCATCCTCTTGAAGGAATAAATATCCAGAGAAGATATTTAAACCAAAAAAAAAATTTCTAATTAATTAAACCTTGCATAAAAATAAAAAAATGTTTATTATAAAACTTCTCAATTGAATTTATCCACTTTACAATTAATTAATCATGATATTTCAATAAAATATTTAATTTAAAATTCACATGGTCCAATGGATGATGCCGTTGGCGCGCGAACATTAACCACCCGACAATTTGTTGGTGTGTCTCGTTTACTCGGGTCGCGAGGTAGGACTGCGTACTTGACTGAAAGCAAGCCCCAATTCCAACCTCCACCCATATACCCCAACGCTACCACCACCACCACCATTTTCTCTCTCTTTCCCTCTCCTGTCTCTCAAAATCTGTCTTTGTTACACTTGCGTGTGCGCTTTCATTCTCCTCCTCCTCCTCTCTCTCATTTTCTCCTCCCTTAGCTATACTACAGCTTCCCACTGAGCACATATCCCAACATGTGTCCAATAGATGCTACTTACATTCAACTAACGTCATCATGAACCTTATGTACAGTAATGCAGTCTTGACAGTCTCAGGTTCTCATCATTTTTGTTCAGTTATTCAAATTTTCGCGGCAAATTTAGGGATGTGCTAAAAGCTTCCACGTTTACAGGTACAGGAGGAGAGAGGAGACGCCCTGATTGCCCGGGATATGCTGTGACACCTCTAGCTGCTAGTTTTTTTTTTTTTCTTTTTCTAGGTCTGACACCTCCAGTCCATCTCCATCATTTCACTCTTTGTCACCTTTCTGATGTGGAATAAATTTCGTTTGTGGGGTTTTTTGGTCTACAATTGAGGGAGGAAGTGATCAAAGTTTTTTCTTTGGGTTACGCATGGGTTTTAGGTAGAAAAAAATATTTTTGGAGGATGAATTCTTCATTGGAAGAATAGAATGACTTATTAGAATTGAAAGTATTTCGGTAATTAATGATTTTAGAGAAAAATGTAAAGAGATCATTTTTATTGAAAATTTCATTATCTATAAAAAAGATATCTTGATAATTTTCTCTAAAATCACTCATTTCTGAGATAATCGCATAATCAACAAAAATTTCTCATTTGATTCATCAATTTTGTAATTATTCGTTGAAATTTTTTCTAGAGACAGTTGAAAAAATGAGAGTGAAAATTCCCAAGGATTTAGAATACACATTCCCATTATTCAGAAGTACTCTCACTCGTACATATAACCCAAATTCTTTTTTTTTTTGCACAGTGTAAAACAAAAGGAACCGGTGTTAAGAGTGATCCTCCATTCGTTGAAAACACCAAACCAAAAACAATCCCGATAAAACCATTCATTCTCGACAGCCTCGTACCCTCTTTATTTCTTCTGAGTGGAGTACAAACATGCACAACACCATGAAAAATACCACTTCCAAGTGCTGGAGATTCATTGTTTTCCAATAGAACGTGAATGTACCACCTGGGGTATCATTGATTGGGGATGATCAACATTTTTCTCGTCCCCTCTCTGATAGTCTTCAACCGCTGGTAATTGAGGTGAAGTTTATTCATCCGATAATGGAGAATTTTATGATTAATTGATATTGAGTGAGAGATCAGAAATTCCAGGTGTGATGGTGAATTTGTGGGTTTATTAAAATTGCAGGGAATATTGATGCCATATTGAACAATTATTCACTGAGGCATTTCATTCTGCCTCCATGAATCTCCAGCATTTCTATTCTTCAATTATTTTTCTATATTTATATTTCTAGGTTTCTCCATCTGTACCAATTATATTTTTACAATGGGAACCCATCGAATTATTTTATGCAACGAGTCATCAAAATGGAAATAATTTTGAAGCTCTCGGCAGTATATCAAACGTTGACATGTATGCAAAATGTGAAAACTATATTTATGTTTTTTTTTCTACTACAATTCCTGTGTGCAATTTTTATTCACTTTGAGGGAAAAATTCATTGGAATCTGAAAGTCTCATTTCTTTTTTAATATCAAACTTATTAATCATTAATGAAAAATTTACAATTTTTCAATGGAAAGTTGTCAAATTTCCACTAATAATCCAAAGAATTTAATCAAAGCTTTAGAAAAATAATGATAAATGCTGATTTTTCTTTCAGTCTCGTGTACAAGCTTCAAAGAATCTACAATTCTTAGAATTTATACCAAATTTTAAATTATTAATTTCCTGTCGTCAGTTATCGTTGAAAATCTCGGAATCTAACGGAGATAGCAAAATTTTCATAAAGACCTTTTTTGTAGAGTAAAAAGAAAGCTACAAAAAAGATTATTACAAAAATTTTGATATCTCCCACAGATTCGAAGATATCCATCAAAAACTGACCCTAGGATGAAATCAACTTGAACCGTTTCACCAATTCACTACTGATTTTATAATCATAAATAAAAAACAGTAAAATCGATCTAAAACTAGAGACGAGTCACTCCTATAAGATAAAACGTTTATCCCCCAGGGGATTAACGTAATCGTTGGGAAAATTTCCAGTCAACACGTTGTGTAAAATATGAGAACAGCCGTAGATAGAATATCCAAGTGCAAGGAATGCATTCACTCTAGCTCAGGCATCCATTTGAGGATTGCTATGAATTCATTTGTGGTTAGCATCCAGCTGCAAGTGGAATACGTAATGTGAATTTTACGTTTGCTGACTGAGAGAGCATAGACACAATAACCTCAACTATCATTATAAAATTTCTTAAAATTTTCTCAACTAAAATTTGCAATAGAATAAGAGGAATGTGAGGATTTAATATTTCCCCTTTAATTTCTAATCCAGGGGTTATTTCGTGTTTTATTTGACTCGTGGAAAATTAACTGGTGAAAAATAATCATCCATTTTCTCATTTGTGTTTGGGTTGTCAACGAAAATACACGAATGGATGTGGAAAATGTGAATTGGGGATTGTTTTTTTTGGGGGGGGGGGGGGGGAGAATGGGCGAGATAGAGGAAAGGAAAATGGGGGAAGTAGAATGAGCTTGTTCTCTGTCCTCAGCAGTCTGAACATAACCAGTAGTTATCACTTGTGTTGGTTTGAGCTTATGCTACTTCAGTATCATATATATGTATGCTCTAGCTGGTTTGGAATTATATATATATATATATACTCCTTTGTTACTTCAATACATGTATCGTTGAATGAAAATTCCACGAGACTTTTTTTTTTTGGGGGGGGGGGGGGGGGGTGGGGGGGGGGGAACTTATCCACTGGATAAATTTTTTTCATTTATTCAAGAATTTTCACAGCTAAATCTTGAAATTATTCGTGAAAGGAAATATACGATATGCGCAGAATTAAATTCCCATTGAAATTGAATGCTCAGAATTATTACTCTATTTTTATTCGAAAAAAAAACTGTTCAAATTCCGTGAAAACTCTCTCGCAAATTCTATTCACTTCTCGACATGTCAAAATTCAACACAATTTCAACACCGCGACTTCCTCTTCCTTTCCGCATTTTCTCCAGCGGTATAAAATTGTGGAAAACTTTTAACACAGACACTTCACTACCATGACCTCAAGTTTATGATGCATTGTATGTATCTAACATGTTTGGATGAAAGAAAAATAAGTGTTTTGGAACTGTCATTCTCTGAAAATTTTGCAGTTGGTGGCAGGATTTGTACATATAAAAAAAGAATTTTCCTTATTGTTAGTGTATTTAATTATGCCTTGACAATTGCATAAAATGCCAATTTTCACGATTCAGCAATTTTTGAAAAATTTCAATTTTCTAATATTCATTTTCCCTATATTCTGTAGATAACTGGGGCAAAATGGGTCCGTAAATTTATAATTCAGTATAAAATTTTTTCGATAACACTGAGTCAAAATACTAAAGGAAAATTCTTCTTCATAGAAGAAAAAAAAAATTGGAGTGATATAATTCAGAGGTTGATATCACCTCTTAAAAAATGTCTCTCATTCTCCCAATGTACACAACATATTTCTGGAACGAAGTAAATGAATAAAAGGAGTACAGAGAGAATAGACACTTAAATTCCATTATTGTTTGACTCCTGCAGTGTGCAACCGAGAAATAAATAAAAGGCGGTGGCTATTTGCCCTACAGCGTGAATAACTCTGGTACACTCCGTACACTCCAAATTTAACTTGAAATGGGAGTGATTCACGCAGGTGTAGAATTCATTCTTCTACAATTTTACCTCCCACGTCCCTCCTAGGGCATCTACAACCATTCATTTATAGGGTTTTGGATGGGAAATTTCCCTGGCTTTCCAATGAAAAAAAAATCAAGCCTCTAGGACCAATAGTTTAGGAGATATGGCAGTTTAAAGATTTTGAGGTCCTTTTTTCACAATTTCACCTCCCACGTCCCTTCCAGGGCACCTATAACCCTTCATTTATAGGGTTTTGGATGGGAAATTTCCCTGGCTTTCCAATGAAAAAAAAATCAAGCCTCTAGGACCAATAGTTTAGGAGATATGGCAGTTTAAAGATTTTGAGGTCCTTTTTTCACAATTTCACCTCCCACGTCCCTCTCAGGGCACCTATAACCCTTCATTTATAGGGTTTTGGATGGGAAATTTCCCTGGCTTTCCAATGAAAAAAAAATCAAGCCTCTAGGACCAATAGTTTAGGAGATATGGCGGTTTAAAGATTTTGAGGTCCTTTTTTCACAATTTCACCTCCCACGTCCCTCCCAGGGCACCTATAACCCTTCATTTATAGGGTTTTGGATGGGAAATTTCCCTGGCTTTCCAATGAAAAAAAAATCAAGCCTCTAGGACCAATAGTTTAGGAGATATGGCGGTTTAAAGATTTTGAGGTCCTTTTTTCACAATTTCACCTCCCACGTCCCTTCCAGGGCACCTATAACCCTTCATTTATAGGGTTTTGGATGGGAAATTTCCCTGGCTTTCCAATGAAAAAAAAATCAAGCCTCTAGGACCAATAGTTTAGGAGATATGGCGGTTTAAAGATTTTGAGGTCCTTTTTTCACAATTTCACCGCCCACGTCCCTCCCAGGGCACCTATAACCCTTCATTTATAGGGTTTTGGATGGGAAATTTCCCTGGCTTTCCAATGAAAAAAAAATCAAGCCTCTAGGACCAATAGTTTAGGAGATATGGCGGTTTAAAGATTTTGAGGTCCTTTTTTCACAATTTCACCTCCCACGTCCCTTCCAGGGCACCTATAACCCTTCATTTATAGGGTTTTGGATGGGAAATTTCCCTGGCTTTCCAATGAAAAAAAAATCAAGCCTCTAGGACCAATAGTTTAGGAGATATGGCAGTTTAAAGATTTTGAGGTCCTTTTTTCACAATTTCACCTCCCACGTCCCTCCCAGGGCACCTATAACCCTTCATTTATAGGGTTTTGGATGGGAAATTTCCCTGGCTTTCCAATGAAAAAAAAATCAAGCCTCTAGGACCAATAGTTTAGGAGATATGGCGGTTTAAAGATTTTGAGGTCCTTTTTTCACAATTTCACCTCCCACGTCCCTTCCAGGGCACCTATAACCCTTCATTTATAGGGTTTTGGATGGGAAATTTCCCTGGCTTTCCAATGAAAAAAAAATCAAGCCTCTAGGACCAATAGTTTAGGAGATATGGCAGTTTAAAGATTTTGAGGTCCTTTTTTCACAATTTCACCTCCCACGTCCCTCCCAGGGCACCTATAACCCTTCATTTATAGGGTTTTGGATGGGAAATTTCCCTGGCTTTCCAATGAAAAAAAAATCAAGCCTCTAGGACCAATAGTTTAGGAGATATGGCGGTTTAAAGATTTTGAGGTCCTTTTTTCACAATTTCACCTCCCACGTCCCTCCCAGGGCACCTATAACCCTTCATTTATAGGGTTTTGGATGGGAAATTTCCCTGGCTTTCCAATGAAAAAAAAATCAAGCCTCTAGGACCAATAGTTTAGGAGATATGGCGGTTTAAAGATTTTGAGGTCCTTTTTTCACAATTTCACCTCCCACGTCCCTTCCAGGGCACCTATAACCCTTCATTTATAGGGTTTTGGATGGGAAATTTCCCTGGCTTTCCAATGAAAAAAAAATCAAGCCTCTAGGACCAATAGTTTAGGAGATATGGCGGTTTAAAGATTTTGAGGTCCTTTTTTCACAATTTCACCTCCCACGTCCCTTCCAGGGCACCTATAACCCTTCATTTATAGGGTTTTGGATGGGAAATTTCCCTGGCTTTCCAATGAAAAAAAAATCAAGCCTCTAGGACCAATAGTTTAGGAGATATGGCGGTTTAAAGATTTTGAGGTCCTTTTTTCACAATTTCACCTCCCACGTCCCTTCCAGGGCACCTATAACCCTTCATTTATAGGGTTTTGGATGGGAAATTTCCCTGGCTTTCCAATGAAAAAAAAATCAAGCCTCTAGGACCAATAGTTTAGGAGATATGGCAGTTTAAAGATTTTGAGGTCCTTTTTTCACAATTTCACCTCCCACGTCCCTCCCAGGGCACCTATAACCCTTCATTTATAGGGTTTTGGATGGGAAATTTCCCTGGCTTTCCAATGAAAAAAAAATCAAGCCTCTAGGACCAATAGTTTAGGAGATATGGCGGTTTAAAGATTTTGAGGTCCTTTTTTCACAATTTCACCTCCCACGTCCCTTCCAGGGCACCTATAACCCTTCATTTATAGGGTTTTGGATGGGAAATTTCCCTGGCTTTCCAATGAAAAAAAAATCAAGCCTCTAGGACCAATAGTTTAGGAGATATGGCAGTTTAAAGATTTTGAGGTCCTTTTTTCACAATTTCACCTCCCACGTCCCTCCCAGGGCACCTATAACCCTTCATTTATAGGGTTTTGGATGGGAAATTTCCCTGGCTTTCCAATGAAAAAAAAATCAAGCCTCTAGGACCAATAGTTTAGGAGATATGGCGGTTTAAAGATTTTGAGGTCCTTTTTTCACAATTTCACCTCCCACGTCCCTCCCAGGGCACCTATAACCCTTCATTTATAGGGTTTTGGATGGGAAATTTCCCTGGCTTTCCAATGAAAAAAAAATCAAGCCTCTAGGACCAATAGTTTAGGAGATATGGCGGTTTAAAGATTTTGAGGTCCTTTTTTCACAATTTCACCTCCCACGTCCCTTCCAGGGCACCTATAACCCTTCATTTATAGGGTTTTGGATGGGAAATTTCCCTGGCTTTCCAATGAAAAAAAAATCAAGCCTCTAGGACCAATAGTTTAGGAGATATGGCGGTTTAAAGATTTTGAGGTCCTTTTTTCACAATTTCACCTCCCACGTCCCTTCCAGGGCACCTATAACCCTTCATTTATAGGGTTTTGGATGGGAAATTTCCCTGGCTTTCCAATGAAAAAAAAATCAAGCCTCTAGGACCAATAGTTTAGGAGATATGGCGGTTTAAAGATTTTGAGGTCCTTTTTTCACAATTTCACCTCCCACGTCCCTTCCAGGGCACCTATAACCCTTCATTTATAGGGTTTTGGATGGGAAATTTCCCTGGCTTTCCAATGAAAAAAAAATCAAGCCTCTAGGACCAATAGTTTAGGAGATATGGCGGTTTAAAGATTTTGAGGTCCTTTTTTCACAATTTCACCTCCCACGTCCCTTCCAGGGCACCTATAACCCTTCATTTATAGGGTTTTGGATGGGAAATTTCCCTGGCTTTCCAATGAAAAAAAAATCAAGCCTCTAGGACCAATAGTTTAGGAGATATGGCGGTTTAAAGATTTTGAGGTCCTTTTTTCACAATTTCACCTCCCACGTCCCTTCCAGGGCACCTATAACCCTTCATTTATAGGGTTTTGGATGGGAAATTTCCCTGGCTTTCCAATGAAAAAAAAATCAAGCCTCTAGGACCAATAGTTTAGGAGATATGGCAGTTTAAAGATTTTGAGGTCCTTTTTTCACAATTTCACCTCCCACGTCCCTCCCAGGGCACCTATAACCCTTCATTTATAGGGTTTTGGATGGGAAATTTCCCTGGCTTTCCAATGAAAAAAAAATCAAGCCTCTAGGACCAATAGTTTAGGAGATATGGCAGTTTAAAGATTTTGAGGTCCTTTTTTCACAATTTCACCTCCCACGTCCCTCCCAGGGCACCTATAACCCTTCATTTATAGGGTTTTGGATGGGAAATTTCCCTGGCTTTCCAATGAAAAAAAAATCAAGCCTCTAGGACCAATAGTTTAGGAGATATGGCGGTTTAAAGATTTTGAGGTCCTTTTTTCACAATTTCACCTCCCACGTCCCTTCCAGGGCACCTATAACCCTTCATTTATAGGGTTTTGGATGGGAAATTTCCCTGGCTTTCCAATGAAAAAAAAATCAAGCCTCTAGGACCAATAGTTTAGGAGATATGGCGGTTTAAAGATTTTGAGGTCCTTTTTTCACAATTTCACCTCCCACGTCCCTTCCAGGGCACCTATAACCCTTCATTTATAGGGTTTTGGATGGGAAATTTCCCTGGCTTTCCAATGAAAAAAAAATCAAGCCTCTAGGACCAATAGTTTAGGAGATATGGCGGTTTAAAGATTTTGAGGTCCTTTTTTCACAATTTCACCTCCCACGTCCCTTCCAGGGCACCTATAACCCTTCATTTATAGGGTTTTGGATGGGAAATTTCCCTGGCTTTCCAATGAAAAAAAAATCAAGCCTCTAGGACCAATAGTTTAGGAGATATGGCAGTTTAAAGATTTTGAGGTCCTTTTTTCACAATTTCACCTCCCACGTCCCTCCCAGGGCACCTATAACCCTTCATTTATAGGGTTTTGGATGGGAAATTTCCCTGGCTTTCCAATGAAAAAAAAATCAAGCCTCTAGGACCAATAGTTTAGGAGATATGGCAGTTTAAAGATTTTGAGGTCCTTTTTTCACAATTTCACCTCCCACGTCCCTCCCAGGGCACCTATAACCCTTCATTTATAGGGTTTTGGATGGGAAATTTCCCTGGCTTTCCAATGAAAAAAAAATCAAGCCTCTAGGACCAATAGTTTAGGAGATATGGCGGTTTAAAGATTTTGAGGTCCTTTTTTCACAATTTCACCTCCCACGTCCCTCCCAGGGCACCTATAACCCTTCATTTATAGGGTTTTGGATGGGAAATTTCCCTGGCTTTCCAATGAAAAAAAAATCAAGCCTCTAGGACCAATAGTTTAGGAGATATGGCGGTTTAAAGATTTTGAGGTCCTTTTTTCACAATTTCACCTCCCACGTCCCTTCCAGGGCACCTATAACCCTTCATTTATAGGGTTTTGGATGGGAAATTTCCCTGGCTTTCCAATGAAAAAAAAATCAAGCCTCTAGGACCAATAGTTTAGGAGATATGGCGGTTTAAAGATTTTGAGGTCCTTTTTTCACAATTTCACCTCCCACGTCCCTTCCAGGGCACCTATAACCCTTCATTTATAGGGTTTTGGATGGGAAATTTCCCTGGCTTTCCAATGAAAAAAAAATCAAGCCTCTAGGACCAATAGTTTAGGAGATATGGCGGTTTAAAGATTTTGAGGTCCTTTTTTCACAATTTCACCTCCCACGTCCCTTCCAGGGCACCTATAACCCTTCATTTATAGGGTTTTGGATGGGAAATTTCCCTGGCTTTCCAATGAAAAAAAAATCAAGCCTCTAGGACCAATAGTTTAGGAGATATGGCAGTTTAAAGATTTTGAGGTCCTTTTTTCACAATTTCACCTCCCACGTCCCTCCCAGGGCACCTATAACCCTTCATTTATAGGGTTTTGGATGGGAAATTTCCCTGGCTTTCCAATGAAAAAAAAATCAAGCCTCTAGGACCAATAGTTTAGGAGATATGGCGGTTTAAAGATTTTGAGGTCCTTTTTTCACAATTTCACCTCCCACGTCCCTCCCAGGGCACCTATAACCCTTCATTTATAGGGTTTTGGATGGGAAATTTCCCTGGCTTTCCAATGAAAAAAAAATCAAGCCTCTAGGACCAATAGTTTAGGAGATATGGCAGTTTAAAGATTTTGAGGTCCTTTTTTCACAATTTCACCTCCCACGTCCCTCCCAGGGCACCTATAACCCTTCATTTATAGGGTTTTGGATGGGAAATTTCCCTGGCTTTCCAATGAAAAAAAAATCAAGCCTCTAGGACCAATAGTTTAGGAGATATGGCGGTTTAAAGATTTTGAGGTCCTTTTTTCACAATTTCACCGCCCACGTCCCTCCCAGGGCACCTATAACCCTTCATTTATAGGGTTTTGGATGGGAAATTTCCCTGGCTTTCCAATGAAAAAAAAATCAAGCCTCTAGGACCAATAGTTTAGGAGATATGGCGGTTTAAAGATTTTGAGGTCCTTTTTTCACAATTTCACCGCCCACGTCCCTCCCAGGGCACCTATAACCCTTCATTTATAGGGTTTTGGATGGGAAATTTCCCTGGCTTTCCAATGAAAAAAAAATCAAGCCTCTAGGACCAATAGTTTAGGAGATATGGCGGTTTAAAGATTTTGAGGTCCTTTTTTCACAATTTCACCTCCCACGTCCCTCCCAGGGCACCTATAACCCTTCATTTATAGGGTTTTGGATGGGAAATTTCCCTGGCTTTCCAATGAAAAAAAAATCAAGCCTCTAGGACCAATAGTTTAGGAGATATGGCAGTGTAAAGATTTTGAGGTCCTTTTTTCACAATTTCACCTCCCACGTCCCTCCCAGGGCACCTATAACCCTTCATTTATAGGGTTTTGGATGGGAAATTTCCCTGGCTTTCCAATGAAAAAAAAATCAAGCCTCTAGGACCAATAGTTTAGGAGATATGGCGGTTTAAAGATTTTGAGGTCCTTTTTTCACAATTTCACCGCCCACGTCCCTCCCAGGGCACCTATAACCCTTCATTTATAGGGTTTTGGATGGGAAATTTCCCTGGCTTTCCAATGAAAAAAAAATCAAGCCTCTAGGACCAATAGTTTAGGAGATATGGCGGTTTAAAGATTTTGAGGTCCTTTTTTCACAATTTCACCGCCCACGTCCCTCCCAGGGCACCTATAACCCTTCATTTATAGGGTTTTGGATGGGAAATTTCCCTGGCTTTCCAATGAAAAAAAAATCAAGCCTCTAGGACCAATAGTTTAGGAGATATGGCGGTTTAAAGATTTTGAGGTCCTTTTTTCACAATTTCACCTCCCACGTCCCTCCCAGGGCACCTATAACCCTTCATTTATAGGGTTTTGGATGGGAAATTTCCCTGGCTTTCCAATGAAAAAAAAATCAAGCCTCTAGGACCAATAGTTTAGGAGATATGGCAGTGTAAAGATTTTGAGGTCCTTTTTTCACAATTTCACCTCCCACGTCCCTCCCAGGGCACCTATAACCCTTCATTTATAGGGTTTTGGATGGGAAATTTCCCTGGCTTTCCAATGAAAAAAAAATCAAGCCTCTAGGACCAATAGTTTAGGAGATATGGCGGTTTAAAGATTTTGAGGTCCTTTTTTCACAATTTCACCTCCCACGTCCCTCCCAGGGCACCTATAACCCTTCATTTATAGGGTTTTGGATGGGAAATTTCCCTGGCTTTCCAATGAAAAAAAAATCAAGCCTCTAGGACCAATAGTTTAGGAGATATGACAGTTTAAAGATTTTGAGGTCCTTTTTTCACAATTTCACCTCCCACGTCCCTCCCAGGGCACCTATAACCCTTCATTTATAGGGTTTTGGATGGGAAATTTCCCTGGCTTTCCAATGAAAAAAAAATCAAGCCTCTAGGACCAATAGTTTAGGAGATATGGCGGTTTAAAGATTTTGAGGTCCTTTTTTCACAATTTCACCTCCCACGTCCCTCCCAGGGCACCTATAACCCTTCATTTATAGGGTTTTGGATGGGAAATTTCCCTGGCTTTCCAATGAAAAAAAAATCAAGCCTCTAGGACCAATAGTTTAGGAGATATGGCGGTTTAAAGATTTTGAGGTCCTTTTTTCACAATTTCACCTCCCACGTCCCTCCCAGGGCACCTATAACCCTTCATTTATAGGGTTTTGGATGGGAAATTTCCCTGGCTTTCCAATGAAAAAAAAATCAAGCCTCTAGGACCAATAGTTTAGGAGATATGGCGGTTTAAAGATTTTGAGGTCCTTTTTTCACAATTTTATCTTCCACGTCAGTCCCATTGTAAGTTGAATTTAGAGTGTACGGAGTGTACCAGAGTTATTCACGCTGTAGGGCAAATAGCCACCGCTCAAATAAAAATCAGGAAGAAACTTTGTACAGCTTTGTTCGCCGCATGGGAGAGTTTGTTCTGTTTCTTCATAGTTGTCCGAGATACCTATAACTCCACGTGACTCTTTGGAGCATTGAAAAATTTTCCCCTCTTCACTACAAACAGTACAAATCAGGCAATACTTGCTCTTATACCACTGGAATCTCTTGTTCAAAATGAAAGAAATCCCTGGTCTCTCCTCCATCGTCCAATACCATTGGGAACTCTAGGCTTGCGACAATGCCACAGCTGCTTTACTTTCCGTTACTTTCAATTTTCCAATCTCTTTTATTTTATTTATTTTTTTCACTCCGTTATTTATTCTCTGTTGAAACACTTTTTATTTATTTTTCCGCTTAACACCCTCTGGCCAATCTCTCATTTCTCACACTTTCGACGTTTCAAAGGTATCTCAACAACTTTATAGCAATAGTAGTTCTTCTTCTTTGGGGGTGACGTCGATCCTTATTCTCTGGAATAAATTGAATTTTTTTTTTGTCAATATTTTTAGGGAAAAATTGTGGAATTGAATATATATTCTCATTCATGATTCTTTATAAAAAAATTTTTCTCTCCATGAATTTCAATTTTTCTCATTCAGTCGTTTCATTTAATTAAACTAGAACAATTGTATTTTTTAAGAAATCAACATGAAAGAATAACAAGAGAAGAATTTATAAAAAATTGTAATCTTTTCAATTTTGAAGAAAAAATTTTTTTTTAGTTATATGTGTGACACATGCTGTAACGATAAAACCATAACGTTGGCTGGAAAAAGTGCCTGCAGAGGGTTAACGTTGAGTCGCCTTGCGCAAAATATGTGATCCACACTCGTTTCCCAATGTACAACAATCGTTGAGGCCATTAGGAGCATACACATGTCTACAACAAATGTTGTAAAGAAACTTTAGAGCACCAACTACCTGTCTTACACTGAAACAATATGAGAACACTTTGTCATCAAGTGTATTAATGTTTTTTTTGAGGATTTCCAACTGGGAGTTGAGTCATCCATCATGACAAGTACGAGACAATCAAGAAAGAAGAAACTCGGGGGGGGGGGGGGATTCAGTGTTGCATTTGGTGAATTGTCTTGAACTTTGTTGAACGAGGTGAGTTTGGGATTAATCTGTGGATTAAATAGCAAATATCTCATGAAGAAACAAATCTAGAGGAATTCATCAAGAGATCATTTTTGTAGAAAATTTGATTGACTTAAAAAAATATCTCTTGACATTTTCCTCTAAACTCGTCGATTTTGAAGATATTTTTAAATTCAATCAGCATTGATTTTTTTCGAATCTCATTTTACCACATCATTACACAATTCTTGGTTATAATTCAGATTAAATGATTGTATAGACATGATTAATTCCCTCGATTCCAAGAAAACAATGAAAATCAACCTAAAGTGTTGCCACTGTGTCTCCTCAGCAAAAACAATCCTTTGAAGAATGACCTCATTGCCATACACTGTCCTACCCAGGGACCTGCGATTAATCTTCCAATTCATGTGTCTCCACCCTTCAACTTTCCCATCATTGCATTGAATTGAGAGAGTAAAAATATCCAACGAAATTCTTGGATACCATCAAAAATCCTCGTAAAAAAAAAGTTATTTCCTTTTTCTACAAAATCATATTTGCCCACATCATCATTGCCAATTGACCCTTACCAATATCACTGATTGATTTAGCCCGCAACAAGTGAATTTATCGAGAGAAATAAAGCCCCCCACGAACAAGAATAAAACTCACAATTGAAATTGGTTAAATCGAACGTCTAGATTCAAAGCTATCAGTGAAAACGAGCAAATGGTCATAAATGTAATATCCCCAATTTCTGCTGTCAGAACGATGATGAGTAAATATTAGTGAACTAGCATAAAAAAAAAGGCAATGCTGAAAAAATTAAATCTGAACAAATACAAAATTTTCCCAGATATTCACTAAAAAAATTCAATCAACAAGAGAAATATTTTTTCAACCGTGATATTTGCTCACGAATGCTCAAGCCCTGGATTGAAAGAGAATAGGTCAATGGATTTTCTCCAACGTAGATTCCTTATCCGCTTGCCAAAATAGTTTGTGCCATTAATAATTCCTTCCAGTTCGATGTCCAGTTAAATTGGTCAACAAATACTTAAAATTATTCCAAAATGGCAGTTTAATACTGTATTATTGGGTCATAAAATTCTGTTTCCCCTTAAATTTATATCTACCCAATTAATCATTCGATTTATTAAAAATTTAACAGATTTCACCAGGGTGAGAATCCGTTGGAGTTGTGTGGAATGATATTGTGTCGCTCTGTTGATTTCCAGAAATAACTCTGAGCTATAATTTCAACGATTTTGAAACACTCGAGCTCTTGTTGCCACTCATGAAATTGCAGACGTACAAGAGAATAACAATGAATTTTCTCTCCCACTTGTTAATATGATACCATTGACACAGTATTATTCTCCAAAAAATTTTGAATGTTATTTCACACAAAAGTGGAGGTCAGGGCTATCCAGAGGGATCAAAAAGTCCATCAGGATTAATCAAGTTGGTTGGAATTTATCAGGACCTCTCTCGTGACACTTTCTCACACGCTTCGAGTGACGTAGGTTTTGTGAGAACCAAGGGAGAGGGTATATATCTATTCCAAACTTTTCCACACTGAGTTATCGATTTCCTCACTGGAGAACGTTCAAAACTTTACTCGAGTTTTTTTTCACTCACTACTTGTGGTGCTCTCTTTGTAATTTCTTTCCTTCGGTGGCATTATCTTTATTTTCTTGATGCATGTTGCACCACGGAGCCACATTAACATGCCTTGGTTTTATTGAAAATATACTGGTGACTTGCGAGGTTCATTTACGATTTGTTATTGAAACATTTTGATGGATTTTTCATGGTTGTTGGATGATAGTTATGGTTTCTGGTGAAAGTCCACTTTCATTGGGTTCCTGTACCTCCCCCCTCCATCCTAAAAAATTTCAAGTGCACAGCTTTTCAATTTGATTTTTTTCTGCCCTCAGTAATTAAAGAAATTCGCATTTTTGAGACAGGGTACACCCTAGTTTCAAAGAAATAATCCAAAACTTGTGAAATTAAATATATGAAACATCTGTCACTGCAGGTGTTACCTCCACTTGAAAAAACGAAATTGAAGGGAATAGAAGCCATTGAAGAGTCATTACACTCGTCGAGTGTCCTCAAAAAATTGTCAAGAACCCTTTCTCCTTCACCCTAAATGTCCTACATTTGTCCCCACATCATGAGTGCCATGATTCACAGATATTCTTATGGTCAACAATATTTAGTTGATAAAAAAGACATCATCGCTCTCATCGATTCTGGCATATTTGACCGTATGGAATGTCATCCAGGGGTCCAGGGAGCCAACGAAATCGGATATGGTTCGATGGGCATTGAGCATGGGAGAGAAAAAGCTGGAGGGAAAAGAAAAAGAGAAAATAAGCGTAAATCCAGAGGCGAGAGAGGTGAATTGAGGAGGTGCTCGGGAGACCCGTATCAATCATTTTGATTCATGTGGGATAGGGCCAGTCGTGAGGCCAGAGGATTATCCTGCCGGATATCCACAGGAAATGATGCCCATCTCACTCACACATTTATTCAGAAAAGTGCTCTCTCTTTCTATTGGCATAACTAGCGAAATAAAAGGAATTTTTTTTTTTGAGTTTTCTTTGAATTTTTATGGGTCAATTCTATTTATATTCATGACATCCTTTTTCTTCATCTCTTATTGATCCTCTTCTCCTTGTTTTTGTTGCAGACTGATTATAATCGACATTTGGAGCAACTTATTTCGGACATTGAGGATTTATTGATCACTTTGATAACTGGAAATCTGAGTAATGGAGTGCAGACTTTGGCTGATCTTCATGGACAATTGGAAGCTGTTAAATGTTCATCTTATGGTGAGTTAATGGGGTTGAATGGGGAGAGGGGCTGTCAATATACTTTTCACATGATTTTTGCAATGACGCAATTTGAAGTGAAAAAAAAAAATATTTTGGTCAATAATTCCACTGAGTTGATTTTGGAAAGGGGGTTGAAACCACCCGCATGATGCGGGAGGGTTGAAGTAAATTTTTTGGGGAAGGGAGAGGGGCTGTCAAACTCCCTGGGTGGTCAAAGGGGGATATGTAGGGAGAAATCTTAGGTTTCCTCTCGATTATTAATGAAAAAATTTAGAAAAAATACTTTCCGAGGGCGCTATTGCGAATTTTCAATTGCGAAATATTCAGGGGGGTCCCCTCAGTGAAATGAAAAAAAAAAGTATTAAAAAACAATTTCCTGGGTGGTCAAAGGGGGATATGTAGGGGGATAACCAAAGTTTCCTCTCGATTATAAATGAAAAAAATTTAGAAAAAATACGTTTCGTGGGCGCTATTGGAAATTTCCAATTGCGAAATATTCAGGGGGGTCCCATGAGTGGAATAAAAAGAAAAAACTATTAAAAAACAATTTCCTGGGCGGTCAAAGGGGGGTGGGTAGGAGGAAAACAGAGTCACATCCCCCTTTGACCACCCAGGAAATTGTTTTTTGATCATTTTTTTTCTTATTTCACTGAGGGGACCCCCCTGAATATTTTACAATTGGAAATTTGCAATAGCGCCCCCTCAAAGTATTTTTTTAACAATTTATTTGCTGATAATCGTGAGGAAACTTAGTTTTCCCCCTACATATCCCCCTTTGACTACCCAGGAAATTGTTTTTTAATAATTTATTTTTCTCAATTAACTTTTGCCGCGGCAAAATTAATTTTTACATATAAAATTCGTTGCAAATAAGCTGCAAATTTTGAAAAAAAAAAAAAATCGATTCCGCTGATTTTTATAGCTAGGTATACATACGTCACTTTTGGAATAGTACGACACTTTTTTTTTTGCTGGCGATTTAGGAGATTTTTCTCCAGGACCCCCCGATGAACCTCCAATTGAGAAATTGTTTTGATAAACCTTTTGAAATATCGAAAAAAAATGTCAAAGTCGAAAACTCAAATTTCTCGAATTAGGCAATTTGGAAGATTTACCATTCCGACACTTGCCCTCACTTTTGGAATAGTAGGACACGTTTTTTTTTGCTGACGATTTAAAAGATTTTTCTCCAGGACCCCCCGATGAACCTCTAATCATGAAATTGATTGAAAAAACCTCTTCACCCATCGAAAAATATTGATCATGTTTAATCCCCCCCCCTCGCGTGCCACACGCTGTACTAATCCTCATATCTACCGCGTGATCCACTCTGTGGCTACAACCACGTGTACTTCACTGCGTGCATATTACCGCATTACCTACTCACGCAACGGTACATTTAAACAAGACCCAAAAATTATCTTTAATTTTTCATTAATAATTCCGCCCATTTCACTCTATTTTCCACCGAAAGTTACAGCAATTTCATAGTAACGGGAAGAGAAGTCGGAATTCTCGTCTTGTGCCTACGATAAAACATGCTATATATTAAATAGGAACTTTTTTATGGCCAGGGAGTACTCGAGAGAATGGATTAGGCAGATGGAATTTTATGGCTCTTTGATATTTCATAAGACTATAAAACACATCTGCAATTTCTCAAACTACGGGTATAATAATAAAACAAATAATTCACTCAAGTTTTTGTAATACTTTCAGATGAGAATCTCCCCAAGACGATGGCCATAGAGATTGATCTATTTTCACAGCGCATTGAAAAACTTTTGAAGCTGACTTTGACAATGAAGAGTGTTGAGTCAATGCATAACACTGAATTGACAGAGATCGAGACTAAACTGGTGAACCTCTCTGCTGTTGTGAAAGAAGATAAATGTTTAAATGCCGGTGGCAAGTTTGAATGGATCGACAGTGTTTTAGTGAAGGTAAAATATTAAAAACTCTCTCTATCTCCTCTCATATTCAGTAATCCCAGTCGTTCAGAATAAATTGAAAGTAATTCCTGAAGAATTTAAAAACTAATTTTCTTCTGCACACGAGTGCACATGATGTTTCGTTTTCCGACAAGAAATAATTGATTTTTATAGAAAAAAAAGTAGAATAGTGATAGACAGCAGAAAATTGCAGAAGGTGAAACAAAACAAAAAATAGTTTCTAGGTAAAAGTTTCTATTATTGTATTTTTCACTTATTCGAGAATCTAAATCAACTCGACATTTGCAAATCAATGACCCATTAACTAACTACGTAATCAATTGAAAAGAAGCACAAAGTGTCAATTTGTTTCAGTAAATATTGACTAATTGACATTACCGTTATATCAGTCTGACATCAATAAGGTCATGTATCCAAGAATCCACACATGAATTTAATTGATAAAACATAAAAGTTCAGTACTCCAGTAGTGTAAGAAAATAAGTTGATCCGATTCAACTCCATGTATCCTCCAAAATCCTTCTAAAGTACGATCTTTGCCCCTTTTCACTGGCACAAAATATTAATACAAGATATTTATAGTGTTTGCAAGATGGCACGTGGCTCCTAGTGGACCAAGTAAACCTCTGCAGTCCAGCAGTTCTCGACAGGCTAAACGGCCTCCTCGAGCCAAATGGTGTCCTCACGATCGGTGAACGAGGTATTGATGCATCTGGCAACGTGTACACTATAAAACCTCACCCCAATTTCCGTCTCTTTCTCACGATGGATCCTCACTATGGCGAGATATCAAGGTACCTTTATCCACAACATTTTCCCCCCAATACTTTACTGTACTCACCTCTTTTATTTTCCCAGAGCAATGAGAAATCGAGGTGTAGAGATTTACCTCCAACAACATTACGATCGTGAATTTAATCCCCTGGACATGAAATCCCAGCTGCACACTTTGGGCATGGTACGAGACAATCACCAAAAGGCACTCCTTGATATCCATCAGAAGATATCAAAAGAATTATACGGGTTAGAGAAACTAGGGATTAACCAACTGTTGCACACAGCTTCACTCATAGTCCAGCAAGTGAATCGAGGTTTTCCAGTCAAAAATGCCTTCATAACGTCGTGCACAGATGTCTACATAAAATCAATGTACATCCACGAGCCAGTCCTGAAGCAGGAGCTCAATCGAATGATTGAGGCATCAATAGCTTCTCAGGATGTAACAACAGACAAGCCATCATGCTTTGACCTCTCAGAAATGACTCCAAATATTCATGACTTTTTAAATGACGCTGCACAGTGCCTCATCAAACAACAAAATACAAATATGCAAGCCATCAACAATAAACTTGACGAGTGGTTCGATGGAGACGAGACCGAGGACCTCCGTACCAATTTCCTCACTGAATTTTACTTTCCCCCAAAGGATCAAAATGAAGCTGACAGGAGAGAAATATCTCGAGAAAATTCTCCTGTTGCAGAAGAAGTTTTTCTACATTTTGTCATAAATTTCTTTGAGCGAGCCTCTGTCAACGACTTTGAGAAGAGAATTGATTATTTTTTGGACAAACATTTTTCCTCACTTGGTTCTTTGTACATACACCTTGACGACAAATTGAAGCAGTTGAAGACAATTATTGATGATGCAGCTGATAGACTTCCCAATAGTTTATTACCCTGGCATCCTCTCAATTCACCCTGTGAGTTTACACCTGAACAATTTCAGTTGACTCTAAAAATTTCACTGATGACTCACATAAAGATATACTTGGCTGAAGAAAATATTCCCAGGGGTTTGGGATGTTGCTACAGTGAAGTAACAGTAGAAGGTTTCTCACGAGCACTTATCGACGAACATGTACCTTATCGTGAGTGCTCAGTGCTCGTGATTTTATTTACTCCAATTGCTGAGATGCTGAGTCAATGGATACAGACTTATGTCCTTCAAGTTCTTGATAATCTCAGTTGGAGAGATTGTATTAATTTGAGAAGAGATATAATGAGTATGAGACGATTCTACGACGAAGGGAAACAAGTACTCTATTACACACCCAGATCATCGTCCTATTCTCAAGATACCGAGGAGGAGAGAATTAGCAATGTCGAGAGAAGTCTTGAGGTGCATTATCGGTGGATGTTAAAATTCATTGAACGAACTATTGAAAAATCCCGGGGAATCAATAATGATGAAGTGAAACAAATGATTGAAACTGTACGAGAAATGTTGAGAGACGTCACTCTTGATTTACATTCAGACAACGATGGCTTCAGACAACTGGGAAATATGATTCGTAAACACATGAAATTTCTTCCTCCATACAATTCAGCTGAGATAATTGCCAATCACCAACGATTCGATAGAATAATTACAGAATTTTCACCAATTCGTGACATTACATCGTCCCCTCCACTCACCTGGAAGCTGAGATTAATGATTATCGAGATGAAAGAATGTGTCGAGTTACGGGAGAGTTTAATTAAAACTTGGCAGGACATTTTTATCAGTCAAAACTACTTAGAGACTAATGATATAATATCTGCTGTTGAAAATCTATCCACTGACCATAAATTGTCCCTCGGTACATCCGAGAAAATGTCACAGGCACTTGACTATGTTTTATCGAGTAAAACAGAGAAGGAGTTGAACGAATCAGTTCTCAATATTCAAATGTGGCCTATTCACGAGTATCTCTTCTTACTACTGACTAATAAATTGCACAGACTTGTTTGTAATAAAATGATGGATTCACAAACGCAACTTGTACCTCGTGACGCATTGTCAAAGTTCATCAGAATTCCCAGTATACCAATTGATTTAATAGCTGTCCTTGATGCTCTTCATGTGGAGACGAATGAAATAAATTCTTCACTTGTCTCCGAATTATTCTGCCAGTTGGAGAAATTTAGGGACAACTCTCTAGTCTTCAGAGAACCAAAAGCTGTCCTCAACTTTTCTGGAGTAAGTCCTGATGATGCTGATGCAACTGAAATACCTAATGTCGACGAAGCTAATGTCACCCAACATTCCATTCTTCAACCAACTCTCATCCTTCTTCTATCTGATACCATTTTCAACCAAACTGACAACAAGAAAAAGACATCAGTCATTAAGATAGCAAGTTTGGGTACTTTGAAAGAAAGAACACGTCAATTGAAATTACTCAATGATACCATATGGAAAAACAGTATTGCTATAAACTCCAAAGACTACGAGTTTCATAATAATGATTTTGAGGCACTAATTGCTCATGTAACTAATTACTTGAGAGCCATTGCGAAAGTTGGAGATGATGAGACTGCAAGAACAATCATCACAAGTCCACGAATCAATCTCCTGCCAATTACCTTTAGATATAAAATTGAGTACCTTAAACCCTTGGAGCAATTAAGGTCATTCGTTAAATCTTCATGTGAACGTGAACCAGAGTCTTACAGAGCCATCGAACTGGGCATGATGTGGACTCGTCTAGGTGTTCACGAATTATTCATGTTCACACATCTTGAGCTGATTGATCCAGTGGAAAAAGTAGACTTGAAGATTCAATTTGCTGTTGATTGCATTGAAGACCTCAGAAATATGATCTGTTCGATTAATCTGGATGGTCAGGTTGTTGGTGTTACCAGGATTTTAGATTGTGATCCGAGAGTTGTAGAGGCACATAAAGCTCTCGATAAATTGTACATTGAAAAGGAGGAGTTGCTGGAGACTAAAGGTTTCAGAGCTCCAAACGCCAAGTACTTTAATCTACTACAGAAGCTCGATGATTTCAAGGATATCTTTCAAGAACCAGCTACAGTCCTTAGACCAGCAGTGAATCTGTATGATACTCTGATCAATGGAGGAAACATGCCACAAAGAAGTGTACGAGAATTTATAGAAGAAATCACTAACTCAATCAATACAATTCAGGGACAATACAGATCTTTGCATGAATTCTCATCGAAACTGAGAGAGGATTTCTTTGCAAATTATCGAGAACTTGTTCAGCCAATACTGATATCTCTGGCTCACTTGGAACATGGAATGAAGATTCTGATTGATGAAGGTAAACGACTATTGTCAGAACGACAATCTAGCTTTGATTTGTCATCAACTGCTGAGAGTTTTTTGTACAGTATCGTACGATTTCCCACTGTTGGTTATCAACAGGAGAATCTACTCCAATTGATCGATTCAGCCACTTGTACAAGTACTCGAGAATTCATTGATTCCAAAATTGATACCATGGGACTTGGTTCAGGTTTTGCAATGATTGAAGTCTTCAGAACATTGAAGAATTCTCTCTCTGAGCTTTACAATCAAACGAGTTTAATTGGTAGAGTAACACCACAGATTTGGCAAGTGCTGGATAAACTTTTGCTTCAAATTGTTCTCATATGGCAGAAGAAAGAGATTGAGAGGGAACGAAGAAGACAGCAGGAGGATTCTTTGTACAGAAACAAGACACAAACTCAGGGACAAGCATTGACAGAGGAGGAAGAGATTAACATGGAATTGCATGAATTATTCCCAACACACCGTGATGATGACTTCAAAGAGATTGACGAGAGTCAACCGACCCTAGAAGCTAGAGATTCCGTTGTTCAAGAGACTAGAGAAGATCAAGAAGAAGCTGTGATGTTTGAGCATGTGATAACTGACGAGGATATTCACCAAGTTTATGAGATTCATTCCAAACTCGTTCAGCACTTTGTCACAGCTCCATGGTTACAGGCACCTGATGAATTATCAAAGAGAAATTACATTGAGCCATTGTTGGAGAGATTCAAAACCTTCAACACTATCCTCCCAAGTGTCCAATCAGCCCTACCATCTGATCTATCCTCAAGATTATATATGAGTTTCAATATCATGACGTCTGTGGCTGCCTGTCAGAGTCAGGGAGTTACATTAATTGAAGAATCTTTATTCAACAACAAACCCTACGATTTCTACAAATCCCCAAACATCGAAGTGATCAAGCAGTGTCTTCCAGCCCTCGACGCCACTCTTATCAGAGTCAACAATCTACTGAAAGACTGGCCAGAGCACCCGACGCTCTCTACCATTCGAACAATAATCACAAGAATCCACAGTTTTACCATCGACTCACCAGTCTCACGATTTTTAACTGGTCTCGAGCTTCTTCTTGTTAAAATGAGAGAATGGGAGGAAAATGCTCACAGTGGAGTGTCCCTAGGTGAACACTCGACTGCTATCATCCAACAGATAATCGAGTGGAGAAAATTGGAGTTAAACTGCTGGAAGAGTTGTCTTGAGACTGCTTTCGAGAGATTAAGAGCTAAAGCATCAAAATGGTGGTTCTTGTTATTTGGTGTTGTTCAATCATATCTCAATAAATCAGTGGACAATGAAGTGCTTCAGCAAGCATCTGTCTCAACTGAAAACGAGGGAATCATAACAGCAAAAAAGCTGATTGAACGACTTGAGACTTTTATGAACCAATCTCCACTAGTTGAGTTCCAAGCTAGACTCGATCTACTCTACACTTTCCATTCCCACGTATACTGTGTCTCACCATGTCCAGAGAGGGATGAGTTACTAGCAATCTTCTGGAATATCTACAACTATTACAGTCAATTCAGCAAACAAGTACAGAATAAAATTAATTCCCTGAAATCACCAATTGAGAAGAAACTCAAAGATTTTGTTAAAATTGCTAGATGGAATGATATTAATTACTGGTCAGTGAAGGAGACTGTTGAGAAGACCCATAGAACTCTCTACAAATTTACCAGAGAGTACGAGAGTAGTTTGAAGCAGAATGTTGGAATTTATTTACTCGTCAAACCATCTAATTATGATTTGGAGTCGAATCGAGGTGAGTGGGATCGTCCAAGAGATAGAGAGTATACAATCGATCCAAGGGACTTCATTACTACTTTTGTTCTCAACGAGAGATCAACTCTTCAGGTACAGAATGATCTCATCAACAGAAGCTCCACTCTGTTCACAAAGAGCAAAGTACTCTGTGAACAAACAATAACAAAATCGATATATCCTGCATTGAGATGTGAGCTGGAACAGTTTATTGAGGACTCTATGGCTAGTGCAATTCACCTGAAGAGTCTGGAGGTTGACAGGACATTACCAAAGCCCAAACAAAAATCTCATGCTAAAAGTATTCTCCAACAGAAGAGAATGGCATTGGCTGATTACTTCAAGACTCTCACAAACTTTGGAATTTCGTACAGAAGAGGATTATTAGCCCTGAAAAATCGTCCTGACGATATTATGAATTTCACAGTTCCTCCATTGGAAGTATCATCAGCCCTCAAGAGGTTCGATGACCTGAAGAAGATTGATCAGCAGATGTTGGCACAGTGGAATGGCTGTCAGTTTTACTATTACAAATCTCTGATTAAACTGAACGCCCTCAACAGTGTATTCATGAAGGTTCAGACTGACCTGGGGGTTAAGAACATGGAGAGATGCAGTGGATACTCTAATCATCTTATGCTAATGATCCACAATGAGAAGAAAATCTTAGCAGATAACTTTAACACTTTCCTTATCCTCAAACAGCACATTTCAGAGTTGATGAGAATCGATGTTGACGATGTTGACCTACCAATTGACGAAGACATCAGTTTTTGTTCCAGTCAACTGAAAGATTTACTGTTATTCCTTCAGATTAATTTCGAACAGCTGGCAATTTACCTTCACTCTTGTCCCAGGGATGCTGAGGACAATTCAAGTGTTTTACTGCTCGAGTCCAACCAAATTCCCATAATCAATTCGATTAAAGATGATGATGTCTGGAGGTCAGCACAGAGTATTCTCAAGAGTTGTACAGATATTGTCATTACTGAATTGAAGAAACAGGAGAAAATATTCTCTCACTCTCAACTCACTGTCCTAAGAACTGCTGTACACTACAATTTCCTGGGAATGAGTCGAGAGAGTCTGAAAAAAATCATATCCAACATCTCCAACTTTATAAAACTGTTTACTACGAATCATCCTATTATGGAGACAATTAAGTATATTGAAACAAAGATTGAACGATGGATTCTCAGTTTTGAAAATCTCAGAGTAATTCAAAACACAACAGTCGATCCCGAGGATATTGGAATGATTGAGTTCAGTAATAATGCAGAAGCTCTGATAAAAATTATTCTACTCGTGATACAAGACAAGTATAAAGAGGCAAATTCCACTGGAAATGATGAATCATCTGATACGAATGCAGTTGCACAGGAGAGAGAGAATGAGGAGGGGGTGGAGAGATCACAGCTGCAGGAAAATGGATTACGAGAGAAATTAATTGAGTCTTTAGAGAAGGACATTACAAACTTGAGGCTAACTGATGTTAATAATAAAGTTGAGAAGCTCTTGGAACTCAGTCAGAAGTTGAAGCCCTCATTCTCTTCACAAACAAACTTAATATTCCGAAGATGTCTATCAATACTCGATCAATACCTCTCATTCTCACAATTCTATCTTCATGAACAAGTTGCATTATTCAGGACGAGCTGTAAATTTTTGTACATTCAATTGAATATCTTTCTTGATCTCGCAACAAATGGTTTCTGTGTACCAAAGGATCTTGATCTGGATGATGCAGAAGCTGATGATGATGGTGAGCAAAGAGACTCTGAAAAAGGGGGAATGGGTTTGGCTGATGGAGAGGGTAAGAAAGACGTTTCTGATAGAATTGAATCTGAGGATCAGCTTGATGATGCAAGACCAGCTGGTGAAGAGCAAGAGTCTAGAGAGGATAATGATTGTAAAGAGGAGGAGAATGGTATTGACATGAGTGAGAATTTTGACTCTAAATTGCAGGACTTGGATAAAAAAGACGATGAAGAGGATAATAATGAAGACAAAGATGAGGACGATGATGATCTTGATAAAGAGATGGGTGATACTGAAGAGGGAACTGATCAGTTGGATAAAGAGATTTGGGGTGATGATGGAGAGCAAGAGGAGCAGGATGAGACTAATGAGACTGATGAGCAAGGCTCGGGTGAGCAAGTTGGAGAGAAAGAGATGACTGCTAAAGACGAAAAGTCAAGAGAACCCAATGAAGATGAACAAAATCGTGATAATCGTGAGGAGTGTGAAGAGGAGAAAAAAGAGATTAACGAGATGAATGAGCCTGATGTTAATGATGATCAAATCAATCCTTATCATGGTAACCAAGAGCCCCAGCCAGAGCCTGAACCAATGGACCTTCCAGAAGACCTGAATCTAGATGATGGGGAAGGTAAAGAGGAGAATGCTGAGGGAGAAGAGAATCCCTTTGACATTGACACAATGAAGGAATCCATGCCACCACCAGAGGAAAAAGAACCAGAGAAATCTGATGGAGAAGAGAAAAAAGGAGATGATGATCAGGATGATGACTCGAGTGATGATGACGATAATGGTCCATCAGCCTCAGATCCACTGGTTAAAGATTTAGATGAGAATGAGGAAGAAACTAATGAAGAAGGATCCAATCAGGTACCAGAAGAGGGTGCTAAGAATGAAGAACCAAAGCCTGAGGATACTGAAAAATCTTTTGAGGAACAAGTAGCTCCAAGTACAGATGATCCAAGTACAGAGACCGATGCAGCTCAAGAATCAACAACAAATGTTGATGGATCTCACGATAAAGTCCCAGATAAAGAGAATCAGAGTGATAAACAAGAGTCTTCAGCAACTGAAAATCATGAGGATGATGGAGAGGACAAGGGGACAGGTCAGGCAAAGTCTGAAGCGCCTGAGCATGGTCACGTTGGTGCATCTGCTCAGGAGAATACTCCTGTACAGCGTCAGGAGATGAAGCAGAAGCCACAAGAGAAGAGAAAAAAACCTGGTGAGAGTGATGAGAATCGTGCTCTAGTCGACAACGTTCAGCCTGATAAGAAGAAACAGAAGATGCTTCACTCGAGAGAAGAGTCCACTCAGAATAATGAAGATGAGGGTGCAGAGGAAGATAAGAATGGAGAGATTGACATGTGTCAGCACGTGAAAGAGTCGGAAAAATACGATAGCTATGCGACTGATGCTGCCACTGAGGAGCAAGCCAAGAAGCAAAAGACTGCAGACACTGAGGAAGACTCTGGGGAAAAATCTGAGGAGGATTCAATGGACGTGGACATGCACGAGGATGAGGTCCTTGAAGAGAATGAGTCGAAGACATTGACCCAGAACCCAGAGGATACCTCCAAATCAGACAAAGACAAGGATAAAGAGAAGTCAAAGACAAGTTCAAAGGGCCAGACCCTGGAAGACGCACAAATGGAGACTCAAGTTGAAGTTGAGGGGGAGAATGTTGATACTCTTGGGGTCCAGAGGGCAGCAGAGTCTGCTTTCTTTACTAATTTAATTGAGGACTCTTTGATGATGAGAGTAGAAGAGAAGAGACAAGAGATTGAGAATATGTTGAGCCAATGGACATCTGTACCCACAACAGAAGAGGCTCTGACAGCATGGAACAGTCTCTGTGCAGTTACAGAGACTTCTGCCAGAGATTTATCAGAGAAATTGAGACTCGTGTTGGAACCAACTCAAGCAACCAGACTCAAAGGGGATTACAGGACTGGAAAGCGAATCAACATGAGAAAGATAATTCCTTATATTGCTAGTCAATTCAGAAAGGATAAAATTTGGTTGAGAAGGACTAAACCATCGAAGAGGGATTATCAGATTGTATTGGCACTTGATGACAGTAGTTCTATGGCTGATAATCACTCGAAGGAACTCGCATTCGAGTCATTGTCACTGATTTCTAAGGCTATGGGGTATTTAGAAGTTGGTGATCTCAGTGTTGTCAGTTTTGGAGATACTCCAAAGATTCTTCATCCATTGGGTGCTCCTTTCAATGAGCAGAGTGGAGCTAGGCTCATTCAGGAGATGAAGTTTAATCAGAGGAACACAAAGATAGCAGAATTGGTGAATTTCACTGTGGCCATGTTTGAGGGACAGAGGACAGCTACTGATAATGCAAAGTTACTTCTGATTTTGAGTGATGGAAGGGGATTATCCTCCGATGGGCTCAATAAAGTTGTTAGAGCTGTTAGGAGAGCTAAACAGAATAATATCTTTCTTGTTTTCATCATTGTTGAGAATCCAAATGGTAAAGACTCAATTTTAGATATTCGTAATGCAGTTTTTGAAAATGGAAAGGTCATATTTCATCCTTACCTTGACAGTTTTCCATTCCCATTCTACATGATTCTAAAAGATATTAATGCCCTCCCTGGGGTACTGAGTGATGCACTGAGACAGTGGTTCGAGGTTGTGGGAAAAATAGATACATAATTTTTTTTTTTTATTCACTACCATGTTCAATACGTTTGTTTTTCTTTTTATAATTAAGAGTATTTTTATAAACATTGAAATTTTGACTATTATTCTAGTAACTACGATGAGATTTTCTTCTCCATGTTTTCAAAGAGCATCATAGGCTCACCACAAGTTTTCTAATTGTTTTCGTGTTTTCTAATTACACTGAAGAATAAGTTTCTTCTATTATTTCCATTAAAATAACTACAAATGATTATCTTTCATTTGATTAAAGTGTACTGGAGTGGGTGGAGATTGATGGAAATATAATGTTTTTTGTGTGAATTTAAATTGTCATTGTTAAATTATTTCTCCTTAAAATAATCCCAAATTATGTTTATTTTGAGATATCAATCATAATTTTTTTTTTAAATTAGTAATCAATAAAAATGATAAAAAAGATTAATTAATTACTCGAGTGACAATTGATTAATTTTCAAATTTTTATTCAAGATCGTACAAAATTTCACATTTCTTGATGTTTCAAAATTAAACACGGCAATTATATAAATACATTTATGTGTAAGTAAATATCGCATCGTAGGCTCGCACGATTATTACTAATTGGCACAGTCAAACAATGAAAATGTATTTTTACATTTTTATCATAATCTTTGTGTCTCTCTTTGCATTAAATATTTTCGCAGACATTATTTCTTCATTAATTAAGAGAAGAAAATTGTATAGAAAGTGATTTAAAAAATTTTTAATTACAATTTTTGTCACAGTGATTAAATAAAAAAAATTGATATTTCTATACGAAATTGCAGTGAATGAAGAAATTCTTCATTTAAGGGAAATTTGCACAAAGCTACATATTTCTCAACTGACGAGAAGTAATCATTAAATGTGCTCTTGTCAATGCTAACTGACAATTACACAATCCATTATGGAAATTATTTCCATACATCTGTCCTACCCTATAATTTCCAAATAATCTATTCCCTTTGCGACAGTACAAGGCCTCAAATATTTTGGTAGATGAAAAACTGATATAACGAATTAATTTCCTTTCTTTTCTCATTTATTTTATTTATCTACTCAATATTGGCTATCAATTAAAATCATTCACGATCGTAGAGATAAAGTATTTATCGTGTTTAACACTTCAGCTGCATATTAACACAATGGTTGAGTGATTAATTGTAAAATAATTCATTATGGATTAAAAGTTGATACTTAAGTCACACAGAAGGACAAAATTTTCCTTCAAGAAATATCATTTTTCTGTTATTTTCTTTGTATGGGTTTTCATTTTTATATTTATCGCTTTATCACATTGTGGTTCTCTTCCATTTGTTGAAGACTATTTTCATTTTTCTCTCAGTATTTATTAATAAATATCGAAGCAATTTCAATATCAATTTATCAGAAATTTATAGTTATGAAATTGGTCATATTTATATTCCATTGACGCAACATTATCGCGAGGGGGAAAATTCAAAAATTTACACTTTCTTTTTTTTTTGAATATGCACTTTCACTTACTTACGCGTGAAATAAATTGCCGAAATTTTTAAAAAAATGAGATCCACAAGTACACGTGTAGTAAACAAATAATTATGCAAACTTTTCTACTAAAACACAAAGTGACTCTATTCAATCGTTATTACTAGTAAATTAATTAATGCAGCACAGTAATTTTTAAACTTGTGCTTCACCAATAAAAAAAAAAAACAAAAATACCAATGTTAATAAGTAAATATCTAACAAATTTTAATAATTTTATATTGTTTACTGCATAAAACACGCACACATATCACAAGTTTGGGCTCTAAATTCAAAATTACACTGTACCATCTCTCTCCCTAAATTTCATAATTACAGAAAGACAAAATCCTCAAAATTTAAAATTTCACACATCAATTGACCGAAAAAAAAAACAATATTCAAAATACAAACAAATTGCCAGAATCTGTACACGACTTTGCCCAGATAAAAAGAAAACAATGTAAATAATACATTGACTATTAAACTTTTAAAAAATCAATCAAGATTCCTATCAATATTTACCGTATATTTTACGAACAATCAACATCAAATCCAGATACATGGATCTCACCTAATAAACATAAAAAAAACACGGGCACTGAGACAGGAAGCACGTGAGATCATAATCGAAACGACAGAGGGAAAATTGAGGGATAAAAAAAATTTGCACAAAACGAAAGAAATTGTTCGCCTAAATTTACAAAATAATCATTGAAAAAAAAAAAAAAAAAATCTTAGTCCTTAGTTGTTATCGAATCCTTGATAATATCATCCTTTGTAATATTCTGATTCATCTGATCATTCTCATACTCAACAAAATCATCAAATAAACTTGGCCAAGCTTCAGCATCATCATAAGCTCCAAGATCACTGCCAATAACTTCAGCAAAATTTAAAAACATATTCCACGTATCCCTCGGTATTCCTCTGACATGATGATTATCAAGAAATGCCAGCCATCTTGACAATAAAGGTGGTTCACGTATCGTAAATACAAGCCTCCACAGTACAATAGCCATGTCAACTGGTAATATTCTCTGTCCCGATGTAACATCAAGACCAAAACGGAATGTAAATCTGTAAAGATCCTTGAACATATCACCATTAATTGTCAATTCTTGTACAACCTCTGGTAAACGTATTTGTATACCACGTATACTCTCAACTTTCAATAATTTAAGTCCATTAACAAATTCTTGTCTTGTAAATTGACACATCTGTTCGGCATCGAGTTTCCATGCTAATACAAGTACTTTAAAGTCATCGGGTGATAATTGAAGGTCATCACACAGCCTTTCAATACCATCCTCCAGTATAATATCCTCATGAGGATCCTATAAACACAATGAATCACTCAAATGACTGCAATAGTATGAGTAAATAAATAATCAATTATTTTCATGGGTACACAAGTGAATATTTGTCGATAAACTCGATAATTAAATTAAAAGAATTGGTCATGTTTCACATATTCGACAATGATAGAACTAAAGCCACTTGATTATGTGAAAGTTGAAAAAAAAAAATAGCAAGTTTCTCCAGTTAC
Organism: Coelinius sp. EB29; assembly: GCA_035578325.1. Lineage (NCBI taxonomy): Eukaryota > Metazoa > Arthropoda > Insecta > Hymenoptera > Braconidae > Coelinius > Coelinius sp. EB29. The sequence continues at coordinate 925,072 of JAOZGT010000005.1, read as the reverse complement.
GAAATAACAATGCATAACTCGAGTAAACTCATCTCCTCATTCCCCTCATTTTTTAAATAAATAATAGAAAGGCATCCTTACTTTGTATTGATCAAATAGTCCATTCAATTTAGCCTCTGATGGTTCTCGCTGTTGTTTACCACAATCGACAGTTGTATTACCACTGTTAGCTGTATTTGAGCGTCCAAGTGGTGGTAATCTAGCATAAAATGCCCTGGATAAACGTAAATTATTTCCTACAACTGGCAATGAGCCACAATTGTCTGATCCCACATTGTTTAATCCTGATAAATTCGTTACTGGTAACTTTTTGTTACCATTAGCACGTGAATCTATTGTTGTCAAGGGACCCATTGTGCATTGATGGGATGAAAATAGTCTCCGCATTTCCATAGTGTCTGGAATATAGTTATCATTTGAGTATGAAATTGTCATTCAAGGATTTACATAATTTAAATTAAATAAATTAATAATTAAAAATATAATCTCTCACCCTCTTTGATCTCCGGCACAGCCGAAGGATCCGTAGTGGGTGACGGAGGTGGCACTTTGAAACACGAACAGCAGTTTCCCATTGATGACACACGTTCGTTATCAAGTGGGCTAACCCTTGCATCGGTGATTCAGTCTTTAATTGGCAGTTTTGGTCAAAAACTGGGAAAGGGACAGAAAAAAAATGGAGCAACAGTGTTGATATAAATTTTACATATTGGAGTAATTGATTTATCTTATCATTAATTGCATATTTACCTTATTTTTAATGCAATAATCTGATGGATCGTGGTATTAGTAGCCTCTGATGAGGCTCTCCTCACGAAAATTCTTGTATTGGTATGCATCAATGAAATAAAAAAAAACCACTTGTTCTTATCACTTTGGAATAATAATGATATCGCCCCTATTTAATATACACTGTTGGGAGAAATGATGGATTTGAATGCAGGGAGATATAACGGGTTAGATGAGAATGTTTAAAAAATATTTACACTTGTGCCACATTATTGTTAAAACACCTCTGGACTGTATTACCATGAGGCTATTGTGTCTCCTGTCATTTCAACACTATCACTGTACCCCCCTCTCGTGCTATATACTCATCAGCCAAGTGATTGTTAATAGATACAATATCCATACGAATATTGTATTATTATCAAAAATTTCCCAAGATAGATTATCTTCTTTCTCACTTACTTTGGACATTCATTTTTTTATTATTTTCGTCTTTCAGGCACTCTCCCACACCAAGCTAACCCAACTTAGTGGAAATAGTTATGCATGTGTGTGCTATCAACAATACATACAGAGTGAAAACATGAAAAAATGCACAGTCCCTAGTTATAAAAACATCCCAGAATGTCCCTAGAAAACTCCCCAAAACCTGACCGGCATTTTTGGGGGACTACCTTCAAGTCGTGTCGCACACACACACACATCTCATGCGACAAAAAATTGATAATATTTATTCTTTTATTTAATCTTATTTCACGGAATTATTTATATTTAATTGAGTGTTGATAATGGGTATTTTAGATAAAATATCGGAGATTGAGAAGGAGATTGCGAGGACTCAGAAAAATAAAGGTTTGTGGATTTTTATGAGGTTAATTTTTTAGTCGAGCAAATCTGCTCCAGTACTCCAAAACATGGGGGAAAAAAAAGTCATTTATAAATGTCAATGGGAGATGAAAATTTTTTATTATTATTTCTTCAGCTACTGAATATCATTTGGGTCTACTCAAAGCAAAACTAGCCAAGTACAGATCACAACTCCTCGAGCCAACCAAGAAATCAGAAAAGGGTGAGGGCTTTGATGTTCTCAAGTCTGGAGATGCGAGAGTAGCATTAATTGGATTTCCATCAGTGGGAAAATCTACATTGTTATCAACTCTAACTCATACAGAGTCTGAAGCTGCCTCGTACGAATTTACAACGTTAACGTGTATTCCTGGAGTAATTGAGTACAAAGGGGCTAATATTCAGCTATTGGATTTGCCTGGAATTATTGAAGGTGCTTCGCAGGTAATGAAAATGATAATAACATAAATAAAAAACACTGAATCTAAAATTACCTCTCTCTCTCATTTTAGGGCAAAGGTCGGGGTAGGCAGGTTATTGCAGTTGCAAGAACAGCAGATCTTGTGCTAATGATGTTGGATGCAACAAAACAAGATGTCCAGAGACAATTACTGGAGAAGGAGTTGGAGTCTGTTGGTATAAGGCTGAACAAACAAAAGCCAAACATTTATTTTAAAATAAAAAAAGGTGGTGGATTGTCTTTCAATTCAACCTGTCCACTCACTAAAGTCGATGAAAAATTGGTCCAGATGATATTACACGAGTACAAAATTTTTAATGCCGAAGTTTTATTCAGGGAGGATTGCACTGCTGATGAATTGATAGATGTCATTAATGCTAATAGAGTTTATCTGCCTTGTCTCTATGTTTACAATAAAATTGATCAAATTTCTATTGAGGAAGTGGATAGAATTGCTAGGCAACCGAACAGTGTTGTAGTTAGGTAAGAAATTTATTTTTAATTAGTAAATTTTTATTTGTGAGTGAATTATTGAATTATTTTATCGATATTTCAGTTGTAATATGAAATTAAATTTGGACTTTTTATTGGAGACTCTGTGGGAGTATCTCTGTCTCATCAGAGTATACACGAAGAAGCCTGGCCAGCCACCAGACTTTGATGATGGATTAATTTTGAGAAAAGGAGTAACTGTGGAACATGTTTGTCATACTATACATCGAACACTTGCTGATCAATTTAAATATGCACTTGTTTGGGTAATTTTACATTATTTTCATTATCATTGTAAATTGTTCATAATCTTGTGGATTTTGAGAAACTTTTTGTTTTTTATATAATTCAGGGAACGAGTACGAAATATTCACCTCAGAGGGTAGGAATCCAACACACTATGCACGACGAGGATGTTATTCAAGTTGTTAAAAAATAGATTATCAACGAATTATCAGGGGAATTCCAATCAATATTCGTTACTGGAATTAAGTTTTTTATCAATGAAAAAAAAAAAATAATAAAAATCACAATTATATTCAATTAATCTTGCTTTTTTTTAAAAAAAAAAAATATGCTTTCCTCTGACTGTCATGCTCTCTAGAAGATTTCAAACTGTCTGACAAACATTGTCTTTATCCCCTGATCCATTCCATAAGAGTTTCGTATTTAATTACTCACTGATACTTTTGAATTAATATTGCAATTTATTCTCAAATCCAAATATATCGATTTCTCTTTAAATATTGAATAATTAAGTAGATATTCAATTAAATTTGTTTAATCAAAATTAATGAAATTTTAAAAAATTTAACTAAAATAATTGAAAAGAGGGGGTGTGTATTTTTTTCACCCCCCTGTACACAAGCGCCATCTCACTAGGACCGGTCAGGGGCCACCCTCTGCTACCACCACCCGTGTTACAATCGCAGAAACGACTCGGTCGTATTCTCTCCCTCGTCAGTGAACCGTAGACCCTAGATATTTTCTAATAAACTCGAACAATAATCAATTTAAAAAAAAAAAAAACAAGTGTAATTGTGAGTGTTAAAAGTGTGAGAAAAAAAGGTCTTGTGTTGATTCATTAAATTCCAAACTGACATATTGAAAAAGGTGAGGAGGACTAATTTCCCATTTTCTTCCATTCCCTCTCTCCATATTTTTTCTCCACCTCCCCGATGATTCCATGGGGTAGTAATTACACAGATCCATCTACCAGAATATTTTTCCAATGAGCGACTATCGTTTTATTTAAAAAAAAAAAACCTCGTAATATTCTTCAGCTAACAAAAAAAAGAAATTGTTATGTGTTGGATCGATTCGGTGGCGTTTTGCTTGAGGCCGACGTACTGGCACTACGCCGCCCCGTCGATGAAATACCCTCCATATCAACCCCATTCTACCACGTTTTTGTAAATATACGTATAATTTACCCACTTGCATTTACTCCGACGTAACTACATATTCTCAACTTGATAAACTCTAATTATCGTGTTTTTTTTCTTGATAAAAAAAAAAACATTGCGTGATAATTGTTGATAATAATCAGTAATTAAATATTCCACTCGTCAATCTCATCCAATTGACAATTGATTATTCTGATTATCGAGTAACAATTGATAGTGACGTGTCCCCCAACAGTAAAATCCGCTTAGTTCCACATCTAATCGCCTTCCTATGTGACTCATTTCTCCCCCAGGGAAGACTTTGGTTTCCGTATGACAAGTCCTTCCATCTTTCTCCTGTAAACACCATAAGCCTTCTTCCATTGTTCTCTGTTCTCATAGCACCTGCCGCAGAGAAACAGGCATTTTGCTTACCCCCGAAGAAAATCGATATAAAAAGCAAGCCCTAGAGTGTATATGGTTTTATATATGTATTACCCTCACGTTTATATGTGCATACCAAACCACGAGATACTATTTTTTTTTTTGAGGTGTTTCAAACTCATTCCTCGATCCATTTAATTTGACTTTATCAATACAAATGAAATGTTATTTTTTTTTTTCATTTTAAATCCCTCCAGCTGTGACAAATAATATTTTTTCCTGCTTTTACCAATATTTAATTATTTTAATTGCACATGAGACTCTAAATTTTTTATTAACGTGAAAAAAGAAAAATTATCAAATGTGAAATAATTTTTTTTCCACTGATTTTTCAAATTTTTGTAAAAAAATACGAGACATATTTTTTTTATAAAATCTCTGTAGACAAAAAAATTTGTTTAAAATAAATTTTTAAAAAATGAGAGAATATGTGTTACAAGTAGAACAATCTAAAGTCGATATTGGCCACTGGTCAGTAGATGCTTCATATATTCTCTTGTCCTCTCAATTCCATGTTCTGTACCCACCGATCAACGTCTCCATGAAATGCGGTCCTATCTAATGCGCGTCGACGCGATGAACGCTTTGGAAATGCAATATCAGAGAGTGGCTTGGTAAAACCTCCTAGACTCTCTCTGTGACCTCTCCGCCCTCTCCTCTGGAGGAGAAGAGAGGGCCATGTAATATATAAAGCCTGATGGCACACAGATATTCTCATAGGGGTTAGGAGACACCGAGAATTCCAAAATGCTCTTTCACCGACAGTATGTGTACGAAAATTTTTGATGACGTTTACGGTAACCGAGTATCGAGGTCGATTGGACATTACTCCCTCCCTCGAGATAAGATAAAAATAGAGAAAATTACAGAGTGTGTTTAAATCATGAAAGAGGTTCATCAAAACTTGATTGAAAATTTGATGCCCTCAATTTAAATAAATCAGAGAAACATATCAATTCATGATTTTATGATCGTCTTTGATTAAACAAGAAATATCTCGTTGAATATTGGAAATCTGGAGGGAAACAGTTGTGGCCAGAGTTGTCTAACATTTTTTATTCAAAGACTTCCTCTCTCTCTCTCTCTCTCTCTCTCTCTCTCTAGTCTCGTGGAAAAAAAAAATCATTATTTGAGGTAAATGAATGGATGATACAGTTCTGATAAATGTGTACATGGTAACACAATTTATCTCCTCTTAAAATGGAAAACTATGCAGAGAAATGGATATATACCATCTGGTGGCATATATAATAAAACCAACGACAGACATGGGTAGGCAATAGAGGAGAATCGATCGATCGAGTTGTGTCTCGGGTACCGTAGTCACATGAGACACCTTATTTTTCTTTTTTTCTTTTTCTAAACTTTCATTTTCTCTATTTTTTTAGTCTTTTTAAAACGTCTGGCATCGCCCTGAGTTCTACAGCCGGTGGGTGAATTCCACTGCGTACGTTTCCGTGAAAGATAGGGAGTAAAGGAAGTACAAAGAGTGATAAAGAAGGTATGAGTATCGGGTTCTTCTATGGGCTTTTTCGAATGGCATAATGGTGCTTCCCACAAACACATACGCAGAATAGTTAGTGTTGGAATGGGGGGTGGTTATGTGGACTTGAAAAATGAAAGAGGCTCGCTATCTCACTCTCAACTACCACTCGAGTATCTCTGTTGGCGGATGTATTGTGTTACCACATTTTCCACTGACACTTTGCTTCTGGCAGACATTCAAGAGCTCATTTTGAGCCGCCTGGACACTTGGGTGAGAGTGAAAAATATGGAAAAATGACTCTATTTATTTTTTTTTTCTATATAATAAAAATCTTTATCGACTTTGTGCAGAAAATGAAGGAGAATCTCGGAGGCCCCTGATGGAATAATTAATAAAACACGTCTTGGTCACTCCAAGTAATTAAAATTAAATGTAAGAGGATTTAATGGTCTCGTGGCTCCAGATAAATTTACAATACAATGCGGTAGAAAAAAAAATAAACCTCTGATACTCTCTAAATCCACTGAAAGCTGCATTTACTCGGTCAACACGCAGAGAGAAATGGGGGAATTAAAAAAAAAAAAAAAAAGAAAAATTGTTGAAAAAACACGTGAGTGGAAAAATGCTCGACTCAAGTGGGTGAGAAATTAACGAGTTGGTTTTTCGCGCCGGCGCCAGTCCTTTTCTCCCAACCAGAGCGTTTTACAACTGCGGCTTTTAAGGATTCAGAAGGCGAGAAAATCAGTGAGAGAGAGAGGACAAAAAAAATCGAGGGGTTATCGTCGAGTGGACGAAGGAAGGCAACCAAGTCCACTCAAGTAACAATTGAATATGCGTCCTTCGTGTGTTTCTGGATAAGTGGGGGGGGGGAGGTACTTGAGGCCCTCGTGCACCACTCGAAATGTGCCAATTGTATCTGTTGATGCCAGTGACCCCCTATTGATTCCGTTTCTCTCTACGTACAAAGCCACCCCTGCATTCCCACCTACCCGCCCTATCACCCTCCATACCCACGTTGGCGTGCCGCTTGGCGAATCCCCAATGTACTCTTTTTTACTCTCTCTCTCTCTCTCTCTGGCTTTTATAAACTTGTCTTTTGCTCACGGAGTTTTTCAGTCTCTTCTGACAATGTTATTTGGACAATAAAAATTGGCCTTTAACAAACATGAATGTGTCAATTTGTCGGTACAATAGACACAATTTTCTTTTTAACAATTCCACGAAATTCACACTTTTCAATCTCAATTTTAAAAACCTTGAAAATTGTCAATTGGTAAAAATGTTTGATCTGTTTTGCCCCAGTTTTACAGATAGCATCGAGCTTTGAAAATTTAATGCCTCAAGACAATTTGAAAATATATCACGTTCAGTTGCAGACGAAATGGCGTGGTTTTGCTGTCCACCTGACGCCCCCCACTTGGTCCTACAGTCTTAGACTCCAGGGACTACTCGAGTGATCGATCAAGTGCCCATAACGATTACTCTTCACAGTTAAAACGACAAGATTTCCCAACTGGTAGCTGATGGTCTTCGATTCCCACTGCTCTCGTCATTAATTCACAGCTTGAATTTTGATAATGTTGAATGGCAATGAGGTGACATGTCTATTTCAATTTCAACAGTCCCATTAACAGCGAATAATCAACATGAAGAATGAGAAAACGATCATTTTGATATATATTGGTGGCCAGGGTGTTCATTCAATTTTCAAATAGCACATGGGCTTGACACACGAGCAATCCCAGAGTGATTCAGTGATGCAATCGTGTCTCCCTTGGGCAGAATCCACTCACTTGTCAATCAATAAAATCCTTTAAACCATCCTGACGACAGTTTTCCCATTGAAAATAACACGAAAATGTTTTCTTCTGTTCAAATTTCAACTTCAATGTCTATCTGTCAGGCATAAATTTGAGTTTAGTTTCAACAACTGATTCAAATTTTCATAAATCCAAGAGTAGACTGTTGACGTCTTCTTGCCTTAACTTTCCAATTTTTTTGATGTATACGCTTGAAACTTGTAGTTGGAGAGGAGTGAGATGAATATTGTCACTGAATTGTCGTCACAACGTCTGGAATCCATGTATCTGATTGTGAGGGAAAATATTTATCAAATGTTTTCACCAAGAGGCTCAAGTTTCACACTTTCTCGATTATGCTGATGGCAATTAAAGTCAATCCTGATGGGATAATTGGCGATATCGACGACAGTTTATCGAGTTAGTGTCGGTTAGCAGCTTATCAGGATACTTGAACTCTTGAGGTCTCTCCGGATATTTGCCTCGGTTTTTTTTTTTTAAATTCCCAATTAGTACAGAATAAAGCCCTATTGGATGTTTTCATTTAAACGATTTAATTTGGGTTTCGTTTACCCAAAATGGAAAATTTCCACATGAATTCATCGACCTAGTGACAATTCCCATCATACTGATTTTTGGTGAAACCTGGGACAATGATATCACCAGATGAATTGATTTTTACCCGTATAATTAGTCACCAAAATTCTCATTAACTGATAACTCAGATGATTTTTTAATATTTTTTTTTTTTCATTAAAAGTAAGCTCAATTGATGAATTTGTTTCCGAGTTATGAATTTTTAAAATAAAGTCAAAGAAATTGAATGAATTATTTTTTATTTTCAGATAATGGAAACAGATGCTGATAAAATGTCAAAAAATTGGCGATGACAAGTCTGATATTGGAGAATCCTGATTTGAACCATTTGTTTCCAAAATGCCGGCCTAAAACTGGCAATCCCCATAAATTGGGGACAAAAGATATTCAGCATCAGTTGAATCAGCATCAGCCGCATGAACGTCGTAATAACATACAGAAACAGGAGTCAGCAACGTATACGCGCACGCTGTCGTCCTCCACGTCATCGCCAGCAAGTATTACCACTGTTGCTGGTCGACATCCAGCTGACGATATGATAGAACTTGAGCACGATACCACCGACAGGCAAGTGATTGAATTATCCAGCACTTTTCTTACAAAATTTCGTTGAATCAATTTAATATGAGGATGCAACTTGGACAAGAGCAAATAAATGTACTTATTTTAGTATTATTATTATTTAAATCTCTAAAAAAATCACTCTCCATTGGTTTATCAAAGCTTGTGTTTATGGACGCACGTTAATTTCCGCAAATTCATCTCCACCCTCTGTTGGAAAATTGGAGCAACCAACATCGATCCACATCTGCCCTAGCTTTTCTCGTTCCCATTTAGCTGTAAAGAGGAAAAATATACATGAGGAAAGGGGGGTTTTCATTTGGTACTCCTGTTGCATGGAGTTAGCCTCACTGGAAAAATATATACATAGATATTCAACCAGTTCACTGATGTTGTCTTGAATATTCATTTCTCATACCAGAGAAGATTCTGTTGGAATTTTTAGAATAACAAAGATATAATTCTGATAGAATAATTTATTTATCTATTCATTTTAATTTAAAATTATTTTTTTATAATTTATTTGAGTATTTTTAGTATAGTATACCAAGTTGCGTCCGTAGGTGTAGAAAACGAGCAACGAGTCGCAGGAAAAAAACAGGTTCGGTGTCCCGTAGGACGGCTGGCGTTATGCCGGGTTACGAGGGCCAGACGGGACATAATCAGCAGCAATTACAGACTAATCAGCAAAATGTTACCTCTGCCAAGCAAACGTCTTCCAGTTCTTCGTCATCAGCGTCTGGTAGAAGTGAGGATGCCCAGAATTATGGTAGCATTGGTGGTGGACAATCCCAGCAGGATGATGACAGTGGACCGGATGAGGGTCCAGTTTATATTCTCACCTCGGCTAAAGGGGATAGAAGTTACAAACTACGTGATTCTAGGTGAGAAAAATTTCAAGATAAATTATTTTGCATGTTAAATCAAATAATTTGCATATAGCTAGAGAATTTCTTCCATTTCCCCCCCCCCCCCCCCCTCTTTTCATTCAAATTTTGCATGAGAAATAGATAAATTTCAAATTGATAATCAAACGGAAGTCGATTGCAGCGCAATCAAGTGGCTGAATTGACACTTTAAAATATATATATATGTATATCTCTCTCACTCTACTTGTGTCGTCTGAATGAAAAACGAGGGCAGCCATATCAACAATCTGTGATTTAATTTTAACCAAAATATGTCATTTTCAATTATTTTCATACGTAAAACATTAGTTTGAAATTGTAACTAAATCCTTTAAATTTATACTATTTGTCAGAAAAATTGTGAAATTTTAAAGGTTAGTCCTGAAATTTATATTTCTCGTGTTGATTAACAAGTGGTTAGCAAGTGGCTAAAAACAAAGAAAAAAAAAAACGTTTGCCAACTCAAACGTAACTGAAGTCATTTGGATAATACCCTCTATTAGATATTTTTTTATGATGAAATAATAAATTGTTTTATATTTCATGGATAAACAGGATCATCGAAATAGCGGGTGGAAGAGAAGTATTTTCACAGAGTAGAGGTAAAGTTGCTGCCAGGAAGCCTCGTTTTTTGACCTCATCAAAGTCGGTGTCTAATGATGATTGTCAGACAGACAATAAGTTGACTGTCAAGAAGAATAGTAAATCACCAAATAGGCAGAGTGTCTGGGAGCTCAGAAGCAGGTATACATTAATTGGGGCTAGAATTTATTTTCATTTAAAAAAAAAAAAACAATTACCATGAATTTTGATTTAAAGGTGTGGCGAGGCACGTAGACAACGTTCAAATCGTGAAGTAACAGAGACAGTATTCTCATCAGAAGTTCACTCAGTACGACGTAACACAACAAAATCCATTATTGATTATGATTCACCAAAGGCTGCACGTAGCAATCGTATTATAAACTATGACTCAGTTTTAAATAGCAATAATGTAGAGTACACTGTGCCGAAAAGTATTACCGATTTGGATTATGGACTGCCAAAAAATTGTTTAGATTATCAGTCAAATAATACAACACCAGCAAGAAGTATGGCGATTGTCAGTGATGGTGAAGTTGTTGTTTTTGATGATATTGATGACAATTGGCAGAGCTTGAGACTGGATTTGGCAACAACAAATACACAGCAGGTTAATAATGCCTGTTTGAATTCTGAGCAGATGGATATTCATAGAATTACATCAGAACCATTGGAATCTAGTGTTGGTAGTACTCCCAGTCCAACCTCAACTTATCCTAGAAATACATCAGATTTTTTTAAGGTAAAGACTTTTTATTTTTTAGACAGTTTTAAGATATTGAAATGTTCACAAATTTTTATCACCCATTTGCCAAAATACTTTTTTCTCAATTAAAAAGAAAGAAAAAAAAAACATGTGCATGATTCTGGACTTTACATAACTGTTGCAGCTGCCATAAAATACATACGACACTCATTAGTACCTTCATTTAAATTCAAAAAGCTGCCTTTAAATTTAATATATGCAAAAATGGCCTTCCACTAGTATCACACTCCAGTTATCTTCATTCTAATATATCTTTACAATTTTACTGCAGGTAATAAACCAAGCAAGTGACTGTGAAGCAAATTCACCATCTCCAGAACGTAATCACAAAGTTGCTAGAGTTATCGGTGAATTACCAATAGCCCAGTATTCCGGTAGTCCACGTCGTTATGGTGTACGTGAAAATTCACGATTACCAAGTTTATTATCATCTCCATCAATGTACATGACACCTAGGCCAGGCTTTCCCCAGAGAATATTGCCTACAACGCCCAATCAGAAGGAAAAGGAGACTGATTATCTCACGAATACAAAAGACGATACGACTGAAATATTTATTGAAACTTCTTCGAGTCCTCCCAATGAGATAAATAGTACTCTAGTTGTATCACCAACTGTAGAAGAGCCACCACCACCACCGCCACCACCACCACCACCACCACCACCACCACCTGAGGAGCAGTCACAAACCCCAGAGCCTGAAGAAGAGGAAGAGGAAGAGGAAGATTTCTTAAAACCATCATTTCTCAGCTCTGATAATCTCTCAAGTCTTGTAACACCTGGTGGCAGTACTTTTGATTATCTCTACGAGTTCTCTGAGACACGTAAAGTACTTGAAGAATTTTTCAAGTGTCCACCACCCAATGAAGAAAAAGAAAACAATGGAGAGACATTCCCCTTCCAGGTAAATTAGATTGAAATCTCCAGACTTTGACGATTGAATTATTAAACTTCATTGATTGAGTTTTTTTTTTTTTTTTGCAAAATTGAGTTATTTATCTCATGTTCACTAACTAGGATCTGGATTACGAACTTAGACGACAAGGGGGAAGTTCCTATGTTGGACAACGTCTAGCCAGTGGATTACCCAATACTGAGGAGGTTATGGTGCATGAATCACCGAAAAAACAGAGATCTGATTATCCACAATCTGTGAGTTATTGATTTTCTAATTGATTTCAGTGATTAATTATAAATTTATTACAACTTTTCTTAATTCTTCACAGACAACAGAGCACGAAAACAATTTTTTAGATCTCTCAGTGGGTACAGGTAGCAGTGGTGATCTAGGTGAGACTGAAGTAGGTCTTCAAGTTGGTCATTCACGTAATTTTACATTAAGCCCAGAGACAACAGACTGTGACAGTAATTGTGGTGATTTAGACAGTGAAATGTCACTTATGATGATGGATAATGAATTATTACCAGCAAGTGGTTTATTGGGCTCTGTTGGTGATCTTGGTAATAACTCTGATTCACTGAGAATATACACAAGTATGCCAGTACTTGAGGATGGTTTATCCAGTGGACATGCAAGTGATACTGATAATAATAATCCAACAGTGATGCTTATGAAGAGACAGATCAATGAAATTGAGAAGGAGATAATTCAGAGAACGCGAAATGATATTTTGGGTGGTGATATAGATACTGGAAAAGATACTAGTCTCAATGTAACGAAAGACATACTTCAGACACTTAAAGCAACGTCACCAGATTTATTTATAGCACAGAAAGAAAATTCTTACGAGACTAATGAACTCCATCTTGATGGTTTGGATCTATTGGGTACACCACCACCACCAGCACCTCAAGGCAGGCAAACTATGAACCTTGAAATTGGGGGAGAAGTTGAAGCTGCTATTAAGGATATTAGAATGGCTCTGCAGAAGACCAAAACATTACCAGTTAAATCACCTTCAGAGGATCCAGTTGAGCCAAATGTATCGCCCATTTGGATTCCCAGGTAATGATTTTAAATCCCAGATTTTTTGTAATTAATTTTTTTATGTGACTAGTTGAGTGGAATGTGATTCTTTAAATTCTTCATTCTCTTTTCATCAAATTGAGTCCCAATTGTGGTCTCATTCCACTTGACTATGAGACTTGATCCTCAAATATCTAACTAAATTTTAGTATGTTGGATGGCAGGCGGAGGATGTGCACAGAGAGTAACAGTGAGGATTCTGAGGCTCGCAGAGGTGATGATGATAATGAGGTAGAGGTGGAGGAAGTTGTTGATGAGGAAGAGGCTGATACTGATCTCGAGACAGATAGACTTCTTGGTCAACAGAGGACTGATGATCAGGGATTTTATGATGACAAGGTGAGTGAAAATAAGTAGTTTAAACAGCTGATTAACTAATTTTTTTTTTTTTTTTTCAAACTAAATACTTTTGGTGATTGGGTGCACATAAAATTTCCCTCGTAACACGTAGTCTCGTGCCAGTGGTTTTAACACAATAATTGATAATATAATATTATTTATGGTGATTTGATGTTGATGCAGGGGTGGCGGAAGCCTAAAACTAGGACAATGCTACCATCAATGAGTACGAAAGTCGTAACACCAAAGCAAACCCCACCAAAAACCTTGAGTGTAGCTCCATTAGAGGCTTTAACAACTCCACCAGAACCTTTACCCTCCACCTCATCCTCAATGTCACCACCACCAATTGTAACAGTTATACAAACTCCCTCGATTGATCGTGATACATCACCCACAAAAATACCAACGAGTCCCCAGAAGACCCCGGTTAAAAATTCTCCCTCGCCCACCCAGAGCCTCAAGGAGTCCAGCGGAAAGGTGAAAAAGGTGCCCAGAATCTTTGCACTTTCCAATTTTAATTACAACAATTTTTATTATCTATTTATTTCCATTTTTTTTTTTTTTCTTTCACTTGAAATTTTCTCCTCAATTAGTTTATAGTTTCGAATTCGGCTTTTATTTATTTCACCATAAATTAATTGCTTTAGGATCTCAAAGAGACTGATGATTACCTAAAGTTCTAATATAAACTGAAGACAATTATTCTTTTTATCAATTCTACCCTTTAAATCACATAAATGCATCACTGTGCAGTGCACACACCTCTGCATGATACACTAATTTTATTCAACTAATATCATCATAATTTGCATGTTTTAATATTTTCAATTCCCAAATATATTCTTTGGCGTAGTTTTTAGTGAATAAATAATGAAAAATTGTCAATGAATTTTGTGTTTATTTCAGGACAAAGATGGAAAGAAAAAGAGTAGAAACAAAGAAGGTAATTTATCAATATTCCATTATCTCCAAAAATCCATGATATTCCCTCTAAATCAACTCAACAATTCCAAAAGATAACACGATCTAATCATTATATTTTTCTTTCAATTCCCCAAAAATAATGCCTACGCCCTTGGATAATTTATTTGACGACATTAACACGTGGTAAGTTTCACTAAAAATTCCATAAATGCCTCGAATTCCATTGAAAATGATTGAAGATGAATGATAAAAAAATTGACCTTGATTAACCACTACAAGATGCATCAATACATCATCTATACTCACTTATCCTCATTCTGAATCACAAATAACTTACGTCATTAAAAAATTCCTCCTCACATGCTACAATACTGATTCATAAATTAACACAACTCCATCGTAATCTATAAATGCACAGAAAATCTCTCGATTTTTTTATCCTCACAAACAACGTCATTCCCGTTCTTATTTGGCTTCTAAACTCGATGAATTGATTACAATAGCTCTCTCCCTCTGTTATGTCATATGACTAGAATTGACACTGTTATCAAACAATTATAAAGTGATTAGTTTCGAAACAGATATGAGATTTTAAACGTGTTAACACACAACTCAGAAGATAAGAACAAATATCTAACTTCAAATGCCTCTGGTTATTCATTGAAAAAGTATCGTGATGGCTGTTGTAGAGTGTCCCAGTTCAATTCAGGAAACTGAAGCAACTATTCAGCTTTTCAAAGCTTCAACAGACTATGTTATAACATTTGGAACATTAATAACAAATTATGATGATATTGCTAGTAAAACACGTGTCTCTGTGCCACTTGCAGGACTCTTGGATGATCCTTCAGTGCTCATTGAGGGAGTTCTCTTTCGGGCAAGATATCTCGGTTCAACGCAACTCGTGTGTGAAGGACAGCCAACAAAATCCACCAGGATGTGCCAGGCTGAGGAGGCTGTTTCCAGGATAAAGGTAGGAAATTTTTTACTAATTCATTGAATAATTTATTCAATCTCAATGGGAAAAAATGTCTAATCATTTATAATAATTATCAATGGGATATCTGTAGTTGATATCATTGAGAGGCAAAAAAAAATATTGATGGATAAAACAGTAGTTTGTCTTATCGTATTATTTATTTATATTTAATTATGTGGATAAATAAATTAAACGTGAGGATTAACTTGAATCGTAACAATGTTGTATATATTATGAATATATTTTATTTAACGCGAATGGTTATTTACTCTGGGATAAAATTGTTATTGAGGGGAGAGAGCATGCTACGAATGCTTATAATAATTATTTTATTATTATGTTTAATCATGATAAAGTATTGTTAGTTTGAAATAATAGAATCAACTAATTAATAAGCTGATAATTTGTTTTTTTTTTTTTTTTTTAAATCGAGTAACATAAACTTCTATTTTAATTGCAATGGAAATGATTTGGACAGTGTTTAGAAGAGATGTATAATCTCAGTGTAATAGAAATTTGAATTAGTTTTATTAATTAGTGCATTATCCAATATTTTCAATGACTAAGAGAGAAAGCGGAGCCACGCTGAGTGAATAATGGAATTTTATTTGAAATATCTAAACGCTGGCTCATTAATAATGACCATAATGAGGATATAATAATTAATTGTGATATGGCCGTTATGCAGAGAGGCCTGAATGTTTCAGTGTAGCGACCCCCTTCCTCACATCACGAAAAATAATCAATTGAACACCACCCGACCACCGAACACTGTCATCTTATGAGTGTAATTTTTTTTTTCTTTCAAATTTCATTTTGAGTTATGTGTCTTGTATGTGTTTTTTGCTGAAGCTCGTTTGACTTGATTATTGTTAATTCCTAGGAAAAATTGTCTGCTTGCCAGTTAATATGTTGAGCTTCTTCTTAGTAGTTTCAAATAAATTTTATTTTATCATATCGTTTGTCTAGAAAATTGGCATGAAAGGGAGAAGCCAAGTTTGAGTGTTTGATTTTTATCTATCTGCTTTGTAAATTTGAGGAAAATTTTTGGTAGCTCTGCAGTTTTATTTAAATCAATCATCAATTTGATTTGCATTGTGGCAAAAGTTGTTTCATGAATGAATGAATCGATGAAAATCTTTTGAGGAGAGTAATCTTAACGATAAGAAAAAAGTGAAAAAAATTTAATTTTCAAAAAAAAAAAAAATTTGAAAACTCTTTTAAACTCTATTTTTTTTTTGTAAAATCAATTATTGGAAAAGTTCCGATTGTGAGAATACAACGTCCAAGCTTGCACTCTGCTCCCATTTTCCCTATACCAAAAGTTTCTAAATCTCGAAATATATGTCACCCTCCTGAACAAAAAAGATAACACATTTGTTGGTGAATGTGTCTTTGATTGCTTCTTGCTGAACTCCAGTGGCAATCAAAGACGTTATTTTTCTACCCCTTTGAATAACATTTGATAATTAAATTAGGAACTCTGAGTGACAAAGAGGTGATTTAAATGAATATATTTAATGATTTAAAGCCAACTCAGATTCCTAAAGTAGTGAAGAGAGAAAAAAAAAAATAATAACCAATTCCATGTTGGCAAAATCCATGAGAAAAGCATTAGCTAATTGGCTCCCTTCTTTGGTGGTTTGCTATTGGCATTGTTGAACAATTAGCCGAGCCTTTCTGTTTGTTTGTTCTGTTTGGCCCTTCGCGTGATATCAACTATCCAAACATCCAACCAATGAATGACTAAAACGCTGAAGGATGTACCAGTGACAATGCAGTCAACTCTATTAAACTATGGCCAAGGCCAGCATGGCTATGGGCGTTGCAGTGTGGCATCACAAGGAAGCATTGAAGATGAAGATTGTGACTCGAGTGAGGAGCTCATAGGATGTGTCGCCGGTGGGGTACAGCCAGAACAACAACATCCCTTGGAACACCAAATGGAAAATAATAAACTGGCTGTCCCAATCGGCGGCCAACAGCTTGGTCCTACCACCGTTTTCAGACTACATTTTCTCGGTTCGGTCGAGGTGGAAGAGGAAGGGGGAAGAAAACGGCGTAAACGCCTTAAGAAGCACATGGTCGAGGAGGCTGTTACTAAAATCAAGGTCCGCCCCTCACTCCCCTTTAAAAAAGAAAAAAAAAAAATAAACAATTAAACTGGAAAAAGTTGTAATTATCTTCCAATTATTGATATTTATTTTACACTGTCGTGGCTTCGAGTCTCGTATTTCTCCCTTTTTTACTTTCAAACTGCTTGTTTAACACATTGATTTACCTTTTGTTTATTAATCATTGGGTTTTGGCATGCGTTTAAATTAATCAATCCAATTTTATCGTTTAATTATGTTTAATTATGCTGCAAACCGAATTCAATCGCTGTACAATGACCAATGTGTTGATTTTAACTCAATTTTAGAATTATCTTCTGATTATTGAATCCCGGTTAATGATTATTATTACTGCACCCTAATTACGCTTTGGTGTTGTAAATGAATGCTGTTTCATAATTAATTCTATTGAGTAAATTTTTTGTGCATCAGGAAGTTTTTTTTTTTTTTTTTTATCAATAGATCTGCTTCAATCGAGCCGAGTGATTAAATATGTTTCAACACAGGTGAATTATTCATATTACAGGGATAGAAAACGGTTTGCAGCATGGAGAAAAAATTATATTCATTCCACAAAGTTGAAAAATTAATTTTGACTAGTTGAAAGTATAAATAACCATTCAAATTATTAAAAAAAAAAAAAAAATGATGATAATTTTTCCTCGATATATAATATAACAAATTTTCACTTATTTATAAATTTAATTACGTTAATTATAATTTAATTGATTAATTTATGAATAATTTATCCATTAACTCATGATTCCTCTGATAAAATAATAGTTTATTAAAAAAAAAAAAAAAGGTACATCTAATAAACTCATTGAAGCACCGTACTAACTCATAACTTGCTTACATGCTGCCTCTATTGATTTAGGCACTGGTGAGTAAATTGAATTATTTCATTATGTGCCTTGTGTGCATCGTCAGGAGATGAATTCTTTATTAATTGAGGGGGTTAAAAAAAATTTTCTAGGCACCTGACGGTGAAACCCAACCAAGCACCGAGGTAGATTTATTCATATCGACTGAAAAAATCATGGTCCTTAATACTGATCTCAAGGAAATTATGATGGATCATGCACTGAGAACAATATCCTACATAGCTGATATTGGTGATCTTGTTGTTCTTATGGCACGCAGACGATTTGTACCCCATGAAATGGAAGAGGCACCCAAAATAAATAGAACACCAAAGATGATATGCCATGTATTTGAGAGTGAAGAGGCACAATTTATTGCACAGAGTATTGGACAGGCATTTCAAGTGGCTTATATGGAGTTTTTAAAAGCAAATGGAATAGAGGATCACAGTTTTGTTAAAGAAATGGATTATCAGGAGGTATTAAATTCTCAGGAGATATTTGGTGATGAGTTACAGATGTTTGCTAAAAAAGAAATGCAGAAAGAAGTTGTTGTGCCCAAAGCAAAGGGTGAAATACTTGGTGTTGTCATTGTTGAATCTGGATGGGGTTCAATGCTACCAACAGTTGTTATTGCTAATTTAGCACCAGCTGGTGCAGCAGCACGTTGTGGTCAATTGAACATTGGTGATCAAATAATAGCTATCAATGGTGTATCACTTGTTGGCCTTCCACTATCAACATGTCAAACGTATATTAAAAATTCAAAAAATCAGACAGTTGTTAAACTTACTGTTGTACCTTGTGCACCAGTTGTTGAGGTGAAAATAAAAAGGCCAGATACCAAGTATCAGCTTGGTTTTAGTGTACAAAATGGTGTTATATGTAGTTTATTGAGGGGTGGAATTGCTGAGAGGGGTGGTGTACGTGTTGGTCATAGAATAATTGAGATCAACAATCAGAGTGTTGTAGCTGTGCCACACGAGAAGATTGTTAATCTTTTGGCTACGTCAGTTGGCGAGGTGAGAGATGAATAATTTTTTTATTTTTTTTTTTTTTTGCTCTATAAAATCATAAAAAGATGTCTTTTCTCAATATTACATTTTTTATTATTATTACAGATTCTTATGAAGACAATGCCTACATCAATGTTTAGGCTACTGACGGGTCAAGAATCTCCAGTGTACATATAAAACAGAACAGGAGGAAAAAATAAAGAAAAAATATATTGAAAATCGAGACAAACGTATTAATGGAGTAAATAGTCAGTAAATTGGCTATTTAACGTAGTGAACAGACAATACAATTCACCATCCACTACTATATCTGCTCCTCCCCTTTCACAAGGAAAAAATAAGGTTTGTTCCAAATGATGAATATTCACATGAATCCCAAGATCCTTACGGAATAATAATAATAATAATAAGCAGAAGAGACGTTAACTAAGTATTTAATCTGAAGCATAATTTATATAATGATTATCATAGAAAAAGTCTATAAATATATAAATATGAAATATATATTATATATATTATATATACATAATATAAATACATGAATGAATTTTTCTATGGCAGTTTTGGATAATAATGATATGAGGAATGAATATTTTGGGCTTGTGACGCTAGTTTTTAAATGTAAATTAGGGTAATGCTCAGTTTGGCTCAATTCAACAATTAAGAGCATATGTTTTGTCAAGATGTTGATTTATTTAACAGCATAGGAGAGTCCAATTGAGTGATTGTAATACTAAAACTGCTGTAGAGATACACATTGTGAAAAAAAATTAATTAATTAAAATACGCCAAGGAAGATGATAGATAAATTCAATATGCACACTATTATAAATAGCACAAACAAGCTCATTACAATTTATTGAGCAGGGCTGAAAAAATAATATAACAAATGAAATCTTGTATATTACGTAGTCAAAGTATTTCTAAACAGAATGACTCTATTTCCAACTCCTTGAAACACTCGAAATGGTAAATCTATACATTCCTTTGACTTCTATAATAAATTAAGAGAGTTTGCTTGATGAAAAAAAAAAAAAAAAATTAAATAAATTGTGGTGCCCATATCTGTTGATTTTTACTAAACAGATTAAAAGTAAATTGTGTATTTAATCTGTAATTTTGAATTTGTATGGCTCATGACAAATAACGTGATATTTAGAGGAGCATGCCATAAAGAAAAATTACAAGAATATTAAAAAAGATAAAAAAAAAAAAAGTACATTTCTATTATACAAAATGTGTTCTTACCTTCTCTTCATTTTATTGCCATTGAGCTTCCATTCAACTCGAAAGCTCATAACATTAATCATGGAATTATCAACTTTAGGTACATGAAGAAATTACTCTTTTTTTTTTTTTTTTTTTGCATTTAACACTCGATAGACTGAGATAAATCAAGCAGAGTTGAATTTGAAATAATAAATCCCAATAATTCTAGATTGATAATAAAAATATCAAATGATGATAATTTTCTTAATTTATTTAGCTTTTATGGTATGTCTTGTCACTGTAAACATGCGAAAATTGTTGAAAATAATATTCTAGGCATTTTAAATTCATATCTTCGATGAGAATTGGAATTAGATCAGATTATGTAATGTGGGATCAAACAAGATATTGTATAGGGTGGCTAACAAGTTCAAAAAAACTTATCTAGTCATTAAAGCATAAGAGGAGGAGTATATTATAGTTTTTAATTTAAGATTGAATGAAAAAAGAAAAAAGGTTAATACTCGATTGTTTGAGCCACCCCGACTGAACTTCTGAGAACGATTTATAATCTTTTGTTGCTATCATTGAATCCACGATGCCATTAAAGAGAAATATTGATAATACAGTTGAGGGATGATGCTTTGCTGTATTATTGAGTGCATCGAGACCTGCTTGAGAAATAAAACCTAAACCGATCATATAATAATTCACACTCTCCTCAATGTCACGATATTATGATTTTATCAAAAAATCAACCTCTCAATCCCTTAAAAAAAAACTTGTGAGAGTCAAGTCACTATCATGTAGATAACGAGTACCTTCTCCTTTTCAATTGACTTTCAAATATTATCTTCTTTTTATTTTCGAAAAAAAAAAAAACAACTAATGAATAAAAATGAAGCGATATATATGTCTAGAGGAAGAAATAAATCATTTTTTTACGACATAATGTTGATACGATGGCGGATGAATATCGGATTATTGAGTGATAAATTCAAATTCCAATAATCACCAATTCATCTTAGAAGAGTAATAAATAATTGTCGGCTGTTAATAATTTCTAGGGACAGAGATTGAGACATGGGGGATGTAATGTGGGATAAAATTGTAACTTCTGTGTCTAGATGCAGTATTTTTCAGTTTTTTTTTTTTTTTCTAAACGCTAATGGGAATTGCGAGTAATGTCTGATGGTGACTCGAGAAGTGACTTGATATTGAACGTTATTAATAATTTAAAAGGGACAAAAGTTTTAAATTAAGAAGAATTAATCCTATTATGATGCTAGAGCTTGTGCGCTGTAGCTTGGAAAGTCGTGAAGAGGCACGCTGAAAAAAAAAAAAAAATTATAAAAATAATTGACAAAAAATATATTTAAAAAAATCATCACGACTATCTTTATCAATGTTTGTGAGTGGTATATAATGTAAGTTAAATTATCAGTGAGCTATTGAATGTGTATATGGTAATAACTATTATACTAGTCCACACAAAAATAACAATAAACTGTAATTTTGAATTCAAAAAAATTTTTTTTTTCTGGTCAAACATTATTTTTTTATTCATCTTCCTCATTGAAATTAAATTGGAAGGATTATTTGTGTGAAAAATCATTAATTTACGAAAAAAAAAAAAAAACCACCAGAATTTACTCTGAATATTATCTAGTACAAATGACATTTATTACTATTTTTTCATACTTTTCCCTTCATAATCGTATAAATACAACGTATCAGGCATTTTTATAATTGATATATTAAAGAAAAAGAAAAAAATTTAATTTCTTGAATTACAATTTATCGAGTTTATATTTCACCGTCGATTTTTGAGATTTGACCATTTAAATAATAATTAAAAAATATATATATCTATCAAAAGCTGCTGCTTATCCTCTATGTACAATCCGGTGAGTTAATGAGAATGATTGTTCAGGTTTTTTTAAGCAAAAACCTAATGAAACTGAAATAAATGAGAAGAATAAAAAGGAAATTAAACAGCAAGTCACATTAGTATTGAATTCCGCTTGTTTTTTTTTTTTTTTTCTTTGTAATTTTTGGGTACATTGATAAGCACATTTTAATTTTTTTTTTTTGTTCACTCTATATCCTTAATACTGTACACCACATGGAATCATTTACTGATTGACCAAATGCGTTGAATTAATCCCGAAATTTTGTTGAGAATTCTTGGAAACTTGAGGTGAGTAAAATGGGCACCACCCATTTAACAATCACCTGATGGATCAATTATCTACATTTGTGTATTCATAAAAAGAAGAATAATTGAATAAAATCATTTGTAAAATTTTTTAAATTACCCCTCTCTCATAAATTCAAACACATTTTATGGAATAACTTCGAGTTAAGCATCTTCGAGGCTAGGTAAATAAATTCAATCAATTTACCATCATAAATTATCACCACTAGATAGACTGATTTTACTGATTTTAATTAATTTAATTCCATTATTAAACGGTGCATAATATTTTTAAACTCTCAGGCACACGTAAAAAATACAGACCCAAATATTATCAATTACTTATTCTTTTCTCTTTAAATTCTTTACAAAACACTGTGTTTTTTTTTTTTTTTTAATCATTATTTTTTGTTATTATAATTTTTTTTTCAAATTATTTGCATAGCAAAATTGTGGACACGGGTGTACGAAACGTCGCCAGTGTGCCAGAAGGATTATAATTCAAAGTGTCTGAGTGGACTGGACAACGCATTAGCTGACTTATTAATCTCGGATGAGATCAGTTGTCCATAGCGTATCTGCGAGTCCATTCTTTGGCATTACGTATCGCTTCACTCTCATTAACTTTCCATAATTCAGCAACATCATTTGCCAATGGATCATCAGGATTTGGGGCACTTAGTAATGCCTGTATTGATAGCAATACTGTTCTTATTTGAAGTGCTGGGCTCCATTTATCTTTAAGAATATCCAGACAGATTCTTCCAAGTCTAAACACAATTTAATAATAAATTATCGTCTTTCTATTGAAACCACTGTATAATTTATGAATAAATAATAATAATAATTCACCTGTCAATATTAGGATGATAGATTTTTGTGATAAATCTAACTTTTGGTGCTGACATTGGATAATCTTCAGGTAGGAACAATTCAAGTTTAAACAATCCACCCTCAAATGGTGAGTCCTCAGGCCCAGTAACGATTACATGAAAATATCTAGCATTTGTATCATCTGGTACAGCACTTATACCAGGTACAGGCTCTTGCATCAGTCTCTGTGTTTCTTTTATAATCCGCCTTGGCAACGCAGCCATTATTTCATTGAATATTCTGCAAACAATAACACCAAATCAATACACCAAAATTATTTAATTGCAAATATATTCTCCACTGATTTTATCCAATTTATCTGAACAAATCTTTAACCCCCAAACATCCTGACGGCCACTTTACCGTTCGTTCAACCATTGACATTGACAGACCGACCAGAACAAAGAAAAAAATGGGGCAAAAAAATAGATTTATCGATGGACAAAAAGTTGATGAAAAACGAGAGAAAAAAGAAAAATCACTGAAGTGAAGAATTAAAGGGGGGGGGGGGGGATATGATCTTACACCACTAGAGATTGAAAAATAATTTCTAATGAATTGTATCTGTTTTCTTTTATCAATCAATACAAATTCATGAAGCCTCACAATTCCCAACGAAACTCAGCACTTGATAAGGAAAAAACAGTGAAACAATTTTTTTTTAATTTGATCTTTGACAAACAAAGAAGTAAAAATGAAGACCATTAGTGAGATAAACGCCGAACATTTGTGCACCCAAAAGTCTCTCTTTGATAGCCGGAGAAATATTTATGTAATTGAATTATCGTAACCACACAAGTGTTGATAAAAAAAAACAACTCATGACTTGATTAAATATTGTACATACGTGTCTATATAACCGACAAATGCCCCACGTTGAAGGGTACCCGGGTAACGTCTTGGCACGGCACTATCACCTACTCCAAAAAGTGTTGTGTCGTCGTTGTCTTCCTTCCCACTTCTAGAAACCTCCAAGTCGACAGTTTACAGCCTCTGATGCGTCTCCCCAACAAACGATTGGAGAAGAATTAAATTGAAATAAATAATTATTTCAATGATAAATAAAATGCTTCTGGGCCTCCACAAGACCCAGGTGAGGATGATTTATTTATTTTTTCTTGTAATACAGCCTCACAGGAGTTTATGAAAATTTCTTTGATAAATCTTGTAATATAATTTTTCTGGTATGAAATGTATGAACGTCGAGAGAGTGTCGCCGCACGACTCATCCCATTGGTGGCGCTGTTAAATTATCTCTGTCTCTGTTATTTTTCTCATTTAATTACACTTTTTCAATGATTATCAATCATTAAATTGTGATGATTAATTCTCATGATTTTTACCTATTTAATTAAATTTTTTAATAATCTATTTATATATTTTTTTAATCATTTATTTTTATTTTTACCAGATAACAGAGGAGAGAGTGAGAGAGGCAGATGAACAGTGTTGCCAACAAGATTTGTGTGATTGTCCATCTCTCATCATTTCACTCTGAAAAATGAAAAGGTAAAACCGGAGAGAGAAATGTCAGGTTGAGTTTTGTTTCACTTCCTTGTTCTGTTCTGTTTTAACATGTCACGCGATCGATTACAACAGGCGGTCAAAGAGATTGTTGTCATCTCAGCAATGATATTCTTTAAATCCACGTGATTCAACATAGAATTATATGATTAATGTACGTAACCCTTTGAAATTATTCTGATTGGGATAATTAAAAATGTAGAATTTTATATAGAGGCAAATTTTGTCCAGTTTTTTTATTTTGCGTGGGCTGTCAATGCCACTGACATCAAGTAAATGGCGTTCTATTTTTTTTTTTTTTCATTATTTTATTGTAAATTTGCATGGATAATCACTTGTAAAAGATGATACTTTGTTTGTTATATGATTTAAATTTAAATATTGAATGAATTAAAAATATTATTAAACTGCTTCGTAATTAATTAATTGATTAAATTCATTAATTCTACAGACAATAATATAAACAATGGCTGACGTTCGACTGTTAATTCAAGAGGAAGGTAGAACAGCAAGAAACCTAGTGGCTTTCAATGTACCAATGGGTACAAACACCCAAGAAAGAGTGACTCGAAAGCCCCCGAGTATTCCTCGAGTACCTCCATCCTCCCTGAAAAGAACAATAAAGAGTACAGCACGAGTAAGATCAGCATCAACAGGACGTGATAAAAAATCCGAGCTTCAGGCTAGATACTGGGCATTCCTCTTTGGAAATCTCCAAAGAGCAGTCGATGGTATCTATCAAACCTGTGAGGAAGATGAAAATATATCAGAGTGTAAAGAAGTGATTTTAGTTCTTGAAAATTACACCAGAGACTTTCACAATTTGATTGAATGGTTTAAAGTCAAATGGGCATATGAAAATTCACCTCCTCCCTTGAGAACAACTCCTCTAGCTTGGGAAGTACGTAAAACCTCTCCCTGCAGAATATTCAATCCAAAGTGTTCAAGTCCCTCCCAGAGACTCAGTCCCACTTTTCCAAGTCCAGATGATACAATAATTGAAAATAAAATATCTGGAATGGATACAAAACGAGAAACACTGAATCCATCAGATCATAAACGTATGAAAAACAGTAAAAATGTCTCTAAAAAAGATCCAAATAAGAATGTAAAATCAGGGAATAAAGAGCCTGAAAAATTGATCACAAGAGAAAAATCTACACTCTCTAAAATGTCACCAAGAGCTCCAGTAAAAACTATAACAACAAGAGCAAATACAAGTGTTTCAATAACTCGAAAGAGTTCGATTGAGATAAATCAACGTGATGCCAAAAATAGTAGTAATAGTATTAATAAAGAAAACAGGGAGAGCGATAGAATATCTAATACAGATATTAAAAATGTTAACATCTCTGAATTGGAGAGAGTTAAGAATAAAACGAATGGAACATTATCAGAGATTATTAGATCAGAGAATAATAATGAACAATCCAATAAATACCCATCAAAGATTGCTTCAAGATTATCAAGAACTCCATCAGTATCAGCACGTCCAAGCTACTCAACTCTCACGAGAACTCCCAGGCTTGTGAATCCTCCACAAACATCAGAAACTGCCAGGCTGGTTCGTAGTAAAACAACTCTCAGTGCACGAGATGTATCTAGTGTCAATAAGGTACGTCCTGGATCATCTGTGATGATGAGAAGACGTCAAACAGAATTCAGAGCAGAGCTACAAGAATCCACTGACATCAGAGGATCTGTTGAAGTACTTACCAAGGGTTCAGCCAAGTCCAGAAGACCCTCAGAAGACTCTGATGGCTGGCAGACAGTTCGTTCTAGATGTAGACGAGGTAGTTCTCACAGTTTGAACATGTCCACGAGATTTCATCGACCAACAACAGCCACATCACTTCCAGCTCTATCCATCGAGAGTACTGGTGATCGAAATAAGAAGAAATCCTGTGAAATCACTCCTGATAATAAATCAGAGCATGGAGATTCATCAATCATTAAAAACGAAAGTGATAAATCTGAAACGAAGAACAGAAATAATGTAAATTCACAGGAGAATGAATTTACAAAAGAAAATGTAGCTCCCAATGCCTCTTGCGATACAAATTCAACATCAATGATTGCTGCTGTATTTAAAAATGAAGCTGATTTACTGGAGAAGAAAATCCAGCTGTTTATGGCAGCTCAGGCAGAACGTGAGAGAATAATTCTCGAGGAGGAACGAAAAACAGAGGAAGCTGATTCTCAGAGATCTCAGCAATTATCAGACGAAGAAGCTTCTCTACAACGTCAAATTCAAGAGTTGGAATCAACGGATATTGACATCGATACTGAGACTGATGAGACTGATGGTGAGATGGTTCTAGAGATTGAAGAACGAGAAGAAATTCTTAAGAATGAAGTGATTGATGACATTAGCCTTGAGGATCGTTACGAGAACATGTTGGAGGGTATGTCCTGGGCAGAACGAGTTGATACACTTGCCCAGCTTCAAGCACTAGTGGCTCGTCATCCAGGAAGAGCTTTGGAGCTCCATCAAAAATTATCTTCTCCCTCTCGTAAACGATCATTACCAGAAGCTCTTCGAAGGTATCAAGCGAAACAAGCTTGTGCTGAACACAAACGTCAGAAATTGCTCCTAGAAAAATCTCAACGTCTTCGAGAACTCTTGAACAAAGTTGAGGATGTTAAGAAAGCCAAGAACCAATTGACCGAGGACAAACGAGTTCGAATGGAGATGAAGTTAAAACGAGCTGAGGAAAATCGTAGTCAGCATCTACTGGAAGTTGTGAGAAAGGCTCACGATGAAGACTCTAAATTGAAGGAGATAGCATTTATAAATGAACTAGAAGCCCAGAATAAACGTCATGACTTTATGGCTCTGTGTCAGGAGCAGGAGGAACGTCTTCAGGGTATTCAAGAGGAGCGTCAGAGGCGTCAGGAGGAGAAGGCTGCTAAAGAGGCTGCAGCTGAGGAGCGAAGGAGAGCATTAGAGGCTGAAAGACTCTTGAGAATTCAGAAGATGAGACAGGTGAGGAGGGAACGAGAGGAGAGAGTGGGAAAGATGCAGTTGGAACGTGAAAAAGAACGTCAGGAGTTGGCTAGGGAGAAGGCTAGGGATAGAGAGGAGAGGTTGAGTGCTCTTCATGCTGCCCAGTTGGCTAATCAGGAGGAATTGCAGAAGAAAATAGCTCAGAAACAGCAGGAATCAGCTAGGAGACATGTCGAGAATATTGAACATATCAGACAACGAGCTGTTGAGTCTTCGATTCTTAGAAATGAAGAGATACCTCCGACATTGAAATCCTATCCTGCACCCAAGTTGTGCACACTCTGTGGCACTCAAATTCCCAATGAATTGAGTCTTTTGAGTCATCTGAAGGGAAAAACTCATTTGGAGATGATTAGGAAGATGCAGGAGGGACGTGAAGCCTCTAGAGATGATATTCAGAGGTTTAACATCACTCAGATCAAAGATGTAGCTGTAGGAACATCTGGAGGTGATGATAAAGTTGCTAAGGAGAAGCAAAAAACTTTGAAAAGACGTTCGAGGAAACTCAAGCAAAAGATGACAGCTAGAGGACAGGAATGGGAGAATTCACAGGGGGATTGTGGTCAAATTGAGTCGAGTAATAAAGCAAAATTCAGGAGGAATTTGAAGGAGCTGGAAAGGCTTTGTTGTAGTCATGCTAAAAACAGTTGGTCCAATGTAGCGGTTGCTGGACTGGAGAGGTGTCTTGGGGAAATTGGGAGGGCTTTTAATAAAGCTTGTCCACAGGATCCTGAGGTTTTTAAATCACTCGGGGGATTCGAGACTTTGAGCAATTTACTGCATCTTGGAGTGAATTTACAGAGCAATTCTCAGGGTTTACCTAACAAGTGAGTTTAATTCTTTAGGACATAAATAATCAAAATTTTAGTTTAATTCAATTTAATAGATGATAATTGGAATATGTTTTCTGATTCTAGGAGCATCGTTTCAATCTGTCGAATTTACAAATCTGCAATTAATGATAATGCAGAGAGTATTGAGTCTGTTTTACTCAGTAATAAAATACTGGTCATACTTGATCTTCTTCTACAACGATTTGAGGTAATTAAAATATTTTTCTTTTTTAAATTTATCATCAGTGATTCATTTATCCACTGAACACTTTGAAACCTTTCATTGAACATGTAGATGGCGCCAGTGAAGCATTAAAATTCAAACACCCAGACTTGTTCAAAGTATAATCACCCTTATAAGATCGCTCAATTCCGATAGTACAAGTCCAAAAAAGAAACTGAAACAAAAAGGGCCAAAATACAACTGTACTAATGCCCAAGATAGACAAAGAGATTATCCCTGTCCTTCATTTTTCAATCCGCATCAGCATAAAAGGTGTCTGACACCCGTGTCACTCTGTCAAAATACGGATTAAGAGCTCTAAGAGGTTCAAACTTGAATTTTTATCATGAAAAAAAAATCTATTAACGCACCATCTTGAATTTTTCTCCACCGATAATTTTTTTTTTTCCTCGAACTCAATCCAACAATTAATCTTGGAGTAGTTTCACAAATAAGTCAGACGGTGACAAAAAAAATGAGACAACAATTATTCACTCGTGAATTTTGCTTTTTCTTCTCTCTACACACTCCCCAATTTTTTTTTCTTCCCCCCCCCCCCCCCTCAATACGCCCTGCAAATGCATTAGCGACATGAGAGGAGCTTTTAGCTGGCATCCAACACACGCGTTTCACTCTTCGGATAGTACTCGGATACTGGGAATAGAGACTCAAAGTCGTGTGGATGTACTTTCAATTTTTTTTTTTTTTTTTTCTTGTTCTCTTCATCGAAAATTTCTTTCTCTTTTCATTCGTGTTTCAACTATGAGTGCCACCACAACTATCGACCTAATCTTTTGTCTCGTGGCACTCAACGAGCTGTTTGGTACACTCAAACTCTCGGTAACTACGTGATCGTACTCCTCATGTATACTTGAAATGTTGAGACAAATGGAGGATAGTGGGTTTTTGTTTGAAACGTGTGACTCTTTCGGGCTTTCATCAGGCATTGTTACATTGGACCTTTTGATGACGATTTACTCAGTCAATTTTGTCATTGAAGGGTCTTCTTTCTAATTCAAATGCACTGTATTGCTGGAGAGATTGCGATTTGCATGGGTCATTGGTTACAATTATGCTACGAAGGGGTTCCATTCTTTTGGTGGTCCGACCCCTTGGAAATTTCTGATTTTACGTAAACTGTCCCTTTTTATAGTTTTTACGATTGAATTCACTGAATTCTCATTTTATGTTTTTTTTTTTCTTCACAATTGAATAGATATCTTCAATGGTAGGAGCGTAACCCAGAAAAATGAAAATTCGATATAAAATTGTGATTGTCAAATCAAAATTGTCGATAATTTGTTTCAGACAGTAGCAATATTGGAGGATTCAGCTCAAGCCCAAGAGACATCATCAACAACAAATGGTAATGGTAGTGTAACAACAGCAGTCCTTCAATTGCTCTGCAGTCTGATTCCAGAAGTGCCTTTTGATAAACCTGCCCTACAGTCTCGTATAAACGACATCACAGGGTAAGTCCTAAGAAATAACATAAAGCCCTCCTTAAAATATTCACAACTTCAATTAGAATTCTATTCCCGTCCAATTATTTTGACACGAAACCGTCACTCCGAGCTGTCTGAGGACCACCCTGGTGGCTAGAAGACCACCACGAGGTGACCGTCAGTAACATAATACTGTGAATCGTCTTGTCTCAAAATTTTGACACGTTCCAATCTGTTCTCAACTGTCACAAGTCGATTCTCCCATTATAACGCGACCCACCTGGGTCAACTTCCTTCTCCAAAGATCTCCCAATCCCTTCTACAAGTTCCGGGTTCTATTTTATCCTATGTACCTCCATTTTTTTCGTCATTTCCTGCAGTCTCACTCTATATATATTTTTTTTTTTTCATTCCTCATTCCATCCCCTTTCTTTATTCTTTTTATTCTGCTGACGATATCACGTCTGAGGGTTGATGTATTATGATTAATTTCCTGATCAATGTAAAACTACCAGTCACGGCTTTTACTTAGCATCGATTGCATTACGTTCTATTGTATATGACTGCTTTAAAAAATTCATGAGTAACCAAATGAAAAAAAAAAAAAAAACTTTCTCTTCGATACAATTTCTAAACGATCTGATAATCCGAATGACGACAAACCATCCAAGTGCATTTGGCGTAGAGTGGCACTCTGGTGTGTTAATAAAATACCATATGCGTCAGTGAATAAGATAAGGATATGATAATGAATGTATCTAAATGACTACTCAAGCAAAAATGTTTTCAAGAGGATAGTTATACCGAGCAGTGTCGTGATTCTTTGATAAAAACTTGAAATATACACATTACGATAACATTCTATTATGTTGTTATTTCATTAATCAAACTTGTTTCTTAAATTGTGGAAAAGTTTAATTGAACGATTAACACTGAGACAAGTGCCAATCACACCAGATTACTTAAAAAATCAATTGATGAGAACGTGCTTGGTCTTGATCCACCATTGAATCACATGATTCGTGTTTGGGGTGAAAAGTATAAACTGATTGTTACTGTATCTCAGTATATTTTCTTCATCAAGGGAGAAATATTTCGATTAATATTGGATCAACGAGGCTTTGTCATTCAATTATACTCCCCTCTAAACAATCTAAAATTATTAATTACTTGGTTCTTTCGTCAAAAATATTTTCATACTTTAACCATTAATATTGTCTTATTTCACTCTTTGTCCCCTTGATAGATAAAAAATACACTTCAAGTACTGAATCACTGTCCAACACCAAAACAGTACCAGTTAGACATTAAAAGGGGCCAGCTGATGTTCAAAGAGCATCTGCCCTTATTGAGTAGACCCCCGAGGTCTCTATGACGTGATCGTGGGTTAGACAAGCATTACAGAGCAAATTACACTGTATGATGCGTCACTGATGATGAGAATTTAATGATAAAAAAATAATAATACAACCATAGCTAATTACTTATCTGCACATGTTTCATTTTGTTTTTAAATCATTTTCTTCTTCGGTATGACAAGTACATTTTAATCCTTGAAAAAATTTTGTTTAGAGAAATACGACGATGGTAAAGTACAAATTGAAGAGAGAAGAAAGTTATTGAGAGTGGTGGTGGGGGAGAGTACCGAAGTGAGGGTGAATTCGGGATAGAGCGAGAGTCCATTAGCAGATTACGTACCCAACCCGCCTCGCTCATTCACCCCCGTTGAGATGTGTGTTTTTTTTATTCACCCCCAACCCTCTCCCCCCCCCCCCCCCACCCTTTCCTTCCGACCACGCGTCTTCAAGTTTCTCCCATCTTTTTTTCTTTTAATCCTTTTTTATTCATTTTTTTTTTCTTTGATATTTTCAAAGTGTAGTTGAACACGTGTCATTAGATTCACAGTATTAAATTTATTTATTTTATTTATTTATTTATTTCTCTGTGTACAGACCCAACAGCACAATGCCAATTACAGGGCTAAATCAAAAATATAAAATCATAAAAATAAAAAGTAAAAGAAATATTACAAAATACTCAGGTAGATACCGCAGTACAATAGCGATCGAGAGATATAATATTAGCAATAAATTGAGTTAAGTTAAATTAAATTAAATTAAATTAAGGCCTGATAGATTTAACATATTGATGAGCAGTCCTAATAACATCAGACATTGGAGATGATAAAAGATATTGAAAAATTAAGATATTTAATATTAAATGGAGAATATACTCAATTATTATTATTTTTCCACTGAAAAAATAGTAATAACATATATTTACCCATCACCATAAACAAATCCATTTATCAAAGACCTCTTAACAATTGAGAAAATCCTCATTGTGAAAATTTCACCAAGCAAAAGCTGTGCACCACACATACTCGAGTGTTTGATCAGGCGTTGTTCATTGAAAATGGGGACAACGAATAATACAATTGGGCAGCAAAAGTTCCCAGTATTATTTCACACAAATTCTGCATTTGACACATTAAAAAGTATTTAAATAAATAACTTGAGTAAAGTGAATTGTTCATTGTGATGGATTTGAACATTTTTTTTTTTTTTTTTTTATAAAATAGATAAATAGCTCTGTATTAGGCATATGAATTGTTGATTTATCCATTGGGATTTAATCGATTCGCTGTTATTTACTATCCGAGAGTGCAAACTCGCGTTTATGGTATACAGTCATCTTTCCCCCCTCTCTCCTTCCTCCTTCATCCTCTGTAAATCCAAAGCTCCATGTGTATGTGTATCTTGGAGGGGGGCAAATGCTCACCACTCCTACGAAAATCCAAGCGCGAATGCATTACGCGTCAACGAGTACGGAGTAGCAATATCCTGGAGCGTTAGTTGCTCTTGTGTGCCCCCCTCACCTCTCCTCCTTCTGAATCTCCAATGCTGGCTGAGTGAGGGAGATGGTACCAAGTACCAAAGGGATTATAATACATTACCAATTCGACGAGCTACCCAGACACCTTTAGAATATCCTGTGATATATACTTTATCAGTTAATTTTTGTCTCTGTTGGGGGGTCTAGTGGAGAATTTAATAATCTACTTTTAATTTGGATTTTATGTGGAGAAATTACTATTTTTTTTTAATTTAGATATTCGAGTGAGAAAAAAATGACAAAAAAAAATACATCTGCGGATGATGCTGGGGACACTTGTCACTGGGGTTGAAGGGATAAGAGGTGGGGGGGGGGGGGGGGAGGAAGACAGTAAGAGGAGACTCTGTAAATATTGTAACAAGTGTGTCATGGGTTGGGGGAAAAGAGGCATGGCAGAACTCTCGTATTTCCCTTGGAACAATCGATATTTGGTGGAGCTAGATGACGAAATGTACTGAAATACTCATTTAGATAGTGATTATTACACAGTTTATTAAATTCTCGACGACATTCTTCTGATTGAAATAATGTTGTTTTTTTTTTTTTTTTCAATAAACTCAAAATGAAAATTGAATGGAAATTAATTTTTCTCAAAAATCTTTTATTTTTTTCTATTCCAAAGATTACGATCGATCATTGAATGTTTTGTGGGGTTCTCCAAATACATTGGATTTATTTATTACATCTGATCGAAGGGTGTATATATCCGTACACGCCCGGTCTAGCAATCCTCTCCCCCCCATCATATTTTGCCATTAGCTAACCATATGATTATTTCATAGCACCCCTATGGTCCCAGCTAGGGTGCATATCTTTTCGCTTCATGGGCCAAAATCACCTTCTCTCTCACTTTCACTATTCTCCCACTCTTTCCCGTTTTATTCATTCTCAACAGTGACTCTGGGCCTTCCACCAGAATGATTCGGGCAAAACTTACGTTCGGGGGGGGGGGGGGGGTACGGTATAGGACAAACGACGGGTGTGGGAGAACCTGTCACTACCGTCACGGATTTCCGACGTTCTGATTGATGAAAAACTAATAAAAAAAAAAGCTTTCATTAGTGGATTGAGTACAAGATGAATATCTGGGGAAAGTTTTTTTTCTCTTGTGGTCAATGAATTTCTCGAGAATGAAAATGAATGGATGAATTATTTTTATTTATGAAATAGATAAATTCATCCTTTATCAACTTTTAATTCGCCTCCATGACTACTCAGAAGTCACTATCTCCTTTGGTTATCGAGAAAATTGAGAAAAATTGATTTTTTTAAATTTTGATATTCGTTTTTGGCTGATGTAACATGAAAAAGCGGATTCCCAGCGTTGACTATGAGGAATATTGAGGATAATTATTATTACGAGACAGTAAATAGAGAATTTAATCGTCATAATTCTATTGAATCCCCTCAGAATAAGATTACCATCAACACTACTCACGACAATTGCTTCTCCTTCCAAAACAAATTCTCTAATAAAATGCACCTCGGTGAATTCACCCGGATTATCATTCATTTTTATTCCTCCCCACCCTCCCTACAAATAACTCTGGGTACACACCAAAAACTCAGAGTACGAGATTAGCTAGATTTTTTCCCTTCTCACTCGTACAATAACATGAATAATATTCAGAAATATACTATTGGGGTTGCCGATATGCCTGCCATGTCATTCCAGTGTAATATTCCAGCCGGTCGAACCGATTCGTTCCAGAATAGGGGGGGTCATCAAGTGACCCCTCTGCACGCATGTTAAACAGAATAATTTCATCACTGATTTCTTACAATATTTCTACTAGTTTGATTTCAACTAATCATAACTCTTTCGTTGTTAATTTATTAGTATCAATTCTGGAATTATTGGAACTACTGGAGACTCTGAATAATTCAAGAGATGGAGGATGAAATTGGAAAACCGATATGAGATGGATTAATCCAACTGATCAAACTCATAATTTCGTATTGAAATAATAAAACGTGAAAATATCAAATTATCACGATAATTATTGATTCTACGAAAAAATAACAAGAGACATTTTTTATTTGAAATTTATTCAGCTACAAAAAAGTCTCTCTCTATTTTACTCCTAAAACCACTGGTTCCCCAGTTTACAAAAAAAAAAAAATTCTCTCCCCACTTTCTTCATTTTCTCCTAAGTGATCATTGATTGAGTTAATTATCCTCAACGTCACCCAAATCTCGAATTAAAAGGGTTACGAATCCCCTAGGGCTGATTGAAAGTGAACGGTCAGTGTAGTTGCTGACACTGTTCTCCGAATAAGTAAAGGAGTTAGTTGTCAAGTATTGACGGAACAAAAGAAGAGAAAAAAAAAAAAAAAAAAACTATTGCTTACAACAGAGCATGTGTGACGGCGTAACACGAGAGGATTATAACATCAGTGGGTAATTCTGTGTAGAGAGCTTTCCAGCCCCCTCCAGCAGTAGCTCCCTTGGATGCTCATTCCACTGGATTGTATATGTTTTCTTTTTCCAACTTGCCCTTCCTTCTATGACAACCCCCCTTATTTCACTTGGTCCAGGACATTCTCCATCTCAGTTCCACCAACATAAACTGGTGACTCTGAAGAGGAGAGGTCCAGGGTCGAGCGACCCCACTGGAGAACCTCGAGGGGAACGATGGGCGCACTGTCAGTGCATATTATCGCCGCACCCCCTATCATCCCCTCTCTGTCTTATTCTCGTCTCCCTCTTTCAACTGTGACATTGGTTTATACTGTATATACTGTCTCGCCTTCCTCTTCTACTGGGGGGTGGGGGGGAACAGTGTGTATACGTGTATTGTTGAGAGGAATATATAATACACCCTATCGGGGACAACGCAAGTGCAACGACGCGACCAACTGTCGCGTCTAATCATCTAACAGACGAGAACCAGCGTAAACTATCCCACGATATTCATTGATATTTTGTCATTCACTTTTTCAATCAATTCAAATTAATCAAATTAATCAATTTTTATTGATTAATTATTCATTCAATAGCGATATAAACTTGTATAATTTAACTAAACTGAATCTATGAGAGATAACAAAATTTTTATAATAACCTTTTTTGTAAATCTCATTCTCCTCGATAAAAAAGGTTTATTCAAAAAATTTGCTATCTCGCTCAGTTCCAGAGATATCTAGAAAAAACAATTCATTCATCTTGACAAATTCATCAAATTGTAAAAAAAAAAAATTTTCTTTTTTACAGATTTCTCGTAACTGGAGGATTAATAGACCGAATATTCCGTCACAACCGTGCTCTCATTGAAACCGATTTTTTTCTGGATCAAGAGCACGAGTCACAAATCCTAATAGCATCCTATGACCTTTTGCATCGTCTCTGTATTCATTTTAAACGTACCCATGAAAATTCAAATTCCACTCATGATACCGAGCAAATAACAGTAGATTCGCACTTACTGGGCTGTCTGCAGTCGAGTGAGGCTGCTGGTACCGTTGGTTGTCTCTATGCAACATTTGCCCTTGCGCATCAAAAGTGCTCATCACCAACTCCAGGACAAAGTAATTCAGCATCTTATGGAAAATTACTTGCTCTACGTGGCCTCAAACTACTCACAACTATTGGCCAAGTTGATTTACAAACACTACAGGTATTAATTACTATTGACAGCTTCATCAACAGAGAATGTCAACCCTTCTCTCTCAACCAACCAAAAAAAAAACAGATTGTTTTCAATCATAAAAGAAAAAAAATCATCTATCAATATAATCGTCTACCATATTGGTACGCGCCTCCTCGCATTTTTTTTTTTCTCTTCATCCATTAACCCACAGGGGTTTTTTGAGTACTCGATAGAGACATTAACCCAGCTGGAGATGGAGGTGGGAAGGGGGGACAGGGAAAAGGGAGTGAGACCTGACAGGCGGTTGCGGCGATCAGACCACGAATTGAATCGAAACCGGCACCTCCACCATTCCACACTGGTCCAAAGTAACATAAGTGAACCCAGGGAGTAGATTTTCAAAGTTTTCGCCCCCCCCCCCCCCTCTCCCGACGGGATCCAAACAGCCTCCTACCGAGAATCCCGCGGGAGATCACTCGATTATCCCTCGTTGAGGTACTTTGCTGATATCCCACAGGATAAAAACCACCGAGATATATATATTTTTTTTTTGATGGATGCCGAGGAATTTATTAGCCATTCTCTTTGCTGAAGAACAGAAGGAACATAATGTGATCTGAAGAATTTAACACAAAGATATTCACTCAACAACTTTTTCTTTTTTTCTTTATCCAGAATTTATTAGGGGCAGAAGGTACTAATCTCCAATGGAGATTGATAGCAAGTCACTTGATCACAAGATTCCAGAGAGAGCCACTGGCCGATTCAGCCGACAGTCCATCTACATCCCCACCAGCAATTACGATACTCTCAGAGCTCTTCAGTGTCCTTGGCTACTTTGCCGTCAACAACATCGACAATCAGGTATGCCCAAGCCATCGAGTTCCTCAGATTATTTTAAAAGTGCCCCATGAGTTGTCTCGATATCACTGGAATGTCACGAAAAAAAAAATGTTAATGCTAGCTAATGGTTGTTGTATTTTTATTATTATCATCATCTAAAAAAGAAAGAAAAAAAAAAAACATTAGATAAATGTAGATAATGTATTGAGAATTTTTGTCCCCGTGATGAATTCCAATAGTTCCACTTAGAATTGAGACAAATTCATGAAGCAATCAGGTCGTAAATAACTGAGTGAGGGGTACAAAAAAAAAATGTCGAGGGGTGGGAGGAGGAAGAGGGGATTCTAAAGTGCGGTATCTCGCAGCTTCAAACGAGAAGTGACGAATGTGTTGGACGTCATGTGATGCACTCAGCGTGTATATTTCGGCGCGTGCCACGATTGGGCTTCTCTCAGAAAGAGTCCCTGAGTGAGAGGGAGGAGAGAGATGTTTGGTAAGTGGTGTGGATGGAAAAGTATGCTGGAAATGAATGAAATATATATCTTAACGGTAGTTTTCGGCCGCTAGAAAGGCATATTGATGGGAGGTCCAAGTGTCTGAGTGTGTTGTGTCTAACAGCATGTTCATTCTCTCCTCCTTTATCCTCTTCAGCATTTAAGTTTTCTCTCATATTTTGAATTTACCCACACGAGTGAGTTTGAGAGATTTCTGAAGGGTTCCTTGTGGCGCCTCATCATCCTACTATATTTTTTTTTTTTTCACAACGCAAGAGATAAATACAGATTCAGGAGGTTTTTTTTTATTTCCTCAACCTCTTTGGTTTCTCAGCCAACAATCAATTCTTTCGAGTTGAGATTATTCATCCACAGATGTTAAACCATTTACAATTGTTTTGATAAATTATACACGTGTAGTTTTGGAAATCGGATTGGCATTAGCATACAGACGAGTTTTTGTAGATTGGATAAACAAAGTTGGTGAATTGAAGTCAACACTCTTCTTACTTTTCGTACTCCCCTTTTTTATATACAAACAGAGAAGAGATTGGTTATTTTATAGTGAAAAAAGGAGGGGGGGCAGCTCATTCTTTTATATTTTTGGACGTTTATTTAGAGTGATTTTGTTTTACTCGAATTATCATGTGCATTGATGAGGCCAAATAATGCGGGTATATGAGACGTTGTAATATTGCAGGTGGTGAGGAAAGAAATAATAGTTTGTTCGAAACACTTGTTCTCAGTTGCAGGTGATGTGTACTTGGTTTTTAATGTTGTCTGAAAGAACATTTCCGTGACACCTGAGTCTATGAAAATTCCCACCATCTTATTGACTTCTAGGGTAATTGATATTCGTTTTATTCCCTTGCAGTTGGTTCTACAAACTGCTGGTGCTGGCCCTAGTGTACTTCAGCATCTCTGTACACTACCATTTCCATTTTATGGTGATCCAAAACTAGCACCTTTCACTCTACCAACACTTTTAGCTGCTACACACAAAAATCCTGATGCAACTGCTGTATTATCGTGTGAAATGTCCTATCAAGTGAGTACAGACGATTATTAATCAATAGTTGAGTGGTAAAAATTGATTATCAGACAGTTTTAATTGATTTTAAAATGTAAAAAAATTTTATTCCTTTAAAATCACTCATCCAATGTCTTTCAATGAATAATTAGCTTCTGGAGGAATACAAAAAGTCTGAAGAAGGCCAACAGCATCCCCTAATCCGTCTATTGAAGGATTCTTTGTCTTAATAAATCCCGATACATCTCCAGAAGAGGATCAAGTTTGCCAAATAATGCACATGTTATATATCAAGAAAATTCCTCCATCATATAATTGATATGAGTTACCGTCTGATTGTGATTTATTTTTAATCTATACTCTGTTGTTTCAATTTTGTTTTATCTCAAAGTATTTGGGACGATTTGAATAATCTGAATTATGTAATTGTCAATGTTTATTATTTATTTAAAATTTAATTCTACTCATAGGATTAGATTTGTTTTTTGTGCAACAATTGTTGATGAAAAAAAAAAAAAGTGCAATGTCCTGCCAATGCAATTGTACAAGTGGTATTATTTAATCATACATATACTTAATAGAAATTAATGAGGAGAATGACGACGTGAGGTCACGGTGGGAATCATAAATGTCTCACTTGGCCAAATTATTCGTCGTATTAATTTAT
Source organism: Coelinius sp. EB29 (assembly GCA_035578325.1). Lineage (NCBI taxonomy): Eukaryota > Metazoa > Arthropoda > Insecta > Hymenoptera > Braconidae > Coelinius > Coelinius sp. EB29. The sequence goes on along the minus strand of JAOZGT010000005.1, from coordinate 884,962 downwards.
AAAACTCTTTAATTATAAATTGCAGTTGTCTTTTCCGATGCAATAACGTCATCTAGATATTAGAAATTATCGATTTGTTCATTGTTATATATTCCATCAATAGAACACTCTGGAAAATTGGAAGGATAATCCAATTTCTATGTAGAAATGACGATTTTTGTCAAGTCCATGTTAATCACAAAATAATATTTTTGTATGAATAAGTAATTTAGCTAGATAATTAGTCAAAAATTCAACTAATTTGATATATATATATGGATTTTTTTGTTTTGATGATTTAGTGTTATTTCTCAGCTGCGGTTATTCGTATACGAAGGATATACAATTTGTTTTCGTGTTGAAGTATATCACAGCTTTACTAAGATTCACAATTTACACTGAAAGTTTTAATTTTTTTTTTTTCCTCCACTGCAGCTAAAACGTACTCAGAAATGAAATTATAATAAAAATAAAGTTATTTGTCGCAGCAGTGACTTAACAATAATGTATACAACGTAGTAATAAATAATATTTATCCCTTCCTCCATTTTTCTGTAAACACTGGGGAGTTTTCAAGGGAATTGGAGATACTAGTCAGCGAGAATAATAAATAAATGTGCTTTTTCGCTATAACTGATGTATTTTTTTTTATTTCACAATTTTCATTGAAAAAAAAAAAAAAAAAACATCGACACAGATTATTTCAAAGCTCTTTGATAACTTTTTCCCATTCAAAGAAATATTAGTCCTAAATGATGGAAAAGAGGGGTTTCCCTCAATTTTTAAAATTTTTTTTTTTTTGCTGAAAAAAATTCAATATTGGATTACCTGGTGCAACAAAAAGACCAGGAGAACAGTGGGCAACTATCGGTAGTCTATCGATCGATGTTCATCCACGTAAAAGGGTGGGTGGAGAGTTTGTACATTGAGGGAATGGGAGGGAATACCAATCGGCGTTCTCTGTAATAAGCGTAATGGATATGGCACCCCCATTGGCATGCCTACTGGCATAAAAAAAAATGTTGAAAGTTGAGTCGTCACGATGAGTTTTGTATCGTTACTTCAATCGTCGCAATTTACAGTTGTAATTATCCGGAAAAATAGCGAGATAATAAAGGAAAAATGAAAATGTTTGTCACAGTCTTGTGATGAGTGAAATAAGACATTTTTATTGTTTCTGGATGAAAGGAACAAACCTCCCTCCCCCCCTATACATTTATATCTATAAAAAAAAAGCATTGAGAATAAAAAATCCAAATGCATTAATGGTCTGACAAAAATGAATCCACGTCCGACTTAAAACAGTCAAAGAGGCTGGTATGAGGGAGACGAAAGGCCAGTAAGTATATATGGATACGTTAGGTGAGCCTGTGACATATATTATGCAGTCACTCTAAGTGGCATTTTCGATGAAAAAGGACGAAAAGAAAAAAAAAATAAAGTAGCAGTACTAAAGATAGAAAGATAGAAAGAGAGAAAGAGAGTGTATATAAGTGACTGAGAGCTGTGGAGCAGCTGTATTAAGTGCGTCCATAGATAACATACGTTGGAAAAGTGTGATGGCTAAAATGTTCAGGAAATGTATATATATAAAAAATATATTCACCATTTTACTCGTACCTCATTCGAAATATTTGTGGCGCGTGTATATTTATCTTTTTTCTTGCCTTTTAGGGGTTGAGGGGTTGAGGGGATGTCAACTTTTCAACATATTGATTTTGTTGATTAATTTGTTATTAAAATTCATTTAATCAATTATCAAAAAAATTTAATCTTATTTTTAACAATTCAATTTATTTAAAAAAAAAAAAAAAAATGTATTTTTGAATGTGAAACGTTGGATGTAGTAATCGGATATGTTTCCTCAACTATCTGTACCCTTTACTCCATCGGGAGTATCTTCAAAAAAAAAAAAAAAGGGGAGAGGGGGGGGGGGCTATATTTCTCGTGACTCCTCTTACTCAAAACACATATACGCCATTTGGCGTATACCATCGGCTGGGGCTAAAGGGCCTCCGAGAACACACTCGAGGCCCCACTGCCACCGAAACCCGATAGTTGTTTGCAGTTCATCCCCTGCGTAACCGAAGCATCTATCCTCAGGCAAACATCATTCCCTCCTCATCCCCCACCCCTCCAAAGGCTCCCCAGTGAATTAACAGAGAAAATGCATTCAAACTCTTGGATATGTCATTTTGTGCAGATGCACAATGTTTACATCTCATTCTGACTTTTGATAAATTTTCCTCAATGTTCACTCTCAGTTAAATGTTGTCATTTTTTTTTTTTTAATAAAATAAATTTTAAAGGTGAAATTAATTTTTTAGTAAAAATAACGAATTATGATTTTTTTTTTTCTCATCGAAAATTTAGTAAAAAAAAAAACACTCCAATATTCCTAGTAGAAAAAAAAAAAAAAAATCTACTGAATAGAAAGTAATAATGAAGAAGGCACAAAAAATGGAGTCAAGAGGTGGAAGAAAGCGTTCGCGTATACATGAGTAAAAAAAATAAAACCCAGTACGTGTCCCGCTGACAGGGGCGCGGCTGATGATTGCTGTCGCATTGTTGGCCCATCCATGGTTTTCTCTACACCAACACACACACATATACTCGACAGTCTAAGCATTGTCACCATCGAAGAAAGAAGGAGGCTTATGAAAAGAGTCGATGGGCAATAGAGACTTTTTCTGCACACGTGAATAACGTGGGAGGTGCCCAGAGAGGGAATGGGGATTACCAGTGAAATTAAATACCAGAGACAATGGGTCAAGCGACCATTGACATTGATAAAGAGAGAAAATATTAAATACGCCCCCCTTTACTCTTGTATTACTTTTAGAAATTACAATTTTTTTTTTTATAAAATTCTTTATTTTATTTTTCTCACTCACTCTCTCTCTCTCTTGGGTCTGAATACCTTTCTGTCCAAGTCATCCTTATCTCAATTCCACATTCCAAACGCTCACCATCGAGGAAATGTCACGTTAGAAGAAGAAAAAAAAAAAAAAAAATCTAACCAACTATTCGCGGGTTTCCGGAAGACTACTCTCCCAGGAGTAACGAGGGTCGACCTCGTAAAAACGGACAGAGTTACAACGACCAATGGCAATCGTATCACTGACGGACGACGTTTTTTTTTTTTTCTATCCTTTCTTCCAGTAAACTTGTAAAACAATAAAAGCTTCCGGTTGAATTCTATATAGTGTTTCCTGAATCGGTTTAAATCCACAGGTTTTTTTCTTTTTTAAATATCAAATGCATCATTTTTTTGTTCATTAAACAATAGATTTTTTAAATGTGTAAATACTGGGCTCCCCCCTCCCCCTCTCCCCCTCTTGGCCGGAAATATTTTTTCCAAATCGATGAATCGCAACGCAGGCAAATGACAATTTTTACATCGAAAAGAATTTCCCTTCATTCCCTAGGTTTTTTTTTTTTCTTTCTTTTATTCTCTAAATCGTGAAGAAGCCAAATGGAAAAGGAATGTGAGTGCACGGGACAATAGATGCGAGAGCCACCCCGTGTCGTGTTAATTTGTCGAAGGGTAGTCCCTCTCATTCCCTCTCCTGTTTTCTCCCTATTCACCCCAGACGACCCATCACCATTATCGGGGGGGGGGGGGGGTCTTTGGAATACATATCCGGTGGTTTAAATTTAAACTTGAGCAATTCCACCCCCCACCCCCTCTCTCTTATTCAACTCAATATTTATAATTTTCATTTGAAATAACATCGATTTGAATTTATCGATTATTTCACTCTAAACAGATCATAAAAATGCTTAAAAAAAAAAAATAAAGATAAATTGTTGAGTAAATCAGGATGAGAAATCTTCAAAATCCTTTGTCCCCCCACTCTCCCTCAAAGACGCTTATATCCAGGATAAAAAAAGAAAAAAAAAAAAAAATGCGTAAAAATCGTAAGTGCTCCACACAAGCATTTACGTACACACAACGGGGGGAAAATTCCATTCTCTCCTTCCCTCCGAATAATATTTCAACTTTCCATCCCCCATTTTCGCAATAGCACCCCCCCCCCCTCCACCTTACGCCACTAAAAGCATATCTGTGTCGCGCCGGTCACGGGAGGAGGGTTTCACAAATGCAGAGAGAGAGAGAGAGAGAGTATCATCTCACTCTCGCCACACACTCAAACCCCTCCCCCACCCCTCTTTATACCCATTTTTTTCATTCACTCATGTCCATCACCTTGAGGAAAAAATGTACAAGAGGAAAAAAAAAAATAATTTAATTTTTCCATTTTTTCTTTTTCATCGATAAATGAATAAAAAAATAAAAAAGAGTAAAGTGAACATCAGAGTCTTGCTCAGAGTCACCAGATGTATAGCGTTTCGCTCGATGGACACCACTCGATAGAGAGGGGGGGGGGATGAAGAGTACGTGTTATTTTATTTCATAGCTCTCGCGCCCTCAGAGCCCCCCCCCCCCCCCAAAGAGAAAAAAAAAACAAAGGCTGTGAATATATACGTGTGGTGGCCTCTCCTGACAGCAAGGACGATTCCTAACTCAGTGTATACATTTGGAGCATCCCCTCATAACCCCCATCACTCTGTGCAATGTGGATATAGTCAAGGCCCAGTGATCATTTGACTGATTGTCTCTACTGCAGGGGGTTGTCTATTTAGAGGCATCATTCCTAGATTTTTTCACTTTATTGAATAATTAAAAATGTCAAAAAAAAGTGTTGAACATGTTTCAGAATTATTTGAATTAAAATCAATAATTGTTAAAAAATTTTAATATTTATATTTTTGATATTAAATCCCACCAGATTTCCACATTTACATTTGGGTGTTGTAATTAACCGCAATCATCGTTGGCAAATACACGAGCCCCGGTCATGAGCTCATGGGGGTGGGCCCAGACACTCCCACGGGACGAGTATACGCAGCGATCCGCTTGGCACGCGGCTCTGTGCATCTCTCCTTGACGTACCAATAAACGCACTGGGAATCTCAATAAATATTTATTATTTAATCGAAAGGGAAGATAACCGTATCTAAATAATTCGGTTGCAACGACGAGAGTTTGTCACAAATATTTGTCTGATTAGTATTTACGGATGATTAGTCATTAGCTGATGGGTTAAAATGGGCTATTCTTCTTTTGATCTATAAAATTTATCAAGTGAAAAAAAAAATAAAAAAATTAAAAAAAAAAAAAAAGAAAAATAATTTTGAAAATTTTTAAAAAAATTAATTTTTCCACAATTTTCATTCCAACACTTTTATTTCTATTATTCATCAGTTAAATTCACTCTTCAATTTGAACATTTGGTGTCATTGTCAAATTTCAAATGTACTCAGTGTTCCTTTTCACCTCTAATGCTGATTTAATCATAAACCCCCGAGGTTCTCCCCCATTGAGTTTTACTCCTATACACACTTGTTACATCGAGATCCAAGGAGACCATATGGCATGTATACACCAACGATTATTACATTACGTATGTGAGCCCAAGAATAATAATGAATGGGGACTGTGGCACCGTCTCATCCATGGCTCTCAACTAAGTGCTTGGTATTACGGTATCACTGTGTACGAGAGGTCCACCCCCTCCACCCACTTGGGCTTCTGTGAACGCCGTGATGCATCTCGTTGCGCTTTTGCGAAACGCCCAAATCGAATTCATTATCACGAGCAATTCTCCCCCCCCCCCCCCCCTCCTCTTACTCACTTCGGCATTACTCTTACTTTGATATCTCCCTCTTTGTGACGTACAGGGTGTTCTCTCCTCCTCGGACACAGTAGTGAGAGAGAGAGAGAGAGAGCTCTTCCGGTGAAATAACTGAATTCACTTTTCGACATTAATAAAAGCTGACTGCCTGGGTACTTTGCGCTTGTCTAGAAAGAACTAATTCAATTTTTTAATAGTTTATTATTATTTCAATAAATTTATTTTATATAATTTTTTATTACATTTTTTTAATTGAAAAATGAAAAAAAGAATTTTTTAATTTGGATTTTAATAATAATAATTTTGAAATTTAATATTGGAAAAACGAATTAATTAGTGTCCAGTTGCTGGATATTCATTTTTAAGGTTAGATTGATCTATCATGGTTATTGATTATTGGTATTTTTGTTACTATTGATTGATAGTTTTTTTCGTTCTGTTAAAATTCATATTAATTTGCTACATTTGTTAGTTTAAAATAGTTCAATTAAGCTTCTGGATTATAATTTTGGCTTTTGTATTTAACAGAAATAAACATTGCCCTGATGAAGGAGCACATGTAGTGCTCGAAACGTTGGCAACTTTAAAAATGTAGAATTTTTTGCTAATTTATGACCGTTAATGGCCTTGAGATGGGAGCTGAATGATGATTATTATTGAAACGGTTGGAAATCGTAATAATTTGGATTTTGTAAAAAGAAAATATTGACTTTTTTTTTCTTTTGTTGGATGAACACGTATATGCTTACTCATTCTACAATTTTTTATTTTTTTTTTTCTTCTGCACTCGTTCGATTCACTCTCTAAGAAGCTAATCTGACCATCTAGAATCATCCTAACACGCCGTTTTCTCCATTATCTTGCATCTCACTTTTGGACACGCCGCAGCTACTAATTCGAGGGATCCCTCCCAAGAGATGTTGGATAGAAATATTTTAAGAATATAAAGTGTTATGTTGTGAGAAATGATTGACACTGGGATTTGATGATGGAGGGGGAATAATGGAGACATGATTATGATTTTTTTTTTTCCCCCCGAAATCGGTAAAATGAATCGAGAGCAGTGGGGCTATATGGGTATCAATGGACAATAGTCTCAATTTTCGTGGAGGGATTGTGGTGAATCCACTGGGAAAAGTGCGGGGGTGTACGTTTAATCATCGAGATGTATAACTTTTCATGGAATTATAGCGTGAGATTTTTTTTTAAATTAAATAAAATTTATTCAAAATTTCAATTCAAATAAACAATTTATTCTAAATAAATAAATAATATCAATTGATTGAAATAAATTCATTTATCTAGATTTTCCCCAACAAAAACCTCAAAAAACCGGAAGTAAAATAACACAAAAAAACCCATCACATACACTACAGGGGTAGAAGGGGGGGGGGGGGGGGCGTTTGCGGATGAAAATATTGATACTAAAGTTCCGGTTATTGTTTTTTTTTTTTTTTCAGCGGTAAAAGTGAACAATTGGCTAATTATTCACTCTGCACACGCACCACCGGATATAGTCGAGTAACATCAGTCCAAATATTCGGAAATAAAAAAAAAAAGAAGAATTGAATAAAAAGGACAACCGCAGATTGTGTGTGTGCGATAAGTTATTCTATTGAATAATATAATGCCCACCGCTAAAAATATGTTTGGTACAAGAGTGTGGAAATAGTGGTATATGTTTATGGGCTTTATTGAGGAACTTTCCTGGGGTTACATTGGGGCTTTATCGGCAGAGTTATATCCGTATCCGTGTGCCAAACACGTGACGTCATGGTATCGTCAATTAGACAACGCGTGGCTTGCACTCTATTGCCACGCGTCATTTGACAGTTACCTCCCTATTTCGCTGGAGTTAGTCAACCGCGGATATCGGGTCAGTGAGAGAGAGAGAGAGAAAAAATTTTTTTTCTTTTTTCTTTATTTTATTTACATCCAGAGGAAAAAAAATATTCAATCATTCATTAATGATTACATTGTCATAAACATAATCATAAGCACTAATTTTTTTTTTTTTCCACAAAACCCTGGGAATAAAGTGAACATCCAACACTTGATGAAAATTTTAAAATTTTGATTCAGCCATTTATTTTCGCTTGACACTCGATGTTGTATTATTGGGGGTAGAGAGTCAGTAGCTCAACAATGTCGAGTTGATTGGAAGTCACGTGTCAGTGACAATGAATTTCTACGGTATGTATGGGGTCACGTGACCGCGGCGTCTCCACGAAGTAGAAGTGTTGTGTTTTGTTCAGCCCCCCTCCCCCCCCCCCCCCCCCACCCCTAGACCCCTTTCCACCGTCTCTATTATTTATAATCGTCTTCAATCGATGAACAAAAAAATTAAAAAACTTTTAATAGAAAAAAAAAAAAAAGAAAATTGTGAGAGAACATGAGTAAATTAATTGCCACGATCCAGTCGCGTGCCCGGAAGTGACTAAAATCAGTTTCCGTCCAGTATTATCCCAGGCCTGTGTACACTGAAGAAGAAAAGAGCGGTCACTTGGGGGTCTCACGATGACCACTCCTCGGCAAAAAAGAACAATAGGGAAATATCTCAAGTCCTATTTAAACCATTGTACTGGAAAATATTTATGTCTATCTCGTAAATTAATACAAATGCTTTTATCTGTAAATTTAAGTGACTCTTCCGATGGTCATTGAATTCACTTTATTTATTATTGTCATTTATAATATCTGACAATTAATTTCTATTTTAACATGTAAATTAATAAATAAAAATACGTGTAATTTATCCTAAATACCAATCACCGTTAAATTAGTCGTCTCAGTTGATTGAAACGAGGGAGAAAGAGGAGAAAAAAAAAAATCCCCGGATTTGTTTGGTTTAGTATTGACAGAGAGAGACCAGGAAGCACCCAAACACTGGGTAAATTTTTCAATAGATGAAAATAAGAAGGCTCACACTTATCGCTGTCACAATCTCTTATCGGATGCACACACGCGGGGGTGGTTTCGTCAGGAGGGTAAGGGGGGGGGGGGGGCGAGAGAGCAAGCCCAGAGGCCATATGGTCGAGTTGGCCAGCTGTTGAACAACTCACGTGCCCTCTGTGCCTAGTAAATTATTATTTCTCTTGTTTTTTTTTTATATACACGTCTCACTTTTACGATGTTTCTACTTGGGTTTGGGGTTATGGAGATGCTCCATTCGATAGGTTTATGAGTAACAGACATGTTGATAATTTTTAGTGGGGAATTCCATTGAAATTTATTGACAATTTTTTTTCGTCAATTTTTTTTTTTTTTTAATTGAATTAATTTAAAAAAAATTTTATTATAATCAATAATCATACAAGTGTTTGATATATTAATATCGCTGGAGTAAATACTTATCTTCCCTCCAGTAATACACAACAAACAGTGTAGTCCATAAATATTAACAGTTGGTACAGCGATATGAGATAAACTACTGGTGGCACGTGCCGTTTTAAAAATAAAAATACTGAAGCTTCTGATAATAAACTCCATAACTAATAAGGTAAAGATAGGGTAATGCAGATATATTCGTTAATAATCACTGGAGAATATTAGGAAGAAAAAAATGGAACAATTTGGGCGATGATTACTGGGATTCGCGTGTCTATGGTACGTTCCACATGCATCAACTAGGCCATCCCCTTTCCGTGCCCACTGGTCATCCCTTTTTTTTTTTACCCCGTGCGCTATGGCTCTGCGGTCAATTAGTCACTGTTGCACGCGATATACGCATTGACTTCAGCCACGCCACTTTTACCCATTTATTCAAATTATCCGACGCATCCGTGCGTTTTTTTTTTTTTTTCTAGGCTCTGGGGTGTTGGTAGACATTTACTTGGGGGTGCTAAATATTTTGTGTTGATTCAATATAAAAAAAAAAATTATGTTAATGAATGAATTAAGTGAAATTTAATAAAATTGATTTTAACGTTTTTTGCTAATTCTGAATTTATCATGGAAATGAGTGATTTTAGAGGAAAATATCAAGATACCTTTTTTGTAGCTGAGAAAATTTTCAACAAAAAATGTCTTTTGACATTTTTTTTTTAAATCAATAATTACGGAGATAATTCAGTATTAAGAATGATTTTTTTTCGTGTTTTAACACTTTTCACTTGAAGAATTAACAAAATTGATAAAATGAGTCCCCTGTATTAGGTACATTAATGGCATCCAATCAAATCCGTAGCGATGACACACCATGTGTAGATAGTTACTTAAATGGCCTCAATCGGCCTTTTTATAATGACAGGGCCCTGCTGTGAAGAGCGACCCAACGTGTGTTCAAATCAGCTACCGGATCTAGAGGTGAACTCTTGTACCTTTTGCTTTCATTTCAACCTCGAGACTCTAGAGAATGACGGCACATTTTTATATTCCAGAATTAATTAAAATAAAAAATTAATTTGAATAAACGAAAAAAAAAATTATTAAAATATCTAGAATTGTTTCAATCTCATTTATCAAATATTTCAATTCATGCCCTGAAATATCTCCATTGAAAATCAAATGAACGGATATTGCTAAAATGATCGATTACATCAAACTCCAAGTCTCCATTAGTCTATTCTAAATTTATGAAAATTATATTTCTCAATTTTATTATTAATTCTCTCAAAATGGAATGCATTAAATAATTCATTCCATTCAATTTTTTTTTTTTTTGCAAAATCACCCGAAGAAATAAAATCGTAAAATTGATTAAAAGGATTATTTCAAATATCAACTGAGACCATTGAGATGAAAAGAAATTCCAGTGTATAATCTCAAATCTTTGACTCAAGAATTCATTCACTGGGGCTGAATTTTATACATCCTTTGAATGAGAGCCCACCCTAGGCCCATTGTAAATAGACACGTTGTAACTCCTGACACATCCTTATGGTAGATGCCTGGAGAATGCAGGTGTGTCTTGTGGCTCGTGGGTCCAGTGCCACTTTCTTAACGGATCAAAAGATTGCCGACTTTTTTATATTTGTTCATTCTCATTCTTCTTTGGAGAACCTAAAAGAGTAAAAAAACATTATGACAAATTTTTTTTATCCCATATGGTCAATTATTATTTGAAACATTTTACACTTTTTTCATTTATTATTCTATAAACAATAATAAAAATAATAAAATAGAATTGAAAATTGATCCCCAATAAAAACGAAAATATAATAAAATTCCATTTTATTTTCCAAAACACGTGGAAATGGAGACCAATGCCTGTTTAGTAGACTTGCGCGGATGTGCGGTATCGATTCTTGGGGCCTTTCCCGGGCTTGGCTGACACCCCTTGAAAATACATGTACAACTATTAAAAAAAAAATTATTACAATTTTCAATCAATTTTCCCCAATTTTCAAACCTCCAATAATCATTTCCAAATGAAGAATTTCAAGAAAAAAAAAAAAAAAAAAATTTATTCTTGAGCAACAATCACCCTGATCTCTACTAAAATCTAAAAAAAGTCATTAACATTTCCAAAACAATTGTAATATCACAACAGACAGAAGGGTGCTTTATCCATCCTGGAGCGTCCAGAAATGAGTGTAAAAGAGTTTGGTGTGGAATAAAAGAGAAAAAGTTGGAAGAATGAAACTCAAAATGAGAGAGATGAAAATATAACACGAGAGTAGACTGAGCAATACCAGAGACAAGAAGGATAAAGTGTGAGGGAAGGGGGGGAAGAAAGAAACGTTGTGAGGAGGTTGATGGGGAGAAGCTTTTAGCCCAGGGAGATGGTGCCGAGATAACGGCGCAACCGGAGTGCAGGAGTGCGCCGCCAACGCCGCGCACGCTTTAATACACATTGAAGCGATTTTCAACAGACATATAGAAGATGTGTATTGAGTTTATATGTGGAAGAATATCCCTTTTAGTATTCGACACACAGAGGGACCGTTGTCCACGTTAAAACACCAATACTTTTTTATTGGAGTAATATGGATAAAATAGTATTGTTATGATTATCTAATTTACCCTTCGAATACAACTTTTCTTTATTTTACATCTCTGAAGTTAATTCTTTTATATAAATGTATTATTTAACTGATAAATTCATACTTGAACTTCACTTGTTGTTCATTGTTAATGATGAATTCAATTTAAATACCTTGAGTCCAGAAGAATTGATCCAATATCTGACTTTTATTAATAACAAACTCTTGTATGAGTAATCCAAGGAAAATGTCAGTTGGTTGCATAACGTAAATGGTGTAGGAAAAAAAAAAAGTTGAAACGCTGTAAAAATTCTTTTGAAGGTACTTAGGTAGGAGAACTGTCCCCCGACGGATACCCACACTGAGATCGTAAAGGCTGGCGCCATCAAAACTCCCATAGTATCCATTACATCTTTTTCATCTTCAAACGGAAACTCATATATTTCTGGAATGAACAAAAAAATAACCAGCAATTTTAACTGAAAGGCCTTTCTGAGTCAACAATTAAGGAAATGGAGAATTGTTGAAGATCATGTACTGGTGAGAGAGATTAAAATATTGTAATTTATAATTTTACCTGGGCTCAATCGTATGTGTCCACAAAACTAGTGATATTTTTTACCTCAAGGAGATGGAAGAATTGATTACACCACTAAATATTACTAGCCAAAATATTATAGGACATAATATTACTGGAATAAATATTACTGGATAGAATATCACAGGATAAAATATTACTGGATAAAATATCACATACCACAATATTGCAAAAAATACGAAATATATTCTCACTTCCAATATCAACATAGCAAAATACAATAGATATACATGACCGATCATCTAGGGAGTAATGTTGTGAGCGGCTCCACGCAAATACTCCATAACATTCGAATTTTCATTCCATGACGATACCAGTGCGTAAATACAAGCATCATAATCTAGATATCTCTTACGTTTCCTAGTAGACACGAGACAACCACAATACGACCAATTTATATTTACATTTACTCGTATACAATATGTTTCAATAATAATCCATTCATAATATTTTTTATAATATTTTGTCCAGTAATATTACATTCCAGTAATATTTAGGGGTGATGCCGGAAGGAATTGGAGAATTTGGAATTGTTGGGGTGAATTTATCAGTGTTGTTTTCACAGTTAGATATGAGAAGGTCACTCTTATCGTTTCAACATGTCTCCTGGTGAAAGATCGGTATGATTATCGTTGTGGGTGAATCGTAGCGGAAGCCCAAGTCGAAGACGCCTCATCTGATGGATTAGGATACACAGGTGTACGGATTATCCTTTCAGTTACCTTCTACCTTATTTCTTTCACCAAACAGAAGAAAATATTCTTGACGTTTTGCTCCACCTTGACGCAATATTCTCAAAGCTTATCTCTTGTATTCTGTACCTTCGAAGGGATATTAGTGTACCTGAAATCAACGTTATATATTTTTTGAGGTTTATGGATTTGTTGAATACGATTCAATAAATTTTTTTTTGTATTTAATCTGACAGGTATCTAGATTTAGACGTTCATGAGTCGTCATTTTTTTTTTACGTTTATTCTCACGATAAAAATATTGAGGAGTCATGTTAATTATACTTAATTCTTGGAATTCCTGTAGGATTAGGATTAGAATTTATGATAGATAAAAAATAGGATATTTAACCGAAATTCTTTGTTTTTGGGGAAGTTCAGAGATTTTAGGATTAGGACGAAAATCCACCAATCCGGCGCCCTCTTTAACACAAAAACCCAAATATTCATTGTCCTTTGGTTATTACTGACCGATAAGTCTTCTAAATTTACCAAGAAAACCCAGAAAATTATTTCACCGGGAAAAATCTATTCTGACATATAAATAATCAGTCATTGATTTCCGTCAACTTACGGTGCAGCTCAAGTACCAGAATCCGGAGGCACTTCATCGGGCGCATCTGGAAGCCCCTGATATCTTTGTCGGCAGGATTTTTTTTTTATTCCTCCCCATAAGAGTCTTTCTCCGGTAGCATCTTCACTTTTTGCTCCAAAACTCCGTACATCTCCATTGAAAATCACTGAGGAGTGTCACACGACTACACGTATTTAGGGGAAAGTATGAAAAAAAAAAAAATTTTGTATCTGAGGCGTGAATATTTTCAAAAAAAGAGCAGTCCAGGGGGTTTTATTTCGCTCGGTTTGGTCGAGGCACATCTTATACCCATTTTCTCCAGTGTACGCTTTCTCGCTGGATTAAGGGAGTTGTGAGTCAACCGTGCATGATTTTTCTAATAAGGTATTTAATCCTTGAAAAAAAAAAAAAATGGAGCAGCTGTACAAAAAATAATAATCTACCGATGATGCGCAAAAAACACTGACAATTCACGAGTAAAAGAGTCTGAATAATTGCAAAAATTGTCTCTCTGGGGGTTGGAAAAAATCCGGAAATCGATTTGGAGGGTAGAAAAAAAATGTTAAAAAATTGATACAACCGTAACGAGAATAATAAAAAAAAAAAAAAAAAAAAAAGTGCGTTACCAACGTACAGCAGTTGTAGGTGGGTGGAAGGTGGTGGGAATCGATTAGGGTGTCGGCCATTTTGTTGGCGTATCTGGCGTACGATCCAATGGGATACAGAGGAGGCGTGGAGGTTGTGACTGTCGAGGGGGAAACCCAAATCTCTTCTTTTCCCCGCAGAGAAGGGGCTTAAATGTTATAACTGTGAAGGGTAGAGAATCCACGAGATCCAGCGCCGGTAGATGTGGAGGGGAAAAATAACGCGTGAGTGAGAGAGACGTGTTGTTGTACGAGGGGGAAATACCGACTAAATAGTCAGTGCCTCACTGGGCCCCGCGTCGTCAACATCGTCGGGGTTGCTCATAAAAAAAACAAAAATACACAATACAACTCGTATCAATATTATTTCAACCCCTAAAATTTTTCCATCAATTTTTATTATTTATTTTTTCATAAATTATTCGAGTTGTGTGAAATTTTAAAAAATTGTCATTATTCCCCCTCCCCCCCCTGGATCAATAATTTGACAATTAAAATGGAGAAAATTTGGAATATTTGAACACAAGTTTTTGTGACAGAGGATAATAGAGGGATTATAATGTCTCGTAGATGACAGGAGAAATTTAAAAAAAAATTGATGAATAATTGATTTACAATGATTTCGTCAAACGATGATTTGATCGAGTGTGAGTTTGATGTTTTGCGATAACGAATGGGATTAGATTAAAAATTATCTATTAACAGTGGGGGATTTATGTGTTAATAAAAATGAAGAAATGAAAGGTAAACTTGCACTTTCATTTCAAGTTCAAGTGAAGTGATATATTTTTGGGCACTCAAGTATACCATTGGAACGATAAAACAAGAAGTGATTTATCGACGCATTGCGTCGTTTAAAATACCCAAAAATAGGGGGCTCAAGCGTAATGCAGAGAACGGGTCCCATCGGAGGGCCCGGACACATTGGCCTCCAAGGCCCACCCAGAAGTGTCAAAATATCACCGATTAAAGTGCAGGATGAGCCTGTTGACCCAATTTCTCAGAGTAAGTATATAATTTAATTAATTAAATTACTTTAGAAAAAAAAAAAAAAACATTTTACTCATTTTTATTACTCTCCCATTATCATTGAAAAATCATTTTGAGAGTGAAATTAAAGACAATTAACAGATTAGTATAGTAATTTTCTCATTTGTCATTCACTCAAATCCCTCATGATTATCCATGTTTACTTGTAGTAATGGGTGACAGGGAGGATCAACTGTCAATCATTAAAATTCCTAAACAATGAGGTACCTAAATGGAGTGTTAAATTTGGAAAGTTATTTCATTCATTAACTCCCAATTTTCACACACAACTCATTACTCATGAAATAATTCCTGGAAAAATACAGAAGAATTAGTTACAAAAATAAACATCGTTTTATAGATTTAAAAAAAAAAAATTAATCAACCAACCAATATCATGTCCCTTAACGCTCAATAAATAACCCATCATCCCCCCCAAAAAAAAATTTTTACTCATTTCCCTGACGTACCATCATCATTACCCGATTACTGCAGATGTTCTCATCGTTGGATTACGAGATACTTTAACGTATCCCCCCCCCCCCCCCCCTTAATGTTCTCACTGTGGCGTACAAAATACACAGACAAACATCATTGAAAATCGTCGGCAATGATCCAAGCGTATAATGTATGAAAAAAGAGTGAGAGGGGGCGACGAGAGACGAGGACAAAAACTACTCCCCTCCCCCTTGTGTGTAGGACGCTGGGGTGCACAGACTCGATTGAATTATCATGAGTGTTTGCGGAGCGGCGGCCTGCAATTGAATTAGGCCTACTCCGCTTCTGCCATTCCTTTTTCCTATCCCCAGATCCACATCACTGAAGACAAGTTATCTTCCCCCCCCTCTCTCTCTTTACCAAAATCCTCTCAAATTTCATTCAAGTCGAATAGAATTTTCTTACCATTTTCTCAATGTCCACATCAGGGACGTTAATGTCATTTAGTCATTATTTTCTTTTGTTGAGTTATTGAGTTTGGATAGTTATTAATCAATGTTTTGTGGAGATTATTATAGGTTTTTACTTATTAATACAGAGAATGAGTTTTGATAGTTTAATCAAGAATAAAATACCTAAAAAACCTAATGACAGATATTTCGAAAAATTAATTTCTTAAATAATATAATTAAATTGAATATTCATGTGTTATATGGAATAACTTTTATAATCGTCTGTATACAATAAATATTGAAGATGGACACACGTAGGCACTTGAAAAATGAAATGAGTTTCTTTTCATTTGTATTTATATCTGGTTGATGTGATCGTTAAATGGCCGGAAGGTGGAAATTTTTAGTAATTAATGAAAGTGATTGATATAATAACGTCATGAAATAATTCACGACCAATTTCATGAGTTAAACTCGTCACAAGATTTATTGTTCAACATTTTTCCTCAACTTGATCAGTAATATCTGAGGTATCATATACCATTTGAAGGGAGGCCAGAGCTCTTTTTTTTTTTTTTATCCAAACGGAAACATGGACACTAATGATTCTAGATATAGTGAGGGTGGGCCCATTGGTCTTGTCGTCGATACTTCTATGGTTGAAATAATACTGGCGCCAAGTGGGGTCCCTCGAGGGTACGAGATACTTGGAGTTTTACAATCTGAGTGTTACGAGCTTGAGGTACAGCCGGACGGGCGCCTTCTGGACTTTTTCCGGGAGGAAATGTTGGGGGGGGGGGAGGTGAGGGGAAATTGGGCCCTGTCAAAACTTATACCCTGGGACTTGTGTACTTCTCAAAACCCAATTAATGTGATTTTATTTGAAAATTTTTTTGATAATTTTTGAGGATGAAATTTGTCAACTATTTGGGTCGAGCCATTGACTTACGTTTGGGGCCCAATAAAATTATAATAATTTATCATAGTTTTTGATAAGACTCGATTAAAATCCCTGACGAAAAATATGAATAAAGAGTAGCTCCCAATGTCTAAGTTTAGGACGTGTATCACGAAGAGGAGCACCAAATCAACTCCTCTTTTTCCCACCCGTCTGTTATCCCTCTGGAGGACAAAATTTATGTAGGTGTTGGATGGTGGCTTTTATCAGCACGCCGGCATTCCTGTGCGTCGAAACTGGCGCCCCGACGTCGCCAAAGAGCAGGTTCTAATTCGTGAGTCAGATTTTTCGAAGCAGTTTTCAAAATGTTGTTGACATTTTTTCCTTTTTTTTTTTTTTGGAATATAAAGTTCTCGTTTGGTCTCTGGGACTTAATCTTTAAACATTTTCTTCTAGTTTTTTTTTTTTTTTTTTCCGAAATCTTTGGGGTTTTTTGTGGGCTGTCCACTGTGGGTTTATCGATAGACCCGTTTTTTATACTTCGACGTGAGTGGATTAAGTTTTAGGTCTTTTGAATTGATTATATTCAACATTTTTTTTTGAGGATTAGTGTCTGAAATTTTTGTACAATTTTTGGTAATTTTTATTAATGAAAAAATGTATAAAATGAAAGAAAAAAATTGAATTAATCACTCTTCATTTGACAAATTAGGATGCAAAGTAATTTGAGAAATTTTTGATTTTAATCTTTGGGAATCGGTAGTCGTTGCCAGTGGGTCTCATCACCTGATCGTGTCGCGATACTGTCCTCATCTTGATCACAGTGGGAGGGCCACATGAACATGTCTCTCCTTGGAGTCAATAAACCGGTGAAAAAGAGTGAGAAAATTGTGTTTTATTACTTTGCTATTTTCACATTTTTTTTTTATTTTTATTTTCCACAAATACGTATTTCGTATCGATGAATTCAGGAATATAAATAAATAGAGATAAAAAATTTAAATAATTAGCAGAGGTGTTAATGAAATACCGATGGAACGCGTGGAACAACGAGTCGGCGCCTCTGAACTGCCAACGCAGACAATCCTGACACGCGGCACGGCGCCGACTCAACAGCAACCCCTTGACTTTATGCACTTACTCTTTCTTTCTTCCTATTTTTATTATTAAAACCTATCTTTAAGAAAAAAAATTATAATTTCCGTTTGGAGTGTTGATTAATCACATGAGAATTTTTAGGGGGACTATTAACCTATTTTTTTTTTATTCAAATTAAACTATTCTAAAAAATCCTAATAATTAACTGGAAATAATTTTTTTTTTTTCAAATTTTATTTATCACTAGGGGGCTCCGCCTTCTGTTCGCTGCGCTCGCCAACCCCAGGGGGGGCTTCGCTCGCTCCCCCCCTTAGATGCGACGTTTACACACACACACACACACACACATAATGCCACGACTATTGAAAAAAATGACACACATAATTGAAAAAAATACTTGAAATAATTCGATAAAAATGGATTCATTAGAATATAGAACCGAATTATTTTGATCGCTTTATAATACTTAATTAATTTTCTTTATCAGAAAAACATGGTCTCTTGGGCCGACCATGAGCCCCCGACCTTGAACCGACCTTGAACCGACCTTGGACCGACCTTGGACCGACCTTGGGGGCGTCTTATATTAAAGCACTGAAACACTGCTGAATTATAATTTTATTATATAGAGAGATAAAAAATTAATTATAATCTGAAAATGATTGAATTTTGAAAATATAAAATAACAAATAATAAAATTTTTATTGAGTTTCAATTTGTACTGTTGACACAACTTGGATAATTTTGGCCCTGTCTCACATAAGTGAAAAAGAGGTGAAAACTAAATGTACACACACACCAACGACTCCCAGTGTCTTTGATCACTGCCGACCTTGCCGTTCCAATCCTATCTCCCTCTTGCTCCCTCACTCATCCTCTCAACACGACCTTTTTCCCTCCTTTTTTTTTTTTTCTTATCCACGAGTGTGTACCGGTGTCCGCGCGCCAAGTCCACCTTGTTTCCTCCCGCCGATGTGACTTGTTAAACGTGCAGCGAGAAGGCGAAACGTAAAAATCTCACGCATTTACCTCTCAACGCCGGTGGTACCGATATTCATTTCTCTCATTTTATTCCATTGGGATGAATAAATCCAAAAATCCGTTTTGCCCCAGTAATTTTCAAGATAAAACAATTATTTAATTTTGATTCTGTATTTAAAATTTTTAAAAATCCACTCAATTAAAAAAAAAATGCTATAGAATTTATTAATCAGTATAATTAAATGACTGAGCACAATAGCAAAAGATAAAGGGACTAAAAAAAATTTAACATTAATTTTAAAAATTAGTATTTCAATCCCCATGCCCCAGAAGTTGCTTTCCGTCCATTTAAAATTTATTGTTTCATGTTTTCTATTGACATTGAATGAAATAAAATAAATGTAAATCTTTGACGACTGCGCGCTGGATTCGATATATACTTGAAAACCCGTTGGGATTCTGGGCGGAGTCAAACGCCTCCCCATATCTCTCTCTCTCTCTCTCGTACATTTTTTTTTCTCCCTCTCAAGTCTTGATGTTGCACCGCCTACCCCGAACACGCCCATTCTTTTGACTTGAGATTCGAGACAATGATCTGTGATTTTTTACTTTTTCTTATTTGAGAGAAAAAAGAGAAGATAAAATTCTACAGACATGTGTCAATCACGTAAATCTATCATTTTTGAGGACTTGAATTATTTAATTGAACACGATAAATATCTAAATTATTAATTATTATTTTTCAGAAGTCAAAAGCTCGTTGTGTGTTGGCTGCGGTGGTTGGATCCATGATCAATGGATTTTACGGGTAGCGCCAGATCTTGAGTGGCATGCAGCGTGTCTCAAGTGCGCCGAGTGCCAACAATTTTTGGACGAACGGTGTACTTGTTTCGTCAGAGACGGAAAAACTTACTGCAAACGTGATTATACGAGGTTTGTTATTTTAAAATTTTTTTTAACTATTTTCTTCATGTTGATAGCAATTTTTGAATTTTTTTCAATATCTCTATTATCAAATTCGTCAATTAATAATAATAATACTGATTTCCTTCCATTACCAGAAAAATTGGTCTCAAATGATTTTTAATCAATAAAAAAAATTTGTATTCCTTTAAAATCCAAAAAAAAAAAAATGAATCAGTGTCAAAATTCCGATAAACAATTCATTGTGATTGTTTTGAAAATAAGCAGTCAGGGACATGCAATGGGGAATGTTTATTTAAATGGATTCGTCATTCTGGGACGTTTGGTATCCGGCTGACACGTGATGAATGAAAAAAAAAAAATGAAAATTACGAGGGGTGAAAAGAAAGTAGAGGAGTTTGTTGTTTTCTGTCGACTTATTTTTTCGAAAAAAAAAAATTAAATGAGATTGAATTTATTTTTTGAAAATTGTTAAACCGTTTATCACAATAATTTTAATAAAATATCCCACAATTTCCAGATTATTTGGCACAAAATGTGACAAGTGCAGTCAATCCTTCAACAAAAATGACCTAGTGATGCGTGCTAAAACGAAAATATACCATAAAGAGTGCTTCAGATGTTCAGCATGTATGAGAAAATTAGAAACTGGTGATCAATTTGCTCTCAGACATGACGGTCTATTTTGTAGACACGATCATGATATTTTGGAGAGTGGTAAATTTTGTACAGGTGCTGTTGACAGTGCTGGCAATGAGAACAACAATAATGCAACATTAACCAACAATAATCATCACTTGCAATCAAATGATGCATCTCTCTCTGGTAAGAAATCATTTCACTAATTCGATTGATAAAAATTTTCACACATTCACTATGAATTTATCAAAAGTGACAGACCACTCTGACACTGTGGATTATATCCAGGGGATTGCAGTTGAATGAGCAAATTCACGATGAGGGTAGTTACAATATTCCATCAAAACCAACAACAAAAGGATCAGTGGGTGTTGAGTTAGGACGGTACAAGTTGTAATTACGTGTTGATAATTGGAAGCCCTTAAGCTCAAGTTATCCATCCTCACACTCATATTTATGCCTACATACACTGGGATTAATCGGACTTATCACGTCTCACAAAATTCTCCAGGCACTGGACATGTCAGAGAATAGCCCAGTGAAAATTCCAAGAGGCATTAATTCACGGAACCAATTGTTTATGCACGCCTACTGGTTATATACAGTAGCCCAAGAATCATTTTTTTCTCTCTTGTCCCTCCCTGATGTTTATTACGCTCATTTAAGCGTATGTATTCACGTGTGCGTTTCATTTATGACATCTCAAATTTTCATAAACATGTATGCATCACGTTTGTGTACAATTGGGATTATTATTGTGTGGTATATGAGGGTCTTTACGGCTCCAAGGAAGGTGTCAAATATAACACCAACTTGCCAACTACTGTTGCACACTTTGACGCGCGACTTTGGGTCTTGATTTTTTTTTTTTTTTATGAAAATTGTTTTATTTTTTATTTTATTTCACTCATATTCTAATGAGATCAATTTTATTGGAATAACTTTTAATAATTTGAAAAAGAATAATAAAAAAAATTCTCATACAATCAATCAGAATTGTTTTTATCAGTCGATAATCAATTAATCTCAGTGTAAATAGATATTATCAATTATCAATAATCTGTGATAGGTGAATAGTTGAGATTGATGTTGAAAACGATATCTTGAAAATTCAAGTTTACTGAGAGAAATGTTTGTACGTTTTGGTATATCTGTTTGACCGAGATATACCTATAGCGACATTCGGCGTTTGACATCAAAGGCTTAGTACCGCGCGTTCTCCTTTCAAAATACACCGCGCAAGCCAGCCACTCGAGATTCAACTACAAGTGTGGAATCCACTTTGAATCCATATGCCGTTGTTTTTTTTTTTTTTAAAACAGAAAAGTTTTTCCTTTTTCCTCACCTTTTCTTTTTTTTTTCGGTCATAAATCAATTTTTTGAGTTTAAGGTGGAAGAGTAAATTTAAAAAAAAAGCCACAAACTCTAGTTGTTCCCTCATAATTTCCACTGTTCCAATATTTTTCCCATTTTTGACCTTTTTTTTGTCATAAAAACGTGAGCCCCAGTACCAAGCGTTTATTTAGTTAGGACCTGGGGGGACAGAGCGAGAGATAAGTTCCCCAGATTTCATTTACTCCTTGAAATTTTCTTCTCTTTTTAGTTCCCCTTAAATTTGTTTTTTTTTTCCTTTTCATTCTGCTTCTTCACTTCTGTTTTTACCTTCGGTAAATAGTCAAACACCAAGTTTCCGCAGTCTGCACGCAAGCCTATGGCCAAAGAGCAAGGTGACTCTACACACATATACCTGGAGTATCGTTCGAACCGACTGGTTTTATACTTTTTTGGTTGCATTTCTCCACCAAAGTTATGCCAAGAGATGCGTCTCATTTGCATTTATGGCTGTCGTTTAGACATGCGAAAGTAATTCATGGAATACTAGTCATTCAGATAAAAGTAAAAAATAAATGAAATTTCATTAGCCAGAAATATTTTTAAAAATTGGCAATTGACAATTTTTTTCTTTCTCTCCTTTTCAATTGATGTTTATAATTATTTTCAATAGATTCTGGATCAGAGAGTGGATCGCACAAGGCAGGGATAAGCCCAAGAGGATCCAGTGGTCACAAGAGTGGTGGTGGCTCAGATGGAAAACCAACGAGAGTACGAACAGTTTTGAATGAAAAACAATTACATACATTGAGAACGTGTTATGCTGCTAATCCAAGACCCGATGCACTCATGAAGGAACAGCTGGTAGAGATGACGAGTCTCAGTCCAAGAGTAATAAGAGTATGGTTTCAAAATAAACGCTGCAAGGACAAAAAAAAGACTATTGCAATGAAACAGCAGATGCAGCAAGAAAAGGTATAACAAATAATTTTATTTTCTATTTAATAAAATTTAATAATCTCTCTCTGGTGGTATTTAACATAGCAATTTTTATTAATTGTATTGTAACATTACGAAGTACTCTGGGTTTCAGGATGGCAGAAAACTGGGCTTTGGTGGTATGCATGGCATTCCAATGGTAGCAAGCAGTCCTGTGAGACATGAGAGTCCAATTGGCATGACTCCACTCGAGGTACAGGCATATCAGCCACCTTGGAAAGCACTATCTGACTTTGCACTTCATACAGACTTGGATAGAATGGATCCTAATGCCCCGTCATTTCATCATCTGGTGTCTCAGGTACAGTTATAACTGAAATTATCATCACCAATTAATCAATTTCTTTTTAATCATTTTTTTTTTCTTACTTTTTCATTGATACAGATGCATGGATATGATATACACGGTGGTCCACCACCTCAGCTACCTCAGCCCGGAATGTTGGGTGGACCAATTCATGATGGAAGTGGCCCATTACCACCACCAGGCCCACATCATCCTGTTGGTGGTCCTGATATGGGTCAACATCCAGACAGTACAGACAGCTACGTTACCTATCTAGAGAGTGACAGTGATTCCCTGCATCATGATACCGGGAGTCCATAGTTTCATTCTCTAAATCTTCGATGTACATAGTAGATCATTCATCAAAGTATTTCCAGAGAGACGTGAATTAATCAAAAATTAAAAGAGTTCTCATTTCACCGTTACAATTTGATGGAGATGATTTTTTTTTTTTCTCTAGACGACTGGATATCAAAAATTGTAATATGTAAATTGACTTTGCGATGTAGTGAAATGTGAAAGCCTTGAGGGCAGAGGAAAGGAAGGAAGAAAAAAAAAAAAAGGATGAGAGGAACAGAGAAAAAGTAGATACGATAATTGCGTGAATGGCAAATGACGTTGTAATATAATTAATGCTACATGCAATCGTTAATGAGTGCAACATGAATCAAGTGGACATGAGAGTTTTTCTCATTTTTCTTTTTTTTTTTTCATTTAATACCAAAGGTGCAAAATGGAATAGAATTTGTAAATATAGGACAATTGATTGAAATTTTTTAAAAAAATCAAAGACATGAATCAAGTAATTTCATGTCGTAGGGGGGGGGGGGAAGTTTATTATTATCGTACTGTAATGCGATTCGCGTATTTTGGATGTTTGTATAAAAATTGAATTCGTTATACTGTATATACGTACTTATAATATATATCATAAGTCACTCTTGTATGTACGTTATTGTGACGATAAAAAAAAAAAAAAAACAATTGGAGATAAAGAAATTTAAAAGAAAGTGAATTGAGTTTCGATGTATTACCCAAAATGAGAGAATGAGGAGGAGTTTTCCAATTTCTAATAAAGAAATTTTATGATTGTGTTTGTTTGATTTTTACCATTGAATTTTTGTTAATAAATTATTGATCGATGGTATATATAAAAAAATTCTATGATTTATTTCATCGAAATGATTTTTTTTTAATTTTCCAAATCTTCCTTACCGACCTTAAAAAAATCGTCCTTATCGATCGAAAAGTGAGTTTTCATGTGTCTTTTACACAGAGAGAAAGCACGTGGACAGCTGATGGCAGTTGTTGACAGTGAATTTATACGAAAAAGAGTTGAATTTTCTTTTCAAATAGATAGTTATATTAATTCTTAAAAATGCCACCTAAATTCAAACCGGTAGGTTCTCTTTATTACTACTCTCAATCCATTTTTATGATATTCGATAATACGTTCAATTATTGCAGGGAGGCAGACGTTTTCCTCCAAAAGTCATCCCCAAACCAGTACCTCAGCAAGTACAAACGAATCATCAACATTCTGAACCATCAACAAGTGGCTTAGACCTTGATATTGAGAATAAATTCGAACTCGAGTTGTGCTGGTGCATACAACAATTAGAATTCAGCACAGCATCCAATAAATTGGGAGACAAACAGAAGCGTGATGCACATGAGAGTCTGAAGCTTTTAAAAAGTAATAATGTACCTTTGATTCAGAAGAGACAAATTATGAGAACTACGTTTGGTGATTATCGAGGAAAAATGTTACTGGAAGAGAAAAAACACAATAAGAGTGTTTCCACAGTGAAAATCATCACTCCTAAGACTAAAGAGAATAAATCTGTGTTTATAAAAAAAGCAATGGGACCAATTAGATTGGAGAAATCGAATGGTGAATCTTCTACAACAAATCTGGCACAAATTTTCAAACAAAGTCAAATTGAAGAACGATTCCAATTCAATTTTACTGCTCCAGATGTAAATCAAACTTGAATACAATTTTTTTTTGTAATTTAAATCGTTAATTCTTCTTTAATTGATTTTCAAAATTGTGCTGTGATTGATTGAAAGATCTTTGGATAATTTTTTTTTAAGCTGAATTTTGTCTTAAAAAGAAAAGGAGGTTTTTAAAAAGTACAAGAACCCCCCTGGGTCCTGTGGCGCAACGGATAACGCGTCTGACGGTCTCGGTTTAACTGCCGTTCGGAGTCTCGGTTTAACTGCCGTTCGCGCCATACGTGTTTTCGCGCCGAGTACCCTACTGAAATAAATAAACAGTTAAATTGTAGTTAATTCGACATCGATTACGATAATTTAAATCCCAGAAAATTGAGAGCCGTTAATCTGGCATCTCAAATACCCTTGAGAATGTCTGGCATTGATAATAGCCTCAAACGAAAAAACATGAATGATTCTAACCTCACTCCCAATAAAAGAACACAGTCTCTGGGCACTCAAGCCCGAAACTCTCAATCACAGAAAACATACAGCTTAACTTCTCAAGCTTTTGATAAAAATCATAAAAAATTGATAAAAGAATTTGGTAAAAAAACCATTGACAGAACACACGCCCCTAACCTCACAAATGCCAGGAGCAGCAAGAGAAAAAGTTCAGTCACAGACAACGATGGCTTCACCAGCCCTAAGTCCCCACTGAGCCAAGATAAAGCCAATAGCATTGCTCATGGCTCGTCTGTCCCAGATCCCAAAGTGCACAACACTTTTTCAAGTCTCGATAGTCTTTTAGATGATGAAATGGATCAAGAGCAACAAGATTCTCAGTCTCAGAGTCGATCACAAGCAAAGGAAAAGGTCCCCAAGACTCGTGACAAAGCTCATAAGAAGATAAGACCTCCCCCTTTGCATATCGAGAATCATCCAATCCATGAATCCATCAAACTGCTGACCAATAAGGGCATCAAAAAAGGATCGTTTCAAGTAAGACAAGCTCTAGATACTCCTGAGACATTGGATTCCCCAAAAACCACTACAATAACCACTGATGATATTGATATTCACTCATCAATTAAAAAGATTCTAGATGAAGAAGACCTTCACTACTATACGTATACTCCCAAGGAGCTAAAACCCAAAAGCATCATCCTCAAGGGCATCAGTGGGCAATTCAAAGCTGAAGATATTTTATCAGAAATCAATGAACTCAAACTCGATAACGTATTGCTCCTCAAAGTGTCCCAAGTGTTTCACAAAAAGATCCCCAGTAACTACCACTTCTTGCTTCAAATTTCTCATAATAGTCAACTATCTGAACTCACGAAGATCAAAAGTTTGGCTTACCAGAAAATTCGATGGGAGAAGCTGAAAAAAGAAGCTGTCTTTCAGTGCAAGAGATGTCAGAGACTGGGCCATGCCAGCAGCAACTGTAAATTACCGTTCAGATGCGTAAAATGCAGCCATTCTCATACTCCAGGTCAATGTACTATCACCACCACCGATGATCGTGAATTATTAAAGTGTGCCAACTGTGGAGAATCTGGTCATCCAGCCAATTATAGAGGATGCCCCTACTATAAAAACTCATTATTATTAATGCAACAAGTTCAAGCAAATAAACAATGGAGAACTCAAGAAAAAATCAGCAGAGCCAAGAAAATGATTAATCCCAATGTCTCCTTTGCTGAAGCCACAAGGAATTATCCACAGCATAATCTTCCTCAAGATATACCCCATACATATCATCCTAGACAAGCTGTCCCACCCCCAGTGGATCCATCAGCCTCCAATCAAAGACAACACAATGAATCACCACCTAGCTGGGCAATTGAACTAACAAGAGATATGAAAGAAGTGAAAAATCAGACAGCTGACATTAAAGAAATGAAACTACAAATACTCAGAAATGCTACTAAGATTGAAAAAATCATAGCAGCCTTAAATTTGCAACTAGATGATGACTAAAATGGCTCTAAATAACCAATCAACATCTAAAGAGAACACTCCTCAAAACACAGTGGAAATAGAAATAAAAAAAATAAACTTGTCTGCGATCAACGTCAATTCTATAATAACTCAGAAAAGACGGTACCAGCTCCAAGATTATATTAATAGTAACAAAATAGATATCTGTCTACTATCAGAAACTAAACTCCGTCCTGTACATAAAATCTCTTTCCCTGATCATGACTTCATAAGATCAGATAGGAAAAATGCCCAACGAGCTGGGGGAGCAGCCATCGTTGTGCGGAAAAACTTCAACTACAAAATAATTGAATATCCAAGCTCCAGCAATAATTCCATATTAGAATATTCTATTATTAAATTAGTCACCAAAGATATGAAAAATCTGTTTATCATTAGTTTATATGCAACTAATAGCTCTACAACAAAAGCTGAATTTATCTCAGAATTAGAACATCTATTCAATACCCTGAAACTGGACCAGGAAAATAATTTATACATCATTGGAGGAGATTTTAATGCACGACACGTCGACTGGGGTGATAGAAGAAACGATCAAAGAGGTAAATACCTTATGGAGTGGGATAATAAAAATTCACACAAATTCAAAACTCTGATATACTCAGGGAATAAACCAACTTTCACTCGAGCTCAAACATACCCTGATCACTGTATTGCTGACAGCAGAATCCCCATTGTGTCATACCATAATAATAAACTTCCTACACTAGTGTATGACAGTGACCACAATGGACTCTCGATACAAGTAAACCTCGGATCTTCATTCTCAATTGACCCCAGGAGCCCAGAACCCCCCAGATTCAACTTCAAAGACACAGACTGGGATCAATTTGCCTCAACGCTAAAATCCATCTACGACATCACAGTTCCCAATAACAGGAACCTGAGCATTGATGAGATTGACTCCACGCTGAAAGACATCTCATCAAAAATCATCGAGGCCATCCATAACACGGTCCCCAGATATACCAGCTCAGATAGTATTAAAAAATACCTCACGAGGAAAATTATTAGACTTCAAAAAGAGAAATCCTCTCTTCTCACCTTGTACCACAGATGTCTCGACAATGACCCCAGGGGCAGAAATTTTCAAACTCAGGAAGTGAAAAAGCTACTGGCAGAGATTAGACTGGCTCTACAGCATGAATTTGACTTGGCAGTAGAAAGATACTGGAAAAATCTTTACAAAAAAATTGATTTTAGAAAATCCCACGAATTCATGCCCACTATCAACAAGATATTTCGGCCTAAACCAAGACAACCACTTCCTGATATGCATATCAAAGCCACTGATCTTCATATTTTAAACAGAAGTCAATACTCTCAAGACAACGCACAAGTAGTAGACGGAAATATAATTATCTCGGACCCAACAGATAAACTCAATATCGTTGGAGCCTACTACGAGACAATTAACTCTCCCAGGCATTTAAATACTGGCACCAAGCTCAGAGAAATAATCGACAATAAAACACAGGAGTTTAAAAGGAACTTTGATATTGCCAGAAATAATTGCACCACAATTACCACATTCTCTAATGACAATAGATCCTCATTCCCTTCAGATGAAGTCTGCTCATACTTCACCAGCCCCCTTAAGCTGGCCATCATCATTAAACGACTACCTAATAAAACCTCTTGTGGTATTGATGGAGTGCCCAACGTAGTACTTAAAAATCTCCCCATTGAAGTGATTGAAGACTACGCAGTGGTCTTTAATAATGCCATCAATCACAATTACTTTCCAGATTGTTGGAAAATTGCTAAAGTACTGCCTTTCCTAAAGAAAGGTAAGCCAGAAAACTCCCCATCAAGTTATAGACCTATCAGCCTCACCCCAACAATTAGCAAGGTCTATGAAGCAGTAGTGAATGGTGCGATTATCAGACATTGCAACGAAAATAATGTAATTCCAGACACACAGTTTGGATTCAGAAACAGGCACTCTACGACTCACGCCATCAATAAATTTCTCTCTGATGCCAACCATGAGCTCCAGAAAGGTAATATGATGGGCGCCACACTGATCGACCTTGAAAAAGCGTTTGACTCGGTATGGCTAGATGGTCTCATCTATAAACTGTTGAGAAAAAAATTTCCTGATCACCTCATCATGCTAATCTGGGACATGATTAGGAACAAGAAATTTAGCATCTTTGAGGGTTCATCGAGCTCATCCATCCAATTCAATATTGCTGAGGGTTTGCAGCAGGGTACAGTCAACTCCCCAGTTCTGTTCTCTATCTTCACTGCAGATATATTATCTGCATTTGAAATGAACTCAGGTGGCATTGCAAGAGCTATAGCCTATGCAGATGATCTAATAGTTTATATCACTGGTAATCGAGCCCCATTGATCCAAAACCAGTTAGAAACTTTGGTAAACAAAATCAACAACTTGTATGCCACCTGGAACCTCAGGTTGAACCCCACAAAATGTGAAACAATCCTCATTAGACGCCCATACAGACTGCTCAGTGGTGCAAGCAGAAAAGGAGTGAAGGACTTCGCTATATCAACTCACCAGCCAGACACCAGAGAAAAAATTGATATTCCCACCTGTACAACAGTCAGGTATCTTGGCATGATTCTGGACTGTCGAATAAGATGTGCCAATCACCCAGACACCCAACTGGTCAAAGCTAAGCAGAGATTCAAAAGCCTGGGGAGGCTTTTTCATAACTCTCACATCACTAAAAGAGCAAGAGTCATTTGCTACCTCATCCTAGTAAGACCCTTGCTCACTTATGCAGCACCAGTTTGGTGGAACACAGGTGCCGCCCAGATGGAAAAATTCAGACGTTTTGAACGGCAGTGCCTCCGAGCAGCCTTGAAACTACACAGAACAAAAGAATCTGAATACAAGCACAGAGTGAGCAACAAAATCTTATACAATGAAGCAGAGATTCCTAGAATCGATAATTTCATCATACAATTAACCAGGGATTATTATCAAGGGATGAAATCCATCAAAAACGATGTCATTCAATCAATATCAGAGGCTGATTCGACTGACATAATTAATGCTGCCTCGACTGGGTATCTGCCACCCCAATCGTTCACATATTTCGATAAAATTGGCATCATCCAAGATGCCAACAATATACCTACAATCTACCACAGGAGTAGACATAAAACTGATAAAAGGTTGCCATTGAACATTGACGATGTTGGAACCCTGAGATACTCCACAGCGATTCCCATCATTGATCATCAAAATTTCATCAGAATCACCAACAAATACTGGTGGCTTGATGACTCAGCGATTCACGCACCGCAGCTATTATTGAGAAAAAACTCTTTAAACTCTCAAAATAACTGAAATAATTCATAACAAAAAAAAAAAAAAAAAATCATATTGCATCCTCCACATTGTATATATGTATAAAGGTGTACTATTATTAATTTTAATCTGTACTCTATAGTTTTTCAAGCTCTAATCAGCATTCAGATTGATAAACAAATCCCTCCAGGATTCTTAAGGTCCAAGTGACTCTCATTCTTTTTTTTTTTATTTTTTTTACATATATATCAAGAAACTGATTGGGTTTTTATTAATTTTCTCACATTTTTACCAATCATTAAACAATTAATCGGTCAAGACTGCTTAAATTCTCAACTCTCAGTCTCTCAACTAATAATTTTATTACACAAATTTGATAACTTTGGCGCTAGAGACTCATTTTTAGTGACATTTCGCCATTAGTACCTAGGTACACTTAAGATAGGATTAGTTTTTATATAAATTTGTTTATGTCCAAAACCAAAATACTGTATATAGAGAAATAAACAAATTTTGTTACAAAAAAAAAAAAATAACGCGTCTGACTACGGATCAGAAGATTCCAGGTTCGAATCCTGGCAGGATCGTTTTTTTTTTCCGCCCCCCCCCCCCCCCCTCAAAGCAATAAATATTGTACTATAAACAAATGTCAAAAATTAAAAATTAAATTCTTTCACATTTTTTCCCCTCAAATGTATTAATTTTTGAAAATTGATGAAACGAACAAATTTGGAGTATTGCGTCATGTAGTCACGTGACATCCAGTACTGGCATATCGAAACTCTTTCGTGACGCATTGTCAGCAGAGTCTCAGTGAAATTAACATTATTTTGATCATCATGAGTGACGAGGTGACAGCCGGCGTTGAAAAACTCAATGTTAAAACTGAAAAGGCATGACCGAAATTTATATAAATTAACCAGTCCATTAAATTTCCATAGATTATCTCTTGAATACTAAATATGCTGACCATATTGCGATACCGGGGCTGTACTCAATGTGGTGTCAAGTGGAAACATGCTTGG
Source organism: Coelinius sp. EB29 (assembly GCA_035578325.1). Lineage (NCBI taxonomy): Eukaryota > Metazoa > Arthropoda > Insecta > Hymenoptera > Braconidae > Coelinius > Coelinius sp. EB29. The sequence goes on along the minus strand of JAOZGT010000005.1, from coordinate 853,487 downwards.
GTTGGTTATGAAATATTCTACATATTTTATCCCCCTCAAGAAGACAAGTTTTCCATTATGACACTAGTCTCTAATAATCTCTCAATTCGATAAAAAAAAATAACACTTGTAACTTTTTTTTGTGCATCGCGTGGGATCAATAATTCAACCTAACCTCTAACCTCCATTGTAACCATAATTCGTTGGATTTCAGGCTAAAATGAAGGGTAAAGAGAAGAAAGGAGCATCAGAGAAGAGCACGGTGGCTGAATTGAAGCCATGGCCAGCATATATTCAGGTAAACCTATCAAAGTATAAATATTTCCACTCATGACTAAAAAAAAAAGAAATAATTTCCAGGAGCGAATACACCTCTGGGACAAACTAAAATCAGAATACGAAGCAGAAATATCTTTAAAAGCCTCCACCGAGATAACAGTGACCCTTCCCGATGGAAAACAAGTACCAGCTCAATCTTGGCGTACAACTCCCTATGACATAGCCAAGGGTATCAGCACTGGTCTAGCCGACAATACGGTAATAGCAAAAGTCAACAATGAGCTGTGGGACTTGGACAGACCTCTAGAATCTGACTGCAAATTGGAGCTTATTAAATTCGATCATCCTGAAGGACAACAAGTTTTTTGGCACTCATCGGCCCACATTTTGGGTGAAGCAATGGAGCGAGTCTATGGAGGCTGTCTGTGCTATGGACCCCCCATTGATAATGGTTTCTACTATGACATGTTCCTGGGTGACAAGGGTATCTCCAATACAGACTTTCCCTATCTAGAGACTCTCTACAAGAATATTGTAAAAGAAAAACAGCCCTTCGAGCGTCTTGAAATGAAGAAAACAGATCTATTGGAGATGTTCAAGTACAATGAATTCAAGGTGCGAATTCTCAATGAGAAAGTTCAAACTCCAACAACTACTGTCTACAGATGTGGACCACTGATTGATCTCTGTCGTGGTCCACATATTCGTCACACTGGCAAAGTCAAAGCTATCAAAATAACTAAAAACTCATCAACTTATTGGGAGGGTAATGCCAATGCAGAGAGCCTCCAACGAATCTATGGAATAAGTTTTCCAGATAGCAAACAATTGAAGGAGTGGGAAAAGTTTCAGGAGGAAGCTGCTAAACGGGATCATCGTAAAATTGGTCGTGAGCAAGAACTCTTCTTCTTCCATGAGCTATCTCCAGGCTCTTGCTTCTTTCAACCACGTGGTGCTTACATCTACAATACTCTGATTGAAATGATTCGTTCTGAGTACAAAAAGAGAGGTTTCCAAGAGGTTGTCACTCCAAATATATACAACAGCAAATTGTGGCAGACATCTGGACACTGGGAGCATTACGCTGACAATATGTTTTCATTTGATGTTGAGAAAGAGACTTTTGCACTAAAGCCGATGAATTGTCCTGGTCACTGCATGATATTCGATGTTCGCACTAGGTCCTGGAGGGAATTGCCTCTGAGGATGGCTGACTTTGGTGTTCTTCATCGAAATGAGCTGTCTGGGGCTTTGACGGGACTCACTAGAGTAAGAAGATTCCAGCAGGATGATGCTCATATTTTCTGCACCAATGAGCAGATCAAGGGAGAGATGCTAGCTGCTCTTGACTTTTTGAGACATGTTTACAGTGTTTTCGGGTTTACGTTCAATCTCTGCTTGTCAACGAGGCCTGATAAATATCTGGGGGAGTTGGAGGTGTGGAATGCTGCTGAGAAGGCACTCTCTGAGAGTTTGGATGCCTTTGGAGTACCTTGGACACTAAATCCTGGGGATGGTGCTTTTTATGGGCCGAAGATTGATATTACTATCATGGATGCATTGAAGAGGCCACATCAGTGTGCTACTATTCAGTTGGATTTCCAATTGCCTATTAGATTCAATCTTTCGTATGTCAAGTGAGTATTGATGAGGAAATCTGGATTTTTGAGATGTTTTTTTTTTTTTTTTTTCATGATATTCTCTGATTTTTAGTGAACATGGAGAGAAAACAAGACCAGTTATCATTCACAGAGCCATATTGGGATCTGTTGAGAGGATGATTGCTATTCTGACAGAGTCTTATGCTGGTAAATGGCCATTCTGGCTATCTCCTAGGCAAGTTATGGTCATTCCAGTTGGACCTCCACTGGATGATTATGCGTTCCAGGTGAAAGAGAGGCTGTGGAATGCTGGATTCATGGCTGAAGTCGATATTGATGACAGTGATACCATGAACAAGAAAATTCGAAATGCTCAATTGGCACAATTTAATTTCATTTTGGGTAAATAATTACTCATGAGAAATTATTTCCTCCAGCATTCGATGATTTTTTTTTTTCCTTTTTTTAGTTGTTGGAGAGAAGGAGAAAGCAGCAGGAACGGTGAATGTCAGAACGAGAGATAATGTCGTTCATGGAGAAATTCAAATTGACGAACTAATCACTAAATTCCACAAATTCAAGGAGACCAAGGATCTCATGTGTGAGGAGAGATTCCAATAAATCTTTCTCTCATACTGAAAAATCTTATTGATTTTTCATTAATCAATTTTAACGAAAATTTGTTGGTTTTTCATACATCTGAGATATGAATTACCTTATTTATTTTAATTTTTGTACGACTCTAAGGGTCCAGTGGTACTCAGCATTTAATATTTCTCTTTTTCGATATTCAATTATATGTAATGAAACTGTCAATGAACTTACTTCAGTTATTCTCTCACATTTGAATAAAAAAAAACGGGGAAAATTTAACCATTTTTATGTGTCCGTTCCTTTAATTTGTTCCTCTGTACGATGTGAATGAACCTTTAAGGTTATGTAGGGATCGCGGAAACGCCCGAAACACTCCGAGTAGACTCGAAAGCGAGTATCGACGGTTTTTACCCAATTTCCAGTGTCAGTTCCTTCAGTTCACGACGCCCCAACCATTGGAAAAACGACCCTGTAGGAGAGACGCTTGACGACAAAATGACGGCGGTGGCTTTACCATCGTCTCATTCTATTATAAATGTCGTCAATGAGGCGAATCTCAACAAAATTGAAAGGTAAATTCACTCAACTTTATTAATCTTGTGATAAATATCTGAAGAACAAATAGTCATTGGTAATTTTCCATCAGCTTCCTCAATGACACGGCGTACAGGGAAGCCATTGAGAACTCATCCACGTACAACAGTAGATTATGCCGGGAACGGAGGTTACGAATGCCTTTCCTCGATTCCCAAACTGGTATAAATTATTTCACATATTTATCCATATTTTTCCTATTCAAATAATTAAAAAAAAAAGTACTCTAAATATTCACTGTTTGTTAATTACAAATTTATCTCTAAAATTATTGATTTTAGGAGGAAATGTTAAAAGACACTTTTTGTAGGTGAAAAATTTTTCAACAAAAAACATCTCTTGACAATTTTCAATGAAATCATTCATTACGAAGATAATTTCACATTTAACCAATGAAATATTTTGGAGCAATTGTATTCAGTGATTATTGAAAGCTATAAAAAAAAAATTCGTAAAATATGCTTAGGGGTCGCCCAGAACCATTCAAACCTCTTCATGTCCTCGAGAGAACGTCTTCCAGGCCTTCAACACGGTCAAATATACACATATCCAAGTAAAAGATGGCGGAAAAAGCGAAGACAGTACCTAATGCACTACCTCCATCCAAAACGTGGTAGAGGCGACATAGACGATGGAATTGAGGTGGATGGGAATGTAATAGGTATCAACGATGATAGTAAAGAATCTTCAGCGCTCAAAGGTAAGAATCGTGGATGTCTTCTTCACCTGGATTTCACGATACTCAATCGCACTCATAAGGCTTTAATATCAATTTTTCAGACGAACATAGCAAAGACGCTTGGTATTACGATGAGGAGGATATGTTGGATATGGATGCCTTCGAGGAGAGGGATCAGGACAGTGATTATGATTATGAAGAGAGCTACAGTAGTAAAAGAAAAAGAAGAAGAGGACCTAGAGGTGGTGGACATCATCCTGCTAGGAGTCATCCACCTGCTACAGACAGCCCAGGACCAAAGAGAACTAAAGTAAAGCAATTTCATTATGACAATAATTCAATTGAATTTCAATTTAATTCATGGTTGTTTCATTTTTTTTTTTTGTCATTGCAGGGGGGTGGTAGAGGACGAAAAAAAGCAAACTACGACGCCGGTGACTCTGACAAGCCATTCGTGTGTGACCGTAAGTTTAACCACAGATACAACTACAAATGACCTTCTCTTCCCCCTCCCCCCCCCCCTCCCCTCAAAAGCAAAGATATCAACTTCCCTATTAATTTTTTTTTTTTCTTACTCGTTCCATTATTTGCAATTATTGTTATTCACTTAACATTTATTATTATTTATCTTCACAAAGCCACAAACTAAACGATAAAACAAAAATAATTATCGACATCACTGCGTTACGAAAAAGAAAAAATTTGTTAATCTTGATATTTCTATGATTATATTTAAAAACACGTGAACTAATTTAATTGACTCGCGCAAGGTACACAAAGCATTATTATTATTAATTTATAGGTGATAAGCACGATGAAAAATGAATAAATTATTTAATTATTGTAGTTGATTAATAATTTGAGTTGAATTATCATGAGAGGAAGAGTACGAGGCTCTTTTTGACCTCTAGGTTTTAATTATTCATTCATAAAAAGATTTTTTTTTTTCTTCTCATTTTTCCATTAATTGTGCACTCTATTATTATTTTAAATTCATCAAGGGTGGCTGCAATTTTTCTTCGAGCACAATTTTCTTGATTATCTATAGCCACCAAAGAACTTTGACGAGTCATAAAGTTGTACCTGTTTGTTTTGTCAAAATTAAACAAAATTTTGTAATTTTTCATCACGAGTAAATTCAAAAAATTGCGGCTTTAATTTGGAAAATTTAATTTTAACTATCAAGAGATTCTCTATATTTCAATGACTTTCTCGAAGGATTTTCCACAGTCACTAATTACTTATCAATTATCTTTTTATTTTCAAATATATACAAATATGGATAACATAAATACGAAGCCCTTAGAACGACTCATATGTGCCTGCCAATTTTTTTTTAATCATCAAAAAAAACCTATCCAAGTCTTGTTAGAATAGTTGAAAAACTGTCGAGACATTTGGCCTGAAGAATTGAGCATTTCTCAATTTATTTAAAAAATTGAATAGAACACGCAATCTGAAATATTTGATGCTTAACAAAGGCCAAATATCTTCGAACGTCAGAAAGAATTTTTCCAATGAATAAATACGGAATAAAGACAGAAAAATAGACAATGAAAAGATAAAATTAAATGAATAATAATGAAGAGAGAAAAAAAAAAAAAAAGAAATCAACAAAAATGAGAATGCGAATAGATTCACTCTGTAGCGAGCTGATTAAAGTAGGTGTATTAAAAAAAAGCATCTCAAGCCTTGCATCGTATTAGTTTTGCTTATTTGGGCTGGAATTTTCCTTCACTGCTTGTCCACATATTTAGACTACATGATTTATTTATTTAATATTATTAAAACCTATTAGATGGTCAGGGATGTACAGTAGAATCCAAAGAAACCAAAAGAAATTGAGAGGAACAAGTAATGGTTATGCAAAAGTTTATTTCCCTCAACGAAAAAAAAAAAAAAAAAATAATCACTGAGCTTTATTTTATTTTAACTTCTCCAAATGTCCTATTGCACTGCAAAACCTCTATTTTAATTTCATTCGAATGTTTTATTACCCCATCATTCATTCAATTCCTCTCTGATTTGTTATTTTAATTTCACATCTGTCCTGAATGATAACGAAAGAGAAAAAAAAAAAAAAAAAAGATAGGAAAAAAATTATAAAGCCAAAGAGGATAAAAAAAAGAAGAGAATTATGATTTTTTTGTTATTTTTGTTATTTTTTTTTTTTTTTTGCATTGGATGGTTTGGGGGAAAATAGTATTTGCACTTTTGCAGTATGCAGCGCACGGTATAAAACCAGACCCGGTCTGGTCTACCATTACGGTCATTCCCACTCTACTTCCTCTGGTGATCCTGCTAAGGAACTAAGTCCCAGTCCTGCCGATGTTGAAACACGGAGCGTTGCAGACACAGCTGCTTCGGACCAGCCAGGTTGGACCCAAAATCAAGCTCAATTTTCGCAGTTTCCTTTAAGACGTTTCTATAACAAATGAAGAACACGCTGAAGATAAAGAAAAGAAAAGAAAAAAAAAACATCATTTATCCCGTCTATTTTTCCTTCATTTTTTTTTTTTTTTTTTTTTTTTTTTTCGCTTTCTCTCAAGTCCAACTCTGACCGATACTTTCAGTTTCATTTATTTCTTCTTTTCTGCCTGTATCTCTCTATCTCTCTCTCTCTTTCTCCTGCTCATACATTCAGTTCATCTCATTTATTATTTATAAAAAATTACTAAAATTCTGTTTTTTGATGCATTGAATGAGAGTTTCAGACTGATAAATAATCATTGACAGAGTGTTTAAATCGTGTGCATTGTTCATTCGATATAAATTTTTCATTCACCATTTTCCTCTTCACTTTTTATATTATTTTAGCTTGTAACTCGCTCTTGTATTCGCAGACTCGATGAGTTTGAAATAATTTAAATTATCATCATGACTCTTCACTATATTTTAATATTCCTATTGAAACATTCAATCGCCTTCCAAAGTGCCCAAGTAAGAGGAAATGTTTCTCCTCTTTTTCTTTTTTTTATGAATTTTTTCTTGAAAAAAAAAAAAAAAAAAAACGTTTTAGACAAACTCAAATGCGAGTATGCGATTTTATTTAATTTTCTTCTGTTTACTCTATACACTTTGATATAACTGGTTTGCGAGCATGTTCTAAGTCATGAAATAAAAAAAAAGTAATGAAAGACATATGTATTACAATATTGATATGCTTCATTTGCTTATTCCACGTAACAGCAATATTTAGATAATGGTTCATTTGATTTGCACGCCGAATGCTGAATGCTTCGAAAAAAAAAAAAGGCGTCTTTGTTATCAGTGGTAACAATTGCTGCATTGTCCACGCCTTTATTCATTTTTTTGGTTGATTTTCATTGAAGGCAGATTGAGCCATGGATTCGTCTGGGCTTCTTTTAAAATTTTTTTACAAAATTTTATTTTAACACTGACTTTATTGGTGATGGAATGCTGAATTTAGTACATTTTTACTGTCAGACTGTCATTAATATATCATTGTGTTGGATTTTTTTTTTTTAAACTAGAAAAATTGATTCCACTGGAGATTTAAAAAAATTATTTCAATTGTTTCTCAACTCGTGAAATTATTACAAAATTGTGAAAATTTTAATTTAATTTTAATCATTCATTTTTTATTTAATCTAATGGAATCAATTATTATTGAGTAAAAATAAGGAATTAGAGAGGATATTTTTGGGGGAATTTCTGAATTGGCTGAGAATAAAAGAGGAAAATCGAGAGACCGCGAACACTAATAAATCCATCACAAATTCAATGAAAAAAAAAAAAAAAAAAATCAGAGATAAAAATGGCCAGGTGTGCATGATTGTTGGATTGTATTGAAAAAAAAAAAAAAAAAATGAGGGAGTCGAGATAAGAAAAACCAAAAAAAAAGCGCAAATGGGTATGTGGTCGGTTTGTGATTAGGTGGTACACGTCGGGGTCGACAGAGTACAACTGCCACCTCAAGTACCTCGAGTCCCTCCCCCGTGGCGAATGTGAATCCGACTGTCGGTGCACCGCCTCAGCCGTCGCAGCAGCAACAGCTGCCGCCGGTTCAGACGAGCGCCCCTCCAGTCTCACCTACTGTCTCAGCTCCCAAGGATGAACATCAATTGATGGCTGTTGGATCACCATCATCAGTAACATCACCAGGACCAATGAGGCAAGATGTTGGTATACCACCTGGATTAACTGGTAATCTTGGTAATACAATGGGACAAACTGGTGGACAAACAATTGATAAGAAGACGGGTAAAACAGCACTACCATCTCCCTACTGTGATTTCTGTCTTGGTGATGCTAGGGAGAATAAAAAAACTGGTGGTTCTGAGGAATTGGTCTCATGCAGTGATTGCGGTCGTTCAGGTAAGATTGAGGAAAAAACGAAGCGCAAGTATTCGAGACGAGCAAATCATAATTAATTATTATTCATAAATTTCATCTGTTGATTATTTCGTTATAAATATTTTAATTATCTTCAGTTGATGATTTATTTTCTCAAAATTGTATTACCGTTCGATTAGTTCGTTTCGTTCTTGCAACAGGGGGCTTTTTCGTTGTGTTTTCATTATTATTTTAATCAGAGTTTCATTCAATAAAGGCTGTGCTCATCAATTTTTCTGTGGATTTATTGTTAACTAAGTTTGTGAGGAGCTCATCTATAATTCTCGTTTATTTCTTTTATTCAATTTTTTATTTTTTGTTAGTTTTATCATTCAATCATCACAGATATTGATGGATTTATTGGCGCAATTGAAAATATCAAACAATTATGTTCTCTGGGTCGAAATGTTCATGAGCTTTACACTGATAAAAAGTTTGAGAGATAGATGGATTTTTTTTTTTTTAAATATACACGAGTCAAAGCAGAAAGATCAAAACATCACTTTATCAATGGTGCAATTATGTCACATCTGAGTAATAGGAATTTCGAGTAATTCCTTTAACAAAAATGGGGGAAAATAGGGGATGAATAATCGTCTGGAAGATCTTAAAATGGACAAAATGCTACGGAGATAACTGTGATTTATTCTAAACACAATTTAATAGTTGTAAGATAGAAATTTTTATAGAAACTCAAATAATCGAAAGAGAGAATGTACAAAGTTTGATATGATCACAATGAAAGAAAAAAAAAACAACTTTGTATTGAAAATTCCATCGACAAGAGAAAACTGTGAATTTTGGAAAGAAAAAAAAAAAAAATTGACAGTTTTATTTTTCTTTCTATTTCTAAGAAAAATTGAGACATTAAAAATTCCTGTTGCACAGTTTCACTTGAGCACGTCATTGAATAAGCTATGATTTGTCAGCTTTTTGACTACAGTGTAATTCACTTTTATACTCACTTTTATCAATGAACAATATCTCTTTTCATGCTTCAATCTTTTCATTAATAAGTGGGCATTATCATGATTATTAAATCATACTTAATTTCCTTTTTTTTTTCACTGTTGAGAGTTCACACATGAGGAGGCACCCAATAGAAAAATTTATTCATCATCACGTAGCATCTCTCAGACTAGATTAGTTTTCTACGGATTTTGATATTATTGTAAAACCAAAAAATACCTGATTTAAAAAAAATAATAATAATTTCGCCTCAAACAGCACAAATTAGCTTCCAATATCAATCATAATTATTTTCTCATAAACGTTAATATTGCCAGATAATATTGTAAAAGACCAATACGTTAATGAGAAAAATCCAATAGAATGTATTTAACTAATGTAATGAAAAATCAAAAACCACAAATTTGTATAGAAAGATGAGCTTGTCTGATTGTGTCGTATTCTCATTAATTTGTGAAGATAAAAATTGTGAGAACAAAACGAACCAATTAATCGTAAAAAAAAAAAAAAGAAAAATGATTAAAAATTAATAGTTAGATTGAATAATTTTTTGTTTTTCCTGAAGAACAACAAATAATAGCAGTAGATAATCCATTTTTCTCGAGTAAAAGAGAATTATAGTTACAAGATGAAAGCATGCAAAAGAAATAGTTCCTTCTTGTTACTGAAAAAAAAAAAAACATAATGAAAATCAATGAAGACTTGTTACTAGGCAATTTTTATTAAGGCAATATCCACGAAGCTTAGCGTGAAAATAAGGAGATAATGTAGTATTTAAGTACCACCTACTTATTAAAATAAAATCTAGTTACTAAGTATGATGAGTGAGTGAGAGACGTGACACACAAAAAAAAATATATATATATATATATAAAGAAAAAATTGAAATGAAAAATATTTGCGTGTGCTAAGCCGAAGAAAAATGTCATCTGCGACGTTTATATTGTGCTGCGCAAGAAAGAACGTGAACTTTTCCAAGGTACGCCCTGCTGATTACTTTTACCATCTTATTACTCCAAACACTAAATAACGGTATGTTTCGAAAACGTCAAAAAAGGAATAAAGAAAAGGAAAAAAAATAAAAATAAAACAATTGCAAGCAATTTTATCAACAAATAAAAATACTTTGTGCGGAAAAAAAAAACATTATAGCGTTTCATTATTCCGGACGTTTAGTGCTGAGGAAAGGTGAAAGACATAGTTGATCGCGGCTTGATGAATTAAAATTTTTCATTGTCTGTGATAAATAAAATCATTTTTATCCAGCAAAAAAAAAAAATGATAAAATCACATGTTTTGGTAAAAAAAAAAAATTTTATTTTGATATACTTTCATTGGAAAGATGTTACGCGAATAATGATAAACGATAGCTTGGAGTTCACTGTTCTTCGGCACAAGATAAATGTCCTGGCACCTTTCCGCTGGCTGCATCCATCGTCAAGTCTCCCAGCTCCATCATCCTGTGCTTTCTTATTCCTTGACACGAGTGTCCTTCTTGTTATAGGGCATCCAACTTGTTTGCAATTTACTGCAAATATGATCGTTTCTGTACGCAAGTACAGGTGGCAGTGTATCGAGTGCAAGTGTTGCTCCATATGTGGCACATCTGACAATGACGTGAGTATTTATTTCCTTTTTTTTTTTTTTTAAATTCTTCGAAAAAATCCTTTTGCCAACGAGTTAAAAATCACAGACTCATCGACTGACAATTCCAATGATTGATTGGAGAAATTCCAGATTATTTTTTTTTTTACTAATGAAGGAACATTTTTGATGATAAAAAAAAAATTCCTAATTGGAAAATGAAATTGAAATTAATCCTTCGGGTCATCAAATTAGGATCAGTTGCTGTTCTGTGATGACTGTGATCGTGGATATCATATGTATTGTCTATCCCCGGCTCTTGCAACTCCACCTGAGGGCTCCTGGTCGTGTCGTCTGTGTATTGCCGAGTTCCATCGATGCGATTGAGCCACAAGCTTGGAGAATTATTGCAAAAAAAAAAAAAAACAATTTACAAAGTAACATGGGTGCTGATGGTCATACTCAACAATTGCTCGTTCGAGTGAATCTCTCGTAGCAGCTGTTTTCGTTTTTATATAAAAAAAAAAAAGGGGCCTCTCGTACATACTCTTGTTTCCTGCAACCACGTGTTGGAGGATCGGATGATCCGAGCAAGAGTCTTCTTTCAATTGAAAAAAAAATGTTTTTTTTTTTTTTTTCTACCTAAAATTCACTCGTAGTCTTGAAAAGCCCAGTAATTCTCATCTTCTTCTTCTACACTCATTAATTCGATGCAATTTTATTTTTAAAAAAATAAAATAAATCGTAAATAGTAAAGGAAATAGCTATCAGTTTCACACGTGATTTTAATGATTATTATGTCTCAGGCGCTGGTGATCTCAGAAGTATAATTAATTCTGTAACTAATTAATTCTGAAATACTGTAAAGAATTTTATAAATAAAAACAAAAATGCTCCTTAGGTAGAATCAATAATTAAATTCGATAAACTAAAAGGATAATAATCCTCAAGCCAACAATATTGAATTGATAAATAAGGAATGAAAGTTTTTAATTAATTATACATCCCCTATCCCCCTCCAGATTCACCTGAAAATCTCTTTTTCTAATATTGAAACAAAGTAATAGACCCTATTATTGTAGCCAGAGATGGAGACTGACTTCGCAAATCAATCGAAAAATCGTTTTTAACGTCTTTCAAGATTTTTTTCGTGAAATAATGTGAAATGAATTTAATGATATTAAACATAATTGTGTGAAAAAAAAAAAAAAAAAAAATTATGGACAATATAGTGAAGCTGAGAAAGAACTAGATACGACAATACCTTCTAGATAAAAATGAAAAATATGTAATTTCATTTAATTAACTGCAAAGTTTTCGTCGAAAAATTCTTTCTCATTTGTTTCAACAAATTCAACTCAATTGACTTGACAATTTTAAGAAGCCATAATATTCAATATTTACTCAATGAGTAAATAAAAAAATTTGACATTCGTGTATAGATAGAAGGTTGTCTCTTCATCTTTATGTATCATAATATTCAAGCTTTTTACACTTAAAAAAAAAAAAAAAAACGAATATCGTGCGATAACTGTTTAGCCCTAACAAACACACCAATCAATGCAAACGACTGGAAAAATGAAAAAAAAAGAAAATGGTGAAATGATGATTAAATGAAAGTTTGAGGAAGAAAGACAGAGAATAATGAATGAAATAATTAATTCTGAATTCATATTATTTCCCCCTTAATTCGAATAATTTTTTTTAATTCTTCAATTGTTGTTTCAGCTCAGTATTTTTATATTTTATATACATGGAGTGTACTTAATTTAAGTTGCAAATGAATTAAGTGAGATAAACAACATGGAATTGTACATTAAAATAATCACCTGATGAATTTAGAGATTAATTGATATGATTAATCAATGCGAATGAGATTGTATTTTTATTTGGTGATTCAGGATTAAATTTTTTTTTTTATATCGCTTATTTTCAATGATTGTATGCAAATTGCTAATAAATGATTAGTTTCTACTAACTGACAATTTAATTGATAAAAAAAGAAGAAAATAATAATAATGATTAATTTTCCTCTACTCGTTATTGAACAAATTTTTCACTTAAATTCTACTAAAATATCTGAGAGAGATTTTCTCTGGAGATTTGGTACAGTTGCGTCAACAGCTGGATAACCAACTGGAAGTAATAGACACAGTTTTTCAGATGGGGGTCGATTCAGAAGACTCCGCAGTGCAGGTCCACAATTGAGGGGCGTTGACGTCAGTGTAACGAGTCCAGCATACTTGAGGAAAAAAAATAAATAACCTGTTCAATTATGAATTTTGGAGAGCAAAAACAAAAACAATTTGAATATTTTAAAAAAAATAAATTAAACTACCTGAATAGCTGTTATGAGTATACCACAAGCAATCGAGACACTCATCTCATGATAATAATGAATTTTTTTTTTACCATTTGATAAAATTCCATGAGTCTGTTTAAAAACCAAAATCAAGTACGGTGCATTGGTGATATATTCCTTGATCCAATTAGTCTTAAGTGGCATCAAATCAGTTGTCCACTTTTTTCCCATACGTTTTAAATAATTTAACTTCTCCTCTCTCTCAATAATCTCTCTTATTTCCTCTTTCTTATTATCATCAGAAACAACAACAAATGTCCATGGCTCGGTGTGTGCACCACTCGGTGCAGTGCCTAATCATCCATACGTAATATTATTATTTTCATCGTTCAAGCACAAATATCGTGTGATCAATAAATTTAATATACCCACCAGCTGCTCTAATAATGTCATAAATAACACTTTGAGGTACAGAATCAGAGCTGAAATATCTCACGGTTCTTCGGGCATTGCAAATTCTGTAAAATTCACTCGCACGATTTTTCAATTTCTCTTCACTCGGTTTTTCATAAACAAATGGAATATGCTCTAGATCCTTGGGCAATGCAGGTAAGTCCTCGTCATCATTCGTTATTTTTTCAATATCATCATCTTTATTAAAATTAACAATTTTACATTTTTTTTCACGTCTCGATAGAAAATTCGCGAGGGAGTAAGACACCATTGCGATAATTATGTAATACCAGTATTTTGAGAAAAATGGAAATATTTCGGTTATCATTGTTATTTGATTATTGTCAAATTGTTGATGAATTTTTTTCTTCTACGTACGACTATCGAAGACTGAAGGGAATCAGAGATAAAATAATATTGCGGTTGAATTATCTTTCGTAATTTTGTTGTAATTTTTTTTTTCCTTTCTCTTTTACCGAGATTGATAATGAAGGTAACGAATGTTTTTTTTTTCTTCATTGGGAGTGGTTCTGTTTTTTTATTCTGTTTTGAGTATTAAAATTGTTTGAAAATTTACAAAAAATTGAACAAATAATTGTTTAAATAATTCGTCACAATTGTGTGCATGGATTTTTCGCAATTTCTGGTCCATTAAATCCCAATTTTCCTAAATCATTCATCATTAAAGCATAATAAACAAAAATAAGAAAGATGATAAAAAATGGATTAACAATACATCTTTAAGCCTTTATAAACATCTGGAACACCCGGTACTCGAGTAAGTGGCGCCGCCATCATCTCTTATTCTCTCACTGCATCTCTCGCACCGTGTATAGAGAGAAATCCCACGAATCTCGTCCCTGATATGACCAACAACGACCGGTTGTCAGTTTCCAAAGGCACGAGACCAATTGCGTCGCACAATTCACATTAAATAATTGATAATCCATTAAAAAAAAAAAAAAAATGGAATAATAGAAGTCATTAAATTATCCAAAGAATTGAGAAACAATGCTAATGAGGGCAGTGAATGAACAATTAATTACGATAAATCCTAGTGATGATTGGATTGATAATTGATGTGAATGTTTTTAAAAATCTAATCAGATATCCATGAAGAGATGGAGCCATTTGAAATATATAATTGTGAACTTTTTTTTCTCCATTGACGAATAAAATTTTTTCGAGTTTTGTCATTATTTAAATTGAATTATTGAGATGCTTTAATGCTAAGAAAATGTCCAGTGTTGACAATATTACGTAAAATATCTGGAGATAGGGTTGAAACATAAAGGGGAGATAATTAAAGCCTCATCGAAAGGCTCAAACTTTGTGACACGCGTCCAAGGGACAGTGGATATTTTATCATTCAAAGTGTAGGTGGGGAAAAGGGAGAGGAGAGGATGGAGAAGGCTATGCAACCACCCCTACCACCACCACAGGAGGACAATTCGGCTGACACGAGCACCACTGAAACCACTGTCACACACGTTTTGACATTTGGTATGAATATATACATTCATGTTTATTTGAGTATTGCTTGATTTTTTTTTTTTTTATTATTTTTATTCATTGGTTAAGTAGGTTAGGTGTGACAGAGAGAGAGTGGATCGAAGTTAAAGCTGATATGAACGTATCATATTTTTTTTTTTGTTGTCATTCTAACAATAATTGGATGATTTTTTTAATATCTGGGACAATTTTAATCATCATTTTAATTAAATCAATTATTTATTGAATTTATTAATGATTAACAAGTAATTTTTTTTTTTTTTGGAATAAATTATATTGATTTTTATTTCCATGTAGTCATGAAATACTCGATAATATCATGCACATTGAATTTATTAATCATAGGAAAAACCCGTAATATCACTTCTATCGATCAAACTTCATGCTTCACCGTAATTTTGATATCAAATTGTTATCATGTCGAGTATGGAAAGGCCATAGGTAATAAAGTTGAAAATTCACTGGATAAATTATAAAGTGGAAATGAGAGATGAAAATCAAGAGAGAGTATTGGGCTCTAGGTAATCTGGTAGATAATACAGAGTCAAGGATGACTTTTTTAAAAAAAAAATCACAATTTTTTCCAATCATTTGAACCACCTTTTGGCACATATGACACATCGTGAGTCACGAGAGAGGTTTACGTCACCATTAATTCGCAAATTCCCCGAAAACATTTTCAATCACCAGTAAAAGTATCCTTCTTCCTAAGAGGAAATAATGACTTGCAGTACTCTTAATTAAAAAATCTTCCAAACTGCAAAATCATGACATTTCAAATGGGTAATGTTCGGCTAGAATTGCCCTAAATGAGAATTAAAAAAAAAAACATGTTTATCAAATGAATATTTCAAGAAAAACAGTACATTCCATAGAAATCATAATAAACTGTTTGTCCCAATAAAAACTGTTTTCTTATCTCAACTCGGTCATTCAAATTGACTCAGCTGAAGAAAAAAAAAAAAAATATTAGATTTCTCAACTGCAACAGTAAACAGGGGGCACCATTCGCCTCCACTTCGCTCCTGAAATCTCTTCATTTCCCCCCACCCTCACCTCAACAATACCCATGTTTTCCAAATCAGCTGTTATTCCGCGATGTACTCGTGTCAGTTCGGGTAACGCTCGAATGCCATACAACGGCACCGAGGGTGGTAAGAGAGTGAGGGGCGTATTCAGTCGGTCGGCAGTGAGCCTTCGTGCCACTTGGTGCTCCGTTCTGCCTAGCCGTGTAATTCAATTTCTCCAATTATATTTTTTTAATATTAAAAATACAAATCTTCCACAAATAATTAACAAAATAAAAACATCAGATAATAGTTAAAAAGTGCTCTTTAAATTTTTTAAAAAATAAATATAATCCATATGAGACAGTGAAAAGTGCCTGAGAATTCTACGAACAAGGTGTTTAAAGGGAACTCTCCCTCCCCCTGTTCAACCACCTGGCAATTCAACAAATCCCCCCCAGACACTATAACAATCCTCCCCCCAAACTCATGGAAATTTGCCTCATGCGAGAATAATAATAATAAATAACTCCAAATTACGAGATTAAGACTAGATTGAAATAATCAACATAATTAAATATCTGTCCATAAATATTTATAACGCCTGGTCACAAGTCCATTCACTTTGTATTCAGGAGATATAAAAATCTGACAAAAAAAAAATAAGTAAATTTTTTCAACAGTGAATTAAACTGATTAATCCGTATCCAGTGCTTCCCCGGAAAGATTTAAAAAAAAAAAAACCTCTAGATTATTTCACTTCCATGTTGATTGCGCTGGATTACGAAACATTGAAAATTTCGTTAACAAAGCGACTCTGGTGCGCGCAAAGGTCTCCAAGAGTTGTTGAGAGAGGGGAATAAATAAATAAAAAAAAAAAAAAAAAGAGGCCTTGTCCCCGTTAAACTGTGTCAGTAGGATAACCAGCAGATACAACAAATACTTGTATCAGAGCACTGAGTGTTCCATTGATTGATATTTATCAATAGAAGAAATAGTTGGTTTTTTTTTTTAAAAATTTCGGTAAGAAAAATCTAATAAATCAGTTGTGTACTAGCAGCCGTGAGCTTCAAGGCAAACGTACCGTCCACGTGTCGACACTTTGATCACGTTCCCGTCTCGAGGCACGTGGGTAACGTATCCAACACACAGCCAGTAATAGTTAAGTTCTGCTGTTGGTGAGTGCTCATGCGCATGAGCACGATTATTGTGAACACTTTTCTACAAATTATTTTGAGACTCCACTGTTGCGGTAATCAGTCATTGTTAAACACAAATTATTATTATTTTTTTTTGACATTTCTCAATGTTTCCTTGAGGATAGAGGAAATAATTGTTTTCGACGTAATTTTGAGTGATTCGTATATTAGAAATCAGATAACTCAGTTGACCATCTACTTAAATCGATTTGGATTAAACTAAAAATAAAATCCATCAGTGGCACATGATCAGTGATAAAAATGCTAGATTCTTAGCAGTCAATTTAAAGAGAGGGGGCTGAGTTAATTTGTTATTAATTCAAAAGAAAAATCATCGATAATTGGTAGAATGAAGAATCCAGAGCACGAGAGTGGTTACTTCGAGGATGGGAGTGATGTTGAAATTGTTTTTGAGGAGAATTCTCATGGTGATGAGAGAAAATGGGGCTCTGGTTCATATGGTCTTTCTAAAGCCATACGACAGCTTGACGTCACTGATTCACCCGCATCCCCGGAGCCAGTTGAGGATGAACAAAATCATGACGGAGGTAGTTTTTTTGTCATTATTTACAATATTTTTTTCTTTCTTTTACCTCTCCAAGAATTCCATTTTTTCCTCTTCCTGCTGTACAATTCGGAGAATAGAATAAAAAAGAAAAAAAAAAATCAATTTTGTCACAAAAGTTTACAGACTCGAGAATAGAATTGGCATTTAAAATGTCTTGAGTATATTAATTTCCACCGATTAAGCTCGAGTGGTTCACACACAGAGGTCGATTTCCATTTTGATATTCTCGGTTAAAATCCTTTCCCCTCACTTTCACCCAACAGAACTTCATTTCTACCGAATAAAATTCCTTTCATCGACAATTCTACTCTGAAAAAAAAGAGGAGAGTGATAAAAAAAAAAAAAATTGGACCTAAAGAAAAAAATACCTAAAATGACATTGTCAATATATTTCGCCTTGTAGGTATTCACCGAGGCTGAATATCTTTACTCCGACCTCTTTTACCATTTTCGAGAGCAATGACTGTACTCCCCCCACCACCACTCAATTCTTAATCTTATTAATTATCCAACATTAAACGTATTTTTTAAACTCATTCTAACGATGAAATATAATAAATTGGCGTCAGATATATGAATTTACATGAGGATAGAGAGAAAAAAAATATAGAGTGGAAATAATGAGGTAAATGTAATAAAATGTTGGAATAATTTTTAAATATTAAATTCAAGTATCCATGGAAAGTTGTGATACTCTGGTGGAGAGGCATTGGGTGACACGTGGCAGCATATGGTGCTTGTAGTATCAGCTCATGTTACTCCATAAATTTGGATTTTATATTTTTTTTTTTTTTTTGTGTCTCCACAAGAGAGAAATACAATTTACAAACTAATTCCCTAAAATTTCTGCAGAAATTGTTGATCATTAACCCTCTGTGTATATACCAAAAATAGTCAGTGACATTAACCACTAATGTCTTTATAATGAACCCTGATTCACACTTTAATATATTAGACCATAAAGAGTTTATGAGAATGAGATTAACTCTGGTTTATCATCTCCTTTTTCCCCCACGTGTGAACGAATAAATGGAGCACGAGTGTTGAATCGATCCATCGGTGAAGGATAGAGGGGGAGAATTTTAAAACCCACTGACTTGGCCATTTTATTTCCTTATTTCAATTTTTTTGCTTACCCAACTCCACTCAAAGTACTCGTAATGACTTATTTTCGTATTAAAGCTCATTTGTGAAATGGTGTCGTTAGGGAAAAATGTCTGAGACGGTTATCGATGTAGACAGACGAATTTTGACGATAGAATTTGTGCGTCATTGGACAGTACTCAGCAGGGGGCATGTCTGCTGGGAGACTCCAACGACAATTGGCCTGTGAATATGGGTATACAGAAGCTTATTTGTGTTTTCTATTCCATTATCATTTTTTAATTAAAAATAAAAGTAATTTTTACTATTCAAAAGCATAAAAGAAAACATGAATAGGTGATAAAAATAAATATTTTTAACCTTGAGATTTCAGAGACGAAAGACATGAGATATGTATTATAATGGAGGGTTATTCCATTGTTAAGAATTGAAAAGTCATTTTATTTTAGTTTGATGAAATATTAAAAAGTCTTTGTTTGTCTTGATCACGTGCCAAGTGAATTTTAATAAATTTTTCAAGTGATCTGCGTTAAACGCAGTAGTATTGGAGTTTCAAATGAATTCTCTGTGAATTTTATCGATTATACGTATAATATATTATGCTGGTACCCGCTCAGCACTCACCATTGACCTCAGCACGAGAACAACAATCGGAGAGTTGTAAAAAAAAAATGGCAAAAATATTTGTTTATCTAATAAATGGAAAAATAAAAATTTTAGTTTATTATTACAACACAGTCATCACGATTTTCGTTCGATAATCGATTGACGCGTGAAATTAAAAAAAAAAAAATTGAATAAAAATTATTTATTCACTTTTTCCATTCAATTGAAAGCGAAACACGAGCAAAAATGAATTGTAAATAAAAACGGTACAACTCTGGTAGTTTTAAAACCTTGGAATTTGGAACGCTGGTATAATTAGTAACGGTATCATAAGCCCATGGGCTAAAAATCAATGATAATTGAATGAGAATTCTTCTCCCAGAATTTTAAACACTTGATTTATAAATTGAAAAATACGTTTATTAATTATCGGAATTGTCTCTTCTCAGAAATTCGCACTAAAATTAAAACAATTTTAATAAATGTCTCAAATAAAAAAATAAAAATCTTTATTCACTGATAAGATAATCGAAAAAATATATAAATTAATTCAACTCGTTTTTTTTTTTTTAATTGAAAATAAATCTATTTCTATTTTTTAATTATCACTCGATGATTTCTCCAGTTATTATAAATTGAAAATCTAAAAATACAGTTTTTCAAACTAGACAGAAGTGTTTTTTTTAAAAAAAAAAAAACGTTGACAGGATAAATTATCAGTCCATGATTAACTATTTTAGCACGACTTCCAAGGAAACGTGATAAGTCTACAGCAAAAAAATGTAACAAATACATAGACTAATCGTCTCGAATAAGATTACAACTCCCAGGGGGGAAAAAAAAAAAAAAAACTACTGGAGTGAAAGTCTCTGAGAGTTCCTCTCTACATTCAATTAACCTCTGAATCTCCCTCGAAATGAATAAACAAGAGAGAATAAAGTATAACTCTTCGTCCTTGATAAAACAATCACTGTAAAAAAAAGAAAAAAAAATATATATCAAGAGCATTTTTATTTTTAAAACTCTCGTGCGCTGTCATGCGGGGAAAGTGAGAGGTGTATTATTCACGAAAAAATTGAATAATTGTAAAAGAAATATATCAAAGTAAAATATTCATAAATTAAATAATATTGTTCGAGGTAATTACGTACGTAGAAGCAAATAAACTGAAATACACATTTGTGTAATTATTAAAATTTCCAGTATGTTTTCTTTTATTCTGAGAGGTCGTATAATGCGAGTACAGTGAGCATATCGCTCGTCACTTTTATCTTCGGAGGTCTGTCCAATGACACTGTCATTTCTCAGCAGCTGTTAACATCGTTCAAGTAGCAACAAAGAGGGGATTACGCCTTGAACTTCGTCATTGGTTGTCGCCTTTTATTCTCAATTATTGGATATTCATCAAATATTAGCTGTCTTGAATGAAAATTGAATTAATTTATTGAATAATCATGGAAAATTTTGGAGTTTATCTGTACAATTTTTTGGAGTATATGACATGGAATTTTTTTTTTTTTATCTACCCCCTGTAAACTCGTATAATTGAGCAATGAGTAATGAAATAGAATTAAAAGGTGAAATCTGTGGCAAGAATACTTTTTTTTTTTTTCCATGCGTTTTCATTTGGTATTTCGTGTAGTACAACATGAACGAATGAAAAACGTTACTTATTACGGTATACCCTCTCGTAACAGTCGACGAGTTACAATCGTGCGCTACACGGGATTCCCCAGGGGTCTTTCCGATGAAATATGGGAATTTTTGGGCAATATCTCGATGTAAAATGTACGATAAAAAATTTAAAAAAATTTTTAATCAATATTTTAAAAGAATTAATTGAAATTTCTATCCCAATACACGATAATTGAGTTTATACCGGTATTTAGTGTTTCATAATATTCATAATATCGACGAAAATATCACTTTTACTGTGATTTTATGGTGCTTTCTCTTTTCAGCCTAATTCATTGCATCAAATAAGCAAAGAAACTGATAATAATTCAATGACATTTGACATAACTGCTTAAAATGATTGGTTATAACCACAGAAATTACAAAATAAGAATAAGAAAATAAAGGAGAGGGGGTTGTATTGAGAGAAATAAGGGAGGGGAGATATAAGCGAGTGGTGTGAGCGCGCACGAGCTGTCTGAGTCAGGTAACCGAAAGAAAGTTGGTCCCGTTACGAAATAGCGAGTGAATGCTGGTTATCTGGGTCGTACAAAAGCGGAACTTCCGTGGGGGTCAGACGAGAGCGAGGAGGGGAAAATGAGAAGAGGAGTCCCGGTTTTATAAATTCACTGTATTAACTCACTAGCCATCCTCCTCACTCGAGTATCAAATGCCTCTTTGCGAGAGAAAATAATTTTGAAATGAGCTCACGCCCTCTCATCGATTGTGCGTTAAACATTGTTGGAAAAAAAAAAATGTTTCGATGGCTATTTTTATATCTAGAAATGAATCCGAAAAAAAAAAAAAAAATTCAAAAACATTTTGAGTCAACCAAGAGATTAATGAATTTAAGTTTTTGTTGAATATCTTTGAATTTGAAGGAAATATGAAGATTATGAAGAGAATCTTTTTTGTAGAGTGAAATTGTAGCTATAAAAAAGGTCCTCATGAAAATTTAGCTATCTGCTTTAATTTTCAAGATAATCCAATATTTGTATGAGCTAATTATTTCTTGGGATTAAAGTTTTGACCAATTAGGAAGTAAAAGTTTTTCATTGTTCTTTTTTCATCGTTAAAACTCGTTGATACGTCACGACAGAACGGAAGCCACGAAAGTATATAGTTAGTTGTAAAATTGGGTCGACAAAGTACCCTTACACCTGTTCACTCAATGTATATATATATATTTGTCCACTCTCTTACATCTTGACGTTTGAATAGTGTAAACTGTTCTTGTGTTGATGATGTATCAACATAGACAAACGTGTGATCATGGTCGCGTCATACCACCCACCTTGACACGATTATTCTGTACACAATGGACAGTACTTTTGGGGTTTTAACGTGTGTTAAATGAGGGGTTTGCAGAGAGTCTATGTTTCTTATCCCCTAAACTCAATTCTTGCAATTTATCTACTGCATCAATAGATGATTCAACATCACCTAGGTATTATTTAACATTATCATTGTCCCAGTTGTGGTACAATTTCAGAATCTCCGAATGTAGGGTATCGCATTCAAATAGAACATGAAATTATGATAAGAAGATAAAATCATTCAAAAGACAAACAATTTTCATTGTTTTTTTTTTTTATTTTCCAAATGGAATATTTTATATTGATGATAATTTAAAAAAAAAAATTGTTGGAGAAGATTTTGTTGTTTTCTCAGATATTCTCTCTCAGTTGATTATTCAAATTTGCTTTAACAAGTGTGACATGTTTTTGTTGTTCAACTCGAGTGATACTCCAAGGATACTTGTCTTGCACACCTGCCAACGGGTGAATAAACATATGGAAGATTAAATGAATTTGTTCAAATGACAGATGATATATGTCAAGCAAAATTGAACTAAATTAAATTATTCCAGAATAATTAAAACGTGATTAAAATTTTAATATTATAAAATGACTGTTTCTTTGTGTTTCAGTTAATCTAACTGACAGCGGTGGCCAGAGGGTAGACATGACGCACTTTGATCTGCTGAAAGTCCTTGGTACAGGAGGTAAAGTCTTCGAAAAACATAAACAACAGAATTATCATTTAATATGAAAATCCTTGAATGCTAATTGGCTGTTTAACAATATTCATTGTATTTTTTTTTTCTTTTATCTTTCTTGCAGCTTATGGAAAAGTCTTCCTAGTGAGAAAAAGAATTGGCACAGACGTTGGACGTCTTTATGCAATGAAAGTATTGAAAAAAGCGACAATTGTACAGAAGAAAAAGACAACTGAGCACACTAAAACAGAGAGACAAGTGCTTGAAGCTGTACGAGACAGTCCATTCTTAGTGACACTTCATTATGCCTTTCAAACTGATGCTAAACTTCATTTGATATTAGGTAAACCCTCCTCTCTCTCTCTCTCTTCTCCACAAGCAAACGATTTATTTTCGTTACAATAGAATGAATTTATCAATTGAAATTGAAAATATCTTTTCACCAGATTACGTAAACGGTGGTGAATTATTCACCCATCTTTATCAGCGTGAACACTTTACCGAGGATGAGGTACGACTCTACATCGGTGAGATTATTATTGCGCTTGAGCATTTACATAAGGTGAGCATTAAAAATACTGTTTTATTTATGATATTCCAATGATCTGCCTCAAATTAAACCCATTTGATGAACAATATTTTTGTCAGAAAAATTATTCAATGAAAAAAAAACATTGTTATTCACAGTTGGGTATTATTTATCGTGACATAAAACTCGAAAACATACTTTTGGATCGTGAGGGGCACATTGTACTGACGGACTTTGGTCTTAGTAAGGAATTTTTGCCACACGAGAGGGACAACAATGCACGTGCATACTCATTTTGTGGAACCATTGAGTACATGGCACCGGAAGTGGTCCGAGGTGGTTCTGCTGGTCACGATATTGTGAGTATTTTTATTTTTCAAATTTTTTCTCTGTCACGTGGAGAATATGTTTACATTGCAACACACAATTGACATAATTATTTTATTATTTATGCGTATAAATTTTTTCCTTGACCGATAATTGAGTGACAAAAATGTGTTGTGTAAGCGTAAAAATTTGAGTTTGTTTGATTTTTTTTAAAATTTTTTATATCAACTTTTTTTAGGCTGTCGACTGGTGGAGTGTGGGAGTATTGGCTTATGAACTTCTCACTGGAGCATCTCCATTTACGGTAGAAGGAGAGAGAAATACTCAGCAAGAGATATCACGAAGAATTCTCAAAACTGAGCCACCAATTCCCAGCCACTTGAGTCCAGAAGTACAAGACTTTCTTGCCAAGCTGTTGGTTAAAGATCCAAGACAACGATTGGGTGGTGGACCACGTGATGCTAAAGAGCTCAAAGAACACTCTTTCTTCAGAAAAGCACCAAAGCCATTTAGTTGGGATAAATTGGAGAAACGAGAGATTGAACCACCCTTTGTGCCTCAAATTGCTCATGAACTAGATACCAGTAATTTTTCGGATGAATTCACAAAAATGGTCGCTGCTGATAGTCCAGCTGTTGTACCACCTAATTATGATAAATTATTTCGAGTGAGTTTATTCATCAATTTGATATTCTTATCAATATTATTTGACAATCAGTTTTTCTAGAATATCTCTGAATCTCAGAGAGATATCAAAATTTCACAGAGAATCTTTTTTGTAGAGAAAAATAGGAGGTATAAAAAAGATTTCTATGAAAATTCTTCCATCTCCATTAGATTCCAAGATATTCATCAAAAAGTAAACTTCAAGTTTAGTGGATTCTTCTCATTTCTTCATGAATAAAGAATTAATGTTATTTTCTATTGTTACCAGGGATACTCTTACGTTGCCCCATCAGTTCTCTTTGGTGATAATGTAGTCTCTGAAGACATCTTCAGAGACACCACCCCCGAGGGTCACAGTCCCTCTCCCTCATCTGCACTAGCCTCACGTTTCGAGGAATCCACATTCTTCCAGCACTATGAAATTGATCCCAGACAGGAAGCCCTAGGAGACGGTAGTTTTTCAGTGTGTAGATTATGCAGACATCGTCAAACAAAACAAGAGTATGCCGTGAAAATAGTAAGTAGGAGAGTGGATTGTGGTAGAGAAGCCAATCTCCTTCGTGCATGCCAAGGCCATCCAAACGTAGTAAAATTAATTGATGTCTATCAAGACCGAGCACACACATATATAGTCATGGAATTACTGTCAGGCGGTGAATTACTACGTTCTAACCGAAAAATAAGTGAGAAAGAGGCCATCAGAGTTATGAAACAATTGGCATCAGCTGTACAATTTATGCACTCACGTGGAGTTGTCCATCGTGATTTGAAACCAGAGAATCTTGTTTATTGTCACACTGGAGCTGATTCACCAATTAAAATAGTTGATTTTGGTTTTGCAAGATTGAAGAGATCGTGTGAGCCTCTTCATACACCTTGTTTTACACTTCCTTATGCAGCTCCAGAGGTACTAGCACGCCAAGGATACGACGAGAGCTGTGATCTTTGGAGTTTGGGTGCTGTCCTGTATTCTCTACTCTCTGGTAAGCCACCATTCAAAGTTGGCAGTCTTGATTTAGCTAGTAGAATAAGAACTGGAGATATTGATTTTGATGGAGAAGAGTGGAGCCACATAACTCCTGCTGGAAAGGAAATAGCCAAGGCATTGTTGACGACAAATCCTAATGAGAGACTTACAGCTTCAGCTTTACTCAGACATTTTTGGTTAACTGGAAGCTCAACATCTGTGGAGCCTCTCCAAATACAATCTACCTCTGGTATTAATGATAAACCTACTTCATTCAGATTGAAGGATGTTGATGGAGCTAAATTGGCTCAGAGAAGAAAATTCCACAAGAGATCTACATCTTCCTCAGTTTCATCATCAACATCTACAACATCATCTAGCCCATCTTCAGTACAATTATTGAGACAACCGAGTGCCACAACTTCCAGAACTTCAGCATCTCCAGCCCAACCTAATGCCTTTGATTTTGGTGAAGATAGAGTTAATGAGTATTTGAGCTCATTGTCTTCGTCTTCAGACTCAAATTCACCAAGAAGTATTTTGCAGGAGAGGGAGAGAATTAGGGAACCTCTTGAAGTACCCAAGTCCAAAAGAAGGAAAAGGGATGTTAATGGGGATGAACATAATAGTAGTAGTAGTAATAGTAATAGCAGTGGAAGTGGTCCTGTTACAAGGGCTAGAAAGAGAAAATTAGAGCAAGCAAGTGGATCTGACAGCTGTGCTGAGTCCACTGATGCTAGGGCTAAAATTGAAGGTAATATTCATAGAAAACAAAAAAGTGGAAAACGGCCCAAAAGGTACAATGCTGCTGCCATCGATTAGTAGGATAATTTGATCATTGTCTCTTGAAATAAATTTTTAATCAATTACTCGAATTATTCTCAAGTGTCTTGACAGTATCAATCATTCCTCATTGTAATTCTGATTTCATAGAATCATTTTTTTCAGAGTTGTTTTTTTATTAATTTAGATGAATTATCATGATTTTGGTGATGCATCAATGAGAGAGACTCAACTATTAACAGAATTTTCTTCCTTTTAAAATGTAATCATATAATTGTGAAATATTTGTTTCTATGAGAGGCATTAGCCATCAATGATGGACAACAGGTATGGAGTTGATTTCTCAATTTGTTGAGAATATATTACGAGATATCTCGTAGAATAATTATGACGAATATGCCTTTTAACAAAGTGAGAGAAAAAAAAAAAAATTGAAAATAAAAATCATTGACTGTTTTACCTGATGTATGGTGTTTGTTGTGAAATGGCGATTTATTTAGAAAAATGAAAAATTGTATACTATGGTAAAGACTGAAAAGGTTGTATACCAACTCAGGGAGCAGATTTGAAATGTGAATTGACGATGAAAAAAAAAAATTGGATTGAAGAATAATTAATTGAATAAATTGGTAGTCGGTGATTTTATTAAATACGCACACCAACCAAAGACGACTGAAGCAAAATTGCTGTAAGACCAAATAAATTCCTCATTAAGGAATTTACACACCATGTTTTCCACTTGGTAGTGAAGAATTATCGTTATTCACTCGTCATTCGACACATGAAGATTTATGTAAAACACTTACGAATATAGAAAGAAAAAAAAATATTATATTATATATATTGAAAAAGAACTCTATATTATACAAGATTTGTCTATATTTAACACTAGAGATAACAAATTATTCTTTAAAAAAAAAAAACCCTAAGAGTCATTATTGATTATTGATTAATACTGAAACGAATGAGGAAAATGGCATTGTTTTGTTCTATTCAATTTCGATAAGTCAATTTCCAATGATAAGAAATTGATGGAATCACAGTAAATAATATTTTTATCAAAGCATAATAACGCAATCCAAATTAAGGATTAGAATATTTCGTTTATATGAATTACAAAACACGTCTACCTTTGTTATTGCTGATTGTTAAAATAAATCATATTGTGATGTTCAAAGAACAATTATTTTATTCTTTACTAACCCTGTTGTATATTTAAACACTCTTATTTCTCCATAAATTCGAAAAATTTATTTTTAATTAATAAAAATTGATTGAATTAGCTGGCAGTGAAATAAGCGGTCAAAATTCAAAAAGTCTGACGATAGCAGCGCCACATTCCCCCCCCCCCCGTTCACTCACTCAATTGACTTCAGTAGTACAAAAACCGTCATACCGTTCCTGCCACGGCGTGTGTGGGGGTCAGAGTGAAGCGCGCGCCCAAGCGACATACAGAAACACGCAAATAAGAGAGTCAGTGAGTAAAAAAAAATCACAAAATAGATATTGAAAAGAGGAATACGCTGTGTTACCGTGAATAATAAATAACATACGTTTATTAATAAATTGTGTGATAATTTGTCGGTGTATTAATTCACAAATTTGTGTTAAAATAATTGACAATGTCAACAAAATCGAGTAAAAAAACGGTTGCGGCGTCGTCGTCGAGCGTCAGCTCAGTACAATCACCACAGCCAAGTACATCGACGCCTATAGGCCGGCGTCCAGGTAGTCCACTGAGTCCTACACGTTACTCACGTCTACAGGAAAAACAAGATTTACAAAATCTCAATGATCGTCTTGCTTGTTATATTGAAAAAGTACGTCATCTTGAGACGGAAAATTCAAGACTCTCGAGGGAAGTACAAACATCCCAAGAGATTACTACAAGGGAGGTGTCTAATATCAAGTCTATGTATGAGCATGAGTTGTCTGATGCCCGTAAATTACTCGATGAAACAGCTAGGGAGAGGGCTAAACTTGAAATTGATACAAAACGACTCTGGGATGACAATGAGGATCTCAAGAACAAGTAAATATATTTATTTTCATTCAATACTTTTGTTTCAATATTTAGTATTTAACAGCAGGCGGATAACCTCCATTTAGGGGGGGGGGGGATATTGTAACTTTCCTTTGGCCTAAAAAGTTGAAGATCGGTATTTTTATGCTCAACTTGTGGTCTATATAGGTTTTAAACAGTTTTATCATAATTAAAAACTCCTAGCTCCTCAAAACTAGTTTTACCATTTTTTTTTTAATCCTTAAATTACGGAAATTGAGCTACAAATATATTTATTTATATTGGTCGATCAGTGAGGAATGTTTATCCAATATTTTTGACCCTGATAAAACCAGTTTTTCAGTATTTATTCTCTTTATTGAAGAATATCGTAATTTCCGAGTAAATTATTTGCAATGTTTACATTGGAATTGATAAAACTGTAATGTATCATTCCTAGGTGAGAGTGACTCATAATATTTGAATAGGTATTCAATTTTCAATGAGAAATTTTATTAATTCAGAGATTTTGTGAGTACCGGCCGGTTTATTTCACCCACAAGGGCACAAATAATTTCACAATTATTTTAACTGGGAAATGTGGTATCTGGGATCGTCATTGTACATTTGTAAATAACTTTTTTATCTTGACGAACCCTTTTTCCCTCCCCCTGTATTTGATTTAATGCGCGGGTTGGTTGAGCATATCCATGTGTATGTGAAAAGGGCACAAAATTCATTCTCGTAGTGTGTACACCAGGGATTGCGTCACGCCTACTATGTGGTGATGATGTCAGCCCTGGTGCCGGTATGTATTACCTGATACAAAGACATTCGTCCCGGTTTTACCGTCTGCCCGGTTTATTCTTGTATTCCAATAATAAATAAACTGGTATTTTACACTCCCAGATGATCATCTTCTTCTTCTTCTTCCATTATTTCTTTTTTTCATCTCGACAAATGAGAATAATTTACATGAGATTTTCAATTTTTCTTGATGATTAATCTTCATTTTAATTGTTCTTTTTGAGTAGACTAGCCACTCCTACCCATCAATAAAACATGGGTGATACTTCTCAAACTGGTAGGAACGTGAAATAATTTTGTTATCATCATGTTAATAGTGAAAAAACTAGTGGGAAACGTGACGTCAACGGATCGCCAATGCCGTCATCATTTTTTCGGTTTTATAAGATGAAAAAAACAGTATCAATTCTCAATTTTCTCTCATTTGATTTATTCTAATGAAGAGACAAAAAAGAACATGAGAATGCTGAACTTGCAGCATGACATTGGCCTCAACAAAGGCTAGTCACGCACATGGAAAATGATACATACCCCCTACAGAGCTTTTGTTTTACAGAAGCCTTCCCCTCGTGACACTTTAATTCTCCACTGCCTCCTGCAAATAATTTTCCAATTATTTCTCTCACGATTGATTCCAAAATTCCATGTCCTTGATCCAATAGTCCCAAGAGACTGGGGGAGCCAGTGTGCAGGAAATAACGTCTCAAAATGTGGGGCGAATCGACAAAAATAGATGCCTCTAGACATAATTTTTAAAAAAAAATTTCTTCCTAATTTATCTCACGATTTTACACATTAGATGCTTCATTTCACGTCTCAGATACAATTTTTCATGATTGTGAGCTTTTATTTTCCAACCAGGAGCTTTTACGTACTTGTTAGCAAGCATAAACTGCCGGAGAATCGATTCTAGATTAAAAGAAAAAAAAAACAATCCTTTTTCTCTCGATGGCACGGTCAACTAGTGGGCCAAGGCCAGTGAGATAGTCACCACAGAGACAGGTGAATTAATGTTTACTCTATAAACAGGGTCACACTCATATCTTTCACGATCACAACGTAAATGTATTGAATATTCTTATCCATTACATCATTCATACTCATTCATGCAGAAGTTTTAAACTCCACAAATTCCTGAAATTGAAGTAGAATAGAGATTATGATATTCTTGGTACTTGTACTCCACACCCCCCCCAGGCTCATGAATTGAATAGCTATTATACTTTTCTGACCCTAAATCTGGGAAATATTGAACAATTGTAACTGAACCCAAAATCAATAAATTCAAAGAAATCCAGGGGAGGAGTGGAAGTTACTCGTTGAAGGCCCAAAATTCTTATGTTCGGTTTCTGAGAATAATAATTCACCCAATTTACATATTTTTGCCTTGAAAAAAAAAAAAAATTAATTTCAAATGTCGTTAAATGTTCATTAATTCAATAATAATCAACCTCATCCGATAATGATTATTTGGTGCCTTTTATTCGCATAAACGAGAATTTCTTCATTAAAAAAAAAAAAAAAAAAAATACCTCAAACGAAATAATAAAACTCAATTCATAAATTTATCATTAAGGTTGGACAAGAAAACAAAAGATCTTCAAATTGTCGAGCGTAATCTCTCAATCTACGAGACTCGCTCCAACGATCTACAATCTCAATACAATCAGTCCCAGGCTGAACGTAAGAAGCTCCAAGAGCGTGAGCGTGACTTGGAGAAAGAGGTGGAGAGGCTGAAAGGTTTACTGGAGGATGCTAGAAAGCACCTTGAGGAGGAAACTCTCCAGCGTATTGACCTTGAAAACAACATCCAGAGTCTCCGAGAGGACATAAGCTTCAAAGACCAAGTCTTCCAGTCTGAGTTGACAGAGACACGTACACGTCGTCAGGTAGAAATATCTGAGATTGATGGACGTCTTGCTGAGCAGTATGAAGCTAAACTCCAGCAATCACTCCAAGAACTTCGTGATCAGTACGAGGGCCAGATGCGCTCCAATCGTGAAGAAATTGAGCTACTCTATGAGAACAAGATAAAGAATTTGACATCGCATGCTCAACGCAACAGTGGAGCTGCCAGTATAGCTGTTGAGGAGCTCAAGCAGACTAGAAGTCGTATTGAGGGTCTCAATCAACGTATTTCAGAGCTAGAGTCTGCTAATAATGCACTCAATGCACGTATCAGAGATTTGGAGAATCTCAGAGAGGGAGAACGTGCTCGACATGCTGAGGGTCTTGCTTCACTGGAGGCAGAGTTGAGTAGAATGAGGGATGAAATGGCCCAGCAACTCCAGGAATACCAGGATCTGATGGACATCAAGGTGGCTCTGGATCTTGAAATTGCAGCTTACAGAAAATTACTCGAGTCTGAGGAAGCTAGGCTCAATATCACTCCAGCTCAATCACCAGTTTCATCTGTTTCAACTGGCAGGAGCACTCCATCCAGACACACTCCAGTCAGGGGTGGTAAACGCAAACGTACACTTCTTGAAGAGAGCGAGGAACGCAGCAGCAGTGATTACAGTGTTGTTGCATCTGCTAGGGGTGATGTAGAGATCACTGAGGCTGATCCACAGGGGAGATTTGTCAAATTGACGAATAAGGGAAGCAAGGTAAAACAAATTGTCATTTTTAATTCTTGGATTTTGTCACTGATTTTTTTTTTTTTTTTTTCATCTTTTATTGCTGCAGGAAATTGTTTTGAGTGGTTGGCAACTACTTCGTAAAGCTGGATCTTTGGAGACTGTCTTCAAATTTCACAGAACTGCTAAAATTGAACCTGGCGCTAATGTATTGGTTTGGTCAGCTGATATTGGTGCAACTCATGAACCACCAGCTAATATTGTTATGAAGGGACAGAAATGGTTCATTGCTGATAATATGACTACTACACTTTTGAATAATGACGGAGAAGTATGTTTATGTCTTTAAATTGTATTTAAACTTTTCTTTTTATTTCAAGTTTCATTAATAATTGTAATTATTTTTTTATTTTGCAGGAAATGGCAGCATCTGAGAGAAAGAGGCAGCAACTAACAACATCAATGTCTCGACACAGAGAAAACTTGGGGTTTCGAGGATCTGAGGATCTTCATCACCAACAGGTAAGACAAAATTATGAATTTATTAATTTTTTCAAGCAGTGGTTATGGTCAAATTTGTAAAAAAAAAAAAAAAATTATTGATTCCTCAATACGGCATGTTTAACTAACAACTTGAGTACAAATTCAAGGATTATTTGAGGATCAAATGTTAGTTAAACATTGTGTTTGGATACAAGCAGTTAATAAGTCAAAAAGCGAAAGTTGAAGTGTAAAAATTAGAATTTTCAAACATGTTAAATTCTTCTGTCATAGAGAAGATTTCTCTTCTTCAAATAATCAGAGGGCCCACAACTCTGATGGACATGCCCATGTAAGTTATCACTCTGAAAAAAAAAAAAAAAAACCGTCTTATAGGTGTTCATTACAAGTGTATCATTTGAACCATAATTCATAGTTGCTTAGTGTTTTAGATGTTTACTGAGCACATTATTTCATTCATCACTGCTTAACTAATTAGAATTCACTAAAATTATTAATAAACAGTTAAATGACAATAAAAATAAAAAATTGACAGAACAAAACTGGAAAATGATAAATGATTGATTTAATAATGAGATATTAATTGGCAAAACCCTTATCGCTATCGACAAACTGCTTGCATCATTGTGACTAATTTAACGAATGGATTATAAGTTTGATGATGAATTAAGGATGTTTTTCCACTTGTCCCTCAATTTTTTATTTTTACTTTCAAACTCTTTTAGTGAGTGAATCATCAATTTGACAATAAATTTGTCTATTTCATTTTCTAAAAGCTGTTAATTATGACTCATTTATTTTTTCTTTCCCAATCATTAGAGAAATTAATTTCATATGTCCCTTCATCAGTAGAAATGAAATTTCATTTTTTAAAAGTGGATAAACATTCTCAAGCCTTCATCTACACAATTACGTAATGATAATTAACTCATGCATGTTGGGGTTTGGTGAGAGATGAATTAATCATAAAAATTGTACCAAATGTATAATGAAAAACCTCTTATGTTCTAGGGTGACCCCCAGGGTGAGGAACGCTGTCGCCTTATGTAATCGTAAGATTTGTCAAGTCCAAGATTTATAAATTCAACATAAAAGAGTTTTAATTAAGCTTATCACGATTATTCCAAGGCATGTTATGCTACGATAATTCGTTTAGAGGGTCAAAATATCTATCATCATTTAATACTGAGGACAGAGAATTATTTCTATTAAATCTGAAGATGGAAATTAAGATATTAATGGGAATTAAACTTGAAAAATACTGATAAATATTAGTTACAAAACGAGTTTTCAATTTTCAATCAATTGTGTTTAATAAAACTTTCAAAATTTTTTGTTAATGATGCCATCAGTTTGTTTTCAATAACTTCCAGATAATTTTTTCGTTGAAATAATCAGGATTTATCCTGATTCACGTTTGAATTTGTTTAAATTCTACCAATTAGCTCTCTCCATTGCACAATCAAAATTAATTTAGATGGATAAAAAGTACAACGATGATGAAAAAAAAAAAACAATTGTCACAATAATGTAATCTAATCTGCATTTACCTGAGTCACGATAATAGGACACGACAAATAATATGGACAATTATAATTTTTTTATTATTGTAAAACAAATGCTTATAACACTCCTATGAATAATTAATAATAAAATATAAATCAAGAATTAAGTGGTTTAGGAGTTGATTTTTGAATGTAGTTTTGTATCAAGTGAAGCTAATAAAAGGATACAAATTATATTTATATAAATATATATATGACAATGTCTAAAAAAAAAAAAAATCCCTGGACGAGTAAATTCTTCATGAGAACTGCATCAATCAAACAAGTGTTGGTTTATTATTTTCTAAATTTCGAATTTACAAAAAAGTGTTCTTTATATTTTACAATAATGAAATGATATATTATGTCTTTGTAATTGTATGCCACGTTTATTTTTTTCGACACTGAGGGCATGAATTTATTTGTAAGTTTTCAAAAAAAAAAATTTGTGTGAAATAAAATGAACAAAAACAAATGACAACAATTTTTTTATTCACTTACCTCATAATTATGATGTTTAATTAAATTGATATATTTAAAAAATTGAAGCATCAGTAGTAAAAATTGACGATTAATTTTTTAGAATGTATTTACAAGAGTAGTACAAAGAATAGGGTTTCAATTTCACACTCAGAGTATCATCATCATTTCCTTAAAATTTCACAATTTTTCTTTTTTCATACGTTAACACTAGATAGAATTATACAGATAAATAGAGGTGTATTTTTACGCATAGTTGTGAATTATTAAAAATTGAGGCACGTGAAGGCATTACTACCGAGGATCAGGGTATTTTTCATCCACAATTCAGGGTAATCCAAGAAGTAAATAATTTTTTTTTTTTTTTTAAAAGAGTAAATAATTATATTCATAATTCAACAATCAAGCGAAAATTGAATTTGAAGAAATTCATGTCAAAGTAAAGAAATTCAATTGAACATTTCCATAATTATTATGGAATAGAAAAAAAAAAAAAAAACAGGAAAATATAAAAACCGAGTAAAATGTATTCTATGGGCAACATCATAATTAGCAAATATTGGTACACATTGCGGATTTTTTGTTTACATCTTCTCTTCATAAATCTTTCATTTTCCAAGAAGAAGGGGCGGATCGGGGGAGGGGAATAATCATCGATTACGTGGTTGTGATGCACATAGAGCATTTACAAGAATAACAATAATTAATTACTAAGTCTCATTAATTATCAATTTTTTTCTTCTCTTTCACTGACCAATTAATAGGCAAATGTATGATTAACAATTAATCATAATTGTGGATCAGTAAAATTTGTAAACAGGGTAACAGTTGACAAAAAAAAAAAAAAAAAAAAAAAAATGGGGAGAGAATGGTAAAATATTATCGAGCACCAAAATGATTTCACAAATTCAAAAGAGAATTCGCCATTGTGTTATTAACTATAATCACTTTTCCTCCATTGTTTCTGGCATCTTAACCAGAATACACGTATATATATATATTTTATTATCCGATTGTGTTGCGTGGCATTGGATGTGCATAATTGGATGAAATTTCATTGACAAACTAGTATCGCAGGAAAAATTTCTTCCAATATTTTTTGTTCTTTTTATCGTGTCACACTTGATTTTTTTTATATTTAATCATTATTATTATATATATATATATTTCTTCATTTATATAATGTTTGGCAGAACATTATAACAATTATTACAAACATAAAACCGAGTCTTTGTATTTTTTTTTTTCTTTTTTTTTTTTATCAACACCGCAATTGTTACAATTTTTTATTTATTTTATTCTTCTCTTAACACTCTAATTAAATTGTAGATGATATTTCCATTAAATTAGTCTGTTACAATGGCACTATAAGAATTACTTTCCATATTTGTTGCTTCATTATTTTAAAATAAAAAATAATTATTTAACCCTATCTGGACTGCTCACAACAATTGCAACAGTTTAATTTTATAACTTTTTTTTTTTTTCTCCTCAATTTATTTGTTCATTTTTTATTCAAATCTCACGTAAAACTTGAATCATTTTTTTAATCATACGTCATATGAATTAGATATGACAGGTATAGTAGTTATGTACAAGAACCGAAATGATAAATGATTGATTTGAAGAAAATTAATGAACAATTTATTTACTTGAAGTAATAGAAAACAGGCCCAACGTTTTTTTTTTTTTAATTATTCAACGATTATCTATAATCTCTGTTACAATCCTCTAATATTCCGTACAATGTTTATAATAAAACTCTACATCCAATGTTGTTTCTTCCAAATAAATTTTGCAGCCCCCCAAATTTCAAAAAAAAAAAAAAGAGAAAAAGCTCTCTATTATTTCAAAAATTTATATTGTTAGTTGAATATTAAAGCAATATATATTTTTTCTCTCGTTTCAAACTAAAATAAATTTCTATATTTTTTTTGTTACATTGTTTCTTCATAATTCTCAGTATATATGGTAGGTGTTGATGCTACTTGGCGTCTTAGATATGTCCAGTTTTAAACTTAATAACTTATCTGTTTAATATGCAGTGACAACAGTTGTGGCTACTACATACATCATATTTGTTTAAAAATATTCTTTTCCTTGTATTTATGCTGTTTATTATAATTTTTTTGTTTAATATTCTTTATAGTTTAACTTTTTTTTTTCTTTTTTTTTTAAATAGTACTACGTTTGTTTAGAACGTACGTATTCGTTCTATCGTGCTGTGCATTACAATAATTTGCTGGTCGTTAGATTATAAATTTATGGTTTTTTTTTTTCTAGTAAAGCCAGAGGTAAGTTAATTTTCTCTTGGGGCCTGTTTCTGTTCTGTATTTCATGCAGAGTATATGGTATTTTTTCTTGTTTATTTTCTAGTAAATGATCTAGTTTTTACCTGAATAGTTTAATTATGTAAAGCTGTTAGAGATGGTCCATAAAATTCACAGCATTCGTTAAATCCATTCCAATGGTTTCATCGAATTTATCTGTTTATTCAGAAAATTATAAATATGCCAGATAAATGATTCCATAACACGTGTGATTTTTTTTTTTTTAAATATTAATTTTATGGACACAACGATAATTCTCATTTTACTGGACAACAAAGTATTCGAGTTGTACCATTGAACATTGTACAATTTTTTTAAATTAATTCGCATTGGAAAAATATCAATTGAATTTAATAAAAGGTTATTCAAATTTTTTTTTTTTTTTTTTTCATTCATCATTTACCATTAATTTCTTCGTCTTTATCAATAAGAAAATGTACTTTTTACTAATTTTTAAACAACTAGAGGAGACATATATTCTTTTCAATATATCAAACTTCATTTCTTCCTTATGAAAAATAACAATTTCTTTTTATACTTTTTAGTTCGATAAAAAAGTGAAATTTTTTTCTTTTTTTTCTTTGCCTAAAAGATTGCACTTTGTGATTTCATATTATAAAGTCGAGTCATACAATCTGACTATCAAATGTTGTTTAATTTTTTTTTCATTTCATAATTTATTTTTCCATTAACATTGGAAATATTTCGTTTAAAATTGGCAAATAATGAGGGTAATAACATGAGTCAGAAAATAATGAAATTTTCACTCATGTTATCACTTCATAATCTTCACTTTTTTTCTTTGTTATTTATAATTATGAAAAAACGAGGGCCACAAATGGTGCCAGGCACTATTTTATTTTCAATACCTGTGTACTCCAATAGGATACATTAAATTACATTTATTCAATATTTTCATTCCTCCAAGTCATTTATTTGAGAGAATGCCAACGCAGAATTTTTCCCTATTCCTTCGTGAAATTTTCACCTCCAATTTCTGATGTATAACACACGCTTATTGATTATTTCAATGAAAACCTGCGAGCCATACTCTCAATGATGAAAAATTTTCTCTAGGATAAAGACCACCTGATTATTCTCCATAATTATTTGTTTTTTTGTTATAATTTCTTCATATCAAATGTGCAAAATACTTGTGGAAAATGTATTCATATGTATGAATATAATATATACATACATACATTAAATTTATATGCGATTTCGTGAGTGTGTATACTAATTTTTACGTAATTCATTTCTTTTATTTTATTCGATTTAATAAATCAACGCTACTTAAACATATGTCCTATCTAACTAATCATTAAATTTCTTCACCTCATAATTTAAATATATTAAATTATCAATCTGATTCTCACACAACACTGTGTATATTTTTTTTGTTTTTCCTTGTTTCATACATCAATCAACATTATTTTATCCTCAAATTTATTGATTTTATTTCATTGTGCCAGCAGTCATATACCGTCAATTAACTAACCCGTAGGAAAGAGGGGAAAAAAAAAAAATGTCAATAAAATAAAAGAAATTCAAACGAAAAATTAAAAAAAAAATAAAACATTGGATAAACACTCAAAATGCATGCTTATAATTATTGCAATAAAAAAAAAGAAAAAAAATCGATGAATCAATCGCACATTTAGTTATTATGTTTAATTCATTACTGAGATCGACAGCTATTAATTGTCTGTAACAGTTTTCATCAAATCGGTGCATAAGTACCGAATTGTTAAGACATTATTGATAAATTAAAATTA
The DNA here is from genome assembly GCA_035578325.1 of Coelinius sp. EB29. Taxonomy (NCBI): domain Eukaryota; kingdom Metazoa; phylum Arthropoda; class Insecta; order Hymenoptera; family Braconidae; genus Coelinius; species Coelinius sp. EB29. Next base: position 815,138 of record JAOZGT010000005.1, on the reverse strand, counting down.
CACGATTAGGTTAAAAAAAAATTATAATAATTAATAATGAAGGGATCATAGATGTAAAAATAAAGCTGTGACAGTTGAAAAATGAACTTCCAAGAGAAATTTACCAATAAAAAAAAAACTTCCACTTTTGGTTTTACAACAAATAAAAAAATTAAAAAAAAAAAAAAATTTCTTATTATTTTTAACCGTCTGGATGCACTCAACTAGTTACTAATTTTCCATTTCATTATTTTCTTTCAGTACTGATAATTTCTCTGACTAGATCAATTACTCGTGGAAGTTGAACCAAATAATAAAAAAAAAAAAAAAAAAAAAAAATAGGAAGAAAAAAAAGGATTAAAAATAAATGTCACACAAAATTGCAATGAGGTAAAGTTATTATCAACGGATTATGCTGCTGATGGACTACCACACGAAAAAAATATAACAGTTATAATCCCCCAAAACCCTCATATTCTGATCTTTGAAAACCCCTTCCACAATCTCCTGTGGTCTCTCTCAATAATATATATATTTAAATGTATATATAATAATTTCTCATAGTTTTTCGGCATTACGTCACGTCAACAAGATTATCACTACCTTAAAAAAAAAAAAAAAAAAAATGGCTACCCTCCAATCTCCACCCAAAACTTCAATTGCACCTTAAAAACCTCAGAAAAGAAAAAAAAAACACGAATCGAGTGGAATTTCTATGCAATTAGTATTAGAATGAGTGTACCATACCGACAAAACCATTACGAACTTTATCTCGACATATATACAAAAAACACTTCTTATAATACACATGAAAATATATATATAGTATATATATACTTTATGTAATATGTCAACATTATGGCACCGCAATTATCATCATTAGAGTTTTCAGACGACCAAAAAACCATTCCCCTGATCACTTTTACCCCCTCTCCCCTATTGCGAATTAATGAACGAAGAGTAACAGATTGTTAATCCGCCAGGATATTGCAGTTATTTACCCTTAAAAAACGTCAAAGCTCTTTCAATTATTTCAGAAAGTACATCAAGTATTTATTTAACATTAACTGTAATTAATCCTCGATGAATAATGGCTGAAAAGAGTCCTCAGAGCATTTGTGAGGCAATTTGGATATTTTATTTGAGTCTATAAATTTTATAAACTCACGTAATAATGTTCTCTTTTTTATTAATATTTAATTAGCCATTGTATGACGAAGTGGAGTAGGACCAGTAGGGCCTCAAAAATGGCCGGCATTAGGTGGCCCATCCCTCAGTAATCCTCGAACGTTTCATCAATGGTCCATTCTCATAGTCTGATCCACTTCCACCACCATTACCACCACCATGACTCGTTCTCATATCAACATTACCAGAATTACTTGGTGATGGTAAATTTGTTGGTGTTATACTGCCTGAATGTGGTGGTGGATTACTCGTTGGTCTGCTTGATACGAGATTTAGAGTTTGGGGTACTGTGTGAGTAACGTGATGCTGTTGTGGTGGTCCTGTTGTTGTTACTGATCCTACTGTTAAATTTGTATGATGCAAACTACTTGGACCACCTGTACCACCTGGATTACTGCTGTGTGGATCTCGTGGTGGACTTATTGGCTCACTCTTTATTTTTACGGGAAGGGGAGACGTTGATGGTGGTGGTGTGCTACTGGACACGGCTAAGTGAGGAAGGCTACTGTAAACATACAGTGAGAATTTTTTTTTTTTTTTTTTTTTAAGTACTTTTTACCTTCTTGTTTCCCCCCTTTTATGAGTGAATGGGCATCTTTGTTTTTATGGAATTTTTGAGAATATTCGAGTTTTTTCATGGGATTTTTTTTTTTTTAATGAGGCGGAACATGACTGAAGTGAAGCCTGACGAAGAATTTTTATTGATTTGAGTGAAATTTTTTAAAATTAAATGAATTTTGAAATTGTGTGAATTTCATGTACAATTAAATATCAAGTTATCTCGTTTATTATTGATACCAGAAAAAAATGTTAAGAGACATTTTTTCTAGGAAATTTTCTGATCTACAAAAAAGATAATTTGACATTTTTCCCTGAAGCTACTCGTTTTCGAGATAAATGTATAATGAGTGAAAATGAAAAAAAAAAAAAAAAAATGGAGAAATATGATCAAGATGATAAATTACCTGATACTTGACATGGTGGCTGCTGAATACATTGACAAGTCATCAACGTACCTCTGATGTGACCACGTGAGACTACCAAGATCAGAGGAATAATCTGATGATCCAAAACTCGAATAGCCACCAGCAACTGATGGAGTTTGTAGTGCAACAACTGGTGTATTAAGTGAAGTCTGTGTATGGCCTCCCTGGACAATAAAAAATCATTGACTCGATTAAATCATCACCATTGTAATTCTACCATGATATAAAATCATTTGAGAGTTAATGATTGATAGTATGAAAATATTATGAAACTCGAAACAATGATGAAAAATTAACTCACAGATAAAAATCTTACATCGTAACTCGTATCTTCAGAGAGTGGTTGTGATAGTGGAGTGGGTATGACGACTCGTAAATTAGCTCTGTGTGGATGAGGAGGTGGAGGTGGTTGGGGTGAATGACGGGACGGATTTGCACCCTTATTACCACCACCAACTACAAGTGCTGGCGATGGCCCTGGGGATGGTGAACCACCCAGGGGTGAGGCTGATGGTGGATAGCCATTACTCATTTCTAGCATACCACCTGGTGGATAAACTGTTTAGAAACAGGGAAAAAATATATATTATACACTTTTCTCTACACGATAATCAATATACTAGAGTTTAACAAGTTGATAAATATTTCGTTTTTTTTTTTTTTTTTCTCTTCACCTGAATCAGTTTCAGACGATGATGGCCTAGGTGAGATACTAGTATGCGCCATTTGTGGACTAGAACCAAGTAGGGATTCCCCATAAGTATTTACTGGCACAGTGACTGGCAGCGTGTAGTTGGATTGTCCCATACCCTGTTGAATATCCAATAAAAATGAAATTAAATGATGAGTCAATTTAGCTCCTAGCTTTTCGAGAAATATCTCTGGGTCCAAGAGAGATATCAAAATTTTTGTTGATACCTTTTTTGTACATCTTCTTGTTCTCTACAAAAAAGGTTTCTAAAGATATTTTGATATTTCCCCTAGATTTCAAGATATCCCTCAAAAACTGGATTAAAAATTAAACTGATAATCCTGTTTGGTTTAATAGATAATAAATCACTGGCCCAATGATACAGATAAAAAATAGTTACCCTAGTCCCATTGTGCTGATTTCTCTGCATCATCATTTGAAATTCCTCATCAATCTTTGTATACTTGGCTTCAGTCCTCGGTGTAAGATTGTATTCATTAGCATCAGGCTCCGGACTCTCCGGTGACATTGCACCCTTATGCTCCTTCTTGTTGAGCGCCTGCAAGTGTCAGCAGACAGGTTCACGTGACCAAACCGCCCGAGGGCACTCAACTATCACTTAATGTGCATTATAATACTATCGAAATTTGTACTATCTTGGCCATTGACGATAATTTAACAATCATTATTTAACGTGAAAGGAATCCGACGGCAAATAATCACTCGATTATTATCAATAAAAATAAACAAGTGTTTAAATATTAATATTGACCAATGGATAAATTCACTCACCTCGATTATATTCTTATTGGTGAGTGACTCGTGTGGTTCGTTGTACTCAGTGTACTTGAGTAGTACTTTGTCCATATCTGTGCTAGCATATTGATAGAGTTTGTTACTAGAACTGAATATTATCAGTGCAATTTCACAGTCACAGAGAACTGATAGCTCATAAGCCTTCTTCATAACACCAAATTTACGCTTGTTGAATGTCACCTGTTTGGGTAAGATTGTATTTCAATTAATTTACAACTTTCTAAAAATGTTACTTTTCTTCTCTTTCTGCTAGATTTAAATACCTGACGATTCCGCTCGTCTGTGATACGAGAGATTTGTATCTTCTTTCTACCCATCGTTGATGTTTTTTTTTAACCAGTAAGTGTGATTTTAAATATCCGGATGGAATGTTAAAAACACTGAAACATAAAATATTACATAATCATTATTAAAAAAATACTAATTAAATTGGTTTTTTTTTTTTTCTTTTGGAATAAATAAAATTTAAATGAAATCAGTATTTGTAAAATTCCGTACAAGCATGTACGGAGAATAAAATTATCTGTCTTTTCTTGGGTCTCAATGTATTGGTTATGATAACTATACACATGATAATTCCATCTCATTTTATCATCAACAACTCAACATTTCTCCACTCTCTCATTATAATATTTCTATTTTATTTTCTTTATCCACTTTCTCATGATACAATTCGATTGGATGCATTTTATCATGGTTATAGAATTAATCAGAGTCGATTAAACTGGCATTTTAGTACATAATTATGATGAAATAAAAAATAATTAAATATAAATAAATAATAGTAATAATAATAAAGACGTATTACGTTGTGAAAAATAATAAAATAAAAAAAAAAATAAAAATGTTGTAAATCCAACTAATTAATATGCGTTTATAACGAATGGTGGAAAATCCTCTTAACATGCAGTAATGAGCCATTAACGCAACATTTTAATTCTCCAGTGATACTGAGTTATCGACATACATCTCGTTAACACATCACGCACATGACCATATACCGATGCAATGCCCAAAGTAAACCAACACTCTGGCTGTTAAAATACTGATACGAGGTGACTAAAAGGTACTGTCGAGTTACTTGTTATCGCAAACATTTGAAAACTAGAAAATAATAAAAATAATGAAAAAAAAAAAAAAAAAAAAAGAGAGGAATAATAACAGTGGAGAATAGAAAAACCGAGCGTATCGACTTTTAATTCAGCCACGGGTGGCTGGGCTCTCTCTCTCTCTCTCACTCGCGGCGTGTGCGCGTCTTATCGACGTTTTTCCCGGCACGTTGCCATACTCTCCTTTCCACAAAAAAAAACATGCAATTTTTTCTTTTTTCTACAATTTTTTTTCCTCTCTTTTCACTCATTCTCATCTCGATTTCTTTTAGTTTTAGTTGGGATAAATTAGAACGAGATGCATTTGTTGCATGAAAAAATGTCTATTAAATTATGTCAATTACTGTAATTTACCCTGAATTATTAAAAAAAAAAAAGTTGCAATTAATGAATTCAGTCAATTGTATTAATCAACCCAGTGTTTATATTGAATAACTCTGAATCTAATGGAAATAATGAAATTTTCATAAGATACTTTTTTGTAGATCTCTATTTTATCTACAAAAAACATATCTACAAAATTTTTCCAATTATCCCTAGATTTTGAGATAAACCTTGAAAACCATTAATCAGATAAAATTAAAATCAAAAAATCCCCAGGTAATGAATTTCCCAATCAACAAATATTCAAAGACCGTGTATTACACACGTTCACCTATCGATACAAATCTCCCATGTCAACTCATTAACGATAGTACGCCCAGATAGCCATCAGCATACTCATCCTAATAAATAGACATTAAATTCTCAAACTAAATTCCAAAGAAAAAAAAAAAAAAAAAAAAAGAAAGAAATAGAAATGAAAAAAAGACAAAGTGAAGGAGTTTATAGGCAAAAGGTAATGCTCGGTTGGTTTCTCCTTATGGGGCGCATCATTCTGAAAGAGAGGGAGGGGATGTAGATATAACCCCGAAGTAATCGATCCAACTGACCACAGCTCGTACGTTATCCACTTCGCTCGGTTTCGCGCTTTTGAATGGTCGATGGCTGATCATTCACCCCGTGGTGAAGAGGTAGGGTCATAGAAAACAAAACAACTGTGCTTGACACATTCACCCATTATTCATTAGCATAATTTCTTTTTTTTTTCTCCCCCCCCCCCCCCCCTCATGTTTTGTTTAAACAGTTTAACTGATTATGGACCTCGGAAATCGGTTGTGTTTGGCTTCGATCGTCAGAGGGGGAGTTTTAGCCCCCCCCCCATGCGACCCAAATATCACCCTCCCTCACACACTCTCAAACCATCACGGCATGTGGCCTCTCGGGTAGTTTTCAAACCACTCGTGTACATACATCGATCTGATATTAGCGTGACGGCCTAAAAATCACCGAAATTGTTACGAAGGTCGTGGGAAATTCCAGGCTTTTTAAAACTATTTTTTTTTTTTTTTCATTTGAATTTTTTTCAAATTATTGAAATTAAAAGAATTGATCGATTGAAGAAATCAATTTAATTTAATTATTGTATTTTATTTACTTGAAGGTAAAAAAAAATAATTGTGTGGGAAAAAAAAAATATTATTTATGATAGAATGTATAAAATAAAGTCAAGAATTCTAAATTTATCTCGTAGAGTTTAATTTTGCAAGAACAAGTGTACAAATCCGTCGTACGGGGGGGTAATGTTAGAAAGAGACTGAGGGGAAAACTCGGTAGTGTCACTACCGATCGAATTTGGTTTATTATACAAGAGCAAACGTGGTGGGTGGGTTCACCGACCACAGTGACGTACACTTCCGGTCTAACATTGGCTCCTCTTCTTAAACAAAAAAAAAATATTCACCAATAATCCTCAAAAGTCCATTCATAACAATCCAAATAAATCGATAATTATCGATTAAAAAAAAAAAAACATGAAAGAAAAAACTAAAGTTTAAGTTTATATCCATCCAGGATAGGGTTAATGTTCTCCAGACAGTTGGAGACAATATTTCCTCCCTCAAATTCAAAACTTTGTGAAAGTCACTAGCGAACAATTACTCAACCATTTGAAACTTTACATCTCAATTTTCCCTCGACTCTGTAATTACAATTTTTTTCCCCCTCCAATCCAAGTTCACTAAAATTGCTCAATCTAACCCTTTTGAAGAAAAAAAAAACAACTGGAGACAAGAGAAAAAAAAAATTGCAACTTACCAAATTTAAAATCACCGTCACGCATAAGTGTACCCCCTCACCCCCCCCAAAAAAAATAATTAATACACTCGAGCACACGTAATTCACTGTTCCAGTTCTTCCAACATCACCGCATCCTTCCTCATGAAAATTTCCCGCTCTTAGTCACCAAAAAATAAATAGAAAAATGGACTAGACGTGGACTAGAAAAAACCCCTGAATTCCATTATCTCAAAGTCAGCTGTACGAAAATACAAAGTCACGTGTTTCTATCTTAAAAACAACTCACACATATTTATTTAAAAAATATATATATATATATATATAACACACGTCCCCAAGAAATCACAAAGAGTATAAAAAAAAAAATGTTTCCACTGTCTCTGGAATTCCCCAAGAATTTGAAAAAAGAAAATTTTCTTATCGTCAAAGTGATGAAGCCCCCAGTGTTATCCACTTCACGGTCTCTCCAACACTGTCTCAGTCAATCTCTCCACAGTCCAAGATATTTTTTACCCCCCAGAGGGAGTTAGTTATATTCAAATCTCTCGAAATCCCTCTCAATCCAGATACCGTATATTTTTCTTCAAATGTTATCTCAATTCTTCACTTCACCAAAACTTCAATAAACATTAACTATTCAATAAAATAAAAATAAATAATCCATTACACCATCATCACCTGTGGCGAGTATTTTATTTTTTCATTAAGCACGTATAATCACTAAAACTGAATTTTTAAAAAAATTAAAAATAAATGATAAATTGTCTGAAAAATACTGCGTTCTTGATATTTTTAGTGATTAAATTTAATAGTTTTACAACGTGCGTGTGGCTCAATGCAAGAGAGGAGAGCCAGCGGCCGGCCGTCGTGTACCAGTCCCGACGACTCGCTGCCTCTTTCAAACCAGTGCTTTTCGGCAACTCGAAAACACATACACATACAGTCATGAATAACGTATACATGTTACTAACACACCAAGCAGTTAGGTTTGGGGGGGAAAAGCTTACGAGGCCGCGCCGTTGTCTCTCATTGGTCGATAAACCGACTTACGTCAGTAGTTACTCGGCCAATCAGAGCCACCAAGTACCAGCTCAACGTCTGTTTTGCCTCCGCGAGTGCGCGATACATCAACGCTCTTTCTCTCTACCCACACATTTTTATAGTTGGGCGCTTTTTTTTTTTTTTTTTATCTCTCTTCGCTTCTCTGGGTCGTCTCCCTTCTTCACCTATTCGTTTTCACCCTCTGGGAGAGAAACTGTATGTGACGCGGTCATGTTGATGCGAAAGGGAGGAGGAAATATGAGGGCTTTCTTCGCGGGAATCGAATATACAATTTTTTTTTTTTTTTATTTTCACTTCTGCATCCTCTTGAGATTCAAAACCCTGTCAGCTGGGCTCGTTGCATCATACGGTTCTTCAATTAGATTTTCATTTGATTTTTTTTTTTTTTTTTTTTCGGTATTTAATAATCTCTCGTAAAGTATAGAATTGTCTATTTGAAATTAAAATTATAATCAACTTTTTTCGAGTTGTTTTTTGGGAATAATCACGGTATTGAGAGGAGATGGAGAAATTTTCATAGAGACCTTTTTTCAAGCTCTTGATTTTCTCTACAAAAGAAGTCTCTATAAAAATCCTGTCATCTCCTTTGAATTCTTAAATATTCACAAAAAAACCATTTTTTTATATAAAATTGAGTTTACCCGAACAATTCAGTTTTTCATATATCCTTAAATTTTGAATTATCTCGGTAAATAGTAATTTTAGAGGAAAATGTCAAGAGACATTTTTTATTGAAAATTTCATAAGCTATAAAAAAGATCTTCTGACATTTTCCTCTAAAATCACTCTTTAACGAGATAAATTAGAAATTGAGAATAATCTCGGATTGAATTCAAATATAATTAATTTTTATCCTCATCTTCTTTTTATTAAAAGTCTCAGAAACATGTCCGACGGAAAAATTAAGAGAAATTGAGAATATAAAGATAAAATATATCTTATAACGATGTACCTTCCATCGAACGGGTGGCTCAGTGATACTAGTCGGCGTGTAGACAGACTGATCTATCGAGCCAAAGGTACCCCTAGCCAATTCTTCATTTCACCTTGTTAAACTCTCATTAGGATCGAATATCATCGTCTAATGATTACCACCCCTCCCCCCAATCCAATTGATTAATTAATCACAACTCCTAGGATAGCGCATTGTATCACTTGTTTTTTTATTAAATTAATCACAAAACGAACGGTCGATTTCAATCCATCACTTAAACCGGAAATTTGTTTTTAATTTTACATTTCTACCAACCGACATTGATGAAATTTCGTCGGACAGTTAATAAAAATCGTTAACTAGACTTGACGGAATTCGGTCATCTATTTGGTTAAAGTGGGATTGGACCAGTAGACGATAGGTGACAACTGATACCGTTATAATAATATTTTCATGAAATTTTAAGTATCGATCAATTTTTACAGGTTACTATGTCGAATGATTATCTCTAATGATTTTCATATTAATTTTGATTTAATTATTTTTGTGAAAATTGTATAAATAATGAAAATAGATTTATGGGAAAAATTTATTGACACCTCGAGTGTGAATATTTCCAGAAATTAATTCATTATTCAATTCCAGTGTCACTCACAATCAATCTGCTGGATATTGTCCAGTTTATATTTGAATAATCAACTGATTTTTTCCACATTTTAGGTGAAAAAAAAAAAAAAATTCATTGAATATTTTTAAAATTCAAATTCATGCGTTCATAAAAAATTTTGTCACTCTCTTTGAGTCAATGGGATATACCATTAAATTTGTAAATTGAATTTGCATGTGATTCCAACATAATTGGATGAAGAATTTATTAAGAGTTGGCCGCATATAGTGACAAGTTTAATGATTGAGTGGTTGGAATTATTTTGAGATATGGAGAATTGTTTAATTTGATTTTAAAATTGAAAATCTCAGCATCTGACATTTATTCCAGTTTAATAAAATAATCTGTTTTTTTTTTTTTATTTTTGAAAATAATGAAAAAATTAGGCTGAATTTAAAATTCAGCATCCATATAATTATCCGAATAATTGATCGACATTTAACAGGATTTACGGGCGAAAATAAAAAATCTTGATGAATTATGAGAAAACGTGAAAACAAAAATGGGAATGGAGAAACAAAAAATATATATTCATAATTTATTCGGTGATATAGTGTTGCATAGAATTTAGTTGTTGAGGAGTGAATGCCAGTCTCTCTCAACTTCATTATGTCATTTACTTTGTGATATTATGAAATGGATAGACAGGTAAATGCTTACGAAACTACTTTATACGAGCCCATATTCAGTATACACAACGATAATCATAACAATTGATGCTACATTATTGAGAATTAATTGATTAGATGAAATACTGGAAAATTATCATATATTATTGTATTTTTTTCAATTTAGAAATCAGCAGTGAGTTGGTTAAACATTTTTTGATGGATATCTTGAAATCTATGGGAGATGGAGACATTTTTATAAGGACCTTTTTTGTACCTCTCATTTTACTCTACAAAAAAGGTCTCTACAGAAATTTCGCTATTTCCCTTAGATTCTGAGATATTCATCGAAAAGCCAGGATGAAATTTAAAAATGAAATTTTTAAAATTATCCATTTTTAAAAAGAGATTCTCTCAAATTGTAAATACATATCCCGAGAAAATAATATCTCTCAAAATTTAAAAAAAAATAATAAAAAAAAAAAAAAAAAAAACTTTTGTTAACAAATTAAATTATCACAGAGATGTTAAATATCTGATGTCAATTTGAATTAAAATTCCACAGTTGGACTATTGATTTTCTCACCCTGAATTCATCATGAAAATTGCAGAAAGTCCATTTTCATTATCAAATAATGTTGGTTAACCGCGTGACCCAGTCAATCAAACCCCCAAACATGAAAATAGAATTCGTAACCTGGGCTATCGGACGGTGAAGAATGATCGACGTGAGTTGAAATTGGACTGGAGAGCTGAAAGATTTGGATCTATATTATCCGGAATAGAATTTCTCCGTGTGGGTGATAATATGACAGAGATAGTGAATATCCACTGGATTGAGATATTCAGAGTGCAGTATCATGACTCGAGAGGATGAAAATGCCAAGATCCTTAAATCGTCGATATATCGATCCGTCGGGTTTTGGGTACCATTAGTTGAATGTAAATAATTAAACGTCAATGCCTGGATAAACTCGAGTATTCAATCAGTACTGGAGTAACATTCACAAAAGTGTCGATGGACATTAAATTTTTCAATATAACTCAAATATTCATATAAAGTACTTGACAAAATTCTCTGTTAATGGTTATAATTCAACTGAATCAAATTATTGACATTAATATCATAATTTTCATTTGATGATTGAAAACTAAATTTGGAAATGGATAAAATCACTGATAATTTATTTTAAAAAAAATATATATCAATGAGATTGATCAGAAATAGAAGATTTTAAGATGATTAAATTTCACGTCTAATCATATGAATTTTTAATGAACATGTCGAGGACAAATCGAAATGTTGGTTTATATTCATGTTGAGGAGGTCTCTCGGGTGTATCGACCTCATGGCGTTTGTCTCTCGTGTGAGCCCCCAACATCCGCAGTCAAACTGCCGACATGTGATACAAGAGGAGATGCAGGGATGAACCCCCCCCCCCCCCCCTCTGGTTTTGGAACGTGCGTACCCAAGAGGGTGAGCCATGGAGGAAACGACGTCTTGACCTAAACGAAAATACCAGGTGGCGACCGATCCTCGTGTTTTTCATCATTTACGCGAGTGCCACGGACTAACACGAATACTCTTTTTTTTTTTTTTCCCCCCTTTCTTTCTTCATTTCTTTACTCTCTCTCTGTGTCGTGCCGCCGGATTTCCGCTCACCCTGTCTCTTCTACGGGGAGACTGAGGGAGATGAGGATATCAGACGAAGGAAGTATTTAAATGCCCTAAAAAAGTGCCTTTTAAACCCTATGATTTTTTAGTTTATATATTCATTCTTAATCTTTTAATGTATATTTTCATAATTTTTTTTTTTCCTCATTTCTAACTAAAAATTAAATTTTATTTTTCATTTGATAAAATATAAATTTTTAAATTTCTAAATGTAATGGTAATTTTTACAAATTTCCAAATTTCATTTGGTCAGAGAGAGTTTTACGATGAAAAAATCAAGCAAGTAGGCGTTTTCTTTGTTGGGCGGAGTTTAATGTACCACCAGGGCCATGACTAAGCAATGAAATATGCACTTTTGCGCACTTGGCACGAGTTCAGAAAAAAAAAATGAAGAGAGAGAAAAAAAAAAAGGACACGGCGCATTTAGAGGAAAGGTTAGAACGCTTCGGAAATCGCTGGTCCGTATCAAAGGGGGGCAGTAACACAAGCATCCAAATATGTATGACAATAAAATAAAAATAAATTATTATCTCTTTTAAAATATTTCATTTACAGAATTTCCTGGTGCTGCAAATGAATAGCCAGATTTTACTGAATAAACATCAGACGTGTGACGATAATCATGACAATGGTGTTTCATTCAGTATTAAAACTCGTTTGTTGAGCTCACACAATAGTTTGATACAGACTCCAGTTATCCAGTAAAATTCTCCAGTACAGTGTTAATAATATCAACAGCATATTGAGAAAATTTATTCATAATAATAAGCAACAACCCAGTGAATTAACCAATGGACATAACTGGCATACTCAATGGGTTTTGTCATCCATAAAGCAATACACAACGCCAAAACTTTGGTCGATATATTTTTGTCATTAGGACAAAAACACAATTGGCAGGGCTTGGTTAAAAAAGTTTTTTCCAACTGTCGCAACCTCGACACACTCATTCACCATGTGGCCAATCAAAATAATATATTAAATTCAAATGACTTTGGAGATATGAAAAATTGTGGACATTTGGGAAATCTCGGTGTCAAATGTAATTTATGAAGAATACCGTTGACAATATATACCTCATGAGGTTTTCAACTCCATTGAGGAATATTGATTGTTAAAAGAGAAAGAGAGAGAGAGAGAGATGTATGAACACGTGATGGACGTGACCATGATTTGGCCGGGTATTTTGCAATGATAGCATTGGAGATGATGCTGACAGGTCACGGATCATTAGGATTGTGCAGAAAGGTTTGACGTAGACAATGATGGAATTGAACAAAGATGATGATGACGTAGATAAAGACAAGGTTTGGATAATATATTGAGAGACTCACAATAACTCAGATGTCATTCTGCTAATCACAATTCACTTGAGAAAGCTCATTGAACATTGAAATATTGAGAAACGTTTTGATTGAGCTCAGTAAACGCACTAAACATCGTCAAGTTGAACTATGAGTGACGAAGGAAAAAGGGGGCCAAAGGAGATGATCTTCACCCGATGGTGAGGTGCGTAACTGGGGTGGTGCTACGGGAGTGAAACGAGGGGGTTACAATTTTAGCGTTGTGTAGCTCATCACAAGTTAAATCCAAGTCAGTGTGTATAGAGTGGTGGTTGTTGGCCAGTGGAGTATTAACAAACCCGAGTAAAAGATACCAAAAATAATTTTCGGCGGTGAAGAAATAAATCGGGGAAGCTAACCCGTCGGGGTTATACTCGCATTCGGCACTCGAGGGAGGTACAGAAGAAGATGAAGAAGTGACTGTGTGCGCGATTGTGAATTTTCATTTGAGTTTATTTTATTTTTTCCCTTTTCTTTTGGTGATTAATAACAACAAAAGTGAATGATTTAATATTATCATTCTTGTGACAAAGATAACATCGAGTACAATTGGAATATTATCAGTGTAATATCACAGAGTGTGTTGTTAGATGAAATAGAGTCAGTATTTGAGATAAATTATTATTAAAAATAATTTTCAAGTTATGAATAGTGGTTGGTACAAGGTAGCAATGGGGTATTCGCATACGATATCAAGCGAATAGTAGTTAGCAATGAAAAGAGCAGCTGCCTGCCTCTGGTAGGACTTACCTCCGCTGTTTTTAGAACTTCACTCCCAGAAGTGCGCAGCCTGTGCCGAGCCAAAACCAAAATACCACACCGATACGCTTTTTCCCCAACACAACATCCCCCTTCCCCCCGCCCCCCAACCCCTCTCTTCACCCATCAAAATCCAACAAATGCTCAAGCTTCCTCAGGCTGTAGCTCGTAATGCTCTCATCAGCGCTCCCCCAGCACTCACACACACTAATCTCCGCCTATAGTTGCTCATACCCAAAGACGAGGCGATCCAACAGCAAGACGAAGGCGGAGATGGAAAATTGTAGGACAGATAATTCACCGATATGCTACTTGAATTTTTTTTCCACAGCTTTGTGCCAAAATTGGCCATGTGAAGCACTTGAGCATCACAATTATCTTCATCTATACTCCAAAATGTAATTTTTACAATTAAGATCATCAAGTTTGCTGAAAACACAACGTCGGAAACTGTCACATTTGTACAGAATTTTCCATCTCTGGTTAAATAAAAAATGACAAAAGTACAGGTTTGGAGTACAACTAGTGGTTTAATATATCTTCGAGTATTGGTGAGGTCAAACACCGATGATTATATACGTTTATCACATGGATGAATTGTGTGATGGTTCATGGGTAATGTGAAGCCCTCTCTCTCATGATATATGTCACAGTTGGAGAAGGAAAATGGCATATTGTTAGAGTCCAAATGCACATGATAATTTGAAAATCGGGAGAATATGATTCTCATGTGGTATTCAACCGAATGGTCTTGTATAAATTAATCCGTGAGATGGAACAATGGATGGTGAATATCAGTCTAGCTAAAGTGACTTAATTGGATTGAAACTGATATCAGCCAGATTTTCCGACACAGAGTGTATATGTAATGCATATATATATACCAACTTTCCTCGAAAAATCTATAATACATTAACTGTGTATATGGGTACATTGATACCAAGTGCTGGAGAAGGATGTGATATAGTACAAACGAGGGATGAATAACATAATGGATCAGTGGAAGGATCATATATCCCGATGAATATTTAATTATTCTCAATCGTGATGCACTTTGCTCCGAATACTTGGAAGTGCTTTCAAACGGGTTACCAGAGAGACAACGTCTCAGGATGATGATTTGAAAATAGATGCAATTATTAATCCATCAAGTTATGGAGAAGCAATGGAGCATAATGATACGAAATAACTCGGATTTCAATCTCATGACATGAAAGTGTCAGAATCTATCTTTCGAAGAGGTATAAAATTGTCACAGGTAGGTTTTTTTTTGGTAGAATATTCATCTCAAATGTTCATCAATATCATCAGTTGATCCAATAAATCCTCAATACAATCATTCTTCATCAAATTATTGATATCTTCAAGTTACTTTTCAAGAAAAGAGGAAAAGTAAAAACAACATGGTTGACTCTGGAATCGGCACGTGCCACTCGATAAATCTGTCGGCAGCTGACGGCGTACCGTTGCCGGCTGTTGCTGTGTTGCTCCCAGTCTCATTTTCAACCCAAGAACCAAATCTAATGGTATACATGAGTATTGGATTGCTGAGACAGTACAGCCCAGGAGGGCCAATGTCCCCAGCCACGAAATCTAATCATCAATTTTCCTTATACAGGAGGCAATTTTGGTGATGATGCTACATGGTATTCAGCCTCAAAGGACAATATTCCCTGGATAAACACCAATTGTCATTTTAGTAACAGATAATCAGACTGATTATCAGAACTCAAATCAATAATCTAAATATTCAACAACTCTGAATGACGTTCATCTGTTCTATTTTTTCACCTCTCTGTTGATTAACAAACTACTGGGTCAATTTTATCACCAATTTCAATGAATTTTATTCTTTGCAAAGTGTGAAAGGGTCATACAGTGACACATTATTCTATCGACTCAACTTCAGATGTCATTCCAAAAATAAATCTTAACCAATATCTCCTTGCACCAGAATCCTTCACTCAAAAGTATAGGTGAAGCGAATTGTAAATTCTGATGACGTCTGATGCAACTGGAGAATGAGGATAGATTGAAATATGAACAGCGAGAGATGATGAATGATTATTTTATGAGAATTAAGTATCTCTGGTGAAGCGATTTTGAGGTAAGAAATATATAAAACATATAATAAACCCAATTTAGATGATACATAAATTTTATCCTAAAAATTATTTTCCAAATTTGTTTCAGCTAATCAAATAATCATCATACACCGATAAATAGCACTGGGTGAAGATTTTATCCGTTTTTATTGTATTTCTAAAGTGTCAATATAATGCATTGGCAAACTTTGGAGGAAAAAAAGAAAAAGAAAAAAGAAGTGGAATAGAAGGTGGGCAGAACAAAGGGGTCGAACAAGCGTAATTGAATAACTGATGCATATGATATAAAATAAAATTACTGAAAAATAAGAGAATCTCATTACGGTCAATTGACAAACAAAAGTTGAATAAATTCTGACGTAAAAATGAGCATCGACGAATTATTGGTAACTCAGTTGGCTACCGAGGTACACCGCGTGTCCTATGACACGGCGAAAGCCAAACCTAATCTAAATTTAGATAATCTGGGGGCCGAGTGCAAGCAAGACAGTACAACTTGAGGAGGAATTAGAGAGAGTTGGAGAAATCTTAAAGTTGGGGTGAGGCTTGAGCAGGAGCAGCCGCCAGAAAACCAGAGCACGTGCTCCCGGTGACGTGTGCCATATATCGTTTCATCCTCCTCACCCTCATGCTCCCCAACTTTATACACTGCCAAAACATCCAACACTCCCCTCTCTCTTCAGCATCGTTTCAACTCGAACCCTTTCTGGTAGCGCACAAGAGCTCTAAAAATCTATCAATTATCGTCGCAAGCTGCACAACTCATAGCCTCCAGACGCTCCAGCTTCCTGACGAGTGGGGGAGGAGGAGAATTTTTTTAAAAATTTCCCCTCTTTCTTATACTCCTGCACCTTGCGTTTATACTTTTACAAACGACTCCAGTTACTCGAGTGTTTTTCTTCTTTTTCTTATCACAAATCTCCTCGAGTGCTACTGACTCAATTTTTCTCCAGGATGGATTAAAATAAAATTATTATCATAATTTGATTTATATTGAATAATCAAATTATCCAACTAAAAAATTCATACTGTACAGATAATTTATTTCATTATAAACAATACAATTCCATGAAAAAATCGAAAGCAGATGGAGCAGATTTATGAATAATCAAATAAAAAAAAAAAAAACTCATGGAATTGTCTTATTAGTCCAACCTCGTGACCATTCACCCTCGTCTCAAGTTTCACATGGCCCCCAAGTAAAGATCTCCCGTGTGGTGATAATGCATTTGTGAGACCAGCAATATACCGTATTTCTACATACCCAAACAGACCCTTTTTCTCTCCCACGTGCTGTCTTATCCCCTGGACGTTCAGTATGTGAATGTGCCTCGGTAGGAGGCTGAAAAACACATGTTAAACTCACATTCCCCATTGGAGTATGTACGCGTGTGGCAAGATATACGAAAATATGTGATATTTATCCATTAATCATTGAAAAAAATTTTCTCCACAATAATTTACATTTAATGAGTAATACAACGAGATA
The DNA here is from genome assembly GCA_035578325.1 of Coelinius sp. EB29. Classification (NCBI taxonomy): domain Eukaryota; kingdom Metazoa; phylum Arthropoda; class Insecta; order Hymenoptera; family Braconidae; genus Coelinius; species Coelinius sp. EB29. The sequence goes on along the minus strand of JAOZGT010000005.1, from coordinate 797,609 downwards.
TATGATGTAATCGATGCCCAATTCAATACCATTTTCAGGTGCTTTACAACAGAATAATTGATGAAACTTATTTCTATTGAAGGTTTATCCTTCACTCCACGAGTCACATTGTTCATGAGGACTTTTGTTCAATTTATTATGTAAACAATAGATGTAATAAACACTCATTAATTATCAAAATTACTGAGGTAAATAATTTGTGGAAAAAATAGTGAGTGACTAATTGCTGTGGACACGTTTACCGAAAAAAAAAAAAATATATCAAATTACAAAAATACAATACTAGTGCCTCTACATTCACAAATTACTATACACAGTTACGTATATACAGTATACGTAATTATTTTGCCCTTATTTAAATCGATTATTCCCTGTCCTCCAAACACAATATAAATTATATGAAATATTATCAACCATAGTCTTACACAATTAATTATAATACCATTAAATCATGTTAAAATTATATAAATTTCTCAATCAAGAAAAAAATAATGATAATAAATTGAAATATCTCAAGCATTTTAATTTGTATTTGCCCAATCAAGTGTAATGCACGCAACATTCTCCACCATCAGCTTTATTATTGCACGCACATGACACATCCCCAAGCCCTATAAAGTGGTAAATAACGCCAGGGAGAAGAAGTGTAACAGAGAGAGAGGTGTACGGGTCACAGGCGCCGGGTTAACATCGACAATGTGTGCAGCCGTCGCCGGTGCGTATGAGCTTGAAATGTGACACCATCATCCTGTGTGCACGCGGACCGAGTCAGCCCAACGGCTGGGGATAAAATACAGGAGTGTTCAAGGCAAAAGAGAGAAGAGAAAAAAAAAAAAAAAAAAAGAATGCAAAACACCTAGTAATCTTGATGGACCCAGTGCCGAGGCTGCTGGGATTTGCGAGAAAGAGAAAAAAAAAAATATATAAGAAAGGGGGGGGGGGGGGTCACACACAGCACCCTTGTTTGGTGGAGGAGGGAGAGGAGACGCTGGCAGCTGTCGGGTGCGTACGGCGTCGAACCTTTTAAGGCGCGATCCACTGGACGCCCGGCGTCGCAGCCTCCTCCTACCCCTCCTACTTGTTCCTCCACAGCATCTTGCCCACACTCCCCTTTCCTCTTCCTCACACCGACGAACGACGCCGAGTGTCTACGAAAAATCAAACCCCGAGAGAGGGAGACAGAGACTATCGGACTAGATCCGAGCCAAACGGCTAAGGAAAACACTTATGTTTTCTTGATAATTTTTTTTTTTCTGGTTTGCCAGGGGGAATGAATGAAAAATAGGGTTTCGAAGGCAATTTAATTGTGCTGTTATGATTTTCTTTAGAAATGAGATTTATTCGGTTTTACTGAATTGTTGAGTTGTTAGAGAAATAAGTGGATTTAGGGTGAAATGTCAAGAGACATTTTTTGTAGAAAATTAAATTCTCTGTAAAAATTGTCTCTTGATATTTTTTCATAGAATCACTCATTGTTGAGATAATTTGATATTTAATTACAGATATTTTTTTAAAATTGAGAATTTCTTGATAAAAACTCGTAATCGGAATTTAATTGTAAAAGAAAAATAGCTTTTCGTGTAAAAGTGATCAAAAGGGAATTATACAAGAGTTAATAGGGGAATGTAGGAGCAACAGGCTACATCCACCCCCCCATTGAGGGTGCCGTGAGTGTGGTTTGGCGGGCTCCAGTGGGAAATAGAAGGGAATGCAATAGCCGATTTGCGGAGGGTATGGGTTGAGCCCATGTATTGATGGGTTTAGTGGCCTTTGATGCCTCTGTTTGATCATGACAGACTAATATACCCCTTATTGACTAATAACATCTCCATTATTTTGATACAATACAAAACATATCCCAGTATTCAGAGAGAGGTAAGTAACCCCATTCAATTGAAATTCTCTCAACTTGAATTAGAATCACGTGATATACTAAAAATGCAGTCTCGTGCGATTCCAACAATATTTCTAGACTACAAAATATATTTATACCGCCCTCTGTACGAAAATAATTCTTGTCACTATTTAAAAAAAAAAAAAAAAAAAAAACATCTATTCAATGATTTAACCAGGGGTATGATTGTGTGTGTATATAATACATTTTGTTGATCGAACAAGTGCCCTAGCGTTCATCAATATACACCTTTGATTGTGGTAAAGCCAAACAAATATATAGGTGTATTACTTCCTAGAGTCTAGACACCTAGGTCTCTACAAGAGGGGTATATTTATCGATTTCATTGAACTACACTGGGCTTTCTTCAGATCCCATAGCCCTCATTGATCAACCTAGATAGAAAAATATTTTTTTAATTCATAAAAATTTTATTTATTCATCAATTTATGTATTATATATTTTTTCTAGTAGAATAAATCCAGTTTTTTTTTTTTTTTTAATTCACCTATTCTCCTCTATCAATTAAAAATGTTTATCTTTAATGATGAAAAATATCTTTAAAATTCTTCAACAGACTTGCACTTGACTCGTCCTTGATATTGTAAATTCTCACAACTCCTTGATCACTTACATAATAACCCCTGGCATACAAAGTATTGAAAATAAGAGGGGGTGAGTATTAGTCAGGTTGGAAAATTCTCTCAACACATGTATGTGGGCCGGGGATCCGTAGGTAGTCCCCCCCCCCCCTTCCCCTCGCCGCAGCTATATCGAACGACCATATTCTACCCCAGAGATGCGAACAGGTGAAGGCGCAATACAGGTAAAAATTCTCAACCCTCGTAGTGGATAGGGGTAAATATCCAAGTGTTTGAATACATGTATAGAGTACCAGTGGATTAGGGTTGGTACCTTTGGCTCGTATATCTAGATGATCGTGCACGTCGTACAGGTAAAAGAAACGTTACTATGGAAACGACCATGGCCACCCTCAATCAATACACGATGGAGTGTTGGTGTTGGTTGAGTGACGCAGGCTAAAGTCCCCCACGTGGTCCAATTGCCACGTGCAGGACCTCTTCACTGAAATCGCCCCCCCCCCCCCCCCCTAATACTGTACAGGTATTTAATCTCTACGTGACTCAATTCTACTCTGTTGTTCATATATTTGATGCATTCAAATTTTTATTTTTTCAAAATTTCAATGGAGTACATCTCAAATACTCAACAATCCTATTGAATTGTCTAATTTGTTCAATGTGAAGAAAAAAAAAAAAAAAAACCTCAATTAAATAATAGAATGATTTGACATCAGTGGTGAGTTTTAAATATGCGACAAATTGATAATAATTCAAAACAAGAATGAGTGTACCAGATAATACCAGAATTGTCTCATGATAAAGTGGTATCAAATGTTCAATGATTTAAAATTATTGACGACTTTGAGAATACGATGAACTTCAGACGTATTCGATATTTCATTGATGATACGACTGAATAAATTGTCGATTTTTCCCTTTTAAAAAAAGATGTAAAAAAAAAAAAAAAAAACACCGAGTGTTTATAAATATCATCGGAGGGATGGATTTAGACGAAAACAAAAGTGAACTTTAGTGTTGATTGTGAAGAAAAGTTTGTAATTCCGGAAATGGTTTTAGGTAGAAAAAAATGTCTCCAAGTGTTTATAGAAAGACCTTGTAAAGTAGGAAGTTATAAGATGTATTAGAGTGTGTATAGCTGTCGTATGAGTAACATTTGATTTTAAAGTTAATAGAAAAAGTCAACGTTTGGGTCATATGCGACAATTTACCATAATACCGAGGTGCCACATTGAATATTTCTTTGTTTGGTGGTACGAGGTCGTGGTCACAGTGAACTTCAACTATTTGTTTAGTCCAGAATCTTTTTTTTTTTTTGAGACATTTTGCTTTTAAGAATATTTCACTTCATTGTTATTCTCTAGGTCTCGAGATTGTCTCGAGGTATTGTATTATCACTGTTGCGTAGGTCTAGGTTCTTGGAGATCAGATTTGCTGGATAATACATGAGATATCTATGCTTTTACGTAACAAATCATGCTCTTTTTCACTGAGAATAATAATGATAAATTTACATGAATGATTTGTCTCAAAATCGTAACGATTTTTCAACACTTTTGTCATTATTAATTCAATCCAGTGATCAAAATAATGATTATACTGTATATCTCAGTCAATAGAGTTAACGTAACCATTGGTATCACGTAATATTTGTTTTTCACGTGTATTTAACACGAATAATCTGTGAAAAAAAAAAAAAAAACACGAGATTCTTTTGCACCTTCGGTAGCACTTAGCAGTACTGTTTTTTTTTTTTTTTCTCTCCATGGAAATTGGCTATTCAAACGACAAATAAAACTTTTTTTTTCTACAATCATTAAATATATTTTTTTTTAACACTGAAATCATCAAAATAATGATGTCAATGGAATGAGTAAGTTTATGGTCAATATGACTTTCATTCAGTCTTCATTAATTACTTATTACTCATGTTGTGTTGTCATCATCACCGTTACAATGAATTCATCGCGTCTCTTCCAACAATTGCAGATATTATTTTACTGATAATCTGAATTGCATAAACTATCTCAAAAAATAATAAATAAATTATTTAAACAGCTCTCTGCTGTACCGATGCAGTATTTTATCCATTAAAGAAAAAATAAAAATAAAAAAAATGCTCACACGCAGATGGCGGTATCAGCCGTGCCTCAAACATCTTTCTACGAAAAGGAGAGAAGGAGACGAAAAATGCCAGTGGATCTTGTGGTATGCAGCTCATCCACTGTGAGACGTATGCACGCGATTCTCTTCCTTTTTTTTTTTAACTCAATTCCCTCCTTCCATCCTCCTTGCAACGCTCTTTCTCCCCGTTGGATTTTTATCTCAACGCGGAGGATACCAATGACCAAAAATACGTTGTCATTGACACTGTATTTATTAAAAAAACATTTGTTTATGTTTGATTGAATAATCTAATCCCTATTAGATATTACTCGACAATTTTTTTTTTTTTTTTTTTCTTTCATTCAACTGCAAAACAAGCTAATGACTTTTTAACAATGAATTCAATTTGTGTAATCACATTGTTGTGATAAAAATTGAACTCATTAAATAGACATCAATGCCAAATTTTCCAGTTTTTTTGGTAATAAAAATATCAATTATGAATGAATTTAAACAGTATAGAACAACGTGAATAATCCATTAATAATTAATACCAAAACTCTGAATTATTGAATATTATAATAAATAAAATGCAGTTGGATGATTTCAACATTTTTTAATACCAAATCCAGTCAATGCCATATCCCTCCTCCAATCCACTGGGAGATATCCAGCATTTTGGAGTAAAAGTGGATTTTAAAAGAAAAAAAATAATATTGAATTAACACCAATACTCACTCAATGATATTTTCTCAGTTTAATCGCCAAAAAAAAAAAAAAAAAAAAAAATTAACCGGCACAATTCCCGCGGCGTCCATCAACACCACGGGACTCTCCTCTTCTTATTCCTCGTGCCACTACTGTTCTCACTTCTTCTCACTCACGAAATTCTACACCAACCACTTGACTCCCTATACCCCTCTCACTCAATCTTATTTATACTTTTTCTTTCTTCTACAAATGAAAAGACAAAAAAAAAAAACTTTTTTTTTTTTTTTCAAATAAAAAAATAACTCAGCACCACCACAGTCAAATCATTTAACGAGAGGCACTCATCATCGGCCTCCAACACAATCGGGTTTGTGATGATATCATTTATAACGACACAATAATAACAAAAAAATATACTCAATGAAAAATAAAAAAAATAAAATTCAAAGAGAGGGGGAAAAAGATGTTAAACTTGAATATAATACACATTTGGAGATAAATAAACACTCCAATTCCCTCGATTTTTCTCAATATATATATATATGTATTTTTTTTTCTTCTTTTTCGTTTGATCAAAACCACAATTTTCGTGACGTCATGCGGGCGCGAGCATGCGCAATGGTATTTTGGTGATTTTCCATATACAATGTGAAAAATCTCTGGTTTAATACCACCCGTCGTGCCACAACAATATCACACGTGCGATTTAGAAAAGTTTCTCATTATCACAATAATTCCACCGATGTTTTACCACTTTTTTTAAAAATTCTATTGGTCACGTTTATAATACACAATAGGTTATTTTATTATTATTATTCAATGTTGATGGGGTCAGGGTAGATGATTGGTTGGTCCCTCATTGTTCAAAGATACACGTAGCATTATCACGTCTATGTGGTTAGGTCGCCAACAAAATACCGAAGGGGCAATTTTGCGAAAAAAAAAAACCACACAACCCGTGCGCCAACATCCATCCACTCCCACTTGTTAAGTGACGTACACTGACGTCATCGATAGTTTACCTTGAGGCATGACATTGAGGAGCATAGCTGCCAATTCAATGTTACTAAAAACACCACTTGTTGGCGATAGTTTTTGTGTTTTTTTCTTTTCTTCTATTGCGTATGTAAATTAGACGAGTGGAGTATTATTTTTATTTTTTCACAATTTTTAAATTTATCCCAGATATCGAGGAATTTTTCATTAAAACAGAGTAGAGGATTGTTAACAACGTGGAACGGTTTTTCCGAATGATTAGATATCCATGATTTCTTACTTATCGAAGATTAAAATGTGATTACTGTTTTTGTTTCTTCGTAGTCCGAGTGTTTTTTTTTGAAGATGCGTAGAGAGCCCCTAGTGACTTCTGGATTACCTAGGGACATGAAATTTGTCACTAGATATTTTAAGTTTATCAATAAACATTGAGGAAATATTTTCCACAATTGTGAACATTGAAAATTACAAGAAAAACTGGATTTTTTATTTTATTATTTAAATTTAATTTGAGAGATTTTTTTTTTTTCTTTCAAGTGAATTTGTTTTCTTGGAGGTTCGTGATGAGAATTGACAAATGAAAAGTGGAGAGAAAAACAATTGGAGTTTTGGTAGACGTCAGTACGAGGTAATATTCGATGATCAAGGGTCAAAAGAGAGGGTAATGAATGTTGTGAATAAATTTTATGTAATTTGAATGTGTAAGTTTTTTTTTTTTACAATGATAAATTGTAATTTTAGGGGTATTTAGATTTTTTTTTGATCATTATTTGTGGAATTATTCATAATTTTTTTAATTAAAAAAATTAATTTTTACAGATTTTCTTATGACATCTGAAGATGGCTTGTTTGGAAACAACTCCTCAAATGTACAGCAAGTGGTGTCCAAAGAAAGATGGTTTCAAGGATAAAATCAAAATAAACAATGTTAATCCACAAAATCATGCAAATGGTAATGTCAGCAGTACAATTACATCGATTAATTCAGTAGAACTTGATGAATGTGAGAAGAAAATTCTACAATTGAAAAATCTTTTGACTCGTGATCCTCATGCTGCTGATTTCAAATGGTCATTATTCGTTGCTGCATGTAATACTTATAGACATGACAATTGTCTAAAGCCATTTCCACAAGCTTACATAAAAAATGATTGCAAAGATGTTGAGAAATTGGTGAGAGATATTATAAGTAATTGGAGATTAATAATTCAGTGATTTTTGATAATTATTATTTCTACAGAGGAAAGTTGTGGAAGGAATTCCACCACTGGCAATCGTATACGAACGATTAGACGATCCCAAAGTGTATGAGACTCACAAAGAAGCTATTGACTTGCTCTATTGGGTATTGATAAGCCTTCGAGATCCTTATTTAAAGTCGGTGAAGAAGGAAAATGTAAGTTAAATAGTCTAATATTGATTAAACTTGAATTAACAATAATAACTTTTAATTAAGTACGAGTCGATACTCAGTAGAGTACCATCTGAAGTGATGGTTACAAGGCCAAATTTAATATACCAAGTGACAACTCCAAATCAATCTCCCAAAGAGGATCGTTGGAAATCATCAATAAAAGGTCATTCCACTTTTTACGCATACCATGGAAGTAGACTGGAGAATTTTCATTCAATTATTCACTATGGTATTCAGCAGCACATGAGCCAGGTAAAATGATTATAAATATTCAATTGACTGAGTTCAATTCTGATAAAAATTTTGAATAATATTTGTAAATAATTGAGACTCGTGGGGGAAATTAATTTTCAGCCTGGACTCTTTGGAGATGGAATTTATCTCTCCAGTGAACTTGGAGTTAGTTTGAGATTTAGTCCAGTGGGATATGGTTGGGGGGGTAGTATGCTGGGTAGTGAAATGAGTTGTATTGCTTTGTGTGAAATTGTTAATCGTCCAGATGTTAAAAAAGGAGATACAAGTAATTGAGTTTATTTGATACTTTAAAACACATTTTTTTTTCTCATCTGATTCTTTTTTTTTTCAGCTGGTGATAGAGCAAAGGCTTTTGAAGTGTCCATAAGGGATAAAATTCCAAATAAATATTATTTAGTCCAAAATAGTGAATTGGTACGAATTCGGTATTTACTGGTCTACAGTCAAGACTTTTGTTCACTCAAGTGAGTAAATTTAAAAAAAAAATATTTTCAATTCAATATTATTGATGATCATTTTTTTAGGAAGACTGAGAGCACTGGAATCGTTGGATGGTTCAAACAGAACAAATTCCTGACATTTGTTCTTGGATATGTTGTTTTATTAGTCTCAGTTGGATTGAGTCAAAATAGAAGTGTGGAAAAATACTACAGATTTTTCATTCAAAAAGTTGGTCTCGACTAGCTTTAAAAAAAATCATTTAGATGAATTTATTGCCAAATATTTTTTACCACAATTTTTCTTTCTTTTTGACAATATTTTCTACAACTAAAAAAATTATATAAAACTGAATAATGTACATTTTTATACAAATTATGAATTTATTAGAATTTACAAATCTCCAAGTTTTAATGACGACTGAGAATAATGGGAAAATTTTCAGTAACAAGGTAATCATCCTCAAACACAACAATCAGATTCACTTCGAACTCTGTAATGAGAATTAATATCAATGAATACCTCCATTTGGTGTTCAATTGAATAGAAAATTATCTTACCAATTTTAAAATTACTGGTACTCAATGTTGGACAGGTGAATAATCTTGGAAATATCATGTAAATAGGTACGGGTAAACCAATACAAACATTCCCCTCACCGATTTGTATATTTTGAATTTCGGTTGCTATGGATTAAATTAAATGGTGTGTGGCAAATTAATATTAATTAATTCAATTCAATACCAAACAACAACAAAAAAAAATATCCTCACCATCCCTGGAGTATCCTTCAGCACATCCACAAGTCTCTACCCTCACCAATTGCAATTCAATGGACTTGATTGTTGTTTCACAACGTTCAATAACAACTTCTCCAGTGAGTGGTTCTGATAATTTACAGACAACTGAATTAATTTTACCAGTGATACAAAATCTAGGAACATTGGCTCTGTCTCGAATATTCTGCAGTGACTCTGGCATTATCTTGAAATTTACTGCCCTCTGAGGCTCTCGAATCTCCTTTGACAGAGGGTGTTTATCCTCTACCATGAATTCCAAGGATTTGCTGACATCTTTAGCAAGAAAACTACGTTTTATATCGCATCTTATTACGTACTGAATATTCACAAAAACTCCATGATAAGTTTCATAAAGGGTTCTTGATCCTCGAGGCTTCAAGGGCAGCTCAAAGGGTATTTCTGTCTTTCCACTGGGTATTTTTCCAGCTGGAGCAACAGCCAGAGTATATTGAACCAATTGTATGGGCTAAAACGTTGAAAGAACCACTAAATCAATTATTTATAATTAGATAATAGAATAATTATGGATTTTACTACCTTTACAGAATTATAAAAAGCCTCAAAAATTCCAACATTCTTAGAGCTCAACTGTAAATTAACTGATCCCTCCATCGTAAGGGATATTCCATCGTGGGATATTCCATTAGTTTGGAGTAAAAGCAATCCAGCCACTGTTTCCTTTAATATAACCTCTCTATCATTCAATTTCCATTATTTTTTATACTCCAAATTCAATTAAAAATACTCACCCCTTCATGATAAATTTTACTCGCTCGTTTGAGTCTGATGTCTAAATTGATTGACATTTTTTTTTTTTCAAATATCTAATTCCACCAATTCCAGAATGAATTAATACATTTTTGACAGTTGTCTACGCCATTACAAACACATGACTTCCCCCTCCACTTTGGATTTTGCCTGGAAAAAAATTAGAAATAATTAATCTCATTATTCTCTCAAAATTATTCAATTGATGATAAATAATTTATTAGACTGAATTTATTGATTTAAATTCGATAATCGAAGAATTAAAAAGTGAAGAACAATTGGATTTTACCGCCAAAAAACAGTTGCTTCCAGTTGCCAAGGGTGACCAGCAGATGGCGAAAAAAACATCCGGTAGTTTTCCTCCAATCACCAGTCAAACAAATTCAAACAGATCGAGTCGTTACTGGGATAGAGACAACGCTGTGAGCATTCCGTTGAAGAGAAATTCTGACTCTGGTTGAGCAGAGGAAACTTATCAGAATTTTAATTGCTCATAGTGTTTTTTTTTTAATTAATTAATCAGAGAAAAATAGTTGACGATGGCGTTGAGAAATCGAACGGCTTTTACGGTGAGTCAAATGATATATTACTCAATGTGTAAATCTTGGATAAAATTTCGAAAAGAAAAAAAAAACGGTTGCTGGGGAGGCGAATGTGGGGATGGTGTAACCGTCGAGGCGTTTAAATGCCCAGGCTTGTTTAAAGCCCATCGTATCGATTATCATCAACGGTATAATGATAATCAACTGATTATTATTTTTTATCGCATCGTATTTGCAATAATTTGTCGATAAAAATTTTTTTTAAAAATGAGATTTAATTTTTTTTTCTTCAAATTCCTGGAATGAAAACGTGCCACCGGAGAGGCGTCGCCAACGATTTTATTTCCCTTCGAGGAAAAGGAAAATACTCATTTTGGGACAATGCCCTTGAATTTCTACCTGAACTCTCAAAGGACATTTTCTGTTTATAATTTTCATTTTTTTTTTTTTTTTTCACCTCATGTTCACCTCGATTCTATTGATCCCTCTGAGTCACCACTTGATTATAGAAATGAAAATATTCACTTGAGAAATTGAATGAGAAAATAATATTTTCCCTCGTGTTATTATTGAATTTATACGACGAATAAAAATAATATTTCAGAACATTGTGAATCAAGAGAACACAAGAAATGTTAAATCTACAACAAATCCAGTCTCTGGACAAACGAGACGTGCTGCACTCGGTGAAATTGGCAACAGAGTTAATACAATACGTGGTACTTCAAATCTGGTGCCTAAGGCACAGAAAAAGCCATTAGTCAAGCAAGAGCCTGCAATAAAGAGTGATAAACAAGTTGAGAAGCAAGTGCAAATTGTAAAGCAAATTGAGAAAAAAGATAATGAACAGCAAATTGAGGTGAAGCAGCTTGAGCAAAAATTAACATTGCACGATGAAATACCAAAAATTGAAATCGATGCATTCTCAGCTGATCTTTTACAAATTGAGGACATTGACGAGGCTGACAAGGGAAATCCAATTCTAGTCACTGCCTATAGTCATGATATTTATAAATATTTGATGGAACTGGAGAGAAAATTTCCTATTAATGCGGGATATTTGGCTGGACAGGAGGTAACACCTAAAATGAGAAGTGTTCTCATTGATTGGCTTGTTGAGGTACATCAGCAGTTTCATTTACTGCAGGAGACTTTGTACTTGACTGTTGCTGTTATCGACAGATTTTTACAAGTGAGAAAATAATTATTAAGTATCAATTATAAATTTCTAAAAATAAAAAATCTTTCTATAATATTTTCCAATTTACTTTTTTTACAGTCATTCAAATCAATAAATCGAAGAAGACTCCAGCTTGTGGGAGTAGCTGCAATGTTTATATCATGCAAATATGAAGAGATGTTTGCACCTGACATTGGTGATTTTGTATACATAACAGATAATGCCTACTCAAAGACTGAAATATTGCAGATGGAAATGTTGATTGTTAAAACACTGGATTATTCATTTGGACGACCACTTCCCCTTCATTTTTTGAGACGATACAGTAAAGCTGGACGTGTGAGTATTTTTTTTTTAAATAATTAAATGACAATCTAGCATTACTAATTGTTCATTTTTTTCATTCTTCTAATCGATTTAATTTCTTTCAGGCTCTACCAGTTCATCATACTATGGCAAAATACTTTTTGGAGCAGAGTTTGGTGCATTACGAGATGTGTCATTATCCACCAAGTCTCATTGCAGCTGCTGCCATGTATCTAGCCTTTTTGTGAGTATAATTGTCATGTGAGAATGGTTAAAGAATTGTTGATTAAATAAATAATAATTTTTTTCTTTTTTTTCAAGTGTCATTGGAAATGATTCTGAGAGTGGCAAAATGATATGGAGCAATACTCTGGCTTACTACAGTAGCTACACTAAAGAGGATGTACTCCCAATCGTTCGTGCAATTGCTACAATAATTGTCAATGCAGACAAGAGCAAATATCAGGCTGTAAGAAAGAAGTATGTTTCCCCAAAACACATGAAAATAAGTCAACGTCCAGAGCTCAAATCACCGAGTCTTCAGCTTCTCGCTAATTCTCAATGAATGTTGAGTGATAAGATATCTATAACGCAAGGGAAGTTTATTTTTTTTTTTTTTTTTAATAGAAGAAAAAGATTAAACATTTTATCTAGGCTAACGAAGTTGGGAGTAATCTGTTTGTTCAATGTCAAATTTTTTTTATCTAGCCACTGAAAATTAGCAGAAGATTTTTTAGAGCTATAAAATATTTGATAGATGAAAATTAGACTTTTTTTTTTTTTTTAAATATTAAATGACATTTGACAAACAATTTGCTAGTTACTTTTCTTGTTCAATTGGATGCTATTTCTCATACGACAAAAATTTTGAAAAATGAGAATGAAAGTAATTTGGATTCACTAGACTGTAGAAAGTTATTTTCGACAGTTACATGATTTTTTTTTTTTTTTTTACTTATATAATTTTAATCCGAGTATAAGCATCCATATTTTTTACTATATATAATATTTTAGCCACTATTTCAGAATACATATAACACTATACACTGCCAGATTGTTTTTTTTTTATAAGACTTAGTTGTCAGTATTTGTCTTTTTTCACCTTTTATACACGATATTCACCATTGAAATGACATAAACTATCAACTCTAATTTCTTCAACGACTCGTAACTCTTCAGATGCATTTAAATTTCTCTTTTTATAAATTTTGAATTACCTCCACACTTGACACAGAAAAATTTGTAACACATCCGGCGTAATTTACTCGGCAATTGAATTTAAATTAGACGCAAATATTATGCATGATCATTTCATAGTATATCTCTTATATTTAAGCGTTTTATTGAATTAATAATTAGAGATAAGAAATAAATAAAATTGCCACAATGTCTGAGAAAACGCATTTGTAAATAAAAACTGCACTCTCGAAAAAAAAAAAACAATTATGATTAATATGAGTTCAAAATTTCCGCTAAAAACTATTGTAATGTAGCAATAAAAAAAAAAACACTGTATTAGCGCCGGACGATAAAGAAAAGAAAAAACAAAAATTCGAGAGTTAATATAAATAAGTAAATCATCTTAGGAGATATAAAAAAAAAAAAAAAAACTAGTTAAAATCCATACTTCACGTGTAAATAAAAACTCCAAGTATGTGAATGAATTTGATTAAAAACTCGCTATGTAAGTCTAAAAAAAAAACATTTATTAATTATTCAATATTTACAGTTTTGGGGAACGTTTAACCCCAGAAAAAATCTCCAATTTCCAATTGATTGTAGACACTTCAGGTGGATAGGTATACTTTGATTCCAGTAATTTCTGAGGATTCATTCTCCTGTGTCCATCTACCCTACCCCCCTCCTCATCCTCGGGATCACGTCTTGGCCAAATATCGTCTTTATTCCTCTCAATAACATTGAGCAAATCAACAAGAGCATTCTGTAATTTTTCTGCAACTTCATCAGCATATAAATTCATTAAAATTCGATTGACAGCAACAACTTCCTCCCTCAATGCATAACTACCAGAAATGATGATATGAAGAGCACGAATAAGTGCAAGATCTTCATAAACACTTCCAGCTTTGATACTGAGTATCTTTTTCTCCTGCTTCCTCCTATTTTTACTTGATCTGTAGCTCTTCCCTGAACTCCTTGAACTCCCAGAGCTCAGACTGACGTTGGAACCAGCTAAACTGCTAGTCTCACTCAACAAATCACTGACATCTCCACCAGCACGATCATCATCCTCAGCAGCTTCTTCAGCCTCTCGTTTAGCTATTTCACTTCTAACAATCAACAAACGTTTTTTAAACTTCAAAAACTCTTCCTTATTCTCAGAAATTTTGGAGATGAGCCATGCAGAGTATTCCTCCACTCCAGGCTTTACCTCAGTCTCAATTAAATCCAATCGTCCATAGGTATGGGCTATTCTAGAAGCCTCTCGCCAGTGTTTTCCCTTGCACATCAATGATACAGCATCCTCCTCGGACATTAGATACGTCAATGATATTTCTGCAGCATCTTTATATCTTCTATCCTCAATCATCTGACGCACAAGCACCTTGTACATTTTATTCATCTCCCCAGGGTTTAAATCCATCTCAGTGGACACTATAATGGCATCTTGCCAACTGCCTCCTATTTTATAACACTCAAAGGCACGCTCCAGGTTTCCACTGCGATGATACATCACTGCAGCTTCACGATACTTCTTATTCCTGAAGAAATAATCACCAGCTATACCCGTCACTTTTCTGTACTCATAAGTGTCTCTTGGAAATATTTTAACAGCTCTAACGAACAAATTATGATTCACTATTAAATCAACACACTCGTCAAATTTGTCCAGACGATGGGCAATGTGCTCTAGGGCTGCTTCGTATCTCTTCAGGTCCTTATTGATCTTGTACTTTCGATAGTGCTCTTCGAGCTCTGCCAGATTGTTCAAGTAAGGGATGTACTCTTTTGGATCTTTCTGGGACTTTGATGCTATGAATTTAGCCAATTCCAGGTCGTACATACCCAGGGATATGTCGTAGAGGACATTGACGTCTACCAGATAGAGAAGATATTTTAGAGCCTCTTCAGCTGATTGTTTTGATCTGAATTCTTTGACTTTCTCAAGAGCTAATTCCAGTCCTGTTATTTGTTTATTTTTTACTAGACATGTGAGAATTGGCTGGATCAAGTTTCGTTTATCTGATTTTTTCTCCATTATTCTTCGAAGGTGTTGGCAAATTCTTTCGACTTTGTGACCATCTGGCTTTTCAAATTCGTCACGACGAGTAGAATTTTCTTCTTTTGTGTAGCAATTTTGATAGATTGTGTCGGTTACATCTTCTTCAATTAGTTCTGAGATGAAGAGGTTCAGCCAGCAGGGGTTTTTAATGTCGTCGATAAATTTTTCAGCTGTTGCCATGAATACTCGAGGATTGTGGTCGTGGATCAGGTTCAAGTTTATTCGCTGTTTTCGCATTATGTCAAAGGCTGTGAAGTAGTTGAGGGAGATTAGGTGAGTTTTTATTATGTGCAGGGACATGGAACGGGGCTGGATGGTTTCTAGATTTCCTCTGGGCATCTGGAGGACTGCTTTGTCGTCTCTGCGCATTGCAGTTACTAGACTTCCACCTCGTTCCATTCTTCTCATGCTCAAGCCTTGGGAATAAAATTAAGAGAAAGAAGAAAATTTCAATTAATTTCTTGTTAACAGGATAAGCAGATTTTTTTTTCATGTTATTAATTGTTGAATTATCTCGGTAATGAATGATTTTTCGAAAAAATGTCAAAAGACACTTTTTGTCGGGAATTTAATTAGCTACAAAAAAGGTATTCTGATATTTTCTCCTAAGATCACTCATTGAAGAGATAAATACCAAAAACAAAAGAGTAATTTTTGAAAAATTACCTGTATTTTCGTCCATATCTGTCCCCCATGATTTAACAGACAAAGTCGAAGTTGAAAATTTGGAAAATCCAAGTTCATCCATTCTGACCGTCACCAAAGTGTGTTGCAGAGTTGTCAGCAGTAGAAATTCCGAATGAATGCAAATACTTGTGATATTATTTGCAACTTCTGCGCCGTCAAGGAAGAGACGATTTCTGCAACCAAGTGTGACGAGAACATGTCGCATACCGATCCTAACGACCTCAACGTGATCACACACTTCTGGTAAAATTATTTCAGTTGGTGTGATACCCTCTCCGTGGGTGTATTTCAACACACCACTGTCCACGATCAGATATGCCAGATTTTCATCAGTAGTTGGAACGATATGATGTATATACCCGTCCATCATTAAAGCATCACTGTTCCCCAACAATCAAGGCATTCAGAGTAGTCAATTAGGAATAGAGTTCAAGTGTAAATTTTATTTGGAGAGTTTAAGTGGATTTATGTTATTTTCATTGAAATTACCCTGAGACTCACAAATCGATCGAAAAAAAAATATTGATACAGACAATTATTTTGATAATATCTCGGAAACTAAAGGGTCTATGAAAAAATATCAGAATACCTTTTTTTTAGCTGAGAAAATTCTCTACGAAAAAGGCCTTTTGACATTTTTTCCTCAACCCAGTAGTTTCAAAGTTATTCCCTAAACAGTCTGTCCGAAAAATTGAATATATTTACCTGATAACAAGCTTTCCAATTCCTCTCTCAATATCCACATCCTCCACCTCAATAACACAAAGATAACTCCTCCTTTCAACGGTTGCAGAGCACAAAATAACATCCTCCTTTATCCACACAAAATGATGCATTGTATACCCTAGACTTTCATCAATGACCTTAGGCACCTTCCACTCCAATTGAAACGTCTGGGCATGTTTATATTCCAGAAATCCTTCCTGTAAGTAAAAAAAAAAATCCTCAATCATCATGAAATTGCCAATAATCCCCAAGTAAAATAAAATTTTCACCTTTTGATGAACATACAGCCCCAATTGATTATTCTGCAGGTGTACAAACAGACAGTTGGAATCAATCCAATGAAAAATCCCATTTCCACAATTTGGTGCAAAAAAACATCCATTAGATGTGCCACTAATCTGAAGTGACTTATGTGACATTGGTGGTGGCACAATGCCCATTTTAAATGCTGTAACAAGTACTTTATCACCGTCAACAACACCAACAACAGTTTTATCATCATCCCCAAGTCCTCGAGTACGATCTATTGACCATCTGAATGTATAAACTATAAAATTGTCTTTTGTCATGATAATAAGACGTTTTTTAGCTCGAGGAATTGTACTCCAAGTGAAGAAAACCAGTGGATTATCTTGTCTGAACTCAATCGTCTGTTTGAGGTACCAGTGATAATTATTTTCAGTCCATAATTGCAGGAATGTCTCTTGTTTTTCATTTTTTTGACCCCATACTGTCAAAATCTCGGAATCCGGTGACCACGTAATTTTTTTAACACGAATCTCGTTGGGAAGAAATGGAAGAGAAAATTCACGATGTTTCAATCCATTTTTTTCGAAAAGTGCTATTACGTGTTTATTGGGGAGTCTTTGAGTGGATGCAAGCAAATTACCAGAAGGTTTCCATGATAAATTCTCTTCCAAGCCATTTGTCAATTCACTTGTCCACTGGAGTACTCCCTCACGATTGAATATTTTGAATTGTCTTGCATTAGTCTTTTGATTGAGGAATGTAACAGAAAAGAGGGTACCATCACCACGCCAGGTGATTGATATTGCTCCAGTGTCATTCTCAGTTTTACCTACAAGTACTGGTTTAGCTTTTGCTGCTGCTTTGCCCTCGGTACCATGGAATTGAGTCTCTTTAGCTCCCCATCCAGCTGTTATAAATTGTTTCTCGCCGAATTCGTTGATATTCAAGTTTACCTGGTGAATAAATCGTAATAATGGAGATTTGAGAGATGAGATTGAAATAAAATTGTTAACAAGTTGCATTCATTCATATAAATTTATAAATAATTCGCCTTATTTGATATATCTATATATCAAAATTGAAGTTGAAGCCAAAATTAACATTTAAATAATCCAAAATCACGTAGAATCTATTTCTAAAGTATTTAAAAGTGTCTCACCTTGGATAACACTTGAAAATTAGACATCATAGTCATGACATTGTCACACCCAGTCACTAAGACAAGTATTTCCTGGTCTGGGCTTAATTTAATACATTTAATTCCCTCTTCGATATTCGCAACAATTTCCTGATCGAATGGCCACTCTGGGGTGATTTTAATCAGTTCTCCAGAGGAATAAGCGCAGTAGAGGAGTCCATTGTCACTCCAGTACTCAACTCCAACAGGTATGGAGTCACTCTTGATATCAATGTTTTTTTCAATTGCAATCTCAATCTCTTCCTTACAACTGACGACGAAGAGATGATTTTCTTGTAGGACGAAGAGAGTATCACTGTCGGGGTCATTGTTGATGATAAATTGTTTATTCAAGGCTTCCTGGAGCTCTGGACATCCAGCCTCTGCCTCTTTCAAGCCTCTGATGCTGTGATAGAGAACAGTTAAGTTTCTCATTTTTCAATTTTTGCAATGTTTTAGACGAAATATTAATGAATAGGACCGGTCATGAGGTTTTTAAACACGTGTGACAGGTATATTTGGCTCCAAAATACACTCTCAGAATAGGTTATAAACACGTGGGTTACTGTGATAATATTTGTCAATACTCAAGGGACTCAACTTACCGACTAAATTTTCGGGGTGTTGGGGAGGACTTTCACATATGTTCAACACCAGTCTTTCAGCCCCTTTTGATCAGTCTAGTCCAAACAATGGCGGCCTCGGTGGACGAGCAAATTTCAATTGATATGAACGATGATAAAGAAGCCCAGTGAGTTTTTGAATAAATTCACTATCGTCTATAATTGTTTATTAATAATTTCAACCTGTTAAACATTATTTCATTCATTTTCTTTACAAAAGTTGCAAAAATTTTTAGGAAAAAATTTAACCTTTTTGTTTCTGTCATTTTATCACAAATTTTTATTACTCAAATTCATTTTATTATTCTAGATTTGAACAACCAACATACAATTGGGTGGATATTACTCATGAATTTTTCGATGCCATAACAGGTATGTCAAACTCGTAATTAATTAAAATTAATTTATAAAAATTGGGTTATTGTACAAGAAGAGTTGATATTTTTTTTTGTTTGAAGGGCAGTGGGACATTTTTTTTCTCAAAGTCACTGAACATTTTTCCTCCATTAATTTATGATTTTATAATTTACAACTCGTATTTTTTTTTTTTAATAACTAGATCTTGAGCTTGGAGAGCTACTCCACGATGAATTATTCGGTCTATTTGAGGCAATGTCAGCAATCGAGATGATGGATCCAAAAATGGATGCTGGAATGCTGTGCAATCGTGGAAGTAATAAACCATATACCTTTGATCAAGCAGTAGAGTCTGGATCAATTCGTCTTGACAATCTGACCCCATCAGAAGTCATTGGTATCATTGACTCGACTTATGCCTGCATTGTCTCATGGCTTGAGGGTCACAGTTTGGCCCAAACTGTCTTCACTAATCTTTATTTACATAAGCCAGGACAAATTGTTGATAAATCATTGAAAACATTTTGTTACGCTGTTTACAAAATTATTGAAGTTATCAAAGATGCTATTAATAGAGCTATGGTATTCGAGGAGGAGGATTTTCAGAGTGTAACATATGGATACAGACTTCAGCAGGATATCACTGAGCAGAAAACAATTTCAATGCTCAAAGAGATTGAGGAGGAGTTGCATAGAAAGAGTAGAATAAAACCTGTTAATGAAGAAACTGAAAGAGAGGTAAATAGATTTATTAGACAATCCAACATGTATTTTTTATAAAAATGTAATTTTTTTTCTTGCAGTATAACGATGGCCTCGCCTTGTACGCTAGAATAAGATTCACCAAAATGTTCTACCAGACAGTCTCTCTGATGGGAAAGAAAGAAAATCTCTTCCAAAATCTCACAGAATGCCAACGACTCCTCTCCAACTGCTCAGACATGATCCAAGTGATGCTGAAAACAGTGAATCGAGGTGAAAAGTTTGACGAGACGTCTAATCATCCCACAATGATGGGTTTTGATCCTATGGTCAATCAACGCCTTCTCCCCCCAACATTTCCTCGTTACACAAAGATAAAACCTAGAGTAGAGGCCCTGGAGTACATAGACGAATTACTAAATAGATTGAAGACAGTAACAAAAATAACTAATTGCAGTGGATTTCACAGTATCCTAGACTTTTTTCTTGAATTCTCCAGAACAAGTCCCTGCATTCTCTCTAGATCAATGCTCCAAATTGTCTATTTGCCAGGTGGAAATAGAGTCTTTGGTGTCAATACATTTACTGATTATTTGAAAGACGCTGCGAGAAATTTTTCAGCTCCACCAGCACTTCTTCCTCGAAGTACTCTACTCCAGAATCATCAAGCTAGAGAATGTGTAGAGACATTTTTCTATCACTGCACCTCATTATTCGGAAGTTTGCTGCAACTGAGTGGTCACAATAGGGCAAGACAGAGGGATAAATTAGCACATTTACTTGAGGATTTTGCAACACTGCATGACGAGGCTGAACGTGTTGATAGACATTTAAATACTTTATCACTGAAAAATGATACATCAAGATCCCATTTAGCTTGTTTTGGTACATGGATTTTTTATCATACATTGAGAGTTATGGTGATGTATCTGCTGAGTGGATTTGAGTTGGAATTGTACTCTGTTCATGAGTATCATTATATTTACTGGTATCTATATCAGTTTCTTTATGGCTGGCTGGTGAATGCACTGACTCGAGCTGATTCATTTCTTCTGGAACAGGATATTCACAGTGAAATGCACAAGGGAAGGGGTGGTAAGAAGAGTGCTAAGAGTAAAAAGAAAAAAACAGCACCCAGACCCTACAGTTTGGAGATACTCATGTGTCAGGTACTGCAGAATCTTTGTGGAGGTTATTTTAAGGCTCTCGTTGGATTCAGAATGGATGGAAAAATTCCTTTTCCTGAGAAACAGTTTGACTCTGAGAGGGTCAGGTATGAGCACAGGCTGCTACCTTTTTCTTCATTACTTATTCCACCAGCTGCTGATTATCAGAAATTTTTGGAGCTCACTGATGCTCACGTTGATAGAAAAAATGTAAGTTTTAATTATTTCAGGTTTTTAAATTATTTTTCAACTGATGAAAATTGTTTAATGAGAATTCTTTTTTTTTTTTTTTTTTTTTTTATGAAATTAGGAAGCTGTTACGAGTGAAATGCAATATTCATCAGCATGCAGACACTTTCATCGTGCTAAAAATATACTAGACTGTGCACAAACTCTATGCCAAGATAAAAATGCCACTACAGCTAATGAGGTAATTGTTTTCAATTTTTTAAATAATAAATAGGATTGAACTAATTGAGGTAATAATTTGTACTTGATTTTTTTATTTGCAGATTGTAGATCTTCTAAAAGTAACAAAAACTAATTTTATAGTCGTTAAACTCCTGGCAGATGGCCACAAGAGGGACTCCAAAGAACCTCCAGTCTTCGATTTTTCATGTCATCAACATTTTCCAATAATTAAACTCGTATGAAAATAGTTGAAACACATCGACTCCAATCTTCAATAGTTATAATATTTCCCATTAAAAAAGAAAAATCAAATCTAGTAATTTATTTTCTATGAATTGTGAATGAAGAGAAATTGCGAGTAAGAGAGGGAGAGAGTCATTAGTATCTCAGTCCATGAATACATTTTTTTTTTTTCTCCATAAAATCAATTCCTCGATTTTCATAATTTTTTAAACAAACAAATTAGCAAATCGTGTTGAGCGCGAACCAAAATATACAATTTTAAAATGAAATAAAATAAATGATACTAAACTCTAATGTGAAATAGATATATGTATAGAGACGTATAAATAATGTAAATCAATAACAAAGATCAAATTATTAAGACATTGAAACAAATTGAAATTGTGAAAAAGCAATTCTGCTTATTAAATAAAGAAATGAAGAGATTATTTCCAATTTTTTATTATGACCACAATTTCAAAAGTGTAACTTGAAGATTGTTATCAAAATATTTAAACAAATGATCATCAAATTAATTTCATTTTCCTGACATTTTTGTTATAAATATATCAGAAAGATGGGTCCGAGTGCAGAAATAATTGATAAAAGAATCAATAAACCTTACCTGGGTGGCTGGAAACACAGTATCACTGGTGTTATTTATCTAAATGCAGCGTGTCAAACAGGTCCACCGAGTAGAACCAATCTAGGAAATTTCCACAGTCGTAGTGTACAGTGTATTGATACTAGAGATGCTGCAGACCAGTCAAATAGGGATGTAGGAACGCAGATGTGGAGGTAACGATTGGATTGTTTTGTATCTCAATCTCCTCAGCAAATATCCCAAGTTGTTTATCACAATTATATTTATTCAGGCCAGATTGTTATGTGCCCAGCCTGAATGATAGATACGTGACAGCTGGACCCTACGAGTGTTACAATGAGATGGAGAAGAGAATAGATTATGATGGAAAAGCTCGGATAATACAGAAATGCTATCGAGCCTGGAAAATGTTGAAGAATATTAAAGAGTGTACAGATGAATACAGAAGAATTGTCTCAAATTGTCGAAAATTTGAACAAGAAAAGGACGATCTTCACAGGTATATAAACTCCAGAATTAAATTGATAAACTGGAGTTAAAAAAAAAAAATTTGAATTATTAGAAAAAGGCATCAGATAGAAATTCACCGTCAACTTTATCCAAAAAATCGTTCAGACTTTGATAAAATCTACAGTCTTATCGAAGGTTGGAAAAATTCACAGTTGAACTTTATAAAAAAAAACTATTTCCAAGGATCTGAAAAAGCCGAGTACTATCAAGTGCTGGAGAAAACTGTTGAGATGCTAAAGTCTGTTGAGAAGCAAAGAAAATCGATTCTTGAGAAGCATCAGGAGATGAAGTTGTCCAACTTTCTCAACTTTCATTGCAAGCCAGTTAAATGGACTGGATGGAGGGGAAAATCGTTAGAGATGATCACGATGAGAAACCAGAGAGCACGGGAGTTAAAAATTTTTCATGATAATTTATGCAGGAGTGATGCAAGTCTAGAGGAGAGAATTGAAATTTTGATTTTATTGAAACGTTCACTTGAGCCACACAATTGTGCTGCATCTCGAAATCTTGGGGATTTGATTGAGCAGGAGATTTTATTATCATCGAGGGGAATTAAAAAATTTGCCCTTGACAATTTGAAAAAACGAATTTCATGTGAGGATTTTCAGTTGATAATTTATTAAACATTGGATATAATTTTTTTTTTTATTAATTTTCCTTCAAGTATCATTCCTGTATTTTATTCGTAATTGTCACAATTGCTGCATCGACGATGATCAGCTGATGGACCTAGAGTTATTTGATCCAGAAGAGCCTGAGAAAATTCTCTGCAAAAGTTGCATGAAAATATTACCCTGTACTAGTTTTCTTGCACACGTGAGAATGAAGAAATTGTCCTGTTGTTATGGTGAATTTTCCATTTGACAAAACTCTTTAATAAACATGAAATTGCCCGTGATTTTACCATTGAATATTTAAATAATTACCATCTCCAACTAGGTTGCTACTGGCTGCGACAGCACAGCGTTGAGAAAGTCGATTATGATCCATACACATATCTTCTGAATGGTATTAGAGCGGATGAACATCGTAGAAATTGCTTCTCAATGCTCCTTTATGTTATTCAAGAGCCAGGAATTTATCACCTAGTTTGTAACATCTGGCATGGTAGATCAATTGTTAGTGAGGTGGATGACATATTTCGTCTGCGTCTTGTTCGTTTTGATGTTCATAAAGAGTGGGCACCCTGGAATTGTATTCTCCTGACTGAAGAGGAGAGTGAAGCCCATTATTTTATCGAAGATCTGTCAACTGTTTATTCTAAAATTCTCCTCGATCGTATTTATCTTGCCCATGAAATAGCAAAAACTCATTTTGAAGAATTATCTAAATTTGAGGAAAAATTTCGTATGTCCGAGCGATATAAAATTATTCATGATTCAATCAAATTTTGATAATAAATAAATAAATAAAAATTGATGAAAAATATGAGAAGAATGAGAACACGAATAAAGTCTTAAATCTCATCAGACTCTGAGGTGCACTTTATGTCAGACAAATCGGCTTTTCCTACGTATATTCCGAACGCCTCATGAGGATCAAATGTTCTAGTTCGGCAAGAGCTTCTTCATGCATAAAACCATCGACCAAACGGCCTTGTTACTACTGGCAACCCCATAAAATTCACTCTACCTTCTTCTCGTCGAGTGGAGTTCTTGGTTTATTTTATATCTCTGATGACAGGAGTGTTGTTCTTCAATCAGCTTCACTTATTTTTGTCTTTTGGGTAATTACAGTCATTGGTTTATGTGGATTCTGCTGGTAAAAGGTAATTTAATCACTTACGATTTGAAAAATATTGAAAAATGTCAGTAAACAATTTAAGAATTCATGAGATTTAAGTTCTTGAATAAAAAAAGTCATTTTCCCCTTGTGAAAATTCAGGACAAAAAAAAAAAAGTGGATTTAAGATTCTCAAAACCTGGAATCAAGTTCATCAAAAAGCTCAATTTATGATTTTCCAAAAGCTCAAAAGCTTAAATTGAGCGTTTCAAAAATCTTGAATAGAGCTGTTGCGAAAGCTTAAAAAGGGCTTTCTGAAGCTGAGCTTTCACATAATTTTAAGCTGAGCTTTTCAGAGATTGAGCTTTTATCTAAATTTAAATTGAGATTTACATAAACTTGAATTGAGCTTTTCAAAATTTTCATTTCAAAACATAAAAATGACAGGTGGCTGTATCGTCGATACAGCCGTAGAATTTAACGTGGATACGTCTCACGTTCAGAGAGATATGAGAAGTAGAACATGTTGCATACAATGGTTACTGTTTTAATGTCACTTTATTAAGTATTGGTCGGTGATAAGAAAAGTATGATACAATAACGAAATATTGACATCAATATTTCAAGCAAAAGGCAGGTCCAAACGAGTATTCCCTAATGTCGTCGGGTGAGTCTGACATCAAGTTGAATTAAATTAAGTTTCCATAAATTTGACAAGTTTTATAATGAAACGAAAACCAACGTATTTGTGTGAACGATTAACTTTGTCTGTATGTTATTTCGCAGTTATCCGTCGATAAGTTATCAATGTGACATGATAAGTTTTCGAAAGAGTAAAATGTTTCCCGGTAGATGGCGCTGGGGCATAAATACTACTTACATCATTTCACAAAATCGCCCCCCATCCCCATAAAGTTCAAAACGAAACTATAGACGTATCCACGTCAAAAAAGCTTGAATCAAGCTTTTCTGGAGATTTTACCTGAAAACATTAAGATTTTATTATTAAATTAAAAATAAAGATTTATTAATTAAATTTAAAAAAATGACATTAAAAAAATTTTCCCAATTGAATCAAGTAATAATATAAAAAGCTGTGTAAACAATCCACAATCCTCGCAATGATATTTAAACTAACGAGAATAAACTGTGAGACGTACCGTTTCATCATTGAGATAAATCTATTATCTCAGTTGATTTCCATCTACGTAACGTCTTTGCGTAGTTGAAAGTTTTCTAACTCTGGTAATGCACGAATTGTGGAGAGTAAAAGTTATTCCGCATAGTGCCTGTTATAAGTTCTCTCTTATGCACTTGAGGCTTTTCACTCGGGAGTTTCTGAAATAAACCACCCCCATAATTATACGCTAGTACGAGCTTTTCCCTCTCTTACATATTACTGACGTTATATTGCAGATGTACTTCTCACGTGGATGTAAATCAGTTACGCATGAGATACCACGTAACCGCACTCGCTTGATATTTATTTCTATACTTTTTTTTTTTTTTTTTTTAACGAGCCAATGGGATTTTATGATTAATGATATTATTTTTAGATTTTAAGTCACAATTAAGACTTTAATTTAATACATTTTTCAGCATAAAATAATTTCAGTAATGAATTAATTTGCTAATTAATTTTTCAATCAATTAGTATTGATTTTTACAAATATCTTATTATTGAGAAAAAAAATAAGAACCATAGGAAAATATTTTTTCATGAATAGATGTAATGAAATATTCATGATGAATTGAAACGTGTCGAATCAATAACGTGTAATGTATACGGGAATATACGTGCTTCATGTTGGTCTGCATAATAAGTATGTAATTTAATTCAGTGTTTCAGTGACTTAGTTAAAAAAAGAAGCATCATAATAATGACAATGAATAATGGATTTTTTCAGCGAATTAAACCTCCCGATTTTGAAAATATTACACAATTTTACATTAATTGACATCCAAAGGAATTCATTGGAATTTATCTGTATGTGAGAATGATTTTTATTTCTAAATTATGGAGAGAGACAAATTAAATTTTTATATATATTTTTTTTATTAAAAAAAAAAAATTGAAAATATACAATTAACGTATAATTTCAATCGAAATCTCGTGGAATGTTGGTTATTTTGTAAATGCAAATATCTGGAGGCAATTCATTCATATTGATACCCTCTGCTTGCTTCATCGATTCAGCTGGGAGTATGGGAGGATTTTGTACTCTTTGTAACCAGGATCAAACATTAATCGTCCACTGGGTGGATTGTTTTGATTCAATGGAATATTCTATGAGATGGATGATTATATTCGAGAGAGGTATGGATGATCTATGTTGGCAGCATTATTCATGTATAATTTCACATTTCGATGGATGGAATTACATTGATTATATTATTTTTAATTTGATGAGCAAACTTGTTATGTGTGAAAAAATACTGTATATTAAAATTGTTCTCATGGAACTCTCCGTTCTGTCCATAATCTGAAAATTTCGAAAAAAGCTCAATTTTAAGATTGAAAAGCTCAACTGAAGCTTTTCGAAAAGCTTCAAATTAAGATATGAAAAGCTCAATTTTAAGACTTAAAAGCTCAACTGAAGCTTTTCAAAAAGCTTCAAATTAAGATATGAAAAGCTCAATTTGAGAGTTGAAATATTTTTGAAAAAAAAAATTGACATTGGGATTGAAAAAAAAAAACAAATGGTAATCTTTAGAATATAAAATACGACAAGGATAATGGAGATTGAGGATCACACCGGGGATAAAGAATTTCTGGGTGGATGGAAGAACGTAGTAACCGGGAAAGAGTATCATGATGGTGCAACTCAGACAAACTCGTGGTATCACGTCGATTGTGAGAAGAAGCCTGTCGTCGTTATCACGTCCATGTGCAAGTGTACAACAGTATCCCGTGACACAGCTATCCAGACGTATTTTTGGCCAGACTCGGGGGACAAATTACTAACACCATCCTCAGCATCCAGATCTCGTCTTACGAGCAACGAGTTACGACTGAAGGCGAGAGAATTATTTCTCTCACGAAAATTCTCACGGTCCAATTTCATTATCTTCACTTCGTGTTTATGGATTTCAATTAGGTATTCATCTGCTGAATTTTATTAATTTTAGATTGGAGGAAGAGAGTGCAGTGAAGATTCAAAAATTCTTCAGGTAATGATTATGATAAATTTTCTTGAATTTCATTTATTAATTTATCAAATTTAAAGATTAAAAGCTCAATTGAAGCTTTCCAAATGTATTGGATTGAGTTTTTTTTCAGTCTTGCATCCAGATTCAAAAAAGCTGAATTTAAGGCTTTTAGGGGAAAGAATTGGAATTAAGGCTTTTGAAAAATCTTGAATTGAGGCTTTTAAAAGAAAAATCTCGAATTAAGGCTTTTTAGAAATCTTGATTTAATACTTTTTAAAGAAAAATCTCGATTTAAGGCTTTTGAAAGAAAAATTTCAAATGAAGGCTTTCGAAAAATATGACATTAAATTCTGAGAAGTTTAAACTTCTTAACATCTCTCAAAGATATCTCAAGAGATCTTCTTAAAGATCTTCTGGAGATCTCTTTTTGAGAAATCTTGAACCAATTTTTCTCAAATCGAAATGACTCATTGATTGAAGGGCCTGTCGAACCAGAACTGAGATTTCTTCGCTTGCGCGCTTTGCCGTACAAACCCGTACTCATCCACCCGTATCTGAACAACTTGTTCGTTTGCCGGAAGGTAACAAGTTGGAAATTGTGGAGGATCATGCACCGAGAACTCGTTCAGACTTCGAGATGCTACAAAATGTCCTAGACCACTGGCGTATCCTGGAAAATGAGCGTATCGATCGTACGCTATTCGATAGTTCAAAAATGGCGGCCAAGGTTATGATTCTCTTACGAGAAATTGAGCTTCTGCGGTCGATGGAACGGGCGAAAATGCTGGTGCGGGATGAGAGGAGAGAGCGATGCAATCTCGACTACCTGGAGATATTGGCGAGACCGGAAATATGGAGGTAAGGAAAGCATGCTACGGAGAAGTGATGCTTCATGTCATTTCTCTCTTTTTTTTTCAACTCTCTGTTCTTCTTGCGCTCAACCCTTTCGAGAACCCGAGATGGAAAAACTCTAGAGGTGGAGACATTGAGGGTGGCACGAGCACGAGAGTGCAGAGACATGTACCGTGCATTGACTGTGGAAACGGATAACCGCATTTCTATTCTCCATACTCTGAAAAAGTATATTCTTGGGCACACTTGCCAGAGTTCCAGGGATCTTGAGTACCTCATCATCCAGGAGTTGGATTTTTCAACCAAATATTTTCATCACAGGATTATGGATCAGTTGAGGAAACGCGTTAAACTTGCATTTTTCCAATTTATATTGAATTGCTGTGAGCTAAGGAGGTCGAATAAAAATACTGGAGATATGAAAAAATTATGCGTCAGGTGAGAGAGAATATAATTGGGTAAAATGTGTAAAATTAATATTGAAATTAAATTTTTCACAAATTTCAGATGTGGTAAATTACTACCACTCACACTATTCACTGATGACAATAAAAAATATCTCGTGACTTGTGACAACTGTACAATAATTCGTCCCAGCAAAGATCCTGCAATATTATACGAGCCTTACGAACAAATGCTGAAAGATCTTCGTAAGTCCGAAATCCAAATGGGTTGCACAAATGGTATTGCTTTTAAAATAGGTCCACGAGTACTTCATCATCTTGTCAACTACATCTGGCATG
This sequence comes from Coelinius sp. EB29, assembly GCA_035578325.1. Lineage (NCBI taxonomy): Eukaryota > Metazoa > Arthropoda > Insecta > Hymenoptera > Braconidae > Coelinius > Coelinius sp. EB29. The sequence continues at coordinate 768,449 of JAOZGT010000005.1, read as the reverse complement.
GAAAGTCTGGTATTTCAGAATTCGATGATTTATTTCAATTACGTTTACTACGATTTCAATCAGATCTCGATTGGTCTCCGTGGAATTCAATATTACTTACCAAGAGAGAAGCTGCTATTCATCAGGCCATGACAAATCCCTGGGAATTGTACGATGCCAGTCTTGTTCAAAGATTCGTTCTGAGAAATTTACAAGCAAAATTGTGTTTTGATTCATTATCAAATGAAAAATAATATCAAAGTTTTCTTTATCCAATTTTTTTTATTATTATTTATTTAAATTCATTTCTAGGATATTTCACTTTTTCACAAATTATTATTTTGAAGTAATTTATTCCGTTAATTATTAATCTAATTAATTAATTTAATAATCATTTTAAATTAGTAAAAAATAAAAATCATCAGTTTCATCAATTAAAGAAGAGTCTCTCTTGCTAAATATAATTGAAAAGTTGGAGAATGGTTGCAGATGAGTTAACTCTGAACAAAAAGTTTCACATATATTCTGAATTTAATGTCTGCGTTTTGAAAACTTGTTTCATCATTTCTATTGAATTCAGTATGTACAGATAAAAGGTGACCCATTTTGCCCCGGTGGTTTTCAAAATAGAGATGAAATGAATTATTCGTAATATTTAATAAAACTACTGGGGCAAAACGGATCGTTTTTTTTTTTAAACACGAATTGAACTAAAATTTTCAAATGAATAAAATTATTATGAAATTAATATTGTTGATTAAAATCTTTGATCAAATTAATTCCCAAAGTAGTTCCAACATGATAGTACCCTCTGAGCAATCCCTGTGTTCACTCCAATACAGAATAGGCAAGTGGAGAAATACCAGTGAATATAAGTTCCTCAAAGAAGTGAGAAGATTCCCCCCCCCCCCCCCGGGTCGACCGGAAATTGGAAGAGTCACGTCAGAGGACCAAATTTGCCGCAGGAAGTCAACAGAGGTCCAATCAGAAGCCGAGACCACATATCCTATTGCAGAATCTCATCCATATGGTCACCAATCCCCCAAAGCAATAAACCTGAAGAAAATGTGAAAATATTGGTCTTTGCCACTTGAGAACAGAAAACAGTATAAAGAAATAGTACCATTGTAATAGAACAAAATAGTCTGTAGATGTGGCAGTCTCTTCAAATCGAGTCTAAGAAAGTTGAGGATAGAAACTAGTCTCTCAACCAAACACTCTAACGAGATAAGTTGTTGTACTTGGAAGGCATTTGGGATTATATAATATCAAACATTTGGAGGTTGTTCTTAAGGAATTTGCTGCAGATTCTGGTGGAGATAATCTTGAAAGTTGTATTCATTACGTATTTATCTCGGATACTAGTGGGTTTAGAAGAAAATGTTAAGAGACATTTTTTGTAGAGAATTAAATTTTCAACAAAAAATATCTCTTGACATTTTCCACTAAACCCTCTCACTCCGAAGATATCGACAAAACAATAAGAAAATTAAAACCCACAATTATCACTTGACTCACCTCAACTCTGAACAATAAATACTCAATAATAAACTTTTTCAAATTGTTCAAAAAAAAATATAAACGAAGGATTAACACAGAAATTACTCATTATTCCATTAGAATGAAGGACATGGAGATATTTTTATGAAGATCAATCTCAGACGAGAAATTTATCTTTCATTTATATTACTTTCTGCACGTTGTAAATACCCGGCTTTCCTGGTTACGAAGAAAGTTGGAGGGGTGTGATGGGGATTTCAGAATGGTCAGTCTTGATTGCGAGTTAATTGCACCTAACCAGAGTCACCGAGTTGTCTAAATCGTAGGGGGTAAAACCCTCGGTTTAAACCTCGTTGCTCAACTTTACCGGTGAAATCTTTTTAATCTCCTTATTTGTATGTTTGTCTTCATTAAATTGTTCTTAATACACAAATCAAAGTTTTATTTTTAATTATACCGAGAAAATAAATAAATAAATAAATAATTGAAAATTGAAAAAATAAAAATAATATACCGAGTAAATATTGCCAGTGCTCTATTTACATTTTCTGTGAAAAAAAAATATAAATGAAAAAAAAGGTTTATGCACTCGTTTGGGAGACAACAGCACGCAGCAGCCATAAATACTGACGCACTCGCCACGGGACAATCCGTAACGTGACGATAAATTACGTCGTGGCCACATTATACCGTCGTTGCGGTCATTTATGGCCCGAGCCCATGCTGCCAGGATTTTTTTCAAGCATCCTTGCAACACCAGCCCCCCCCCCCCCCCCCCTCCCGACCCTACCTTTTCCTGTTTGTTGTAGTGGAATAACTCCGTTTATGGATGAACTGGAGGACAAAAAAATTACAGGAATAATTTATGAGACCCAGTCTGTGCTCGCTTGGTCTTCAACCTTGTTTGGGGTATTATGTTCATTTGAGGGGTACTTACTATTTGGGTATTTTGGGGCTATCCATACATTATTCATGATTTAGCTTATTTCAGGGTTTGTGATTAATTGTGACTAGTCAATTCTGTTTAGACTCTAGTTTTTGTTGAATTTCTCGGAAATTATGAGGGATAGACATTTTTTTGTTATAACCTTTTCTGTAGCTCTGATTCTGCTCTACAAAAAAGGTTCTTATGAAATTTTTCCTATCTCCTCTAGATTTAAAGATATCGGTGAAGAAATTTCCTGAATTTAATTACATCACTCCACCAGTGAATTACTGATTTATGATCAATTAGAATTTGTTGTATATCTCGGAATTTATTGAAAATGGTGAAAATTTTATAGAGACCTTTTTTGTAGGTATAATTTAGCTCTACAAAAAAGGTTTTTATGAAAATTTTTCCATCTCTATTAGATTCACAGATATTCCACTGTAACTTCACTCCGAATTTAATTCATTGAATTGAGTCCAAATATTTTATCCTTGAAAAAGCAAATTACTCACGTACAAAGATTTCCAGTGATTCTCTCTGAGCATTATCTGCAATCAAGGTCTCGTAATTGCGATTTTCCAGTTTGGTTGAATTTACTGTACTCCTTGCCGAAAAGTCCAAAACTTTGGGGTACATAGAGGTGGAAGCTGGGCAGGCTGCAGGCGTCTCAGGGATGATGAGGCGAAATGTTCACTGAAAGTAGTGGAGAGGGGATGCCTTGTAAACCGATTATCCCGCGTGACTCGTCGTACGAGGGAGCATAACGAATTCTTCGTGGTTGGTTCGTTCGTTTCGCTTGCTTGGGAATAATAATAAAGATGCCACTGAACGACATAATGGTTGAGGAAAAGTAGAATAGAGGATAAAATCGGGGAGAGGGGGATTATTACAGTGTCTTAGTCTACCGCGCGTTTGCATCAAAATAGGCTCTCAACGATACCTAACTTTGCACAATGGGTAGTTGATTACTCTCTTCTTTTTGAGCAGTTATTTATTTTTATTTTTTTAATTTGACACTTTTTAAATGAAACATGAATAAAAAGTTTATGATAGAGGATATCAAAATTTTGAAAAGCTCAATTTAGATATCAAAAAGCTTGATACAAGCTTTCTGAATGCATCAAATTGAGATGTATATGAATTTTGTTTTGAGAATTAAAAAAAAAACTGAATTTAAAGATTGAAAAAGCTCAAATAAAGCTTTTTGAATGTATCAAATTAAATTTTTCTTAAATAAAATGTGAAATAAATTTCACGAAAGCTCAAAACAATTTTTTTATTCTTTCATCGAAGCCCTTATGCAATTTTCTCATTACCTCTTATTTACAAATTTCCTCAAATTCTTTCAAGAATAAGAAATATCTTTAAAAATACCCAAGACCCCGAAACACATTCTTCAGATTCTTCGTAACAAAAAGTGTTACTCTCAAGTTTTATTACAAACCCTCGAGCTCTATGCAGATAAATAAATAAAGGGTCTCATTCCCAAGGTGGAAAAAAAATAATTTATCAACTAGTTATTCTTAAACTCGTACTCTTCAAACTTATTGCATTAAAAAATTTTTCTTACCCGCTTAACGGATAAACTTGGGAGATCTGCAAGACCGATATAGACAGAAATATATCAATGTCCGGAAAGACGGTATCGCTTTAAATGCAAATGTCGGACGAAACTAGTCTTTTCTACTTTGTGTACCCATTCTCATACCTCTGGTACTTGCCTATCGTTAATGCTATGATACACACACCGCGAGAGTATTTTCATTGAACACACAAACACATGGATAATTTAAAACTCGAATAAAATTGCACTATCCGAGAACATTGAGGATTTTCACACGTTGGCACAAAGGATACCCAGTATTGCTGATTTGCATAGTCATATGGGCACGACAATTTGGTCAGATAAAAAGAAAAAAAATATCAACACTGCGAATTTTTCAAGCTCAATTAATTGTTTTTGATGATTCAAACAATTAGGCTGATTTTATTTATATTATTGTCTATTATATTTTCATAATTAAAATTCTGCGCTTCGTCACGCAACTGAAATACCGCGATAAGTCCCAGTGCAGTGGTTCTCTCACTGGAGCTGTATGAAATCCGATTCGTATCCTTCAGTTTTTCCATCTGTCTGCGTAAACCTATTCTCGCTTATCTGTATTTTTACTATTATTATATTTTCCACCTGCACACTTTTTTCATACTTATGCCCATGCAAAATTCAACGAGAGTCTGACAAAGCTTGAGGGGGAAAAAAAATTTGATGAATATAAAAAAAAATTTTCTTACGAGAAAATTTCTTATTTCTTTTTTTTTTAAACTAATGAAGGGATTTCAATTCATCAAACCAATTGCATATTCATTAATTTGTCTTTCAATATCTGAATTATTAATTTGAAAATGTAATTACAAATTTTTTAAAATTTTCTCCAAACATGAAAAAATAAAATTTTCGTAAATAATAGTAATTTGTCAATTTCTTCTTCTTGTCCTTTCCCTTTGACACAGACAATTGGATAACACGTTGGCAAATGTAAACCTGTTACAACGAGAGAGACAGATACTGGAATGGTCAATACACGTGCATGTTGGACGACATAAATTTTCGTTGACAAGTACGGTCTGCAATTAGGGCTTGCACGGAAATTGGCATTACTAATTATACCCCATGTTACCCAGGCCTCACCGACAGGCCTTTTGGATGGATGAAGGTGGATAATTGATCGGAATTTGAAACTAATCTCCACTGATACAACAAATTGAAAATCGCTCAATGATCACTGCTTTCACTGATTCAGTAGTTACAGATTAGCTACAGTCAGACCACAATTTTTTCCACCAAATTGTTTAATTTGATTGCATATACTTATCACACATGTCCCTTGAACTCAAACTGAAATACCCACTTCATTATCAGAACAATAAAGCCAATATATATGACTATACCTCGTAGTCCCCATCTGCAAACGACATCGAAGCATTTTGTCTGATGGTAGCATTCCAATGGATACCATTTTCCTATCGTCTTCCAATCGTACTACTTCAGGGAAATGATGTGCCATTTCAACGTTACTATCAAATCACATGAAACTCAGTCATCCAGGAAACTTTCATAGTTTTTATTATCGTTGTAAAAAGGAGAAAATCGATGTCAACACTATGATTGTGAATTTTTTTTTTATTTTTATGAGTCAAAATAATTAATTAAATTGGAATAAAATTCTCTTTTTCGTGGGTATTTTAATTAATTATATTTGTTGAATTTAAATCAGGATATCAGGATTATCTGTTGATGATTTCATGTAAAATAAGTGGTAGAAAAATTCATGAATATCAATGTTACGCAATAAAGCGTTGAGATAAAATGTAATTCCAACGACATAATCCCCCCCTCAAGGTTGCTATGATTTTCCGGATTACACGAGGAAAATCCAACGGGTATGGCAATTGCTTCGTGGGGTAACGCGCTCATGAAGCGGATTAAAAAGTAAAGAAGGCGAGAATATGGGGGTCGAGGGTGGGGAAAAAAAGTAGAGAGAGGCGAGTTTTTCGTCTACAAATATAGAGAGAGTACAAGGGGCGTCCGGTTGTTGGACGGGGGTTATAATCACTCGGAATGCTTTTCTGTGTTCTCACGAACTTACCTCTCAGTATACCACAGTTTTTTGCATCTTTCATCCCTCTTTTTTTCACCTCTTTCATTTTTTTTGTTCACTCATTTACGGTCTCAGCTCTGGCATCTTTTTCGCTCTTCAAGAGCTCTTTTCCAAGCAGTTTTCGAATTCACTGGGTTTTTCTTAAATACCACTTGAAATAAGTATTTAAAGAGTCTTAAATTGGGATTTGAAAAAACAGAATTTGAGACTTTTAAAAATTGAAATTCTGAAAAAGCTCAATTTGAAGATTAAAAAGCTTAATTTAAGCTCTTCGAATATATAAAATTGAGTTTTTTTTAAATATTAATCGAAATGAGCTTTTAAAAAGTCTTGAATTAAAATTTTTAAAAAACTGAATTCAAAACTTCCAAAAGCTCAACCTAAGATTTTCGTAAGCCCTTGAATCAAGATCTAGAAAGCACAATTAGAGACTTTTAAAAATTGAAATTCTGAAAAAGCTCAATTTGAAGATTAGAAAGCTTAATTTAAGCTCTCCGAATTTATCAAACTGAGCTTTTCTTGAATATCACTTAAAATGAGCTTTTGAAGAGCCCTGAATCAAAATTTAAAAAAACAGAATTTAAGACTACCAAAAGCTCAAACTGAGCTTTTTTAAAAAATGTTAAATTGGTATCTAAAAAGCTCAATTTGGGACTCGAGAGAACTTGAAATAAAGTTTTCCAAAAGGTCAAATGAAGATTTCTGGAAAATCTAGTATAGTTTTTAAAATTAAAAATATAAAAAAAAAAAGTACCTAATTAAATGAATTTATTATCATCACTATTCTTCATCAATTGATGTTAATTATCACGTAAATTGTGATGAGTTGTGGTTTAACGAGTATTAAATACCCTATTAACACAATTAAACTCGTTGTCGGAAACAATTAGCGAAGGGTAATCAAGACGGCTGATCCTTACTTACCATTTCTACTTTATTTCTTCATTTTCACTCACTGACCGCACTCTTGGACCGCTTTATTTTAATTTCCTTGTTTGTGTGAACTGGAAGGGCGCGAGTACGAGCCACGAAATTCTGCACATTGTGAAACTCTGGCTCTCGACGACATATGAGAGGATGAGGTGTACGTGTGTGCACATTTCGATGGAGATAAAATGACCTCATTGGTCGGTCTAGAGTAGAATTCGCATTTTTTTTTTTTTTTGCCTCTTTGGAGAGGACATTTGAAACTATGCAAATACCTCAGAGTTTTCAACAATCTGAAATTGAAATTAAAATTGAATTAATTCAAATTAATGAGTGATATAAAAAGGAAATGATAATTCGTTTTTATTTCCATATTTATCATAAATTAAATTTTTCATTAATTAAATTTGTTACTTTGAAATCTGTCCATGACAGCCTTTGTATATCGAACAAATAAATCACTGCCTTGCTCATGTAAATATCAAATATTAATATTAATTGGAAATGGGTACGTCCAGTATGTAAGTAATTTTCTCGTATTACTTGTCCACCAATCGATTAAACATGCCACACTTCCGTACATGTACCGACGAATTAATTAAGATTAATCTCCGCTTTAACCCCACAACCACAATCCATCGATTTACTTGTTTCAAACTCACTCCATTGTTCAAGCTTTATTATTCTATTTCCTTTATTCCGTGTAACAGTGTTTTGGCTACGCGGAGCAATAAATTTCAACCTTTTTGCTGAATAAAAATTCACCCAGCATTCACATCGGACATTGCATTCAAATCCAGGTTAAATGTTGTCGCGGTGTAAAACAAAATAAATGTCACTGAGTCCTGTGCCTATATATATTGCAGCGTGACAAATTTACTTATACAATTTTTTTTAAAACTGTGAGAGTGAAAAAATTGATTTAAAATTTTGAATATTTTTAAATGAGTTTTTTTAAAAAATAATTCATACTATTATTAATATTGATATTGATTTATTTTATTTTATTTTATTTGAAATCAAATTTATATAAAAATATTTTTCATTAAAAATCATTTTTTAAATATTCAAATAAAACTAATAAATTCAACTGTAGAATAGAAATAATTTTTTTATTATTCAAACAATATAGGAAATTTTGAATATAATAGTATCTAGAAATGAAGAAAATGGCAACACGTGCTTGAACAGTTTGGGTTAACGTCTGAATGTTGAGTATTCATCGGTACCAGTAATCCAAATATGTGGACCCAACTTTATAGGTTTATTCTCCAAGTTTATTGGTAATATCGTATATATGGAGCGTGAGTTATATCATAGATTTCCCAGGAGTTTAAGTCGACACCCGTTGAAACATAGTAACTCGGTTGACGTTTTGTTATTACACTGTAAAGCCAGTAGACTGAGATAGATACATCATTTCCTCAGTAAAATTGTTAATGGTTGTAATTTTTTTTGTCGTGGGAGATCGAGAACGCAATTCACAATTCTTAATTTAGTAAAACAGAAATTAAAAATCGATTATCTCAATAACGAGTGGATTTAGCCGAAAATAGCAGAATACATTTTTTGTAGAAAATTTTCTCAGCTACAAAAAATATCTCTTGCTATTTTTTCCTAAACCCACTCATTTCCGAGATAAACTAAAACGAGTAAAAACATGTCTAATTGCACTAATATTTCCTAATCGATTATTCATAATAAAATTGCAAATCCCACCAACTTCAACCTTCATGAACAATTCACAACTCTTCATTTTTTAAAAATAAAATATTTCCCATTTATTTTTTTTCTCCAGTTAATACCAGTTGGACGAGTGCTTTGCAGTTGACACGAGAGATCTTGTGCGTGAGATAGTAATATCGAGTTGAAATGACAAATCTGTATTTACGGAATGTATTTGTCCTGTGTATGAGATGAGTGCATGAATAACTCACGTGTAAAAAGGCCTTGTCCTTAATTTTCAAGGGAATAGTGTTAATTTTATGAATATGGCAGTTTGCTACCAGAATGGACAGCGGATAGATCGTGGTGTATACGTAGGAGTTTGAGTTGATGGAAAATATTGGGATAAAAGTTGAAAAACAGTCGAGATATGGGATTTCCAAACGGTGGGCCGAGCCTAGGAGGCCAAAACGCTCTTATCGGGCTAAAAGATTATTTTGTGCTCTGAGAGAATGCTGGAAGGAGTATTTTGATAATTCTAGTATTGTTGGGTGCAAATATATCAGTGAACCTCGCAGACCTTGGATAGAAAGGTGAGATGATTATATTTTGTTTTAATACAATTTATACATATTAAATTATTCCAAATTTAGAATTTTCTGGATTATCATTCATGCAACTACTATATGTCTACTTGGATACTTGATGTTTGGACTGTGGCAGCATTATCTGTGTACACCTGTTGTGACTGTAGTAGATTCAGATAATTATCCGTCCGATAAACTTGATTTTCCAGGTAAAATTGGTGATAAGTGAAAAAGTTTGCTTTTCATTTATTTCTTCTATATTATTTGAAGGTATTGCTATTTGTAGTATTAACAGAATTAGCCGAAAAGCTGCCAAGAATTTAGCTCTGAAAATGTGAGTAACTCATTAGAATATTTAAATAAAAAATATATTTTTTAATTTTTTTTTTAAATTAAAGAAAATTGTAAATTAATTTCTATTTCACAGAAAAATGTCAAATGTAGTTAATAAGAGTTTCGATGATATTTTCAAGTTGGTATCCACACTGAGTGGCCTTTATGATACTGCCTTTGAGCAGAGTGATACTGTTGAACGCCAAATCCAGAGAGCAGAGACTCACGAAATGTTTGTGAGATATCTCGGTAGAGGATATGATATAACAGAGATTATGAAATCAGTTGAGAAGATTAATTAAAATTGAAAAAAGGTCGTGTCTAAATTTCTCATTGGGTGGTAAACTTGATGCTTATTGGCATATTTTGGCTACATGATTCACGCAATGAGAGATTCAGACCTTAAAAAAAGTTCATTCAGAAGTTCAGTGTTTATATATTTTTATATTCTTACAGTTGACTCCAAAATGTACAGAAATTATGTTAGCCTGCACCTACAAGAGTGTCTTGACGAATTGCTCCGAATTATTGTCATTCAGAAAAACTCAGAATGGTTTCTGTTGTACTTTTAATTATGCCCGTGAAGCAGATGATATTCCAAGGTTGTTAATTTTTTTTCTTCACTTATTCATAAATTTTAATTAGTCAGTTAATTATCATCACCACTGCTACTCTGTACCTTTAATAACAATAATAACAATGAATTTTGTCAATAAATAGTTCAGATAACTTCAAAGAATACGTCAAGATAAATTCTAAAAAAATTGGCATTTCTGGTATTGCCAATGGTTTGACAGTTGTACTTGAGCCATTCATCAATGATTATTTTTTTCCATTTCTCCCGACGACCGGATGGATGGTAATGACAAATTTACCTATTAATTAAGAATAATTACCAAAAACTTTCTCTCATTCACAGATAACCATATTCAATCCTGGTGATTATCCAGATAATACAAGTGGTGGTGTCTCAGAGGCAATAGTAGCTCCATGTACCGAGACTTTTTTAGAACTAGATGTCAGTTCGTTTTACAGTGAGAATGAAATTCGTCCAGTGTCAGTTAACCGTCGAAAGTGTATGTTTACGGATGAAACAAGTGCAATGCAAACGGGATACACTTATAGCGATTGTATTGTTGATTGTCGAGCATCAGCAATATGGAATGCATGCAATTGTCGGCCATTCTTCCTGCCGAGACGTGGTAACGATGAATGTGAGGATCCAAACGAGCCGGTAGAGTCTTGCGCCAAGTATATGCACGATTATAACTGACTCCGTTGTTAAGCGTATACTTGGCGCAGTGTCTCTTATCAAAAAAAAGAGTTCTGACGTCTTTTAGCCCATTTATCATGTTCATTATGCTGTTTAGTGACTAATTCATATTCTCGTAATAATTAATTATTCATCATTATAATGAATATACCTTTGTTTTATTCAATATTCTCACCAGATACTCGAAAAGTTTGCAATACAGAGGATGAGCCATGTCTACATACTCACAAAAGTAAGTCATTTAATAATTTTATTCATTATTCAGTACTATAATATTCAGTCGTTCAAATTAAGGTACTTGGTGGTCAGTTGTACCACATACACCCGATGCCGAGGAGTCATCGAGTTATGATAATGCCATTGGTGATGGTAATGAGTCACTGGAATGTGAAAATTGTTATCCAGCGTGTACAGATACTCGTTATTACCTCCAAATGCTAGCTACTCCACTTGTGCAGGGAAAAAAGCATCATACTGATTTATTGTAATATACTTGATATTTTTAATTTTACTCTTGTTGTATATCAATTTTTATTTATTATTTTTACAGGCCCAATTTTACAGTGAGTGATCAGAGTATTGTACATATTTATTTCAAGAAATTTGAGAGTGTACGTCTTAAACAAGATATGGGATATTACTGGTATGAATTAATAAGTAAGTTGTTAAATATTATTTATTTACTTTGTTTCTTTTTCCTCAAATTAAAATTCATAGAATATTCAATTTTTCCCCACAAAATAGAGAAATAACTTTCAATTTTGATAGACATTATATTATCTACATCAACCATTTATTACGATATCTCGTGGCTAGTTTCGTTATCAAATGCTCTGTTGCCCTGGCGGGAATATCCGTGATTTAACGATAGAGAATCAGAGTGAGTTGAACGATGACAATTTCTACAATACAATACAATAAACATGAGTTGACCTAATTACTGATGATTCAAATTGGTTGTATGATTGTAATAACCCTGTGAATTCGTAATGTATCTCGATGTATTCATTTGATATTTCTCTATTATACATCACTGATGATACAATCAATGAAACATGACTACTATTTTTCATATATAATTTTGATTCTCTTCTCTAGGTGATATTGGTGGTACATGTGGTGTTTTTGTTGGATTCAGTCTTCTCAGTATTATCGAATTATTGTACTTTATTATCCAACGGATTTGTGTCTCATTTGGTCAATATGGCAAATCACAGACATCTAGGTCAAATGGTCAATTGAGAAGTAATATAGCAACTGTTGATGGTGGACTTTACTGGAATGAGATTATTAGTCAATCAAGGGTAAATTAAAAAGGTGAATGTAAAGAAAAAAACATTATTTTTAATACCTTTTTTCTTGAAATCACTCATTATCAAGATAATCTTATAATTTAATAACAAAATATGATTAATTAATTTATAAATAATGGTAATAATATCAACTACTATTGATAGTATCCCAAAAATACTTCAAGAGTCACCTAAATATCAAACTTGTAGTATCTCTTCTGACTTCTCCAAGAAACAACTTTGAATAGTAATCTTCACCGGAGAGTGAGTACCAAAGTTTATCCTTGGGTGAGATCCAGTGGAGGAAGAGGATGGAAAGCATGAATTCACAGCTGGCCTGATGCTTGTCAAAATTTCAACAGCACAAGTTTGAGTCTGGTTGATGTCTTCTGGCTATCACGAAACTAATTTATAAATGGAACTGAGAGATGGAAAGATGAAAATAAAATAATTCACCGAACGAATATTCCCCCCTGTCTATTTTCATACAATAGCACGAGAATATACACAAAGAAAATGTAAAATGTGACGGTTGCATCTAGGTTTTCTGAAAGAACTTTTGTGAAACGAGCAGCAGGGACTGGGTATATAACATCAGAGGTGTCTCTGGATGGAACCTTGCTGGTGTTACCCTTGGGAGAAGACAAGCAGCTCTAGAAAGTCCAAGACCGTTTGTCAGCAACGCCTGAAAAAGCTTCTTCCCTTTCTCTCTCTTTCTCCACTATACCCACACTCTGGAGTACTCTATTCTCCTCATATTCTTGACGATAAACCAGAATATCAAGTGTACACAGACTGGCCAACAAACTTTGTCATAAAGTTTTCCCTAAAAGTCAAGTATTTGTTCATCATAAAATCAAGTAATAAAGAAAAATGTTGAATATTAAATTGTATATATTTTTTAGTTGAATAAGTTTATTCATAATTGTGCAATTAAATTGCCTGTACATTAGTTGAATAATCCATATCATTCTCAAATTCCAACAATAATTATACATATAACTTATGCCATCATAATATCGTTTAAAGCGATATTATAAATTTTTTTTTTAATTCCATTATGATAAAATTTTTGAATTTTTCTTTTACATATAAACAGCTATACAATTACAATATGAGTTTGAAATATTTTATAATTCATAATAACATACGTATGTTGTTATTTACGTGTAATTTACATATTTGGGGGAAAAAAAAACAGGTAAATGTGATTGAATTTTGTTAATAATTTGTACATGATTGTTATTGGTAATTCAGGAAAATCATATGGAGAAGGCAAAACATGATGAATTGTATTTTTTTTTTGTAGAACATATGTGAAATTGGGGAGATGGTAAAAGAGCATGAGGAGAGGAGCCAGAGAAGTACTTTCAAAGGAATAAAATAAAAAAATAGCACTGGAATTGCAATTTACGGAAGTAGAAAAGTAGAACGAGGGATATCCGGACAAACGCGAGTGATCGAGTGTGAGACACACGGTTCACTGGGCGTATATTTGTACCAGTAGATTGGACGTTATAAGCAGGAGGAGGGGGGGGGGGATGGGAGAAGTGTGGTAGTTCAGAGTATGTACGAAAAGACGGATTCTCCTGCGTTTTGCGTCCACGGAATTCTCCAGTTTCAAACGTTTGCAAGCTGTTTTCCTAATAGAAAAAACGGGGATGCCGTAAATTACTTCTTTGGTGCTCACAGCAATTGATTTGACGATACAGAATTTTTCAATTGAATTTTCTTCGTTTCTTTTTGTTTTTCATCTTTTCAGTAGAACGAAATGAAAAAAAAAAAGGGTTAAATGAATTCCCGAGATGCCTTTGGATCATGGTGTAATTGATGGATTGAGCTTTATTTCTATGAATTATACCCAGAAGGATTAATAATGTATAACAGATGGGTATGAGTGAAATCGGGGAATCCCCCGAAAATTGATGGGATGAAATTGAGAAATACAATTTCATGTTTTTTGGTAATTAAAATGGCAATCAATTGATGTTTATGTTCATCGACATTTTGTTAATAAACTCATTCAAGAGTTGATTAATGTTTACATTGATTCATCCAGTGTTTAATTGTTTTTTTTTTTTTCTCCAATCAATTGATTAAATTCCCCATTTATCGGATTTTCATGATTAATCTCAACGCAGACCTTGTTAATCAGCGAAGACAGAGGCTGATGGATATTTGAATGACAAAATAATCATTCGAGTCACGATCGATGATGGTAGCGCAATGATAAACTATTTTTGTACGTATAGAAATCTCATTTTGTTATATTTAGTATGTAAATTAATCCTGTCGTTATAATTGTGATTAACTCATTCAGATGAACAAAGTTCAAGGGGACGTTTAAATATATGTCCATCAAGTGTCCAATTTAAATGACAAAAATTTAAATTACAAACTATTTCAAGCTGATCGTGACTGAATTTTTTTTTAACCTCGCTGTGGCTGGTCCCGAGTTATAACAAAGTCAGTAACAGCGGTTATTTTCATAATTGTATTTTTTTTTTTTTTTAGATTGAGAGAATTATTATTATTAATCACTTATTCACTATGGAAATAGCAAGAAGGAACGACGACATATTTACATATAAAAATATAATCTTATTGTGAAATAGTACTTATTAGTAGATAAAATCCTTTTTGACGTAATATGTATATTTTTGAAATTCACACTTGTGCTCTTACTTTCTCCATTACAATTCACACTTGAGCTTAAATCATGTAATTAAGCATAACCTGATACGTTTATAATGTCAATAATACATATTTTTTTTTTCAACAGAATAATCAATTTTAATAATTTTCCTTTTCATCAAATCCATTGGAATATCAACTAATTATGTGAGGACTCATCAGTGAGAAAAGGGGGCTTGTGTAGTTACCGTTAATCGTGAAAAGGTGGGGTTGGCAACGGTTCTCCATGAATGCCAATAGACCAGTAACCCCTGGACCATTAGCGTTACGTTACCGTTCTCTAATTAGGTCGAGCCGATTTTGCACGATGGTAGGATGCCTTCCAATGGTACAAGACCACAATTCGAGAATGGTCTTTGCGTTTTCTCATCCCCTCTCTTTTCATTAAATTACTAACAATCTTCTCCTTCATTACAAATTGCGAGAGCATTATTGTTATAATTGAATAGAAAATAGTTATAATATTTACTAATCAGTCGGTATATTCGTGAAAACTTAATTATATCTTTAACAGATGAAAATAAATGGCTAGACTCATTTTTAAAAGACAAAATAGGAGAGAAAAAAAAAAATCGATAAAAATGATTCACGATCGCTGAAAATAAGTCCAAGGCGGAAACGACTAGCTCATGAAATATGCCCCATCCGCTATAAGAAAAAAGTATATTGGTTATAAATTTTCATGCCATCTTGACACCAACAATCTGCTTGCTTTTTCGTTTCTTCTCGTATATGCACTGTCTCAAGTAACACCCTATGTACATATATATGAATTACAGGATTTCCTTCACTCGGTATTTTTCAACATTTGACGTTGATCCTTTTTATCCTCAGTTATCTCTCTTAGTCTCGGAGATGTGGAGAATCCATTGGATTTCATCGCAGATTTCTCTCATTTTTCATTCTGCAAAGAAAACAAGAAAAAAAAAAAAAGAGGATATTATTGAATTTAAAAAGAAAAAAAAAATCACTCATCACTGATTCAATATACAATCCCAACAATTTTAATTGAATTAACCACGGGGTATCTGAAACGCTCGTGATAAAAAAATAATACTAAACTTGTTTTCAAAAGTGAAACAAACAACTTGTAAATCCAGAAAAAAGACGAGTAGAAAAAAAAAATGGAGCTGTTGCATCGGTGAACCGAATGAAAAAAAGAGGATATTGCATTGTGTACATGAAAAAAAAAAAACAATTACAAAAGAAGATTGAAAAAGAGGAGAGTCGTGAGAACAACAATAGGGATGCAACTCCATGTCGTGGTATCCAATAACGAAGAATACTCTCGATAGATGCGTGTACGTACACGCATTTACACGGGTTGTCAATGGCCCCCGGGCTGAATCATTATTTACGCCATGTAGCACTCAGCGAGTGAGAGAAAAAAAAATTGCGGGATAAAGGTCGTAGGAGAGATGAAGAAGAAAAAAAAAAATTGGTATATCGGTGTTACGGAATGGAGGGAGTGGCGGTGGTACACCACGCGCTCGGAAGGGGGCTCTCATCAACAACCCACACGCCCTTGGACACTGGTCTGCGGAAACAAATGGAAACAACGTGGTGGCTCTTGCTCTTCCGTTGTGCTATTGGCATTGGCTAACTATTTGTTATCGTTTTCACGTGGTGCACGTTATATACTGTGCCCCCCCCCCCCCCACCAGGGATTTTAAGCGGGAAACAGTGGGTGGAGAAAGGAGTGACGAAAAAAGGGGGTCACAGTGAAATTCAGTAGAAAAGAATAGGAAGATGGGGAGGGGGAAAATAAATATGCATTGGTGTGTCGTGAAAATACAAAAGCCAATATGTGCATAGATTGGTATTGGTGGGTGGACGAGCGGTGATATAATAGATATTTAAATTCTGTGGTTTTTAAAATATCGTGAATATAGAGGGGGAGAAAAAAAGAGAATTCAGGCGTTCAAACTCTCAGACGTATTATTTTCCATTCAAATTCCCCTTAAAAATGTTCTCTTATAGGTTAAAATTAAAACCCACAATTATCACTTGACTCACCTCAACTCTGAACAATAAATACTCAATAATAAATTTTTTCAAATTGTTCAAATTGATCATGTTGATAATATTTACTTATTTCATTAGTCATTCATGTTAAATTAATAATTACAAATTCATTAGGAATTAAATTTCTTCATTACTAGGATATATATAATTAATTAGTATTTACACGTGTTATTCACTCTTTTGAATCAATTCTACTGGAAAAAAAAAGAATTTCTTCGGTTGATAATTTTCATCAATTTGGAAGTACATTTTAACTGATTAATTTAGGGCAGTTTAGGCTAAATAAAAATGTCTTTACTAATTCTATACCATTTTTATCTCTTTGTATAAACACTCTGTCTCAATTAATATCAGTTGAATTGCAAGAATTTGCATTAAAAATGTGATTTGTTATTCACTTTTTTTGTCTCACAATCAGTAATTTCAAGAATTTTTTTTTTTTTTCATTGAGGAAAAATATATTTAAAAAAAAATAATAAACAAAATATGATAGTAAACGGTACAATTGAGTTCCTCACACCCCCTAAAATGTATAATGTATAAATGTGTAGAGGGTTATTTTATCCCTCTTGATACCGGAAATAGAGGCTCTGAATCAGACCCCATGTATCCCTACTAACCACTGATAGGGTATCTATGAGGGTATTGTTTTCACTCTGCCTCATGCATTTTGTATATTAAATTTCAGTGGGTGTATAGGTTTGCCAATCGTGAATTTGAAAATATTTTTAGCATTGTCTGAGGATATTTAATTATTGATTATTCATGAATTGGTCGAATAGATGGAAAATAATATCATGTTTTTTCATTAATCTTAATGGAATAAATTTTATATGATGAATTATTCAAAAAAAAAAAAAAAATGTATTCAGTGATTAGAATGCGTTGATTTAAGAATAGGATGAAATATCACCACCACCCGGGGGTTATCATTTCGATTACTTGAGCTGCATGTGGATTTTCACGGGTTGCATCCCTTTTCCCAGATAGGGGATTCTCGTTCCAAGATTCAGTGGTATTGATAATTTTTCAATTTTCACGTAATCCGATTGAATCTTTTATTCCACAGTGGCCCATTCTGTATTCTTTTTTTCAACTATTTTCATACTCCATCTCTATGAGTATTCAATACAATACAATATACATATTTCACTTGCAAAATTCACATCCGCCCATTAAAACTTTTCGTTTTCATTCACTTTTCAATGCAATTGTTGTAAATCGCGATTTTAAAAAATTAATGATTTTTTTTTTTTTTTTTTCAATCATACAGAAAGTTTTTCATATTCGATATACAATGAGGATGAGAAAGGTAAAAAAAAGGGGGGTGGGGCATGGGTCAGTGCGTTAAAGGGAACGTGCAATTCGTGGTTGTGGTTGGGTTTTGAACAGAGAAAGGGACAGAAAGTAGATATACAGATATCCGTGGTTTTCCATACCGGATTCGATTCATATATAGAGGGGAAGCTGCGATGCATTCAATTCGGTGGTTCCCGTCAACCGTTCATGAGCCCTGCACAATATACAACAAGCGAAAAAGCATCAGCAGGCTGTTCTTCCGGGAGTCGAATTATTCTTTCATTTTTCTCGCCATTGTTTTCACCTTTTTTTTTTTCAAGTCACATTTTCACATCTAGATATTTTTTCTTTTGTTTTTTCGTCAGTTTGTCACGCACATGTTCACGGAATATCTCGAGTGAATGCGCCACATATCAGTTACAAACGCACGGGCGTTGAACCTGTTATGCCCATCACAGGGAGTGATACATGATGGAAAAAAGAAAGATATGATTTGTTAGAGTGTGATATTTTTTTAACAATCGACGGATTACTAATTTTGTCAAATTGTAATTTCTATTATAAAATTTTATAATTATCGATATACCCATATTTTATGATTCCATTTAATCTAATTAGTGAGTAAAAAATTTACCCATTATTTTTAAAATCGTTGAGGGCTTAAAAGAAAATGATGACACGAACAACTATGACTTTAATAATATCTGTAAAATTATCGGTAAATGATGAAAGGAATAGGAATATTGAAGTAAAATATGTGAGTCATTATTGAAATGTTGACTTGAAACTTGGATATGTTTTTGTCTTATTGCTCATGTTATTTAATTTATACGCGTTTGTATACACTGTGCCACCTTCATTATGATTTTTAAGGATATCAATATTTTATTTTAGTTATTATTTACACAGTCTTATGAATGATTTGATCCTGTAATTTGTGTAAACTGTTGGATCTTGATACAAAATAAAATAAAATAAATAAAATTCATAAATTCATTTAATCCATCTCTCTCTCTCTCTCCCTCCCTCTGCCCAGAGCGTGTAACGCAGTCAATTGTATGATTTTAATTACTCTGATAATATGCATATATTTTTCAAATATTCGTAACCATATTTTATGCCAAGATTTGACCTTTTCATTGGCTCAGGATTTAAAAAAAAAAATTAAAAAAATAAACTCAATGATAATTTTTATCACCGTATAAATCTCAAAACCGACTGCGCCGTATTTGGCAGTAAATAAAAAGCCCGATATTGGTTTATATGCGGGTTATATAGAATAATGAAAAAAGTGAATCGGTAAAACAATTGATTTAATCAATGTCCGTAGCGTTATGTAGCGTTATTGAACCACGATTCATTGGTATGTTTTGTTAGAGGCTCGGGATAACCTCCCCCCCCCCCCCCCCCCTCTGTCTCTGTGTACGGGTGCTTTGTTGAGAAACACACAACATCCCGGGCTTTTACGAATATTTGGATACCTTCCAAATAACGCAGAGCGCGTTCACTGGCTGATCCACTCGTTTACTCTACCTATGGAGGCGATAGGAGATGGGGTATGACTAACCACAACGTTTACGTATTTCTTCGCGTTGCCCATTCTCACTGGGTACTCGTGAACGATACGCATGTGATTATCATTGGCTATTGGTTTCGAATTAGCACAGTATCATCGAAATTCCAATATTGTATATATATATATATCAAAAACATGTAGAATACACGAGATTTAAAAAAATAAATATTTTTCTCAATCCAATAAAATTGAATCAACATTGAAAATAAAAGCCTCAATTTATCCGAATTTATCCAGTGGAATTACTGTTAAACAATTACACACATTGCCAACAGTAAATTTCATCTCTGAAACAATGGAAATTACCCATAATAAATATTTTCATTCCATAATACAACGCTTTCATCCGGCAATCGGATAAATTCCCCGTGATAGAATCGCATGTGGTAAATGGGCTGTGAAAAAAAATTAAATTGTCAATTGAGAATTTTTTTTATCCTTGTATCCAGTATTTCGCTAAAAAGAAGTGGAAATTAGGTGCAAAATTAATTGTTGGATGATATAGATAATTTCAGTGAATCAATTTAATAAGAAGGTGTCAGTTACAAAAACCACTCGTCTTTCTTTTATTAGGTGACTAATATTCTTTTGGTCTTTGTGATCAGCTTTTATGTGACGTGCAATATAAATAAATAAAGTAACAATTCACTGCATTTCACATTCATTTATATCCCATATCCAATATGAATGATTAAAAAATTTGAAAAAAAAAACAAAAAAATTATACATATAACAGAATGTTCCTCAAAAAGTCGTTACCCGATGGTAATTCCACACGGTTGCACAGATGAAAATTGCCCGATGCTCTACACTCATCACCAAGTGGTGGGATTGAATGAAAAAAAATTTTGCCCCATCAGTACACGATATTTTTTATTTTTCATCTCCAGTACTCACGCCAATCAGAGATATTGATATTTGTAACTCACAGCGTTCCAATTATTCCATTCAAACTGCTCACGCATTCTCTCAGTCTCAATAAAAGAGGGAGGATTGTAGAAAATAGAGCCAAAAATAGGTGAATGTCGTCTCGTATCTCCAATTTTATTGCGGCGTAAAGTGCCTGCCTCCATCTAGTCTGCTCCAGGGTAAAATTGGCGGATAACTTATGGCAAAAGCTCAAAGTGAGGGAGGAAAATAAAAAAAAAAATGTAGAAATCTCCCGAAGGTGGAGAAGATAAGATGAGAAGAGATGAAGAAACACACTAAGAGCAGAGTGGAAACGAGTATGTGGTGCCGTTGGTGACGTGCTGGCATTCCAGTTGATTTTCCACGTCGTGAATCCCCCGGATAATGGCTGTATAAGACCAGAAAGAACTTGAGAATTAATCCTGGGGTGATAAAAGTGAGAGAAAATTCTTATATGAAGAGAATCACTGGAATCTCTAAAAAAAATCTCGTCAAAATCCTTCACGATAGGATTTACATCCCAGCTTTATTTAAATTTCCCGCCCAAAAGAGAGAGAGAGAGGGGATTCCCTTGCTTTACGCTTGACAAATTCTCGCGTTCCGATCACGTTTTTCACCCCCATCCCCATCCCTTTTCATCCAGCCAACTCGGCTCTTTATCGGTTGCTTCACAGAAAATTTCCCCCCCCCCTCTTTCCCCTTTCGTTTGCCCACTCGTATAGCTATTTTTTCCAACATTCCACTCGTTGTCATTGGATGAAGAGGAAATTTCGTTATCGAGTACTCGACAGTGGATACGCATTCCACCATGACACATATATCTGTCAGCTTTTAGTGTGCTATTACGTATTTTAGGGTGGAAAATTGGACGGATGGAAATGAGTTTAACGCATGTCAGGATTGTCCCACTTCAACTGTTCATCTCTCGACATTTATCGAAATATCAGATGAGTACTTGAGTACCAAACCAATGATGAACAAAGAAAAAGGGCAATTGTTAAATAATTGTAATAAAAAAAAAAAAAATTAAAAGCTTCTCTATAAAATTTTCAAAATCCACTATTATACAATTGAGCTGTACAACTGGTACGTCAGACGTACTATAACCTATACCGTCGATTTTGTTGGATGAGGAATGAACGGATACGCCGTCACAGAGTGTGATCATGCTGGGGGGGGGGGTTATTCTCTACGTGAATGTTGTGATCTATGACATTTGATAATGAAAGCTAGGCATTGGGTACACCAAGTGTGGGTGTGCAGAGCCGAATGATACCAGCCAAACTGCCAACTGACATTGCCCCGTTTGTTCGGACATCTATATAAACTATAGTTTCCGCGACCGTTGTCATACGCTAGTGGGGCACGTCAGTGAGGGGAAGGAGGACAGGGTGAAAGAGGTGAGGTACAAGGGTTTATCTTTGGAAATAGAGTGAGACCGGGATTTATCTGATAAGCGCCCACCGGATTTTGACTATGTCGTTTGGTGTTTTGTTCGATTGGTGGAGGTGGAAATGCTTGTCGAATGAGATAACACATATTTGGAATGATATTGGCTCATCAATAGCTAGTCTCATATCTATGTTATCTTTTTATTACAATTTCCTCGATAATTACTTTCTAGGTTTTTCATATTTATTCCGTGTTTTTTTTATTTATTTATGAGAAGCAATTCGTCTTTTCAACAACGCGCATTCCAGAGAGATGGAGGAAATCTCGTTGGATGGATTAATTGGCACGCGTGAGGATGGCATTGAGCAAAAAAAGGAGATTAACGGGATTATCGAGGGATACTGATGGCAGTGCGGTTTGCGTTTCTCATTCCCTCTCCCGAGTTGGCTTTTTCCGCCCCTATATTTTCCCTTGATATTCTTTTATTTTTTTCTTTGTTCTACTTTTTCTTGGATAACAGCAAAGGTTCTGCGTTAACCCGGAAACTTTACACAAGCTTCTTATAAGTCGATGAGCACCAGTGCGCTCGTCTGCAAACTCATCTGAAACTAGGATTAGAAGATTGGATGAAAAAGAGGGGGGAAAAATTAGGAGACAAAAGAGTATTCTTGGTAAGTCAGTTGGGGTCAGGTGGGCTTTGCTGGAGCAATTTTAAATCTTTCCTACACTTGACTCAACTTTTTCAGTGTATATCATCGTTAGTAATTTAACATTTATTATAAGTTTTCATTTGAGAATCTGAATATTTTAATTTTTTCAATAACTCAAATGAAAATTTTTGTTTTTAACTGTGAAGAACTCACCTTAGCATTGTCATCTGAAAAATCCATAGCTGATAGTTAAGTGAATTAACCAGAGATTGAGTACAGCACTCGAAACACCATTTCCGTGATGTACAGCAGCGGGAAGTTCTCCTGTTGATTAAAATAAAAATAAAAACTATTAATAAATTACAGAATTTTCTTGCTGCTCAAAAACGGAGTGAATATGTTATTTCGAAAAAGTCGTATCTCTTCATCCGGTCAATTTAGGAAATTGAGCACGTCGTGGAAAATATCCGGAATGGGTATAGGAGTGTCGAACAATTCTGGAAAGGGCATTTCCATTCGTTCCGCCGGAAACTTTTGCTACGGCGACACTATACAAGCCCCCCCCCCCCCCCCCCCCCTCCACCAATTTCGTTTGCCGAGAGCGCGAGAATCCGGATGCATATATTACAATCAGTGCAAAGTTGAGAAAGAATAAGAAAATAAAACTGTAGAATGAGTAAAACACAAGAGTTTTTTTTATTTTTATTTATCGTTTCATGTTTTGTTCACTCGCCTGCATCTCCCAAAGGGAGTATCTACCCAGTATTATCTCTTGTTCTCGGCAATTTTAGTTTTTAAAGCATTAAAAATAAAAATTCTCCTGTTATTTATATTTATGCATCATTTAATAGCCGATTGAAATATCTTCACAGTGATGTTTATGAACATCAGAGGAGGGAATCCAATAAATTGTAGAATTGTATTGTTCAGAAAAACAATCGACATAACACGAGGAAGATGAAGTGGAATGCGTCAATCTTAGCTGCACTCTTTTATTTTATTTTGAGCCAACGAAAAATCTCAGGATCTCACAATTTCCCCCCCCCCCCCCCCCCTCCACTATCCATCCTCTTCACCGTCATATCGCTCGGTACGTTCAGCGAGCGCTTCTAATCCAGACATTCGTTCCACGTTCCCGTCGGCTTTCCACGCTTGGCTTCGAGAGCATACCGTGAGTAAAGCATTTTTCAATGAAATACCACCCCAAGAAAACCTGTTCACTCAACCTTTTTTTTCCCCTATAATTCTTCTCCCCATGGATTTTCCCTTGTTCTTTTTTTTTTTTTCCTTCCATTCACTCTGATGGTTACCACTTGCCTGCCCACCAAAATCGATTTGAAGGACGTGCACCAGTGTGAAATCGAGCCGATCTTTTGCACTTCATCGGACTTGATTTATATCCCGAGTCTCAAAACGTTTTACTCAATATTTTCACCTTTATTATCCGGTTGAAACGTCTCATTGATTTCCCATAATTTTTCAGGTATGTTACAACTATTTCAGTACTTTTAACAATTCAACTAACTTGAGAAAATAAACACTCAGCATTCCAAGAGTGATTTGACTGGAGAGTAAAAAAAAAATGTGGAGATAAACAACACTGGAGTACCCACCATAAACCGTATCATTTATTTTTTCTCACTACTCCGTGAATCCATAAAGTGAATATATTTCCTTTTTATTTTTGGGGATAGTATTTCCCATGGGTGATTCAAGGAAGTCGCTCCTTAACTCACGATGGAGGGATATAATGCCTGGAAGGGCCAGTTAACCCGACTAGAATAGAAGGAGAGGTGGATGAAAAGTTGGAGTAGTTGGTACGTTGACACAAGAAACGTGATCCTATAATTTCTCATTCTGGAGATCTTGGTAGAGGACCAAAACCCTTTTCTCTCTCTATTCTCTAGGAGATGGAAACGACATGGTTTAAAGGTGGCCCAACCAATTAGAATACTGGGTACAATTTTCTAACAAAAGCAAGGTATTCTAGAATAGCTTGAGTCACACAATGTTGGAATTGGTAATGTAATAACCCCTGAAATATCGAATCCCTTTCATTCCTCACATCTGAGTGAAGAGCTAAAGCCAATTAGGATTCTTCCTGTATCCTCAACTTTGTTCCCTCTACTTTTTTTCCATGTCAATCTATTTATTCCTTTCATTCTCATACACCTTCTTTTCTTCCAACCCTCAACTCTGTTTGATTCTATCTCAGCCACTCTCCACCATTTCTCCTTATATACACAGCAGAAGTAGATCGAATTAGGAAGATCCGAGTTCTGTCCATAATTGCAACACTGAAAAGAGACAGCTTTGAATAGACCATCTTCTTGATATGCCCGAGATATGCTGATTCAGTTATAGATATGTTGTGATCTCAAACTCGTATTCATAATCTCAATGAAATTTAATTGGACTACATACTTACTATTTTATCCCAAGATGGTACTTTCGTACAGAATTACCGTGAAATTGTTTTCAAAGGAATGAGTTTATTTTTTTTTCTCTAGGTTTCCGAAAGATTTAATACAATGAGAAGCACATGCCAAAAGCCTACGAATGAATTCTTTGATCTTTTTTTCAATTCCAGATAGACGAGAGTTTGAGGAATCAGTCTACCAAATGTTTAACTCAACTGACATCCTCTTTTCCCTTGAACGACAGGTACTTGGGGGTTATAAAGCAGCCAAGATGATAAGATGATATGAACTGTCTTGGGCTATAACATAAGACGTCTCAGCTGCCATCATCAAAACACTGTGAAACAACATACTATGTACTTAACCATCGAGAGGAGATACTGGAGCCTCTCCATTGGATATATGTTGTTCGACCCTCCATGCAACAATGTATAAAATGGATATCCTGAAGGGTTTTGATGCTAACCCAGCATCTGAGTTGAGACGTTAGTGCTTCATATATTGGATCCAATGGTTTGCATCTCAGTGTAATCTTACTCCATCATGTACACGAGAATTTATCCAACTCGAAGATCTGTTTGTGTATGCACAAGATATTTATACTAGAATATCATTGTTTCCTTACCGTTCAAAACGTGAACAGCTATTGTGGTCTTGGCTCTTTCCGGCACAATACAACTGTAATTTCCTGCGTGTCGTGATGATGCTTTGTCAACCACCAGAGTACTCAATATTACAGGCATCTCCTTGTTATCAATCAATTCAGTTGTTCTATTTTCACTGAAACCAATGGATTTTCACCATCATCAATTAAGGATTAATTCTGTACAGTTGAGTAATATGAATTATTGAATTACTTTTATCGAAGATTACAAAAATAGATGCTATGATCAAGTAGGACGCGTCATGATTTAATAAGAACAGTAGAATTCTATATAAATCGAGTGTTCAAGTATGTATGAGAGTTCTTAAGATAGGATTCTACTGGATCGAATCATCAGAGTCATGTCATATAAATGTAGATGTATTTTTTTGGAAAAAGGGGAGCAATTCACATGAGACTAACCTGACGTCTGTTGTGAGAATCTCATCTCCCCTTGTCCATAGTAAAGATTCGTTGAGCCTCTCTAGTACATCTCTACCCTCACACCTCAGCCTGAGAGTACTTCCTGCTTTGAGGTGTCTCTCCCCTGATATCATTCGACCAGAATCGTCAGTTATGTTGAGGGTTGGTGCTGTAGGCATAAAGTAAGATTTATAAGTATGACTGGTGAAATTTTCATCACAAATCGGAATCGTCATTAGGTGAATGTGCAATTTTTATTATTATACTTTGTAGATTTGATCTCAAGTGCTTTTAATGGTGAGTAAATTGAATAAATACATAGATTCAACCATCTTAATGCTCTCGTTCTTCAGATTCTGTTAAATCGCAAGTAGCATTCACGATAAACTTGTTCACTCGTGCATGAAAAAGCGAAAAAAAAAAAAAATGGTAGAAATTGGTTGAATTTTTCTTTTCAGTTGTTGGAATATCACGATTCGTCTGGTGTTGCTGGAGATGATTCTTCTCATCGAGAAACCACCATTAGGATTCAGCTCGCCAGGTGCAATTCTTGAGGCAACCGCTATGCAAATTTCATGACACAACGGTATATGCTCTTACTCTTTGCTCTACTCAGCTTTTGGTACTTTTCTTAGGTGTTTTTTTTTTCCCCTCTTTCATTCGCTCCTCCCTCTTTCCGGTTTTCGAATGTATACAAGAGACAATGTCACTGAGTCTGAACAGTCCAGCGGCTGTTTTTACTTTACCTCCAGAGCGTTTCGCTTGGCTGGAAAAAAAGGCTAAAGAGAGAGGGACGGAAGAAGCATTTTTTTTCTATTATTTTCCTTCTACGTGTTTTGCCTCTTTTTCATGTCCAGAGTTCATTCTGTTTTGGTAGTTTCTTTTTTCTGCTCATATTCAGCTTCTTTAATACTCCAGTTGCGTTCTCCATAAGGTATTCCTGGAGTTTTTTTCCTGACCCCTTTTTTTTGTTGGAAAAATAGAGACGGAAAGGCAGTGATAGACTTGGATAATTAATGTTTAGGAGAAGAGGTTTTGTTTTTTACCAGGGCTTTAGTCAGTCTCTAACTGGGTATTCTTGTTTTCAACATCGAGAGTTGGGAGATGAATGGTCCCGAGCGGATTGAACTTGTCGATCTGTCATGGCTTGTAATTGCCCAACGCATATTCGATGCATCAAACCGTCTCGTGGCAATCGATCAAGAACTTCCACTACTCTAATCAACATTGCCTTTAGTAAGTGCTACGGGTAGGGTTAGATAGATTTCTCTCATCGTTTCGGCTTCTATCGACATCCAGACAATTTGTTGGATGATCAAAAAATAATAGGTATGAGATAGCGTGGAGTCACGAAAGAGGGTAGAAATAATCTTCATCACGTTGAGATCATAATTTCCGGTGCTTTCCCATTCCATCGGCATTCGCAACGCGAAAACTTTTCTACTGTCGTTAAATTAATAATTTTCAATCTATCCGAGTATACCTGAATGACTAATAAAGTACTAAATTCCCTCAAGACCTCTCCATATGAATTCTTCACGCTTCTATAATTTTTCATCTCAAAATTTAACAATGTCAGTCAGTATCAAATCAAGCAGAATTATCTTTACTTTAGATATTATTCTGGATCACCAACAATCATCAATCGAGTTACTAAAATTTTATCTACCTTCGAAGATTCAATTTTTCTCATTTCGCCTCAAGTATATTTAAGAACAACAGAGAGATGAGCTATCGAGACAAAAGAAATTTGATAAAATTGGTAACTTCATATTGAATACAATACAGTAGTTTGTCAAAACTTTTTCATTCACTGATAAAAGAAAAACTTGAGTCATCCAGGTAGAGACAACTTTTCTTTGTCACTTGGTCGTCATACACGCTGAAAGCATTTCATGTAGATACGAATTGTTGTAGAAAGTCTGGTAAAACTCGTCGATCCATCAGCAAAAGTTTCTCTTCAATTTTTTTTTTTTTTTTTTTTTCCCCTCCCAATTCTCGTAGGAGCTTTCCCCTCATTCCACTTATACAACCCATACTTGGGTTTTCCCTCAGCAACTAACCTCCACGGTACAAAGTACATATATAGTTATGTCTGAGCTGCATAGCAGTTTGTCTGTTAAAACTTGGTTTTGAAAAGTTTTTTATTTCTGTGAATTGGTCCGTCGGTGAGTTGCATACCCTCAAGATAATAATGCCCTTTGATCACCATTCTTTTATTCTTCCAAGTGATTTCTCGCTGATTCCTGTCCATTCCAGTTTTTATCCTCAAGATACGTCTCAATTTCTCTGCAACCGAAGGTGAATTTTCCGTCTAAGAAATACCCTATACTACTTTATACTTTCAGCTGCAGACAGTTGAGCGTTGTCCAGTTGAAGATTCTGTACTTCCAATCATTCCGTCTCCTTCAATGTTTTTTTTTGCTTCCGTCCTGGACTAGTTCAAGTTGCTCTGAAAACTTGATGAGTTTGGTCGAAAGTATCTTGATGAAAAACTGCTTTCAGATGGTGAATGATGGGTGGGTTTGAAGACTTCAAAGATTGGGAGAAACGCCAGTTAATATCGACTGGGCATTAGCTGTCCATTATGGCTGACTTGTTCACGTCAAACGCATGACACACTGTTCCGTGATTACGATTAATTAATTTACACAGGGACGAGCGTTATTCAAGCTTGAAGATCCTCCTGTGTCCAATCACGAGTCGAGATTGAGCAAGTTTATGCTCGAGTACATCCAAATATATATATATATATCTACTTGAAATGTCGAGTCCACTTTTACCTCAAGTTTTAGCGCCTTGTCTTCTGTATCTCACTCTTCATTGCCACCTCTTTGCCAACAACCAGTCTGTTTATCCAACCCCTCTAATAAGTCGTCCATCCTCCAGTTCGTCTTGATAAATAAAGGGATAAAGTGGGCAATCTGTTGGTTGGACGTTGCTGGAAATTGCCTGTGGTCTTTAAGCGAATACAGCGAGAAAAAGGAGGCGAAAAGCATGGGGAAAAAGAAAAAAATGTTTAATCTCAAACTAATTTGAAGTTCAACAGAATAAATAGAAAAAAAAAAAAAAGAAAGGTAGAGTTTTATTAAATCCACTCTATCCTTCAATCATTCAAGCCTTGTCCATTGTTGAATCTATTGAATTAATCTCTTTTTTTTTTCTTGAATAATTCTGCAAAGTACTTGAATTTTTTTTTTTCATCTCTAAAGTTGAGTCTCGCCCGGAATTGAAATATGTCCACGAAAGAATTTCATTAATTCATCAGATGAAAGTTGAATCAAACAATTTTAAAGCACTGAGTTATTTTAATCGACATTCCTTGTCTGGACTTTTTCAACTTTGAGATTGAAAGCTGATTATGAAATGATGATAATTCATCAATGGTATATTAACGAGAGTTTTCAATCTCAAGGTGAAGAATTTCATCATAAATCAATATTTGACATCAGAATGGAATAATTATTGATGGATAATTCCATCGTGAAATTATAATATTTTTTATATTTCAATTTTTTATGGAGAAGATTGAATCAGAAGCATGTCGTCAAAGTTTCTCCATCACTCTGAACGTACAAGTCGATGAAATTCTTTCTATCTATATGTGCTAGGATGGTATACGCGAATCTGCCATACTCAATGCCCATTCCCCTTCTATAACCAACTCAAACTGGTACACGCAGTGTGGCTTTCCAAAGGTCTATTTCCAATTCTCCCCCTTCATCTCACACAGTCCAACATCCTCATTTCTGAGTATGTCGAGGAATCGAGAGTCCTCAACCCGTGCTCACTGATGCTTACATCGGAGAAATTCTCTCGTATCTTCTACGATGCACGTACAGGCATGTACCACTTCGCCATATCTAGACTCGAACACTCACAGTGGATCACGTACGTAGGCGGTTATATTTTGAGGAAAAGGAGGTAGAGAATAGGTGTGGTGAACATCAGGAACAACTTATACGTACTCAAACCCACTGTAATTTGCTTTGTAGTTGCTATTGAGCCCTGTCAAACTTCTAACTATCACTACAGTGGGTGATTTTCGTGTATATTTCACAGAACTTGGTGTATCATTATCGCCTTATGGAGAGATTGTGCATACTCGGTGACAATCATGATTTACCAATCTCAATTATTAATGGGTTATATAAAGAACATGTTTTATCCTCATCTCTTGGTGAAATTTCTATTGTCTGATCCCCTGATGGTGTTGATCTCCTTACAATCATCTGCAGATTTCTGCTATCTTTCTCTGCTAAGATTTTTGACTGTTTTAGAATAATTTAATAAATTCATAAAACATGATTTCAGTACTCCGGTTTATTCAACTTTTTTTTTTTTTTTTTTATCCATGCTCACTTTGATCTGTAGCCAAAATGAGCCCCGGGCTCACTTGATTTTCTCTCCTGAGTAACTCTATCATTCCGGAGTGATACGATCTTGAAGGAGAAATCCTCCATCAGAATCCTAATTCAAGCTACATGATGATACTGACAATTTCCACCTACATTGAGAGGTAATAGAGCTCGCTTGGATCGATAATTTTGTCCTCTCATTCGTACCGGAGGCAATGGAGAAATAATACTTTATCTGAATCCAATTTACCTGTTATGATGACGTGGTATGTTTTAACCATAAAGTTGGTAGGATCAATTTCCACTTGACACTTGTATACTCCGCTGTCACGAAGCGTTGCATAAGCAATTTGGAGCCTCCAGTTATCCGGATATCTGAGTAAATAAAATGATATGATAATTTTTTCATTATTCATGGTATTTTATATTTCACAAGATTGATATATAAATATTCTCAAGTGATTTAAATCACATCATTGAATAACTTGAATCATAAATCTCTCAGCTTATTTTTCGACTCTCTTGGAGCGAGTTACACTGGATAGGCTGACAAGCATCTCCAAATATCAAAATCTATTTTCCAGTTCCTTCGTGTTACCATTAAATCCCTCCAAGAGACTCATAAAATATCCGGAAATATTGGCAATTTTAGACATTCCAGTTATCGACAGATATTCCTTTTTATAAATAATATCTCTTCCATTCGATCTGACAATACGCTAGATTACAGTTTTACCTTTTATTCCTCGCAACTGATGGATATAAAAATAAATAACTTACTGGAATTTAAGGCTGATCCGTTCATCCGCACTGTACTGTCCATTTCCAACAGTGAGGAGCCGGATGGAGTCTTTATTGGGCTGAAACCAGGTCACCTGCAGAAGAAAAAAAAAAAAGATATTGAAAAAATATTTGAAAAAAAAAAAAAAATCTTTCTCCATTGAATCATGATTCCCATCCAGTGTGAAGGTCAAATGTAATTGAAACTAGGAGAGGTAATAGCATATTAGAATACAGCTTTCGGTTTACCTCAATATTGACAAAAACCGTTTGATGATGTACACGGTATACAGAATTTAATTGGCCCATTGAACGAGCCCATATGAAGGCAAATACCGAAGAAAATTTTGTGAGGAAAATTTCCCCATCAATTACGATGAGAGATGGGTACAGTTAATTGGCTGACGAAAGAGCCTCAGTGAATTCCTCAAGCCTATTCATTTCACTGAAAAAGATTCTACGGAAGGTACTTCACGTTCTT
The DNA here is from genome assembly GCA_035578325.1 of Coelinius sp. EB29. Lineage (NCBI taxonomy): Eukaryota > Metazoa > Arthropoda > Insecta > Hymenoptera > Braconidae > Coelinius > Coelinius sp. EB29. The sequence continues at coordinate 736,653 of JAOZGT010000005.1, read as the reverse complement.
ATGCAAATTTTTACAAAAGAAAGAAAAAAATCAACCCAGTGGAGGAAGAGGATTCAGAGAAGCGATAAGACATCGATATATACAGAGACTTTTCAGGACATACTACCTCATGCAAGTAGAAAATACTTGTTTTCATTTCCCAGTCTCGGTTCTCACATCCTTCTTCCATCAGTTTCACATTCCGTATTCTAGAGAATACGAATCTCGCGGGAATTTAAAACGTCTGATACGTGCACACCACCTCCCACCTCTTTTCTTATGGGTGTCTAGAAGTAACAGAAAAAACTAGCACGACTTGGATCTGAACTCTGTTAAAGAAATATTCCCAGTAGACTCGAATGGAGAACGAAGGACAAAAACATCTTGAACGTGATCCACAAGATTGTTATAAGAAAAATAAGTATAATAATGTATAATAGTTTAAACTTATTTCACTCGATATTTATGTTTCATGGAAAAGATAGAAACTCTCGGGTCAAAGAATAGTAATGCTATTTTCACTTTATACGAACTTGTGAAAATGAAGTTTGTAAATTTTATCTGGAGAGAACGAGGATTATAATCACATAAACTCCAATGGGATTACAGAGTTGCTGGAAGATATCGAAGTTGGTTTATGAATGCAAAGACAATGCTAGGGGGAAACAGCAGAGTTTGATATTTGCTGAGGGCGGTAGTTGAATTCAATTTTATTCAGATAATATTTGAGATTGAATTGATGGAGAAAAAAAAAAATAATCAGAGTGTATAAACAATAAATTACCTTTTTATCTCCAAGAAGTCCAATTCTGCAGTCTAATTGTACAGTGCTACCAATTCTCTCTGTAATATTACGATGATCAACTTCATCAACGAAAAATGGTCCAAATTTTCCAAAGGAGCTTGGTACACTTGGCAGTTTAAATCCAAAAAAATGTCTCTTTGTGGTTGAAATTAGAGACAAGTGAGTACTGCTATCATCATCATCAGCTCTCATGGCTGTATTGAGTGAGGGTTTGATCTCGTAGAAGATTTTATTTGGTTTACCCTCAAGTAGATTAATGGAGGCTTTGGAGTGGTCCTTTCTTGAGTGACTTTTGCTGTCAATTGCTACACCCTCCCATGGTTTTTCATCAGCAGAGAGACGATTTGGTACATTTAGCTGAGGTGAGACAATCAATGGTGTTTCTAGGATGGCGCCAGTGGTGGCAATGGCATTTGGTGATGGAAAACTTTCAACGATGGACTCTGTGGTATTGGTATTGTACACAAGTTTCTCACTTCTCACGTACGGTATTACAGGTGTGATAGAAGTGTTATTCAACAAATTATTCATTTCATTATTATCAATTAATGTATTTGTATTGATTCTAGCTATTTCTGTATCACTATTTGATGTCTGATATGGCTCTGTTGATGTTGACAATGCTCTTTCCTCATCCATTGTTGAAAGTGTATCCTCACTGACAGACAGCACATCCTCCTCCAATTGATTCAAGTATACCCGTTGACCCTCTATACCCACAATGTCCTCCTTCAAGCTTCTATCGTCACGACTTTTTCTATTGGACAATCTTTCCTCTTGTCTGAAACCAATGTCAGGTGGGATGATTGGAACCTGCACCGACTCAAGTTTCACAGCAAATTGTTTGCTGTTTTCTTCGTACTCTCTGGAAGTAGATGTGGCAGTTTTATCTGTATCCTGCCATTGGTAAATGGCAAGACTCTCGGGTTTATATGTTGTACCACGATCAGGTTCTATTCCGTTGATGGTCTTCGAGTTACCGTCATTCACTACGACTTGGTTTCTACGTTTACCAGAACCATGTACAGTCGAGATATTGATGGCACTCTTATTCGCTCGATGACGAATGTCCTCCAATATACTACTGCTTCTGCTCTCTGTCACTGTAATGATCAAAATAAAATGTTTAGTTTTTGTACCCTATTCTTCATATATTGAGATAGATTTATCTCAGAAATTGTGTCATCTATTCAAAATCCCCCATGAACACAATTTCTTACAGCAGATAAACTCAACGCATCTATAGATTTTTGTGGTCAATTTTTCGATTGAAATTTCATCAGTTCTGAAAAATTCACAGGAGCCAAAAATGGATTTTACTGTCGAAAAAAATACAGTGTCATATATATTTTTTTAAAATATGAATAGCAGTCTTCAAAATATGACATTCTCCTATCAGATATTTCTCTCACGTTGCCTGTCATGTACCCCTCAATTCTTCAATTTCTATCACAAAATCATCAACATTGCTACGTGAACTAGTCTTATTCCGTCAGTAAATTTGATTCTATACTGGAATATTCATGTACTCCTCCAGTGCATTTGAAAAATCATATTAAAATTGAAGCTTCCAGCAGTTTGCATTTCAAGCACATGCTTTTCCACTTGTAAAATTCAGCATATGAATGCATACTCGTCCGTGTTAACTCTCAAAAGGTGGAAAGGGGTAGGGGAGGGATGTGAAATTTCCAAGTGCGTGCTTCAAACAGCAATCACACATCCAGCAAATGCTATCAAAATGTAGAGAGATGATGCAATTCTTTCATTGGAAGTAGTACAGGTAATATACACACTTCGTTAGTTACTCATGCGTCATTTTCACCAAAAACTTCACCTGATCCCCATTCAAAAATACAAAATAGAGGAATAGAGACGGTACAACCCAAAGAGAGTGAATTTGTTTGCCCTAGAGTCCCTGATATTGCCAGCAGTTTATGACTGTAGCTATCATGACGCTTGCGGTGGAATTGTCGCTGGATGGAAAGCAATTTCGTCATAGTGAAATGCGCAATGAGTTTTAAATATTTTTCTCATTCTTTTCTACGTTATAGGAGGGGGGGGGGGGGGAGAGGGATGATCGACTGCGCATGTTTATTTTTATTATTATGTAAATATTCTCTAATATATTCTCAACTTTTTTTTTTCACTCTTGGAAAAAATGACTCCTCAGAATGAATAAAAATCGTCCCAATGAAATGTCACCCTCTCCATGATTAATTACATAATTACCTGGTATTGTCATAATGAAAATGGTGCCGAAGATGGCTATAGCAGCCACTGATGGCCAACTCAGCTGCGGCATTTCAGCTAATTAGTTATTACCCCTCCCCCCCCACTCTCAGCCCTTGGGTAAATCCGCCATGTTTTCCTTATTTCTTCTTCTGCAACATTAATGTCAATATCAAAGTTTATTAGTATTTGATTAACGTAACATAGTTGAGTTTAATGGATATATACTTATATGATTAATTGAAACAACTTGTGGTAATATTTGCACTGTGAAAACATTCGGAGAGAAGCTATTTGATCCAACGACTGCTGTATCTCTGTACACTAAAGTATAATACGTGTATGCTATTCACGATGTTATATTAATTAACATGGCCAGAGTCATGCTCAGTATACAATAGCAATGGGGGGGGAGGGTACAAGTGTGCTGTATTATGGGTGAACTTTTGCCAGAGAACAACTGAGAATACCATAAATGTATACCTCTCATTGTCAATATCTCCAGTTTTCCTGATAATTGGAGAATCTTGTTATTCATGAAAATATCTTGCTTGAATATTTATACAATAATTCCAGTGAAAATACTGGAATACCCGGAAATTACACTGAGATTATAAATCTAGTGAAATAATAAGAAATGTCAATTTCAGATATTTTTTGATGATTACCCAGAGGGAGTATGGACAGGGTATTATCATCGAGTGAAATACGACAATAGTCTCTCCAACAGATATTATTGAAAATTTTGTGAAATAACTTATTCATTGAACCAATGGTTTGAATCAAACTTCTGTTGATATTCTTGTTAAAGTAGAAAATAGAATGAATTATCTTTCTATTAGAAGTGGTTTTCTCAAAGTTAGTTGTGAGCATTTGGATAGATCATTTCATTAAGTTTCTGTGCCAATTCTTGTGGAAATTTATCCAGTAATAGGATTATTTATTATAGTTTAATGAGTATAATTGTTGGAGAGTGACAAATATTTCAATTTTACTGGGTTATATCGAGTGAATGAGAGTGAATGTATTTACGGTCAGCTAATGATGTTAAAATATCCTGTATTTTATGTCAGTTGCATTGTCCAGTTGCATTTTGAAATTGTGAATAACATGACAGGGGTAGGGGGGTATGTCATAATTGGAAAATCACTGGTAATGTCTGACTCTAGCACTGGAGGCTACCATTTGCTCCCACTGTTAATTTATAATTTTTATATTTCACTCATTTCAACTGTCTCACAAACACATCAACTAATTGTTTTGGCATATCTGCCCTCGACCATGACGTGTGGAAACTTTTGTAACTGATATGAGTTCAATGGGAAAATAAATGCGAATTGTACGGATTGAAAATGTATTGCTCTTTGTTATTGAAACTTTTGTGTAAAATAAAAGGACTGCATGTTAAATAGGTAAATAGGGAAAATTCATCAGACAGAGTGATGTTACTCTTTAAAGGGATTAAGTTATCACTTTTCTTATTTCATATCCACTCGAACGATCCTCTCTCTCTCTCTCTCTTTACCATCTGTCTCACCAACTTGTCTCCTCTTCCCCCTTTTTTCGTCTCCTCTCGCGCCACGCTTTTGAGACTTTAGTCCGTCGCCGTGAGGGATTGAAAAAGTTTCTCAAGAGGACCCCGAAAAACCATTACCCGCCAGCCTTTAGGCCACCTTTTTCATATATCCTGTTTCCTACCCTCCACTGGACTATGCCAATCTATCCATCGAGGTATATGAGGCTCCTCAAGGTCTTGCTCGACGTCAGGTTTGTAGGGAAAAGCTGGGATTTTATTGGATAATAAAAAAGTTTGAGGATATTGAGAGTCTCATTGGGTGAGAAATAGTAAAGTTTGAATTGGGAAATTTTGAATTCTATAAAATTCAATTGGTTGTAAATGTTACTTTTTACATTAAAAAAAAAAAATCTACCTAAAATTCAATTAAAAATTTACTTGAAATTAACATAATTGTTTATTCCATTCAAATAAATGATTTATTCTGAATAGATAAATGTCTTAATTTAAATTCAATAAATCCATTTATTAAGAATAAAAAAATAATTTTATTTGATTTAAATAAATCATTTAAATTTCCTGAAAAAAATTGAAAAAATTCGATCAAGATTGTACCTTCTCCCGTATTTGAATGACAAGTGAATGCATAGAAAATTGGTGAATAATTTGACATTCAAGCTGAATTATCCCACCTCTATTCTTCCATAATTTCCTGGGGCGATAAATATCAATAGATTTACGCATATGAAATGAGTAAAACTCGAAGGAATTGGTGTGCTGAGGCTATAACCATATTTCACGTGATATTTTATGGAATTCTCGAGTGCATCATACGAGGAAAAATGGAATTCATGGAGGTGTGCGAGTTGGCGAGAAGTCAATACAATTGTAAAATCGATGGGAACCTCCCATTTTCCCCTCTTATCTTTCACTATTTTTCATTCAAACTGTATTGTCTCACGAGAGTACAGTTGTATCAAGGGATTGGCTTATATTTTTATTCAACAGTAAAAATAAGCATGAAGATAATACATCTACATTACGTAAGAATTTCATTATCGAAAAATTTTATTTTTTCTTCCATTGATCAATAAATTTTTTTTATTTATCAATTGAAAAATCAATAGAATAGGGCATAATTTTTTAATAAAAATATCTCGTCATAATATTCCTAAATTTATAAACAAAAAAATTTATCATAAATTTTTTATTTCACCACTTTTTCCATCTCTTCATATCTCCTCACGTGAAACTTGGCGGTCCACGCCTTTTCAATCTTATTTTCCACCAGAAGGCGCGCAAGTGTGGTGAGTACGCCATCTGCGAGGACGAGTAGCGGGTTATTTTTCACCTTTCTCCCTTCTTTTTTTCCCCCCTACAATTTCTCTTGAACACCTTTTTTCTCCCCCCCCCCCCTTCTGCGTGAAAATTAAAGTCAACTCTTATGTCAGGAAGGTAATATATACATCGCGGTTGCGTTACTTGCCTCCCGGAGGTGTTAAAGTTTTTACGTACATGTGAAACTCTAGGCCGACAAACGAGGTGAAAATCTCCCTTTCTCGAGCCACTGGAAAAGTTGAAAGGTATGGGGTTACCGTTGGTGCATTGTTATTTCCACGAGAAACAAGAAAGTTTTGTGGGTTTTATCGTGGAGTAAATGCATTATCCTTCCAGTCTACCGTCATTTTAACGTAACTGTTGAAACATGGCTTTCAAAAAGTCTTACGTATAAATCATTCACTGTTTAAAGTTTTTAGAGAGTGTGATAATTAGGGACAAATTATTTTTAAACAATTATTTTTATCTAATTCGTGAAGCGTTTCACATTTTTCACTAATTTATGTATCGTTCCATATCTTGTGACGTCACAGGATACTATTGGATAGAATTTTGGAGTAAGTAGGAGGGGAATCAGGATAATTCTCGATATTAGTTTTACAAGAATTTTCACTGAAAAAATGGATAGTCCAGACCGGGATTTGAACCCGGGACCTTCCGATTATGCATCGGGTACTCTTCCAACTAAGCTATTCCGCTTCTAACCCCTTTTCCATTTCAAATTTCTTGTACATATCGAGCTCCGCTGTCCCTTATACAAATTAATTAATTAAATTATTCATTTATTATTATTAATAAAATTCTCTCCAGAGTCATAATAATGGTAATAAAATAAAAATTTGTTTTTTTTTCTCGTCTAATGACAAATAATTATAAAAACATATCAGAGAGGTTCTCCAAGAACTAAAGATGTCTCCCGTACTCGTAGAATCTACAGGTAGCGTGAGAGAACAATTTGAAATTCAACTGAATATCTCGACTCTTGATACACCTGTCTGTTTCAACTCTATATCCTCTTTTACATTTTTCGTCTTCAGGGTTTACTTCTACTTTGACCCCCCCCCAGTGCTCTCGACTCTGCATTGTTCAAAATTTAATGCTAAAAGGTGAATATATATTTTTCTCTCTTTTTCATTTGAATAGATGAAGAATTATAAAGTGAAGAACAGTGTAATGAGGAAAAAAAAAATATAATATTCTTTTGTATTTCCTCGACGTTGATAATTTTTCCGGTTTAATTAAAGTTAACGGAGAGTGAAAAGTATACGAGACATGTTTCATCTGAATCGACTAATTAATACAGTCGTACAATTTTTTTTTTATTCCTAATAAATAGATTTATTGAATTGAAATTGAGATATTTATTTATTCAGAATAAATCATTCATTTGAATTGAATAAACAATTTGTTAGATCCAAATAGATGATTTTTTTGATTTAAATAAACAATTTTTCTGGGTGCAGGTAAGATTTAAAATTTGTACATTTGTGAGAATGAAGAAGAAAAAAAAACTAGTCTCTGGACCTTGGTGAAAATTCCTGTGGCAAGTTGGCTAATTCCTTGGTCAGGGTACGACAACGAATACCATTAACAAAGTTCTCAGCACTGGGTACGACACCACAAAGTGTCCACAGCGAGTGGTGTATGTATTTTATGCCCTACATCCTCCTATTTTTACTGACCTTTTCTCTGTCATTGAGGCCATTCTCTTAGAGCCCTTTGTTCCCCTTGCACACGTCAGAATGAAATTTTTCTAACTACTCCGTTGAGTGCTTCCATTCTCACATCGTCTACTTGGGTCTAGGGAGGAATAATGGAGTCATCAAAGGTCTACGCTCGTGCCCATACGATGGAAGTTATTACCAATGAAATAACGAATTTTCCTTAATTCTTGATTTATCTCGAGAATGAATGATTTTAAGAAAAAATGTCAAAAAACATTTTTTGTAGCTGAAAAAATTTCCAATAAAAAGTGTCTCTTGACATTTTCTCCTAAAATCCCTTGATATTGAGATTTTCGTCTTTTAAAAAATTCTGAAAATTAAGAATTTTTTTTTTGTCTGTCCAGAAAAGTCGATCTCCAGTCTAGGGACGAGAATTTGCATGATACTCAGTAGTTTCAACACAGTGTAATGTAATCGAGTTCCCTCAACGCAGGTGGACTAGGTAAATGACACACCACTATATGCAGATACCCCACACGTTATTACTGGGGTAACGAATCGCGTTATATACATGGAAACATGACTACACCATCAGGTGTATCCTAAAACCGTATTTTTTTTTTTTCATAAAATATGTCGAACAATATTTGTCCAGTGCTTTTATTTAGACAAAAGTAATATGAGTCTCCTCTCTCTGTTTTCGCGAATCGTAAAAAATAAACAAGCAAAGAAGAATGAAGGAAATGAATGAATACAATGTGCAAAATTTTGAAAATTAAAATTACATGAATGCATCCTTTGAGTCACACTCACACGATAAATAACTTTTGTTGACATTTTAATGTAAAAGAAAAAAAAAAAAAAATTCAACACAGGTTGTAACAATTATCTCATGAAACGCTGGGTTGGAAAATGGACGACTCCCATCGGTATGTTATCCTAATTTAATTGGGGCTAGTGGTTGAATTTCCACCAGCAAAATAATTAGCGCCTCTAATACCTACAGGTATGCCAGTGGAAAATTCCTCTGTTCAATTAATTTATTCAACTGCTAGAGACAAAATTGTTCCATTTCAGCTCATTATCCTAGTTTTTTTTTCCATATCGATATTTCAATATTTTTGAATGAGGAAAATTGGGAGAAAATCTAAATATTTGATTTCTTTTATTTTTTATTTTGGCGAGTACCAGGGGTAAGACTTCTTTCATCCAAAATCACCAATTTTGACATTTTCTCCAATTCAACTATTTTTCATTTTCATAATTTCACATAAAACATAAATAACCCAAAATATTCCCTGATATAACGAAAGTAGACCACAAATAGCGATAATAAGTACAGCTATATAATTCTCATCATGATTTTCGGTGGCACAACTGGAGGCCTCGGGTGTCGTTTGCCTCTAATATCGTAATATAACGTCATTATGCAGAAAGAGAGAGGGAATCACGTAGTTTTATTGGATATGGTGCTTTTGGCCCAGCGATTTTCCCTTCCATCCTACATTCTCCTCCCCCCCCCCCCCTCCCTCCCGTTGTCTCACTCCAGTCCAACGTGTTTGTGTTTAATAATGGCGATTATACTGAGGACCATTATTCTTCTCTCCAGAGTTTACGCAATATGCAGGGAGACTGCTGGCGCCCCCCCCCCCCCTCACCACCTTACACATGACACACACACTGAACTCGTTGAATTATCGCAATTTGGTTTTTTTGAACATGAGTTACTTTGCAATACTTTTCCAGTTTCAAAAGTTTTTTTTTTAGTTTTGATATAAATTTTAAACTTTTTGATCGAGTGAAAATGTACATTCACTTTTCGAAAATCAATTTTTTTCTTTTTATTTTCCATAAAAATTTATTTGCAACAGCTTTTTTATGGGATTTAATAAAAAACTGTGAAAATAAAAAAATATAAATATTCCTTTGAATTAATAAAATTCTTTCTGAGGTAATAAAAAAAAAAAAAGAGAAATATATTCTTTATAAAAAGATATCGCTCCGTAATTTATCGTTCATATCCCGGAAGACATGAATTTTCAAAAGAATGATGGACGAAGGATCATAAATCTGTTTGTAAAACGAGTGGCAAGCCCGTGGTGACAGGACAAGAGTGAGGTACCCAAAAAAGGATATAAAAAGTGAGATATTCAGGGTGAGAGTGGAATTGTGGAATAGATATGCCGGACAGAGTGAATTTCGATTCAGTGAGTTTCGCTCTCAACGCTGGAACTATTAAAAAAAAAAAAAAAAAAAAAGCAATGTGGTAAAAATGAATGAATCGTCAAACTTTCATGATGATTTTAGCTCGAGTCCCGTGACTTTTTCAATTTTTAAAATCCTCTTATTCACTTTGTTGATGGTAACCGATTAAATCGATTGTCCACATGGCAACATATCACTTAAAAATGTGGCAAAAAGCGTACAATTCGATTTAAAAAAAAAAATATTTCCCCCTATTTTCATGGAATTCATGAATGATAAAATTTCAATGTTAAAATATTATACATTTGGTACATCCCAGTGTTCCCATTCCAATATAGAAATAGACACAGTTACAATTCTAGCAAAATTCTCATGGGACTTGAAACACGAGTACAGTTTACCTTACGTTCCAGAGATAACCTTATCTCGATAGCCGTTAAAACGGATAACAGTGGATATGTATATTAGGTAGCATAGACATGTGTGACACGTTCATAATAGAACCACTGACTATTTCAAATCTAATTGAAATATCTCGTGCATGATCTAGGCGATATGACATTAATTTATGTAGCCAATTGTTATGTAAATTATGAACCATCAAATGCCCCAATATCATATTTACATCATGTCCAAGAGATTAAATCAGACGAGCACTTTAGCTCGTGTTCATCATCTGATTTTACTGTCCTAATTTTATATTCATGAAATGATGAGTGAAAATATACCACCGTGATATATATTACACTACCTGCTAATGCTGATGTACTGGAAGCTATTGCAATGGCCTTGTACTATTTAATATGCGGCAAATGATGCTGGTGTATACATTACAAAAGCCCAAGGACGATAATGCCAAGAGTTTCGTGATAAAAACTCTATATTCTCCAGCACAACAAAATGTCATCCTGTGTTGGGTTATGGGTGGGGATAATATATTTTGTGGAAAATGTGGAAAAAAAGTTTTTGAAGTGAAACTTCTTTAGCGGGGGTAGTGAAATGAAAAATCGTCACGAAAATGGGGACGGATGTATTGTTCTCTCTGTCTCTCCTATACCCTTTCTTTCATCAGACATTTTTTTCTGCCATTGGGAGTGAAATGCCTGAGCGTGTCACGAACGTTGCACAACCGTGATGGACCTGTTTTACCTATCTGACGCAGTCCTGTTTTATCGATCTAGTTTGCAATATACGAGGATCTTTCGAGAAGTTTCACTTCTATTGTGTGGCTCGGGCGCACTCTCTTTTTTTAAAAAAAAAACTTATCCAGCACGAAATTATAAAAAATTTCAAGATGTTATTCCAGTAATGTATTCGTTACTCACACCCCCTAAAACTTCCTATACACCCGAGATATACAGCAAGCTTATAGATCGTAAGTAAATACCTCGCCAACTCACCGCACTACGTCCTCTTCTCTATAAACTTTCCTCACCCATTGCTTTTCTGGCAAAAAGTTTTCTCCAGAGAAACGGCTGGAATGTCGTCGCGCCGAATGTAATTTATGATTTTTCCCCCCTTTCACTGTATTTGAATACAAAAATCTTGTGATTTCTTTCCCATGAGAAATTTGACTTTATATTCACAATATTGACTTGTTGCATTGTCATGTGATAATTTATGATAATTTTTCTTTTACCCTGTATTGAGAAAAATTTTATAAAAAGTACAAAAAAAGAAAATCTTGAATTGAGCTTTTACATCTCAATTTCATATCATGAAAAAACCTTTATTTCTAAAAATTCTAAAAGCTCAATTTTTTGAGCTTTTTGAAAATAACTATTGTTATTATTTGAGCTTTCTCGTGCTTAATTTAAGATGCATTTTAGTTTAATTAAAATAATTTAATCAATGCCCTCAAGACGAAAAAAAAATACAAACATCTCCTTATCCATTAAATCTGTTCAAAGGAGTCGTGAAACAAAACAAATAATTCAATTACCACATCTCCGGAGCATGTGCATCTGGCGAATGAAGTCTCAGCATTATTCTCACCCAGTACAAAAGCTCAGTGAGTAGAAAGGACAAACAAACCCTGTATACCAGAAGTTTGATCGCTTGTTGCTTGGCCCACTATGACCGCTACTATTCTGTATATGAAATGCCTCGAAGCCCGACTCTTCTATCTCCAACATCTCTCCACCTCGTAGCACTGATATTTCGCTTGCCCATTGTGTCTCAGGCATGTTCCATTGATCAAAAGCCACGTGTATAACAATATTCAACCAGAAATAGTTGGCGCCCTCAACCGGAAGTCCTTTGTACCACTTTGAGAGACGTGCAATCGCTGTGATTTGCATAGTAATGCCAAGAATATTTCCACTTTCCAATTGAATCCAGTGAGTTTCGCATTATTTTCTATCGAACCCTTTATTTACCCACTCCAATCGATACACTGTGAATCACTCAATCAAACAGACTAGTAAACTTCGAGTTAAATTGCCATCAACATGTCTGAAATTGTCATCATTTCATACTCTGAATATCACTAAATCAAATATTACGTCACAAATCATGTCCGTTAACTCTGAAACATTCTTTCGAAAAGGATAAAGAGAAAGAAAATCATGAATAACTTTTGCGAATCAGGTATTCATGAGATTGAAGAAAAAAATAGTGAATAGCTGCGTCAATGTAGAGAATGTACATTTGGAATATGCAGTATAGTGAAACTCACCGAGAGACTGGAAATAAGGAAAATTTTCTTGTCAAGTTATTCGAGGTTGTATAGTTGAGAGTTATCCATCTTGTACAGTCTAAGTCATGTGTTAAAGGATAGCCTTTCCAAGTTAACAGTTTGAGAATAATCAGTATGCTTCACTGATCAATCGTATTTACAGCAGTATATCTGTGTATACTTGTCTCTGATAGAAATTATCCTAGAGGGAATTAGAATGAAATCCCTATGGTGTACAGTTAGCTGACCGCTATCGACAGGCTTCAAGGCAGAATTGCTTCCACAGTGTATAAACTTTAGGACTTGGCAACAACAGCAAATGTTCACCATCAAGTTTCAGTTTGCTGACCATAGGAGTATACTCAGGTACACTTGTGTATTATTATTTCAAAGTGGCATTATCAATTCCCAGGGAGACCTCTAATTCTGTTGATACTCAATCTACAGTTATCGACCGAGTAATGAAAATGGGAATCCCCTGGTTTTATGCTTGAGTAACTTCAAAGGACAAAAATTCAAATGAGATTATTCAGTATTGGTATCATGGAAAAGGTAAGAAAAGGGGGTTTTTTCAGAGTCTCAGGGGTTACTAGATATTGTGATACAATTTCCCAATTCCAGCAGGAAAGTATCTAACGAATTTTGTGTCCTCTTGAAATTTTATCGTCTGCCTATAAAAGTATGAACGGAGAATGATAAAAAATGTCATTTTACAGGGGGAGAAGAAAGAGGTCTGGAGGGTGAAAAATGTTCTTTGTACTTTTATAGAGGATACGACATTCTAGGTGCTACCGGTAATCTCAAAGTACATGCAGTGTTGGAAATTAAAATTTTCTGGTATGTTCAGCACAATATATTTTTTAATTTGAAATTCTCTTCAATTTACTTTATGTAATTTTATTGTGTAGATGGGATAAGAAGGCAGATTCTCGGTTGTGAAACTACCTGAGCCAATTAAGTTGGTAGCAATGAAATCTGGATGACAAAGATCACCGTGGGAAATCAGCATTGTTGATAACATCGTAGCAGCGAATGAGAGAACAAGTTTTACATGGGTTAGTGTGGGATTGTTATGTGCTCAATGTGGCCTTGCATATCCATTCACCTGATGCTGCTATAAAGTCTAGGGCGCGTTACGTGGTTTAGCTACAAAAAGGTTAGTAAAGTCATAAAAAATTTTTTACGATTGAAAATCCCTCGTCTTATTATATTTTTACTGAATTCTTGGCAATTTCAATTGTAATAATTTTAATTAAATTACAGGAGTAGTTGTAATGGTAAAAAAAAAGTCAATCTTAATCTTTTCAATTTCACCAGTGGGATTAACTGTATAACGTTCTGGGCGTTTGAATCAACGCCACAATACTAGCTGGATTAGAAAGCATGGATTCGGAAGGATTTGACGTCGATGCAATTGAGGAAACGAATGAAAAGAAGGGGAGAAAAATCTCCGTCCTCCAATCGTACTGGAGAGTGATTCTGTTCTTGGTCTTCTTCGTTCAGGGGAGGATTACGATTTCTAGAGGGAGGTCGAAGCTGAATGTTAAAGGAGGTCGGACAGAGATATATATATAGGAGATGAAGGAAGAAATCTTTGTAATGAAGAAACCTCTAGGCCATTTCATTTGACTTTCGTTCCAACGATTCTTAACAATAAGATGGAGTGAAAATGTAGGGAAAATGATACAAAATTTGAAGACTGTAGAATTCTCAAATATTAGAATATTCCAGGTGGTATACACTGGAAACTGGTTATTGTGAGCCCTCTGGCAGGTTGTCATTTTATACAGGCGTCTGGAACTTCTGATTCGAATGAAACGTACCTCTTTATTTCTGTCTGGAGCTGATGAAGACACCTCTGTTGAATTGTTTGAAGGTCTGCTCGAGCTTCATAACTCTCTCTCTGTAATTACTTTTCCTTTTTGGATAAAGTTGATGAAGAAATTATGAATGAAAGCCGAGGTGAATGTCATTTTACAATTTTAAGATTCTTATCATTTGGAAATTTGAAGACATTCAAAGGTTCAACAAATGGAAAAATTTGGTTAAAAAAATGGGTAATTTCAATGAGAATAGCTGTAACACTCAATCAACCATTAATTATGATTATCAATAATAATTGAATTGAAATTGTAGTATCTTTCTCAACCACTGAGTACAGTTGGCTATGATACAAAGCCTACAGATTGTAATCCCTGGATCGGCAAGTGACACAATTAGCGATTAAGGATTATCCGGAATTAATTACCACGAAGTACCAGGTGTGTCGAGGCACTGGACCCCGAGTTAGTTGCAATAACAATGTACGATCTAATGCACGGGTTTACGTGCATATGTTGAAGATGTATATTGGATACATGCTGGGGGAATATTATCTATATTTTGATGAAGGTAGAGAGGAAGAGGAAGGGGGATTTTGGATTGCACACGGGTGATGGTAACTCGATCGAAGATGAGCTGAAATGCTGATGATATTGCTTGCCCGATGGTATAATTCAGTTTGGGGTATGTATTTTAAGCATACTGCCTAGTTGATAGGTGCTAGTAACCACTATATAGTTTGAATTTTCATGCAATTGTGCTTATTATCTGGCCAATCGATTTTCTCATCTCTGAATACATCATTTTCTCTCTAAAATTATAATCAATTGATCAAAGTCGTTGATTACATTATTCTTAATGCTGTAAATATGTATAGATACTTATTTGGTTAGTCTGTACATATTATATATGTAATGTGTCTAGACAACCAGGTAGGGAATCTCTCAGGAGATGGCCGGAGAATCCGGTTAGCCAGTTTGTAGGATAAAGTTATCAGGGGACTTTACATAGTTGAAGCTTTGTTTCATACATTGGCAAAATGCCCAATTGCCTTTGTACCTTAGCTCTCTCTCTCTCTCTCTCTCTCTCTCTCTTCATCTGAGTCAATATTATATGCTGCTTCATACATGTGTACGAAGGACTGAGGGAATGTATAAATTTTCAAGTGAGCATAATAGTATCATCACAATGTACTAGATTGTGAACAAGTTGAGTTCATTGAAATATTTTTGCCTCTTTGATCTTGAAATAAATTTCCTTTCTTGCTTGAACGAGCACTTTCACTAGTAGAGTAAACTTGGATACTTAATTGTACAATACTTGAAATAACTTTTAATTACTTCCTCCAGTTCTAAAACACTCTCTCAAGTGTTTTAATACACTTTGTTCATGAAACTAATAAAATAATTATCCTGATATTTATTACTCATTGAATAGTTATAAATTGAATTTTATGCAGATGAAAAAATATCTAATGGATTGAGTAAGCTCACAAATATATCTCACGAGGTTTGCTGAACGATAGCCAAAGTATTAGATAAATTAGGCCACTCATCCTACCAAAACCAATATGCCCAACCACTCACTCACGGAGTAATAATCGATAATTCTACTGAATGTAGCAATTCTCTTCTTCATAAATGAATGATTCATACCGATGGATGAATAGTGGAATTTTAAATATGACAAGTTTCATCTTGATCATGTAATTATTAATTTAAAAGTCATAAGTATAACTGAATGAATACATGACATGGAAACATGAAAATAGTTGATATGATGATTATCTCAAGCATGTACTTGAAGTAACGAGTATCTCTATAGACCTAGAAATTTAAACTTACATTCATGTTTGCAGATTGATCGCATCACTGGGGAATATATCGTAGTGAATGTACTTGTACCGAGGGATGCATGTAACGAGTCGCATCTGGTAGAGGGCGGTAATCACACTCATACCCTCCACCCCCTCTTCCTCGAGGGAGTCAATCCGTTTGCAGTATAAACCCGTTGGTATTATAGCAAAAGCCACTGATAAGAGATGAGAGCTTTTAGCTCTTGAGGTTCTCTCGTTAAAACGTGTACGTTGGAGACATGTGTCACATTATTAAGTTTTGCTGATAAGCTCCAAAAACTCTCGCTAGATATGTTAGCTTCCTAGAGTTATTAACAGTAACCAGTAGTTATATTGCTCAGAATGAGGTCAAATGGACAGAAGATAGAGTGTAGAAAACTTCCTGTGACATTGCATTTGCACGTGTCATAAATGTTTCAACATTGTCCTCTTCTTTCAGTAGATGTGAAGAATAGTGATAAGCTAACGAGAATAAAAATACATAGGGTTTTTACTTTGACTTGTGCTTTTTTCCCCCCAGATTGACATTGTGAGAGAATCTCAGGATGATTTAGAGTCGAGGGAGAATAATATCGCTTGTACTTGCTATACACTTTCTTCACATATATCTTCGTAATAGTTTTTATCATCTGAGATAATATAATCAACATTGACTTTGTAATACGTAATCATTCTTCCGTCTGTCTTATCTTCTTAAATGTGAAATGTAGCTTTCTGATGTTAAACCTCATGACTCCAAAAGATTACAATGCTAATTTCTCATGCTGAGCCATTGAATTTAACTTTATTATCTTGATGGTGGTAATGTGATCAAGTCGACTAATTTGATGAATATCGTGAGGTGAAAAATTTGAAAGACAGTGAAAAAACCCATTAACTTAGCAACTTCAGCAAACTTTTAGTCGAATTATGTATAATAAATTCATTATTCTGAATTCATTAACATCATTAGTCGCTCATAGTAACTTAAAATAGATTATAAAAATGTGATAAATCGTTCATTGTCTTGTTTTCATATTTCTTATTCCAACTGCAAAACTCTTCGATATAACATAAGAAGGGGAATCCCCCAAGCTACACTACGGAATACGATCCATTAGGACCTTTAGCGTGAAAACTCTGCACTGAACTTTCGTCACTCCCCCCCCCCCCCGTCTCTCTTTCTCCATCGTCTCCATTCTCACAGCCCCTCTTTTTCACTGCACAAAACCCCTCGTAAGACCATCCAAAACAATGTGAGAGGAGGGGGGGGGGGGGAACTACAATCTGCTTGGCCACAAAATTCACGCTATACCATTTCTCTTGGAGAATCACCCCGTTTCGTCTGGGAATATAGTTGGCCAAAGTCTTTTGGGTTAAGTTTCAAAATACTCACAACCATTTCTTTTAATTAAGTAGCATGGTTACGATATCAATGGTGTCTGGTACTGGGAAAATTGTTCTCAATTTGTCAAAATTTTTTTTTGAAATTTTTTCAAGTCGGAGAAACATAAGAACTGGAGAATTATTTGGGGGGGGGGGGGCAAAGAGTTTATCCATTTAAATTGCACACTATTGTTTCTACGATAGGAACCTGCTAGGATACGCCCTGATGTACGTCACCTTTGGCCCAGTAAGATTCATCCTATTATGATGATTCCTTCAAACTCTCCTTCAACGTTCACTTCTTTTCAGAATGACGCAACTCTTGGAAATGGCTCGATAAGTGGATTTCAACATCAGTTGGATCGAGTAGATAAGTGGATTAGGAAAGTAAGTTGAGAAATTTCAGTCAAGATCCTATTGAAATTTTGTAACCATTTGTGGTTTGCATTGTCTTCAATATCTCGGGCTTATTGATTGACCTGATTGGGTTGTAATGATTAAAATTACTTTTTTCAGCAGAAATGAAGAAAATGTGATTTGTGAAGTTATTAAATGCTTGAATCAAGATTATCGGAAAAGCTCAATTGAATTTTTTTATAATTCACAAATTCCAATTTGTAATTTTTTAAAAGCTCGAATGAAGCTTTTCAAAAATCATGATTTAAATTTTTTTAAAAGCTTAATTTGAGCTTTCAGTAAATTCTATTTCTTTAACATTGAAAAGCTCTATTTGAACTTTTTTTAGAAATCTCCGTTGGAAGATTTTAAAAAGCTCAAACTGAAATTTCAAAAATCTTATTTTGAAGAAATGGAAAATCTTCAATTGAGCTTTAAAATTTTCTAAAATTAATCTCTGAAAAGCTCAAATCAGGATATTTTATCTTGGTATACCTCAAAATGACAAAATCCTTTCTCTCATGATATTCAAAACAATATTTTTATCTCCCATCTTATACCCCTCTTTCACTATTCAACTGCATTGCCATATGCAGTGGATAAAAAATCATTGAAATTCAGAGTGGTAAGCAAGCTTTCACAAAGAAGTACCGCTAGAGAAAGGTAAATATATTTGATAAAAAAATTCCACGCGCCTCACTGATTCCCCCTGAGATATGAAATTTTAATGCGACCACTGGGGAGCCCTTGATCGAAAAAGTTTATGAGTGCATTTCAGAGTTATATGCCAAGCCCTGAAAATTCGTCAGAGAATATTCACGATAATCATTATTTCCATTTTCTTTTCTTTCTGAAGCCAACAAAACTTTTGTTTGTTTTCAAATGTCATATTTTCTCACAAAATTCCAAAGAAAAATAGAATTCAAGAAGTTATATCCTGTCAACTGATGGTCCATTCCAGCTTGATACCTCGTAACTCGAAACTTTCTGACTCAGTGTCAGATCAGGGAACAAAAAAGAGTATGTGGCAGGGGTACTTATTGCCAAGAGTACGTTTCTAAGGTTAAAGTTTTCAAAATGGCTGAAAGCCATGTCGTATTACTGTAAATTGTACTGACATGTATAAACCCATAACCGTATACGTTTTGTTGTACTTTGAAAATACTGAGTATATTTTTTTTCTGAAATAAATGGTATTTCTTTGGAGAACGGGAGGGTCTCCATAATGTGGAAAATTGTTACTATTTTTTTTAGCGAGAAGAGATGAAAAAAAAATTATTACATGTATTTTTTTAAAAACGAGTTGAATAATAATAAAAAATAAATTGAACAAATTGAACATTTTTTTCTTTTATTATATACCACTGCATCATTTCCCAGACCATAACGAGTTGTTTCACTGAATTCAGTGAAAAAAGGACCGAAAAACATTGGTTTTTCGTACTCTCAGTGCGTTTGTACGCCAAACGTGATTGTCTTTGAAATGAAGGCTGCAATCATCAGTGGAAAGAGTTCCGGAAACTGGGGGGGGGGGGGGGAATAGCGGGCACGTAACCCCTGTTGGTACGCCTGAGGATGCTTTACAATCATGACTGTGGCATGCTCGAAGGAATAGTCAGCGTTTACGATGTCATTTCTTTTAACAACCGAGGCACCAAGCGATACAACTCGTCGTAATGCAGAAATAACGGATTAAGAGGGCAACCTACATATTGACATTTCTCACTGATGGGTTATTTGTTGATAATTTTTTTTAAATAAAAAAAAAATACAATTTTTAAAATTATTGATAAAAAAAAAATTTATAAAATTGTAATTAAATTTTTCGCTGATGAGAAATTTAATTGAAACTCAGGAAAATGAAGATAAGACGAGAGTTTGAGCTCTTACTGAATAGATCGGGGGGGGGGGGGGAGAAATGTCAGTGGTAGAAATCTTTTAAAATTCAGATATTGATGAAAAATGTGGGTAAAAGCTGTCTTGAAATGATTGGAGGCTCGAGAAGCGTTTAAACTTTTCCAAAGATGAAGATTGTGGAGTGCAACGGATGGCACGAAATACCGGTCGAATGGATAGGATTCGATGAGAGGTAAAAAAAAAAGTGAGCCAAAGTTGCCGAGATCCTCTGGTCGTTTGAACTTTTTCAAGATCCATTGCTCTCCTTTTTCTCCACTCATCCACGCCCCCCACCCCTTTCTCACTTCTCATCTTATCACCACTCCACGTCCGGTGGCCTGTCGTAAGAAAAATTACAAATCGACACGTTTCAACTTCTCATCCCTATCTTATTCGGTCGATTCATCCTTGGAAACTCCGATTCGAAGGGATATTCATTTTATCGAATATCATATTTAATAGTAGAAAAATTGAATTTATTTTGTTTTTTGTTGTTAAAAGTTGTTTACACCTGTTATTGATTGAAATCGATTGCAAAAGACTAAAAATCCTTATCTCCATTAATTTTCGAGAAAATTGAGAAAAATTGATTTTTTGAAATTAAAGAAAATGGAAAAAAAAACGGTTCTTGATCTATTCCGTCGTCTTGTACTACATTCAATACTTTAGCGAGTTATTTACGTAAAAATTACACTCCCAAGGTAATTTTCATCGAGCTAATTGATAAAAGAATTCTCTGAATTGAGTTATCTCCCTCAATTCACGTGAAAATAAGGGCTGTGTTTACTCAGAAAGAAAAAAAAAAAAAAAAAGTGACACTCGAGTTAAGTGAGACGACTGATAAAGACGCCATGGAGTAGAATTAATGGGCTCCTCTCACTCTCCCAATCAATTTGATACTTATCAAACTCATTGAGAGACTCAATACAGTCTCTTTTCATCGTAAAATTTATTCCAGCTAGCTCAATTCAAATATTCACCCAGTGAAAATGAAATTCTTTTTCAACCCAAGAAAAATGAAAATTTCAATTCACAAAAATTATGTTACAGAGCTTTCTAGTCAATTTCCGTACTTACAAGAACCTTTTCTACATCGTAATCTTTTTTTTTTTTACCGAGCGTGATTCTCTCGCCTCCAGGTAAATTCTACGACCTCAGTCGACGAAAGGACGAGTTTTCATAACGAAAAAAAAAATAAAAATAAATAAAAAGAAGAAAATTTTATTTCTCTCATTTCTTCAATTCCTTTCTTTCCTCTTTACAATTTATTTTCCATTTTCTCTACACAAAAAATTCTCGCAACTGAAATTCATTTGAAATTTCAATTAAATTTCCAAATTTTTCTCTTCCTTAAACAAAAATTTGTTGCTGAGAATGCCCCATTTTGCCCCGGTAATCATCAACATATAATTGAGATTGATTTTATTCACCTACCGGGGCAAAATGGGTCAATTTAGTTAAATGTAAATTTCTCCAGATTTTTCATAACGGATAATCACTGAAGCGATTATACGGAAACCACTTGTGAGCAACGATATACACCCGATGAAATAATAATCAGGCTTTTAGCACAGGAAGCAGCCGCTTGAATACAATATGAGTTCAATACAGTTTAAAAACGTATTTGTCAAAAATTCTCTGAAAAACTTTGCAGATTTTCTTGGAATGTTGGTCCCATCCCCTTGGACTTGACTTTTACACTGCCATAAATACATTGAAACACACGACAGGTTAAAAGTTTTCTTGGAGATTCTCTCTACCGTAAAATCGAGGTTGTCGATTCATAAATTATTTATCACTCCTCACAGCTCAAAATACAACCGTTCAAATCGTTGACTTGACGTCTATTTTTTTTGTTTTTCACTCAATACCCCATTCAAATCCTCTTCTTGGGAAAAACAGTGGGTATATCATGTCACAGTGTGTCAGAAGATTTGTCAATGTCAACTTTTTAACAGCCATGAAGAGTTGAAAATTTTTTTACCTCGCAAACTTTGATTCCCACCGATATATCAGTATAATCTCAATCCTGGAGAAAACTTTGAGACTAATTTTACCCATTACTTTTTATCCTCGAGGATTTGACGTTAAAAATGTGATTTTTTTTTTTTTATGCTCGAAATTTCTTCTACAACAAAAATTTTTTTATTTACCCTCAAAGTGAGGTTTAGAATGTAAATTATGGGGATGCAAACTGGAATATACTGCCACTGGAGGACAAACTTATTTAACTTTGGAGAGAGGGGGAGGTTACACTGTGCAATTGCCAAAAAGCCTTTCGAATAGTTTGCACGATTCTCTGGGATCGTTTAAATTGGAATCGGTCACACATCTGGAGTTATCGATGACTCCTAGTACGTCCAGGTGTGCTGGAGGATATACATCCGTTTCTCCTACTGCTGGAAGGCAAGAGGATTCAAATGAACGACAAAGTTATCTGGTCACATTTTCAATGTAATAGAAGTTTAAGTCTTGTGACTGTGGTGAGGGGGAGGGGGTAGACTTGACAGAGGTAGAATTCATTGTTTGGAGGAATTTATACTTAAAATTGAGTACCTTAATTGCATGATAAAATAGTTAATTACTTTTGAATTAATTAATTTAAACAAAAATTTATTTTTATTTAATAATAATAATTATTATTATCATCCATCAGCTTTACATAATGTTTATAATTAAAGGAAAAAGAAAGGAAAAAATGTTAATATCCTCACGATCTTCATTATTTCTACCAGAACGATCTCATAAATTAATGAATAAACACAAAATATTCCAAAGGAAATACAATTCACAATATATGCTTCTCACATGAACACATAAAAATCCATTTGTCGAGGAGGAACACAAGTCAAGCTGTACGATAATTTTCCAGCAAAAGCACTCAACTCACTCACCCCCCCCCCCCCCTTCATCGCAGAGTCGTGACACTTTTTTGTTTATCTTTTTTCTGAACATACTGCATGACGTTCGGGTGCACAGACTAATGGACGTTTCACGCCCGATTTCGTGGTACAAAATGTAATGTATTTCCTACGACAAAGAGTAAAAAAAAAAGGCTGTTTTTACTGAGGCACAAGGCATTATTTTTTTTTTTTCCTACCAGACTCTGAAAGGAAAAAAAAAAAAATAACTGTAACACATTTCAATGGAAAATTTTTATAATTAAATGAAGATAAAATTTCAACCAACTGTCAAGCTTTTACTCCACTTTATGTGTGAATGGTGTAGGCTGAATAATAATTATTTTTTGTACAATTTAATGAATAAAAGATACTCGAGCGCTCGCGGATGAAATTAAATTTTTTTTCAATTCAAGAGGGGGAAAAAAAAAAATTAAAAATGGGATTTATTAAAAATTTGATTGTGTCAAAAGTTTAAATTCAATAAATTCTTGTAATTGGGAAATAAAGAAAACGAATATTCATTCAAATAATAATCTCTCTCTTTTTTTTTTTAATTTTAACGAATCCACTTGTTCCCCTCCCCCTCCCGCCACCCAAAACTCTTTGAATTTTTTCTCGACCACCGGATGCACCGGATACTGACCGCGTGGTATGCATATACAGATACTTCAGAGAGTATTTATTTGGCAAAAAATTTACAAAGTAAAAACGTAAAAAAAAAAAAACAACAAATGGAGAATGAGAATGAATGAAAAAAAAAAAAGTAGAATATAGAGACGAAAATATGTGAGTGCGCCTGGATATTCTCACCGGAAGGAATTTATAGCAGTATATGGGTGGGGTCAAAAGGTAGGAGATGAACGTCCAGAAAACGTAATCTGGATTATGGATGAAAAACGGAGAGTGGCTGGCCTCCAGCGCTGATGGAAAATATTTTCAAAAAATAGAATAACAGAATTTTTTTTTCTTTCTTTTTCATGTAAAAGTTTTTTTTACACAAAAAAAAAAAAAAAAAAAAGTTTTCTTTCAATCAGACATTCCCATTGATGAGTTTCTGAATGTATCAGGTATTATGCTGAATATACCCTGGAATTTATGGTGCATAACAGTGACCGGAAGTGGCTATCGTATCGCGAAATATGGATGAATGCGAATACTTTTTTTTTTTTTTCAAACGTTTTAATGTCATACTGTGGAAAAGAGTTTCTTTTTTTTTTTCACGATGAGCTCCATTTATAGTTTTACTTTGGAAAAATAGGATACGGGGAAAAATCAATAGGGGTGGGAGGGGGTTTGTTTTTTTTTTATAGCCCAGGATGAATTATTGAAATTCAATCGGAATGAACTTTATCCGAGAGCAATGAGAATTGCAAATTGTGGGATAAAAAAATTTATTCTATTTGATATGTTGAAATATGTAAAATTTTTTAAAAAGATATTTTTGTTTAATTGCTGCTGTATAAATCGATAAAATTAATTTAAAAAGATTTTCTGATTTTTTATTTTTTATTAAAAACAAATTAAATGGAATAGTTTCCCAAATTATTAAAAAATTGAGTGAATAAATTTTGATGAAAAAAAAAAAAATGAATTTAATTTTTTTTAAATTTTATCAAAAATATAATCGTTGGCTACAACAGCCTGATTTATCCTCCATTTATTGGATTAATATACATGAATATTTATTATCAATATGTATGATGTTGACTGGAACTAATAGAATGTTCTATTACCCCATTACATTATTAATTGGAGTTGATCTGATATTCCATCCAATTAATTAATCACTCCATTGATTTTGTATGAATATAGGGGCCTGAATATACCAGTCTGTTATATTCATGTATTCAATTATGGAGGGATTTTATTATCCACTATGATTGGTTGAAATTTATATTTTCCCTTGTCCATAATACAATTCAGTACAATTTACATCGATATATCTCTGTAACGAGTGATTTTAGGAAAAAATGTTAAATAAGCTTTTTTATAGGTGAAAAAATTTCCAAGAAAAAATGTTTCTTGACATTTTCTTCTAAAATCACTCATTGTCAAGATATTTCCATTGTAAATCAAACTGTAAACATAATTTATCATTTCATAATGATTTTGTCTCTATTTATCAAAATTTTAAATAAAAGAAAATATATGAAAATACATGTAATATTCCAGTAGACTATAAATAAACCGAGATAGAGTTGGCTATAAGACAGTGGGTGACTGGCTATGCCAACGGAGCATCTTTTTTCCACTGGTCATAAATCTTATCCCCAAAAAACTCCTCTGCAAATCTGATATCGAGCTCATATACTCTGTACATACAATTTCAATTGAAATAAGAGAGATAGAGTAGTTGTACATGTATACATACGCAATGTCAATGTGTCCACATGGAGAGACTGGAGATATGTGCACACAGTAATATAAACCGCAGAGATATGTGCCACCAGAATGACGAGTTGGAATTGGGTGAGGAAAAGGGATGAATTCTAGTTGCTTGGAGGCTGGGGTTTGAGGGCGAGACTACGGACTATGGGCAAACGGAGCGCGGAAGTATGCAATAGAGATCATCCCGGCGTTACCCAGAATATATTCATCTCCCACTCTCATATCCGTCCAATAGACCACAACAGTATGATAAAAAAAAAAAAAAAAGTTGGTATTTTTAAATTAAAATTTTGTAAAAAATATTGTGATACAAATAATAAATATGTATAAGAAAATATTTCTCCAGAATAAAATTAAATCCTGAAAAAGAAAAATGCATAAAATTGATTTTATTTGAATCTAAAAATTCAATTAAAATTAACAAATTTTTTATTCAATTTAAAAAAAACCAATTTATGCTAAAATCAATAAATTCATTTATTAGGAATAAAAAAAATTAATAAAAGCAGTGAAATATTTTTAAAAAGATTCCATAGGCTCAAAATCTCCAGGGTTACATGCCAAAAATTCTTGTCAGTGACTCCGTTAACCGAGAATTCGCTTGGCAAATATCGAGTTTCCGTAACAACTTGAAGCTCGCACGAGCGATTTACCAGTGGATAAGAAACGAATATCCTGACACGTGCAAAATATTGGCCTTCTACTAGAACCTGCACCAATACTACATCATTCTCCCTCTCTCTGTCGTACAATTTTCTCGCTAATATTCTCTCTCTCTCTCTCTCTCTATCTCGTATTGAACTGAAACCGTTGCAATAATCTCTGGAACAGGATTTCATTGAAGCGAACCGATTGCCTCGACACAACTAGAAAAGACCAATCCTCTATCCCCTTTCAACGGACCCTTTCGACTCCCTTATAGCGCAGATATCTTTGTAACGAGCCCCGTCGGGGGTATTACCTTCGTTTTCAACATCGGATAACTGGTATACGACCGGCCATCACTACTGCACACTGAGGCACTTGTTTTCTACTTTATGACCAGTGGAGCATTAATGAAAAATTAATCCCCCACCCCTTTTCAGAAGGTACTTTTTACGAGCACTAAGAGGGTATATCCGTTTAAACTTGCTTCTATTGAAAATTACTTTATTGAGATTGAAATTTCTCGTGAGATAAAGTGAAAATTGCTGATAATTAATTATTTAAAGTGATTTTTCTTTATCTCAGTTGATAAATAATATTATTATGTTGTAGTAAATAAATTAAAATTTTTTTAAAAAATACATTTTCCCCGATTTTTGCTTTTGCACCTTTATTCCATCGAGCATCTACGGCCCAGTCACTTTGAAAAGATGGATGACCGCTTGCTGACCAGTAACGTGCACTCACCATGTTTCACACTGTGAAAAGCCAACGTCTTTCTTCGGCGTTGTAATTTTTTATTTCCCCCTCTCCACGACCCATTGTTCTCTACTTTTTCCATTTTGTTATTTTTTCACTTCAGGCCCTTTCATTGGTATCCACCAACGCCTCATGAATGGATAACACTGTCAAATATAAATCACATCAATCTTTTATTCCTGTGGAATGACGAATTATATAACTTTGGATTCGTTTTTCAGTGAGATTCCTCAGAAAGTTGTGAATGAAATTCTTCACGAAATTCCAAACATCTTTTCCTACCCCAGAATGGATTGAGATGGATTAATCACTTCAACTTGATTATTACGAGAATAATTGAATCAACTGAATTAATTGAATGAATTCACTCATCTCGACCATTTATTTTCACAATAGAGGGGACACGAATTCACCGAGAAGAAGAATCTTGCTTCATTTTTATTTGAAGTTTTTGAGAAATTCAATTTCAGCTTTTCAATGTCTTGAAATAAGACTTGAAAAGCTCGAATCAAGCTTTTGAATATATTTAAAAAAAATTCAATCCGAGTTCTCAAAAAGCTCAATTTGAGCTTTTCAAAAGTCTGAAATTGAGCTTATTAATGTATTAAAATAAAATTTTAAAAGCTTGAATCAAGCTTTTACATCTCTTCAAATTGAGTTTCCAGAAAAGCTCGCATCAGGCTTTTCGATCTCTTTATCAAATCAAGCTTTTCAATATCTTCAACGTGATATCAAAAAGCTTTGGAAAAAAAGTTCAATTTAAGCTTTAAAAAAAGCTCAACTTGAGCTTTTCAAATGTCTCAAATTGAGCTTCTCAATGACTTAAAATAAGACTTGAAAAGTTTGAATCAGGTTTTTCAATCTCCTCAAATTAAAGCTTTTAAATATCTCAAATCAAGCTCAAAATAATACCCAAAAGCTCAAATTAAACTTTTTCGTGTGACAAAAAAGCTCAATCACACCTCTCGAAAAGCACCATTCAATCTTCTCAAAAGTCTCAAATTTAACTTTCCCATAATCTCAATTTCTAAATTTGAAAATCTCAAACTTTCTTTTTGTCTCCATGAATGATTGATAATCACTTATGAATAAAATTCATTAACCACCTATTGGAACATTATCATTGAAATGTTACTTTGTCAAGCGCAACAAATACTCTGGTAGTGTTATATAACTACAAGAGAGAGAGAGAGAGAGTCAGAACACGCCGCACACAGCCGGAAGGCATTTGCCGGTTACACGCAAGATCGGCAAGCTGTAATTGTCGCGTTAAATCCGTCGAGTCTCGGTCCCATGACAAAGACACACGGCATCAAACCCCTCACCCCCTCCCAGTCTCCATAGAACCCCCTCGAGAGCCAGAAGCACAACGTCTCTCTTCCCTCTATACATACATCGTACAATCCGTGACACAACCAGAATTAATCTTGGGGAAATGCCGTTGCTAGTTTCCTAATAGGTTATACCCGTCGTTCACCAAACTACTGGCTACATCAACCCACTCAATCTCACCACTGGGGCACAATGCATCCTTCACAAAATTAGCCCCGTGGACTTGTGGATGTGTATCAGTGGTATCTAATCGAATACATTTCCACTGTTTTGTGGAAGTATTTCGTGGTCTGACTATACTGGGGGTTATACTACTGTCATACTCGTGGATGAGTATTCAGTCTATTTCGGTGGATAACATTCGGGTTTGTCTGCTCGTTTAGGCGTTAATGGTTGAGATATAACTTTGGCTAGTCACTTTGAGGTTTATGAAGGCTTGGGATGTGTATAGATTTAGGTTATATGGTGAAAGAAAAATTTTCTTTAACCGAAAATTTTAAAATTGTGCTTGTATGTTCTTAAATATTGAATTATCTTGGTAATGAGGGGGTTTAGAGGATAATATCAAAAAACACTTTTTGTTTCAAATTTTATCACCTAGAAAAAAGGTCTTATAATATTTTTTGCTAAAATCACTTGTTGTCGAGATAATTCAATTTTTGTTGGAAATTAATTGAGGTGAATTCGTAATTCATTGTTCTTTGGGTTCACTTTACGATTATGAAAACAACGAGATTGAAAAAAAAAAAAAAAAGACAACTAGTTGTTTGAAGTATACTCACTGAATGGGTAAAGCTCGGGAGAATAGATAATGAAAGAGGAAAGAAGGTTAGTACTTGAGTGAGATGAGTTGAATAAAGGGAATGAGATTTATGTATAGTATGAGGCTAGTCTGAATGTACTCAGCAAATTATTTGCTCCAATAATTCGATTGTATGGGGTACGATTGTACGTGACAGCTGACGATTCAACGGATTATTGTCGTATTCTTTCTGCCAAAGGGGTAATTACTGCAAATGATCGATTACTTCCTCCATAGAAAGCGAGAAAACCAGATGAATTCCCTTGACAGCAATGAAAAAAAAAAAATTACCATTTATACAGGTATTCTCCAGCATTGTACCGTGATAAATATTTTTCCATCACCCCTCTTGGATTTTCATTTTTCACTGGAAATAAATTTCTCCAGGGGATATTTATCTCCAGATGAAAGTGTAATTACAGTTTACTCAGAAAATATCTGTATTAAAACATGAATCTGAGGATATTTCAACGTCTAAAATGGAGCATTATCAGCTTGCCCAATTGCATCATCTTTATCTTTAATCAATTTTTTTCGACCTGTCCACTCTCTATGAAGCACCCCAGCATTTAAAAACTCTCATGTCCATTTAACGATTTAATAAATTTCATAAATTCATACGACACATTATAAAGTTATTCGTGCATATCTCACGCATATGAACAATAGGCATTTCACGTGGTAGTGAATCTTAGGCTATTTTAGTGCAAGAAAAGCACGGAGATCTGCTAGACTATGAGCTAGAGTGAATGGTGTATTATACAGTGTGTGAGGGAATGAAGAAAAGGTAGTATATAGTCGAGTGGTCGCATCGAAATGCTAATTCGTCCATTCTCCCTCAGCGTTAGACATTTTCACGGTCTTTTAGAGAAACATGAGCCAGTAGAAACGTATAATGTCTGTTAGCGTCGCGTGAGAAAACGATAGCACTATTCCCTCATGCCCCCCCCACTCTTCTGCCACCACTTCCGTTTGCCCCAGAAACTCTCGGGCGGTTCATCCCCTTTTAACCCCTCTCCCTAGATTCACACTGCGTAATACATGAGAGATGGAGGAAGTGAGAATAATACTGGAGCCTGGATGACGTCTATTCGCCAACTCCCATTGACTTCCTATACTCGTTTCAAATCAAGTCTGATCCTCGGGTTATTTAGATGTATTTTTGGAAGGGGATTGCGGCTTTTTTAGGGTAATAAATCTACCGTTATAGTGGTTTATGGGGGGGATCACAACGGGATTTTCATAGTTGTCATATTTTATGGTTCGTAAAAGTAGATTTTTCTTTTTCGAGCATTTAAGAAAATTGAGAAATTTACCCGAAATTGAGGAGAAACAGTGAAAATTTTTTTTTTTATTCGTATTTTGAAGAATACCGGGGTAAAATGGGTCGTCTTTTTTTTGCGAAAATTTGTTTATTTTGAATTTGAAATAATTATTGTTAATTTCAAGATTACTTCTAATGCAATAAAAAATGCAAATAATTTGTTATTTAATAATGAATATATGATAATATATCATTTTCTCAACTTCAGTACAAGCTATTTATATCAACAACATCCTCCATCATACTTCTACCCAGAGTTTAATTCAATTCATCAACACAAAATTATAAATTTGTCAGAGTAATATATGTTTATATCCCTGACTGATGAAACTTTTAATGAACTATGAATGTAATTATTTTACTTACGAAATTACCCCTCCTCTCTCCTACTCCAGTGGTGATCTTATCGACCCTTTCGAGCACTCATAATGCACCTGTTGAACACACAAAAAGGCTTTCTTAATTTATATTTAGGGGTTACGTAAGGGCAAATGTGTAGTCTTAACTCACTTTCGGTTTATAGACCTATAAACAGGGGTACTATTCCCCCCCCCCCCTCCCCCCACTCTTGCTATCTATGTTGGGACAGCATGAAGCGAATGATTTGAATTTTAAAAATACAATTTACACATGACAAAAAGTTTATAAAATTATTTATGATCTAGATATGCTTTATTTATTTATTGACTATCATTTTTTATTATAAATTATATTAATATCAATTTCTACTGAATTTCTAGTTAGAAATGGCAATAAATTTATATATTTATAGAGTGAATGGGTAATTTTTACTAAAAAAAATTTTTCATTTTAAATATGAATTTCATCCCCCATATTTTTGGTATATCCCCTCCTTTTACTAATCCACGGTAATTTGATGGGGGTACAGTGGGTACAACTAACCAGAAAAAAACTACTGAGAAGGCTCTTTATAAGGAAGCACCGCTCGAGTAATCACCGCTCGGCCTTTGATCACGAGCAACGAGTTTTTACGCCGTGAGAGAGAGAGAGAGAGAGAGAGAGGAAAAAAAAAGAAAAGGTGAAGCTAGGTCTCATTGCGGAAATGTTCTCGAGTAATTATTAATAAAATATATTAATTCAAATATTAATCATGAAATTAACGATTGTCCTCCATTTTAATTGATTCAAAAAGAATTTAATAATTTTTATTCAGAAGAAAAAAAAATAAGAAAATTAATGAGAATTTAATCTTCAATGAAAAGTATATTTTCTTCTAATTAAAAGCAAACTGTGTATTTTATAGATGTTACTCATCGTTTCCAACTGGCATTTCACACTTCCCCCCCCCCTCCCCCCCCCCCGGGGTATACACAGACCCAAAGAATATAAACTCTTTCACGAATTTCATTAGCCAACTCTTATAAAGAGAGTCAGCAAAGATATACGGAGGCATTAAATTTCACACTTTTGCCACTTTGAAGTTAATTATCGTAGACTTTCTACATCTCAGATTGCCCTTAGGCACTTTCTCATATAATTGTTTTCATATTTAAGTTGAAACTTTCATCACTTTGTGAGTAAATTCAGTGAACGAAGGAGCCGATTCACTGGGCTATTTTCACATTGTTAAAAAAGTTTTTTAATATCATTTGGATGTAATACTGGAAAACGTTAAATCTTCAAGAAACAGAAAAATGTTTAAATTCAATGGAAATTGAATAAACAATAAATCTCTCGAGTGAGTGAATATATTTTTTTTTTTCTTCCAATTCAGTATAATGGAAAAATTGGAAAAAATAAGGGATGGAGTTGAAACAAATGTTGAACTGGGGATGAAGGGGGATTGAGTACAGTAGACAACTGACAAATCCAAATATATTCTCACGATTTCACACGCTGTACATGAACTACTGGGAATGGGATAAAATACACCTATACAGAGACCTTGACTACTGTTGCTATATAACTACGTGTGTAACTACCCTTGTCTCACGTTAATCCACCGACATCAAACAACTGTGCTTTTCGAGTAAACTAGCCAAGCCTCGCCCCCCCCCCCTCAACCCTGCACTCCACGGAAATAATGTGCTATCGTGTGTGCCACCAGTGTTCATAGTCGCCTTATACAAACCCCCCCTACTAAACCCAAAATTTCTCGGTTACGAGAGCAATCCCTGGAATTTTGCCGCCTGTACCATTTACTCACTTTCTTTGTTTGTCCTAAGGTTTACGGGGTATTTAATGGTGGTGGTAATAGTGGGGGTATGAGGTTGAAACTAACTCGGGCAACGGAATTAATTCAATTTGGTATTTAGCTATGGGAGTACGTGAATTTGTAAATTAAATGTTATTTAAGTTTGATATTTTTTAGTGAAAATTGTGAGAAAAGTTGACTTGAGCTTTTTTCAAAAATTATATTTTTTAGTTATTTATTTAAAAAATAATAATTTAATTTTTTTAAAAATCTCAGATCAATATTTTTTATTGAAATCTGCGTGGCTCAATATAGACAAATAATTTGAATGGAAATTTGTATATATTCGGATAGCTCAGATGAGAAGAGCACTCGACTGATAATCGGAAGGTCCCGGGTTCGATTCCCGGTTCGAGAATATTTGAATTTTTTCTCGAGTTGTTTGTAAACTAAATATATTGAGAAGGAATTCCCACCCAATTCCAAAATTGTTGAAAGTTGGTTATACCTCCTCTGTATTCCCTCAACATTGTATTTACATATACAAGTCTCCAGTATCTATAGTACCAACAGGAGACAGACAATGAATGAGGCACACACATTGCAATGAGTTTCGCTCTCTCTGTCTCATCTTCCCATTCTTGCATACGTTGATAATGTACGAGGTGTTACGTCTGGAGAGATTCCCCCCGTACCAACGCCCATAAATCACCGTTGATTGGTGGGTGGGTATTGTACGTGAGTGAAGAAATGACAATGGGAAAGACAGAGGAAGAGTCAGGGGGATGTCGTAAGGGGTTAAATGATGAGACTGATGTGTGCACTCATCCATTTTGCACCGTAAATTTGTATACGATACCACAAAAAAATTGCTATTCACCAAATCCCATCTCAGAGTAAAATGGCGACAATCAAGTTGATGGAAAATTAATGAATCATTATACCATTTTTTAATTATTAATAACATTATCATCCATAACCACCCATTTGCACATGGACTAGTAATAATTCAACTGCCGCAATAATTTTTGCTAGTATCATTCAACTGGAGTATTGATTAGGCAATTGGGAATGAAAATGTCAATGGTAAAATTTAATTCACCTATACCCATTATTTCCATCCCCCAAATGAACACTCGTAATTACCTAATAATATTCGAAAATTCTACTAGTTTCGTGGGAGTTTGATGAAATTTTGTAAAACGAATTATATGTGGTGGAAGTTGAAAATTGAAGGGGGGGTACCAGAGGTCGTTATAATAGAGGTACACACAAATGAGTGTGGCTCCCCTCCACTCCAGGGGCAAGTGCGCGTCGCTCTGTGGTTTTCTTATTAGCTCGCAAAGGCACGTAACTGGATTAAATTAATCTGCTTCCTCCATTAAACTATGAAATAATTCAATGCACCCCTTTCTACATTGCTGCATGTATACTGTTTATGTGAGTATGTGGGTTATCACCAGTCGAGTGAATATAACACGATGAAAGAATTTGTTGAAATGAGATCCACGAGGTCAGTTCCATTTGGAAGTGGAAAAAAAAGGTGAAATTTTTGATAATCAATTGATTTTTCAGCTTTTGACACCTTTGAGAAGCTTAAATCAAGCTTTCCAAGAGGTTAGATTGAGCTTTTTATAAAACAGAATTTGAGATTTTCAGGAAGGTTACATTGATACTTTCGAAAAGCTTAATTTAAGCTCAATAAAAATTTCATGAGACTTGCAAAAAGCTTAATTTAAGCTTTTAAAACAGAAAAAAACATATTAATTGAAGCTTTTCTCATTTCCAAGATATTAAAAAAGCTTGATTTGAGCTTTTCAATTTTTTCAAAATACGATTAAAAAGTTCAAATCAAGATTTTTTTATGAATTCACTTGACCAAAAATCAACTCAAGACTCGCCCGAGTTTCACTAAATTTTCCTTTTGTGATTGAACTTTCTCGTTCGTTGCCTCCCACAAGATTTCCGTGTACTGAGGGTAAGTCATCCTTCAGCTGACAAGAAGTGAGAACAGCCTTGGGCACCCTGAGAGTCACGATAAAATCGTAAAACTTTATGGATTGATACCAAGTAAAGGCCATACGACATATACGTGGTATACTCTCGTGAAATTAAGTTGGAGAATGCTTTATTTTTCAGTCTCTAACCGTTAGCGTTAAAGTACCTTTCCCAATGGCTAACGCAAAGGAGAAAAAGGCACCGATATACCAGACTTTTCTACGTTGATGGAATCATTTTAGAGGGTATGGGGCACTGACACAATGACAGTCCATTGACCTTCACTAGGTACACGATTCTCCACTACTAATTCCAAAGATTGCAAAAAAAAGAAAAATCAACTCGATCTGTGATATATCTCTCAAACAGTCTCAACTCACTCTCATTCACTTTGTTCTTTGCCAACTGGAAAAATCAAATTACGTGGTTGAAATTATTCCCCCCCCCCCCTCTCTCACTCTTTTCGGAAATTACGGAAAATTGTCGGAATGATACAGCGGTCCCTTTTGGCCATTTCCGCTGTGCCGAATGGCCGCAATACTCACTCAATCCCAGCCAGCCCTCCTTGTATTTTCTGGTCGCTTCCGAGGTGGAATTTCCTTGTAATTTTCAAAGCGATTTAACTGAAATTTCACCAACGACTGAACCTTTTTCTCGTTCCTTTTCTAGCCAGTGATACTAACCCCCTTTACGACAACACTAGTAGCTGTAACTATCACGTGTGCGTGTATACGTCTGTTTCATCTTGAGCCCTCTCTCGCTCCTACTAAATCTCTGGTCAGGCCAAATATACAGGTGTAGAAAAAACGACGCCAACACGCGATTCAACTGTGGCATTTCATTTTACTCGACCATGCAATTTGTTTCCGGTATTATTGCTGCTTTAGGTTTTATTTCCGGTTAATTAATCCTATTTTTTTTATGTTGATTTTTTGAATTATGGAAATGAGAAAAAATAATTCAATCATTTGGCTTATATTTTACTATTTCAGTAAATTTTTAATTATTAAATTATTAAGGAGAAAACTGAATTATCGACGCACTCTTGTGGTGTCAAGATATTGAACTAAGATATATTGCATATGGCGGATCGCCTTATGATAATTGTTTCCATCCATCCATATTATAAAAGGAGATGTTACGGTAAAATCGTATCGAAATCGAAATTATCGAAAATATCTCGAAAGTCGAATGGTAAATAATATAGATATTGATGATGACGTACATCCGGTAAACAAATGAAGGAGTAGGCGCCCAAAGCGCGCCCTAACCTCAAAGTGCTTGTGCTAGTAAAATGAATAAAAAATTAATTGCTCATCCCTCGAACATAGCGACTGTTATGGAGGCAATCGATTCGATTAATCAAAACGCTGACACAGGAAATTTTCATGAGAGTTTCATAATAATAAAAATACTCAATTGAATAAAGCAATTCCTCACTCCGACATTTTTTTTTTTTCACTAAAACCGCACACTCCAACATTAAGGAATTCCGTGAATAATAAACTTCTCATTAACTTCATTCTGTGAATGTAATAACTTGAATAATAAATCTCGAGGTTTATATCCAGTACAGTTTGTGCAGAATGCTATAAAATACGATAGTAAAACAGCCACGCAAGTAGTCTCTCGAGAGTTTAGGCCAAATTAACCCTAATTGAATTCTCACACTCAAGAAAGGGTCACAGGATGGTTAGCCACGTTATTCTAATAAAATCGAACAAAACCAGAAAATCCCTGTGTTTGTATAATTTCACTAAAAGTTTCCAATAATTCCCTCTTTCAAATTCAATATCAATTTTATTTATTTTTCCCAATTCTTTGAATAATATCAATAACTAAAAAACATGTATATTATAAAACAATAACCAGATACTAAACTTTTTAGAATGAAAAATAAATAGTCCCATAAAACAAACTTCATTCTCCAAACATATATATTTGCAGAAAATTGTCCGATGTTGTAGTATGGAAAACCATTAACGTTTTTACGAGAGTTTCTTTCCCCCGTTGTTCACAATCCTGCCCAGTCGACAATTGTTTCGGCATTTTTGGTACAGAGAAATTTTCAAATGACTAAGCATTTCTGCATTTCGATTCCACCAACGATAAGATTGATTGTATGACCCAGCAATGGCTGAACTGCTCGTAAGTGAGACTCGTCTGGCATCATAATCCAAAGTAAAAAAATCACGATAATAAATATGAATTTAATACTGGGTAGAATACTCTGTATTCATTAAATTATATACAAAAGTTGGCATTAACGCATTTATTCTCATTGAACAACTTTTTTACGCTCCTTGAATTAATCCAATGTAAAGTTAAAGCGAAGAAATATTATAAAATTAATTTATTACTTGCTTTTTTTATGGTGAAGAGGTTTTTTTTTTAAAAAAAAGTGCACCCTACAGATTTACAACACAATTTCTTGAAAGATATACCTATTAGAACTTGAAGAGAGTATAACCGTATGTACATCTTATGCAGTATATCTGAAAAATTGTGAGTATAGGGTAGAGTTAAAAAAATAATAGAAAAATATTCTGCAAACCTCATCAAAATGAAGCACCACGGAAGAGCCAAGAGGAATGTACAGATGTGATAGGTGGACAAAAAGAAAATTGTGCTTAAATGAAATAGAGTGAGGAAGTAAAAAAAAAAAGAGAAATCACAGCAGCAGAGTGTCGGTTACAAGTCGGCTACGAGCAGATGGAAAAACTTCAATTTCAGGACTGCTGTGGAGGTATCCATAAACCTGGAGAAAGAAGAGAGTTATAAAAATATAAAAAAAAAAGTCTGAGCGACGAACCGAAAGAATATACAGAAATGAAGGAAAATATGTGGTTATACATATACACAAGTAATACTGGGAAATTCATATGCTGGGTGAGTGGTGCTGCCCGAGTTACTTATCCTCAAACCAGTTTTTCTTGAGTGTTTGTGTAAAAAGTATTTCGTAGATACCACTCTCGGTTCATCATATTGTTTTCCCTCCTATTTTACTCATTTCATCGTCTACCAACTACTTCAGGAAGGTTTACTAACCGCGGTTAGTTTACCCACGCTACCGCTGGAGGGCGACAACGACAGAATCTGAATTTATACTTATTTCAGATGGAAAAGTTGTGC
The DNA here is from genome assembly GCA_035578325.1 of Coelinius sp. EB29. NCBI lineage: Eukaryota > Metazoa > Arthropoda > Insecta > Hymenoptera > Braconidae > Coelinius > Coelinius sp. EB29. The sequence goes on along the minus strand of JAOZGT010000005.1, from coordinate 699,469 downwards.
TGAAAAATATGTAATTCAGTTTTGTCTTGGGGTTGTGGCTCTTGTCTCTATCCTGTAGGCGATGGAATCGCATAGAATATACTATTTTTTTTATTCATTCCCTCTTGCAGATCTATTCTCACTCGGTATCTTCAACACCTTTTTATTCTCATGTTTTTTCATTCTTCCTTGAGATGTTCGTCACGATGCAGCCTTGCTGACCTCGTTCCTCCTCATTCTCTTTTTCAAGCACTACAAAGTAAGTATACTAGAATAAATATTTCTGATATTCTCTGTTTGCTCGATAAAATATTGTTGAAAGATAGTTCCTTGAGCGGCTGTCGATTGATGAATGTTTGAGGACATTTTTGGAGGGAAAAATGCTTTTTGAATGACTGAATAATGGATTTTGGAGGGAAAACGTTCTCTTTGGTGTCATGAATGTCAAGTGTATTTTGTAAAACATGGGATAGTACCGTGTGCTAGTGTCACACCATCTTTGATACACGAGCATATCGTCTGGGAGATAAGGTATCCTCGAAGACTAGTGGAACAAAGTAACCTGGGGCTTACAGTTTTTTGCCGTGTGGGACACTTAGCTATACTTGTACAGATGATACATGTTACCCGGGGGAAATCTTATGGTGGCACGATTGGATAAACGCCATAGGTGGTAACGTACATCTTGAAGAAACATTGCAATATCGGTTAGTATTCCTGAAAAGAACTTTGTTCATCAAGTTTTCCATGAGTTGTTATAAACATTCGGGTGCTAATGAAATTCTATATAAATTGAAGAAAATTTATGATGAACTTTGTCATTTTTTGATAAAGTTCTTCATGAATATCTTGAAAGTTTAACGGAACAGAATCACAAGTGCAGTCTTTGACGAGGTGAATTTTAAATTTAAAAGCCAGAATGCCCAGATTTTAATTGCTGATAGCCAAGTTGGTGAATCAATGGGGACTTTATTACAAAGAATTTCAATCTTCATTCGTTTATTCTCTTTAGGTCGGAATATTCCTTTGACATTGGCGGTTTCAGGGGGGCAAAAAATTACGGTTGAAAAATTTTCCTCATGAGTGACAACTGATCTTTTTATATGTTCCTTACGACGTAATAAAAAATATCACGAGATGATTTTTTTTTTTAAGAATAGAAAATTCTGTTTTTTTTTGTACGGAAATGCATGAAAAAAGAACAAAAAAATCGTTTGATTTGAGCTGATGTATTTTTCAGGCATTTGCACACTATTAATCATCGACAGGTATTATCGATTAACGAGCATGAAGTGTCATGGGTAGCATCCGACGAGCCATAAATATGGTATATCGTGCCGTATATAATCCGGTATCGGGTATAACCCAAAAATATACATAGGCATTTTATATCTCTAACGGATTGTATACGTAGGTCAGGGGTGGAGGGGATTTTTTTTCACTCCCTATCCACTATACTCTCGATGAAAAACAGTCGTCAAGAGCTCCTGGGATTACCTTTTAAAAATGCATAGCTCGGGCGAAAAAAAAAAAATTTATACACTTTTATGCCCCAAAAGTTTTTCACCCGAAGATAATTTATTGAGATAGGAAATTTTGCATACCGAGAATAAAAATATTATAGCTTTTTTTCATTGATTAAATCATGCTAAATTACTTGTTTAACATCAGCATGAGTGATCCATTTTGATTAAATCCATATCTTTTGAAAATTCTAGGTGCATGATTGAAATTTAATTCACACGTTTTCTTCAAGTCTGAATGAGAGGGAATACTTGAGACGACTCAATTGAAGAGGTTTCTTTCATAACTGGATTTAATGAAATTCTAGGAACAAAAGATTTTCATCTCTTTTGTTTATATTAATAATTAAAAAAAACGTAAAATAATTCATTGAATTACGAATTTTCATACTTAAAATCTATCATGTTTTTCGATTTATTCAAAATTCTAACTTTCATCCGTACATTATTTGTATCCATTAATAATCCAATTCAACTTGCCCACAGAATAATGCAGATGGGGATAAAGAAGACTAACTTAATTATGATTATACACCACAATTGATAACCCAAGTATTCGAGAACTCAGCTGGGCTGTAAATGAGATATTACAGGTGCTTCGAGTGTCTAATACAGTCGGAAGATAAACTCTGACACGTATTTTTCTTCCACGTATCGTTCAATCATCTCTCAAAGTAAATGAATAGTTTTTTTTATTATTATGAGTAAATGAATACAGTATAATAGAATCTTTCTCTTCAATTTTATTTAAGCATCTCATTAATTTTCAGTTCCATTTATGAAAAATTGGAGTAAATGCTGGACAATCATTTCCTGGAAGGATACAGTAGCGCCACCTTCTCGTTTTTATCCACACACTGAATGAATTCGTCAAGGTCACCGTTCCGTCCTTTGGTGATAACTATCGAAAGATAATAGTGATTGTAATGGACCCTTTAGGCACATTGTAAGTATTTTATACCTTCATCTGCACAATATTCCAATCCTTCAATAACTGTGTTCAATTTCTCGCTATTTTTCCATTCTACAAAGTGATCTTTAATCTTATCCTTGACAAATTCACCATTCTGTACCTGTTAGAAAATTCATACAATCGAGTATTAAATGAAAATAAATGTTCTTCAGAAATCAGTTTTTACGCAATATCTCAGAATTTATGAGAGATATTAAAATTTTTGTAAGAACTTTTTTTTTAGCTCTCAATTTTCTCTACAAAAAAGGTATTTACAAAAATTTCACTAGCTCTTTTAAATACCGAGATATTTATAAAAAACTCATCTGTTGATTATATTTAATTTGAATTAATTCGTTTTACCGCGTCACTAATTAATTTAATAAATTCTTCTCTCCATAATAATACTTCAGATACTTACAAAACCGTGTCTGGCCAACTCCTGTACCAGAAAACCTAATTCATCACGAAACAGTGAAAAAAAAAAAATTAATAAACTAATTATAATTAATGACTAATCATTAAACAAAATTCATAACACATACTGTATTTTGATTCCGGCCATTGCATATGACTGCGGAAAACTTGAGGTCGTTTAGCATCAGCCCAATGTCCACTCTGAGCTCACAATAAAATGCAAAATTAATTATTTTCATAAATTGATAAAATTAAAAAACTTACCGATAGAACAATTAAGACAAAGAGGCATAATTTAACCATCATTTTAGTATGATAACTCAACTGCTCTGGGAGATTTAGTTTGAGTAGAGCCACAATAAAACACGGATTGAATTTAATACAGATAATGACTGAATTCAGCTGTCATTGGACACGGGAATAGTGGAAGGGAGAGTAATAACGCTTTTAATCTGAAGGTTATCACTCCAGGGCATGTTATTTACATACAGCCCATTCCTCTCCCCATGTATATAATGATGAAACATCTTGACCTATTTTTATGAATTTCACTCGATATTCCAAAGTCAGATGACCACTTAATTGCTGTCTCACTCAATATCGAAATTGAGATTTATAAATTAGATTGCCTCACTGTATATGTTTGGAATACACTAACCACTTTTTTAATTCAATTTCAGTTGGATTCTGGTGTTCGCAGGGTCATGATAAAAAAATATGAAAATGCCATTTTCTCTCGGTCGAGGAGAAAAAGACGTTTATTATTGCTTCACCTGCACTTTTATAGAGTTCTAAGAATCAGAAAGCTTGTAGAAGTCTTTCAGCCGGAAGTGGAACGTCGGGAAATGAAATACGGAGGGATGATCAAAGTGATTTTAATGATTTTCAACGGATGTTGTGATTTTTTTTTTAAATTAAAATAGAACTACCTGCATGATTACTCCTACGGAGGAGGAATATTTAGCAGTTGTCACTCAAAATTTATTATGTTAAATATTTTTATAAATGCACCCAGAAAAATGATACATTTGAATCTAATTCAATTTAACAACAATTCAATCAAAAATTTACTAGAAATTAACAAATTGTTTATTCAATTCAAAATGATTTTATTTGCAATTGAATAAAACATTCTTCTGAGTGCATTGACCTATTCTGTTAAAAAATTTATTCATGAAATATTTAATTATTATGAGTATCAAGAAATACTATAATGAATAAAAAATCATTTACCACGAGAAATACCTAAAAAGACTTTGAAATATCTATAGAGCGCAGTTTAGCTTGGAAGGATAAATTTGTCCGATCCGGATGACTGAATATCGTCCTTATCTCCTTAAGAGAGGGAGTGAGAATGAGTTGGTGGGGGCATTATTCTAGTTTATCTGGCGCAATGCCAAAATACCGAACACGTTAACAGTATGACTGTGGGGGGGGGGGGAGGGTAAAGGAAATAAAATGGTGGGAAAAAAAAGAAAATGAAAATGAGAAGAAAGAATGACGTAGAATCGAATCACATATAGATTTTCGGTGGGTGCATTGTTCGATATCCAGGCGAGAAGCCGCGGGCTTAATCGCTCGAGTTGACCGCGAAAAATATGGGCGGCCCTGTAACGGCTCTATGGCTTATCGAGAATTTATTTCACAACGTGACAACCACCACTGGCGGTTTCACTGCTGGTGCTTTTTGACACTGAAAATCGGTTCTTTCAGGGGTTTTTTGGGGGGCACTCACTCTCCTGCGGTGGATAATTAAAATTTTCAGGGTAATACAATAGTTGGTTAATTGAAATTAAAGAGTTGATGAACATGTAATTGAGATAATTAATAAATTTCATCACATTTTACAGAAAGGTTCTCATCCAATTTGATAAAAAGGGTCCCTCACAGATTTATCAAAAAGTCTTTTATGAAATGAAATAAAAAAAATTCCTATAGAATTTTATAAAAAAAAAAAAGCATAAGCCCTTAGAAACCTCATTTTTAATGTTAGTGGTAGGGATCAAGGGAAATTGGAGCAAATAATAACAATGCTGGTTAAATTGTCAATTACACGACGTTTCACTGATTTATTTCAGCTTCCTCAGGTTCTGGAAAATTAAATGAATTACAATTAAAATTATTAACATTAGCAAGCCCAACATTATATTGAAAATATATAACGTCTAATTTAACCTAACAAATCGGCTCTAACATTCCATAATAGAATTCAAAAACTATAACCATTTGGAAAATACCTTGACTTAAACTGCATTTAGTCCGACTATTAAATAATTCATTATATGGGAATTTAGATACATCAAATTAACAAAAAGAAAAACAAAAAAATTAACAAAAACTCATTTTTAATGAAAAATAATTTTTCCCAAAAATTCAAGTCCAACTCTAGGGATACTAACTAAATGAAAGTTCAGAGAGTCTGGATGCTGAAAATTGTGAGTGTGTGCTTGGTAGGTGGGGGGTGTGGAGATTCTGGTGAGAACTAACTCTAACGCGTCGCCCACCTTCCGGCGATGTGGCCAGACTCCAACTTTGCAATCAAGGCGCCCTCGTATCTCGCGTAGTTTCGCGTTCATGGTGAATTGAGACGGAAGATATAGAGGGAATGAGAGATAGAAGAGGATGAAGGAAACCTCACTCCGTTGAAATCGAGTAGTGCGGGACGAATTGCGGGGATAACTCTCGTGCGATTCTTGCGGTCGAATTACAAACATGGCCTTGCATGAATCTCCGGGAGAGTGGATTCACCAGAACTACTGAATTCGATATTGTCCTGTGGATAAATTCTTTTCTTGAAATATGTGAATAAAATCTTGAATTTTTCCCTCTTTCCATATAATTCGAATAAAAAGGATATTCATAAACTAAATAAAGATGACCCATTTTGCCCCAGTAATATTCAAAATTAATTAATTTTACCGAAAAAAAAAAAAAAAGTTTTTTTTTCAGTATTTCACAAAACTATTGGGGCAAAATGGGTCATCTTATTGTGAATTTTCAATGGATTTATCCCCTTTTAAATAAATCCATTGACATGGTTAAAATTTACAATTCAGTGAAATTCAATTAAATATCTACTCACCCGAAATAAATTAATTCAGCCGATTGGCGTACGCTTTTTACCCACCAATGAATATGTTATTTTCTCTTTCAAAAATATCATAATTGACCAAATTACAATAAATAGTTACTTCCAATTCTGATCAAAAGGTTAAACGGGATAATCAATGCACTCATTAAATAAAATCTCCAATAATTGATGATTCTCCATCAACATGGGGACAATCTACTCGAACCAATACATCCAAAGTCACTGGAACGAGCAGTTGCACTGATTTTGTACCTCTTTTAATTACGCAAAATTTGTAGTTGTTGAAAATTCACCAAAGTGGAATCTCCGCATGACCAAAAACCCGATTGGAGTTCTGAGGTTCATTATTTATCATTTCGATCTATTCATGTTTACTTTTAACTGAATAATGGATATGCTGTTGGGCTGGTGGAGTGTACGATTTCATTTGGCAAATACAGTAGAAGTTTGAAAACGCGTAATTTTCAACGTACGATAAAGGTAGAATTTGTGTTGACTGGGTGAACTTTCTGAATAGGTTGGCCGCTTGGTTTGAAATTTGTTACACGTTGATTAGTCCCCGGTGTGAGTGCCAGAAGTAATATATGACTTTGCTCAACATATATTCCACCAAAATGTCAAATTTATGGAGAAAATTAATGAGCCATATTAGCTACAATAATTTATGGCCGTGTCTGAAGCTCCCCATTGTGCAACCCAAAACAAAAATCCTTCTGATTCAGGTAGTTTTTTTTATCTGACCAATTTCTACCTGGATCAGGTAGATTTTTTAGTTGATTTGGGTCAATGCAGTTGACCGGGGTCGAGTCGAAAGAAAATCAGATCGATTCAACGACTTGAATCAGGTAGAGTTCGACTTGAATCAGGTAGAATTCGACTTAATTTCTGTAGAGTTTGACTTGGTTAAAGTAGAGTTCGACTTGAATCAGGTAGAGTTCAACTTGGTTCAGATAGAGTTCAACTCGAATCAGGTCAAGTTCGACTCGAATCAGGTTGAGTTCGACTTAATTTCAGTGAAGTTTGACTTAGTTAAGGTAGAGTTCGACTCAATTCAGGTAGAGTTCGACTCGGTTAAGATAAAGTTCGACTTGAATCAGGTAGAGTTCGACTCGATTCAGGTAGAGTTCGACTTGGTGCAGATAGAGTTCAACTCGAATCAGGTTAAGTTCGACTTGAATCAGGTCGAGTTCGACTTGGTTCAGATAGAGTTCAACTCGAATCAGGTCAAGTTCGACTCGAATCAGGTCGAGTTCGACTTAATTTCAGTGGAGTTTGACTTAGTTAAGGTAGAGTTCAACTCGATTCAGGTAGAGTTCGACTTGGTTAAGATAGAGTTTGACTCGAATCAGATCGAGTTCGACTTAATTGCGGTAGAGTTCGACTTGGTTAAGGTAGAGCTCAACTTAAATCAGGTAGAGTTCGACTTGATTTAGCTAGGGTTCAACTTGAATCAGGTCGAGTTTGACTTGAATCAAGCAGAGTTCGAAATTACCCGACTCGAGAAATCAGATCGATCGCCCGCTGATATTTTTCTTTTCAAGGTGTGAATAAGTTTTTGTGATCAATTTTCCGACTGGAATTTCATCAGGGGATTCTGAAGGAGCAGTTGGAGAATTTACAGACCCCTGAAAGTGGTCCTACTACCCTTTAAAAAAATGAAGGCAAGCGCAAAAGCTCAAGATTTTTTTAAAAATCGTAATCTCAAATCAAGTTTTTTCTTCTCTAGGTGATGGGAGATAAAACATTGAGCAAATAGAGACAATGATCCAATCGAGTTGTGAGTAGTTTGAAAAAATAAAAGAAGAAAAACAAGAGTCTGGCTGGCCTCCAGCTCTTAGCAAAGATTTACAGTAGCCCGTATACATACACCACTTTTATATACCCTGTCCTGAAAAGCACACGTCGCATGCATTAACCTCATCCCCTGTCAGCGATCCCCTTGTCTCTTAAAAATAAACCTCTACAATTTTAATTTTTTCCTGCGTCCATAATGATAATATTTATGCAGAACCGTTATTCCCTATCTCCAAGACAAATGAGTTCATACTTTTAGGTAAAAAAAAAGTTCCATATATGCAATAAATGTTTTTCTTTGAAACACCACTTGCGAGGAGATATACACACGACTGTTATTTTAAAATTGTGCAAAGATAAAATATCTCATGATAGCAGTTGCAATTTTTTTTCCTCTTCACTCATAAATATTTTCATTTTATACGAAAAGAAGAGATTTAAAAAAAAAAATGTTAACAATTAATTTCCTACTTTATTAACTGAAAATACTGGAAATTCCTTGCAGAGATATGACATAAATATCTCATAATATCATTTTTTTTTTTTTCAACAAATGAAGGTATACACAAATACGTATGACTTCCAGTATCCTTCCAGTATGCAATATGATAGCTTTAAATAGCTTGGGTCGAGCCCCCCCGGGCAGATAAACAGCACGGGACGAACTTGAGACTTTATGATCACCACTTATTTTCATAGTTCTGATATTTTCTCCAGAATATACTGTTGAGGAGGGTGAGACCACGGGATTCCACAATGTTGGTATTTTATTTTTCCAAAAGTTTTCAGAATATACTGGTGCATGGAGATAGAAAAAATGAAGTGAAAACAGAGTTAAAAAATTTTGAGAGCATTACTGAGAGAATTGTGAGAGCATGCCTTGATGGTAACATACTCTTCATTCACTCTTGCGTAGGTAGTTATAACTCATAACATAGAGAAGTACTTTGCCAAGTTTTTATTACATATGAAATGTATGATATATCTCCTACTCTCGTCATCTTAAAATATTTGTTTATCTAGCTGTGAGTGCGCCAACTATTGTAACTGCTCAATTCGTTCAATCTGACAATTTTACTCGAGAGTAAAATTTGCACTGTGATAAGAGAGAATTGATTTTGTGAGATTAAATATCAAGAATATTAATGAAAATAATAGAAAGAAGAAAATAAATGAGAACAAATGCTATTGAAAGTCTCAAGTTTCTCAGGATTGTAATTGGTAGAATTGTTACCCAGAATTTAATTGAAAAGTTTGCCAGTACCAGAGAAAGAGAGGGAGAAAAAGTTGACGATAGTGAGGACAAAAAAAAGAAAGTTCTAGCATTGAAAAAAAAATAAATAAATAATTTGATAAGTACTTCTCGAGTTCATCACAAACAGAATTAAACCACTCTCCCCTGGTTTTTTTTAATTCAACAGTTGAAATTTCCAGAAATATAACTTTTCCACCCTGACAACAGCAAAAAAAAAAATAATATCCCCCTCAACAGAAAAAAATTCTCCGTTTTATCGTTCACAATAGAAGCAAAAGCCCACCCATAAAATCGTAGGTAGGAAGTGGCAATGAAAAGGAGCATCATAAGAAAGAAATACGTAACTTTAAACCCAACCTCCAAAGAGAATAGAAAAAACAACAACATGAACGATGTCCCAACAGATACTGTTGTATGACAGAACTTTGTAGCTTGTGGGGTTCGTTCAGTGCACTCGTGGGGATAAACACAAGTAGTAGAGGGAGGTTGGGATGAAGCAATAAGAAAGCAAAAATGGAGTGAAAGAATAACTTGAGAAATGGCAAGTGTGTGCAACTAAAAAAATACCTCCAGATATTGTAGCAAGAGAGTGTAAATAACAGAAGAGAGATTACACGCAAAGTGTCCGGTGAATTTAAGTGGCGCCACCAAGCGGTAGCGTCCCATCACTAACCGTCTTCTTTCACTTGACCAGACCCTCCCGAACATTGTGACGCCTCGTCTGAAGACTGAGAACAACAATTAAAAAAAATGTGTCTTTTGTCTCTAGTCACTGACAAAAACTATCGCGTGATAAATCTCACCAGAATGACTTTTCCCCCCCCCCTTCCCCCTCCCCTGTGGCGTTTTGCTCTGGTTATCCTGATGGGTGGCCGCGAGAAAGGGGGGGAGAGAGTGGAAAGAGGGAGGTTAACCTCTCTCAACGAGGAAATATTACCTTGTTCCCAAGAAGAAGGATATTCCCGAATAATTTTATGACGTACGAGTTCACCGTTCACCCCAGGAGTTTCCGGGTACATTTTCAAAGTACACTAACCTCCCTCTTCCTTCGCTTGTTTCCTGTACAAATATTCAATGTTAGTGAAAATCCCCCGCGGACCGGTGTCGCGTTTCATCTCGTATAAGTTGGAGCTTCTAACGAATTTTACACCTCATTAAGATTTGTTTCGGGTCATGAGTGAATATATTAGCATTTTTCATTATGAGTTAAATTGATTTATATTGAATTTAATATGATTAACGTAAAACAAAAGTTTTCTCTTTGAATTTTATATCACCAATACTTGAGAATATCTATTTTTTCTTCACAATTAATCTCCCAAAATGGAGTATCTGAGTATCACTGTGATTCACTCCCACATGAGCCATCACCTGATTTCTCAAATGCAATATAAACTCAGTTACACTACCGCAGAGTGCAATTTGCTAGTGCAATACCAACTATGCACCTTGTGATAAATTAATTATCCTCCCTTCAACTATCTCCATCCTACCCATTTCTGGGTGAAGACTGAGAGCTAGAAGCACCTTTCCCAAGTTGCCAAATTTACCCAACATCAATTCTGAGGAAGGGAAACTACCGACAACAATTATAATTTTGTATTCTGTCGATCGACGAATGGTCCTTGTGTAATGTATGAACCACATCATGTAATGATGTTACAACATTGTTATTATTTAATAATTACTGTGAGTTGATGTTTAATCAGAAGATGAAAACTCTGAAAATAATCATTTATTCTATTCTACTTACCCATTAGGATTTTAAATAAATCGTCATTATTTTCCTCCACAATAATTGTTTTTTTTTTTTTTACACAATTCACTCACAAAATCTACAAGTTCACAATGCACTGATTAATCATTCCATTTGACAAAAATTGTCAATCTGTCGCACATGATCAGAGGCTGGGACCAGCCCAGTATCCGAATGACAATAATCAAAGATAATTATTGACAAGAAAAAAAAAAGGAAAGTCAATCTTTTAATACGAAACTAGTGGGAATTGTCACAATTTCTCGAGTTTATCACATTCTCCTGTTTTAATTGAATGATTAGGAGATTAAATACACTAGTTCGATGACGAATAAAGGTCAGCAGGAGGAGCGCAGGAGACCTTGCGCGCCGAGAACCGGGCGGTGACTGAATCCACTAGATTTTCCTCTCGCCTCCTACGCTATCAACTTCCACCATCGCCCTCCCCCCCCCCCCCCCCCATTGGCATCCCAACACTTTTCCTTCAGCATGTCTCCATTCCAGGAAGAATATTCTCGTCAGAGTATCAGCTGGTATTTTCTGAAAAATAATATTGAGACCATTTAAATTCAGTTCAACTTCTAGAAACTGTGTTATGGCCAAGAACACCACGCCCATTTTCACGACCCTTGTTTTGAATTAATAGGAGACATTACATTTTAAAAAATAAAATTGATTTGAGCTTTTCGATTGCATTTTCAAGACACTGAAAAGCTTGATTTGAGCTTTATGAAAAGCTCATTTTGAGACTGTGAAAATCTTAATGTGAGATTTTAAGTGCTTAATTCTAAAAGCTCAATTTAAGCTTTATTAAAAGCTCAAATTGAGACTATTCGAAAGCTCATATCAAGACTTTTTTGAAGCTCTATTTACGTTTTTTAAAAAAAAACTCAAATTGAGACTTTCGGATGCTTAAATTAAGACTCCGAAAGCTCAATGAAAAGCTCAATTAAAACTTTATAAAAATCTCAAATTGAGACTATTTGAAAGCTCAAATGAAGGCTTTTTGAAAGCTCAATTTACGTTTTTAAAAAAAACTCAAATTGAGACTTTTGGATGCTTGAAGTCTTTTCAAAAGCTCAATGAGAAGCTCAATTTAAACTTCATGGAAATCTGAAATTGAGACTCTTGAGAAGCTCAATAATCGGGCTTCAATTAGTTAAGCTCAACGATTGAGCTTAATTTATTCAAGCATTCTAAAAGTCTTAAATAGAGCTTTCTCCATGATCTTAATTAAAAAATTTGAGAGTCTCAATTCAACTTTTTTTTTTTTTGAGTATTTGTACATTGAGAAATTGAAAAATTGCCCTCAGTTCATCATCAACATCCTCCTTCATATTTCGAATTCACCAGGAATAAGAGTAAGTAAGAGAGATTGCTGTGTGCGCGCGCATCTACCCTGGAAAACAATGGACAATTAATGCACGCTATTCCATCGCAGGAGATTCTCCCGTTACTCCATGGAAATTCCAATTGCTCACCTCTCCAGTATTAAGTTATGCTGGAATCCTATGATTCATTGGGAATAGCTATTGAAAGGGTTAATTTTCAAAAAAAAATTTCATCATTCTTGAGAATCAAGAGGGGGGGGGGGGGGGGGGAATGAGATATATTTCTGTGCATGTCATTTACGGGAGGATTATTTATGCTCCTCCAGGATGGCTCACTGGAGTATGTTGCAACAGACGGTATTGGAAGATACAATCTATTTTATTTTATTTTTTCTAAATTGTTTAAAAGACATTTTTTTCTTGTTTGAAAATATTTAATTAAAAAAACAGGAAAATTTTCATAAAGAAAAGAAAAAATATTTTCATTAAGTTCACAATTAAGACATAAATATTTCTCATTATTTTCCCTCAAATTGCAACGTATTCAGTTATCATTACCAAGTCGAAGTGTTGAGAGCCCCTTGGACGATGCCTCGTACCTCGTAATAAATGCTCTCCCCCCCCCCCCCCCCCCCGCCCCTTCATTCACTCCTTTCATACAGCAAACCTACTGTCGCCCAGTAAATCACTGTCGGAATCCACTTCACTGCGGTAGAAATTCCCACGCCCTCCAAACAAGATCGAGGGAGACGAAGAAGAAGAAAATGAAGAAAAAAAAAAAAAGAGCAACAGAAAGACCTTCAGCATTCATATTGGTAATTGTATTTTCTTCATTTATTATTTTTTTTTCCGTGAACTGAAACATTGTAACGTGACATTTAATCTTTCATTGGCGTGTTCCATCATTTTTGAAGCATCATTAAGAAATATTTGACTCATAGATGAATAAAAATTGAATGAGAGAGGAATTTTCGACGTAATGTCAACCCCCTCTTATGGTTATGTGAAGTAAAACTCAGTGGAAAGATGAAAAAGTATTACAAGTAGAGGGGTGGGGTGAGTATTGAGACAAAAGAAAGGTGAGGGGGTGGGGTTGAGAGGGAGTGTCGAGTGTCCAAGTGGAACGAGGAAGGGTTCTCTAAAACCGGGGTAAAGAGCTTGCGAGAAGGAATAGACAGACAAAGTGAATGAGGTAGTGGGTAAAATGAATTTCGAGGTATTCATATACAATACAAGTGGTTTTCAATAATTAGAAATTAAAAATTTAAGGATTCAGTTAAAAAATATTGAAACCAGTAAAATCAACTTAAATTCGTATTTAGTTTTTTTAGAATATCTCGATATTGAAGCGAGATGGAACAATTTGGAAAAGAACTTTTTTTCTAGCTCTTAATTTTCTCTACAAAAAAGGTTATTATAAATATTTCAATATCTCTTTTCAATACCGAGATATTTATCAAAATGAAATTGATTCATTTCGTAAATTTACGATGAGAAATAGTTGGATCAAATTTTTATGTTTCCCTCTCTGGAGAAGGATAAAAAAACAATTTTTTTAATATCAGAATATTCCTCCCCCCAACATCCGCATAATTTTCTTTTTTATTTACCCCGTCATGCTTTGTTACTCGTTCGCTTCTGTGAAAATGAAGTTTACGTATGTACGTGACTCGACTAGATGATCGAACGCAAGATACAACCATCGAAATGAAAAAATCTGGTTGCATTTCTTCATAACACCAATATATAATATCTCACATAATTGTGCAATATTAAGATGAAATATCCGTTTAATATATCACCATGAAAAATTCAATTTGTGGTTATAACCGAATAACCCAGAGGGCAATGAACATAAAGACTATTTTTTTTTTTCTTTTTCAAGTATATTTTTCAGATGGAAGGGACCATTACCAATAAGAAACGTTACTGCTGAATCCTTTTTACCCGATTAAGTCGCTCGATGTAAAGTGCACCTCTCATTCAGGATTTTGAATTTTCATTTTCTCAGAATTTCAATGAAACAAAAGAAGACTTAATTACGTCATTTTAATTAACATCTTCAATGGAGAATTTATTATATTCCAACATGCTCCGATTTTTTTTTTTTGAAATAATTCACTTTTGTCTTTTATTCAATTATTAAACTTGTTTTGAGATTTTGAAAAATTGGAAAAAAAACCAAAAAAGTAAAATTCCTAATCATTTTTATCCCACCTGCTATGTACGTATTTCAAACACTATTTTCCTAAGAAGTGCAATATCCTTCCATCCCGCGAATATCGACACAATCTCCCCTAGAATCTATATACTCGGACGTATACACATTACGTACGAAAGGTGAGTCTTCAACGAGATATTCCACCCTGCAGCTGAGGATAAGAATAAGAGGAGTACTCTGAAGTCACTGAAAAAAGTAAAAAAAACTATAGAATGATAAAATAAGTTTACTAAAGCTTGGATTTGGTGGCTGGGGTACAGGACCCCCCCTCAATAGCCAAAATGGTGGTGCTATCACCATCAGAATATACCACATTTCTTACCACCAAAGTATAACTGTATACATATCTCTTTTCCTCATTTCTCTGAGCGGATACATTCGTATACTCACCTCTACCTTTTACGTGTTCAGCATTCGTTGCCTTAACCGTAGCTATATGACAAAAGTTGGGGAGAGTGATAAAAGGCAAATTACACGACTCGAGAAATCGGAGCTCCCGACTTTAAATTTTTTTTTCGATATGCAAAAAGGTACATGTTGACAATTTTTTGATTGGATATTCATCGGGGGGTCCTCGACGAATACTCCCTAAATGGGCAACGAAAAGAAAGTGCCCAGGCTATTACTAACCCTCTTTACCTTCATTCGTTCAACCTCGTTCACTCACCCTTCCACTCATCCCATCCCCCTTTCTCCTATTCTGTCTACTCTCATTCCAGCTAGCTTTCACTGGACAATATGTGGAAAAACATGTTGTCACTAATTGGACTCGTTCCCTCTTACTGTGTTTCAAATATTTCTCAGAGGATACTTGAAAATACTTGTATGTTGATGATTAGTTTGAAAAACTCTTGTTATTTTTATTTTTACAATTTTTAATTTTTTAAAAATTTTCGCTTTTTTCTTTCAAAAATTGTTCATTAATAAAAATAAAAAAAATGTAACATGTTGAGTTCCTTGAATACCGGAAATAAAGCTCAAATACTCCATTACCTTTGATGTAAAAAAACCCTTTCAATCCCTCAGAATGCTGAGAACATACTGAGAAAACATGAAAACGAATTTTTTAACAAGAAGAAAATGGAATGCATCCCCTTTCTAAAACTTTGTTGAGGACTCAGTGGAGTGGAAAATGGGGCTAGCTAATACGACCTTTGAACAGCAGTTGACCAGAGTCTTTGTCAGCAATATCTAGGTTCGACCTTGTAACTCAACAAATTCATCAGTTGACATTTAAATGAGGGGATATTTCATACAATTCCGTCAGAATGAAGATTACGGGATGATCCTTTATCTGAGTGTAGGCCACAGGCTTCAGAATTAGTGAATATTCATGAACATAATACAGAGGCACATAAGCCCAACACCCGTTGGACGGATTTAGACAGCACTTGATGCTGAGATTGTGGCTCCCTTCACTTTGAGGTATGTATGATATCGGTGTATCATGGAGGGCACTGATCATTTATGAATATTAAAATTTATCAGCAATTTATCGCTGATTGAAGATTCTATGAGGGGTGGAGAGTGAATTGAGAGGGGGGGGATAAAGTAGGTACTTTGAAAGAGTGACGACAACTGCACACCCAAGCAACTGTGGCTCGACCACGCGGAATAATCGAGTCCCTGATCTTTGAGGGAATCAAATTAAGCGGTCGAATTTCATGGCTGGAATGTCATCAGAGTACAGAGGAGTGTTATAAAAATCGATAGAATTGCCGGATTTTTATCATACTTGGGCTCAAAATTTGAGGGAAATTAGGTCTAGGTATCGGGAAAAATAATTAACAATACTTAATAATATTTAATATTTTGTAAATTGCAGGAACAATCCTCCAGGACTTCCAGATGCTATAAAAAATCAATAAAATTTAATCTCAAAAAACTTTGAGTGGAAATAGAATTAGTATGCATCAATTCCAGAAACCAATGAATGCCCAACCAATATAACTCCTCCACGTGCAATATCTACAATCGGATTACTTGACGGTGTAATCCGAATTTAGGATAGCATCTGCCGTGGACCGGTGCCGCACACTCTGCGCGCACAATCGTCCGCGACTTCAATCCCCCACCCCCCCCCCCTCCCACTGCACAGAACCCCCTTCAACAATATACACAGAGAGTAAGAGGGTAGTGAATTAAGGTTGTCACGCGCAAACGCGGGCGTTTATCACCCTTCATTTTCAACTACGGTTAAATGCAATACCTTCGACCGAAAACTCTCACGCTAATTTATATCCCTCCAAAGTCCTTCAACAAACTATTTACCGTTGTAAGTAAATATGTTTTATCGTCTCGATTCTCATACTCGAGGATTCATTCATTCCCAATTGGAATTTTATAAATTTTTCATTTGTTCTAGTTGATTGTAATTATAAGGGCAGGGGTGCGAAAATCTCATTAAATTGACTTGTGACGTCAAATCCCCTCTCCCGATTTCCCAATTAACATGCGCTTAAATTTAAAAAAAAATTAAATTGCGACTTTCAAATTATAAGATTGAGATTAGTGGAAAAGCTTAATTTGAGAATTTTGAAAAACTTGAATCGAGCATTGAAAAAGTTTAGACTGAGCTTTTCTCCAGTCTCAATTTGACATTTTTTAAAGAGTTGAATTATTGAGCTTTTCAAAAATCGCAAATCGAAATTTTCTAAAAGCTCAATTTGAGCTTTTCTAACACCCAAAAATAATGATTGATTTAAACTTTTCCACCTCATTTTAAAAAGCTTCATTTGAGCTTTTTAAAAATCTAAAATTGAAACTTTTGAAAAGCTCAATGTGAGCTTTTCTTAGACTCAAAAATAACGATTGATCTAAACTTTTCCACCTCATTTTAAAAAGCTTCATTTGAGCTTTTTAAAAAGTAGCATTATGAATTACGACGTTATCTATCATGTTGAGAGGTCGCATGAGACTCTGTTCTCTCATCCCAATGTTTTCATATTTTTTTTCCCCCCCCAGTACTCTTCTTGTTATTCTTTATTCATCTCACCCATGTCTTCCTCACCTCTGTTTCCGTCCAAGCAGCTCTTTTTTTTCCCCCTCCCACCCCATCACGCCGAGAGGAAGAAAATGTGCACCCAACACCAACTGTGCCATGCAAAACGGCTAATTGGTATGTTGCCACCGACGGCAAACCCTGGATAAACTATCGGAATACGAAATACTTCTCTTCATCCTCTTAATTTTTTTTCTTTTTCAACCCCTAATTATTTACATTTCTGGAGACATTAAAACTCGAGGTAATCTCGGTGATTAAATATAATTGTGCAAATATTTTATATCAATTAAATGCCGGTTATATTTACACTAACTTTAAAGGATATTTTAATTATCAATCTCCTCAAATATTTACAGTGGTACTAATGGTACCAGAGGGTATTAATTCATATTTTCATGAACATTTCCACAATTTTCATCATTCCCTCCATTTTTTTTTTCTTCATTTTTCTCCGATAGTTCAAAATTCGTATTTTAGGCTCGAGTCTAAAAATTTTATTCTCTCTCCACTCGAAACTTAAACTCCAGTAAAAATGAGGAAAAAGGATTGAAAAAAAAAAAGGGAGAGCGTTGCAATGCGCTTGATTATACTTCTGGTCTAGAGGAATAATTTATACATTCACGAAACCACTGGTATACATGAGCCATGCACCCCGACACGGACCTTTCAAGTTTTATGTAACATAAATCGTGCGAACGGCAATTAACCTACTTCATATATACGAATTGCGTGGACTAGCCCAAATTCAAGGGTTTAAAGTCACTAACAATTTTTTTTTTCAAGTTATTCATGAAAATAAGTTTCTTCCAAACACTTCAACATATTCCAGTATTGGGTAAATGTGTCTGACTGGAGGAGGTGTTGAACCACTGGAGTGGTGGGAGTGGTCGTTTGGTCAACTGAGTTTCGAATCACCCAGTCTGAGGGATTTAACCCAACAATATCCAACTCTCAATGGGTATTTTAGCTTTACAAATTTCTCTGTTAAATCGAGGTACCTCAATTATGTAAATTTAGTGATATATGGTAGAGATTTACAGTCGTAGTTATCGTCTTCTTGAGTGTCTTTTTGCTCTTGTATCATAGACGACTACTCTTGAATATCATGTTAATTATTATTCATTTTATTTGTACTCGTTTTTAATAGGAAACTTGCATGAATTTTTTATTAATTTTTTTATTCAATTAACAATTTTTCATTCGAAAATGTTGCAAAAATTGTTCGATAATTAGTAATTAATTTTTAAAATTTCCACATTTCAAATGCTCTGAAATCTTTAGTGACGTCACAAGGTCTATTTGGGTGTTCATTTGTTCCCTATTATGTTACTATTTAAATCCTTAATTGGCATTGTGCTGTGGGCTCTCGACAAACAATAAATAAATAAATGAATAATTAAATGAATTAATTGAGTCAATAAATTTAATCACAAATTTTAATTATTTCACGTACCTCCAGATCTCCAGCATGTAAATACAATAGAAGCGATAGAGCCTGAGACAACGGAATACACGACAGAGTGAAGATTCGCTGTGTTGGCCAGTCATGGTCCAACGTGAACGACGCTCCGACGATCGTATGCATATGCAAATTCAAGCTGAACATACCTCTGCATTTGTGGCCTTCTCCAGTGTTACAATCCCTCTCTGTTCCCTCTCTTTTACCATCCACTTCTACCCATAACCATTCCTCACTTCTACCTCTGCCCCAATCGCATTATTCGTGCCGAGTGACTTCTCGACGAAACCTGCTGAGAATATTACTGTTGGATAATTTCATGTCCCATATCTCGGAGAGTCTAGGTCACATATATACATTTTAAAAAAATGTGAAATTTACACTTGTAATTCAATCATTTTAAAAGAATTTTCAAATCAATTTTTTTCTTTCTTTTTCATTTATAATTTTAATTATGAATTAAAATTTCTCAAAATAATTCACTCAATTATCTCAAAAAACAGCTGGGGCAAAATGGATTACAGTCCCATCCCTCTACATTTATTTCTCCACTCACGCTTTATCATAATTGCAATAAAGAAGTTTCTCCTCGAGTTGGCTGAGATGCGTATAAAATAATCATAATTACCACCATCCCACTACACACGTCTGTGCTATTAATAAAACCTCCTTTGATGTTTTTTCATCATCACAAAGGAGAATTATTTTCACGTTATTTTCTGGATGAAAAATAATAATAATAATAATAATAATTGTATAAGAAAACAACTTTTACATCACTATATATTATTTTTTTTCTCATCAAGCCAGAATTTACTTTTTTTTATTACATCTCCAACATGAATTCCGAGGGTATGAAGCGCATTGCATTGAAATTACGTCATCCAGGAATAATCGTCGAGTGGTAAAAATGTCATGATTTTCCCTAGAGCTTTGGCTGTCATATTTTTTTCTTCCCATTCGCATGGATTTCATCACTCAAGATTTTGCTTTTACAACTTGAGTAATGAATTGTGACGGAGAGATATAGATGTAACATCTTCGGGTATGAATTTTATTATTTTATCATTTTGCAGATAATTCATGTAGAAAATTTAATTGAATGTCTCATGACCGTTTTAATGAGTCATATGAGAAATATTAATTTATCAGATTATATTCATATATTTAAAGAGTCAATTGTTGCCCATGGCGCCATCTTGTGTTCAACATAATCATCAGCAGCCCATGATGAATCGATCATGTAGCAGTTGCAGAGACGGTTTGGGCATGTTTAACCTCGCTGCGGAGAAATGAGTGAAAAAAAAAATCATTGAGAAATGATCATACCGGTGTACGGTGCGACATTCGACCACAAATTCAATCCTTTTATGGAGATTTGGGTCGCAGTCGAGGAGTAAAAGTAGAGGTAGAACAGTGCTCAGTAATCATGGTGCGTGTGATCAAACAGGAGACTTATGATGAAGTTGTTAAGGAGAATATCGAGGATTTGGATATGAGCCCTGAAGAGGCTATCCAGGATGCTGTTAAGCAATTTGAGGCACAGGTAATCATTATTTTTCTAACAGTTGTTGAAATTTTAATAAACCAAATTTGGCCTTTTTCAAAAGACTTTTTTTTTTAGCTGAGAAAATTTTCAACAAAAAGTATCACTTGACTTTTTCTCCTAAAATCACTAGCTTTCGAGATAATTGAATATTTAACAATATCCAAAAATTTACATTGTTGTTTCAATTAATCCAAATGTTTTTCATTTTATTTTTAAATTCACAAGGGCATCGATTTGACAAATATTATTAAGGATTTAGCAATCAGTGGAAACTCAAATGTGATACAGACTTGCCTAAATAAATTATCTACTTCGATTAAAGAAAAAAAATATGATGATGTTCGTGATGCATCAGAGAAACTCAAGACTGAATTGGATAAAGATATTGCCAGGAGAATGTATGCTGCCAAAGAGAATGCGTACAATATTCTACTCGATCTCATTGAAGCATTGAGAGATGATATTAATACTCTCAAATCAGTCCTCAGGACTATGATATCATTGACGACTGGACATCCTGATTTATTGGATGATCGTGGGATAAAATCACAAATTCAGTAAGAACACTATTTTTCGGTTTTTGTTCAATATCTTCGAATCCAATCGAGATATCAAAATTTTTATAGGAACCTCTTTTTTAGCTCCTTCTTTTTCCTACAAAAAAGGTCCTTACACAAATTTTGCCATCTCCTTCAGTTTCAAAGATATCGATCAAATATTACAATGAAATTATATCATAAATTTTAATTATCTCAAATGATTTCATCAATGAAATATATGCATGTCTAGACTTCTTGACACACTATCAGATGTTCCAACCGTCCAATTGGTCCTTCGATGGATCAAAGAATGCTGCATTAAACACGAAATGAATAGACAAGCAATTTTTAATGCTGGAATTTTGGACAGAATCATGAAAATTTTGAATAAAACGAATGTAAGTGGATCTGAGCTCAGAGATGCTTGTGGAGTCATGAGAAGTTTGGTGCTTGATGATGACATTAGACATGAATTTGGAAAGGCTCATGATCATTCATCTCAGTTGGCACGAGCATCATTAACTGTCCTCACTGGATTATTAACAAGTAAATTGACATATTGAATGAATTAATTAAATTCATTTCAATTTTGTTTATTTAATCATATTTTAATTTTAAATAGAATTCAAGGAAGATGAAGGAGTTGTGGGGGATTTGATGCTGACAATGGCATCTTTAATTGTGAGAAATGAATTCTGTCAAAATGTTGAAGATGCTGGAGGCTTAACATTCATCCTTGACGTTATGATAAATCATCCAGAGACTGAAAAATTAAATTGGCAAGCTTTGAAGTTACTAAAAGCACTTGCTGGTAATGACAATGTCAAAGCTCATATTGTCACGTGTGGGAGTGCTCCTTTGATTGTCTCGAGTATTAGTAGATTCAAGGTAATTTTTATTATTTAAATGAAGAATATATTCCAGTCTTCAATTGATAAAACTCAATTTCACTCATTATTCAATTTTAATTTCTGGTGAATATCTCAGAATTGAAGAGAGATAGAGAAATTTTCATAAGGACCTTTTTTGTAGCTCTCATTTCGATCTACAAAAATGGTTCTCATTAAAATTCGCCCATCCCCTTTAGATGAAGAGATATTCATCAAAAACTTGAATGAGATATTTCATTTCACTGATTAAATTCCTTTTCAAGGGATAATCTCATACTTTTTCCAATTCCAGAGTTCAGAAATTGTAGTTTCAGCAGCATTATCCTGCATTTCTGCACTGACCCTCCGAAGTTTTTCAAATGCTGGGGTATTTTACGACTGTGGTGCTCCATCACTGATTATCGATGCTATGAAAGAATTTCCAAAGAGTCTCAGTGTACTCAGACAAGCATTCTGGGCAATAAGAAATATGTCAGTGAGAAATAAAACTGAGTCTCGTGAATTTGTGTCTTATGGAGCTGATGCACTTCTCAGAGATGCAATTAAAAATCATCCAGTATTGGCTGAAGATGCTAGAGCTGCCATGAGAGATCTTGGACTCAAAGTCGACTTTAAGGAACAATGGACTGGTAAAGGAGGTGCATTAACAAACGAGAGGGATTGATAAATAAAAATTTAATGGATTTGCTAAAATTATTTTTCTCCATTTTTTTTTTTTTCGTGCATTATCAATTTTTTTTATTAGTTCTATTTTTTTTTTTCGAACGTACCTTTTTACAATAAAATTATAAGTTACAATTTTCGATTGTTGTTTTTATTAAATTAAGAAAAATACTTTTATGAAAAACCTCGATATACTACGGCAGTTTCAGACTTTCAATCACAATTTTCTAATTTAATTTTTTTCTTTTGATTGAGATTAATGATGACAACCACAACACGAGTGTTTGTAGTATTTTATTCGACATAGCCCAGCCTTGACTACCAATTCACAATTTGGATATTTGTCTGTGCATCCGTCGGTGGAATGAACTTCTGGAATACAGGAATTATTCATTATTTTTATTGTACAAATAAAACAGAATGAGGAAATGGTAAACTGAAATAAAACAACTCAGTCATGAGTTAATTGTCGATTTATCTCTTGAACAAGTGATTCTAGAGGAAAATATCAATAGACACTTTTTGTAGCTGATGAAATTTTCTACAAAAAATGTCTCTTGATATTTTCTTCTAAAATCATTAATTAATGAGATAATCAAGAAAGGAAAAAAATTTCAAAAGAATCACTTTTCTCACTTTTCGATATTTTATGAGAAAAATCCTTTCTGCACGGTTGCGTGTTGCATACCCTCCGATCAATTGGCTTTCTTCTCATCTCACATCTTCCTGATTCAATACCCTCCCCAATACACCTCACAATTCTCTCTTGAACTCCACCATTACAGGAAGCCGAACACTGAAGAAAGACATTATGAAGACGAAATAATCAAGTAAATACAAATTTGGAAGGATAAAAAATTCATTTGACATGCAAAAGAACCCAAAAATTACCTCATTCCAGTCAGACATGTACCACTCGGGCACGCAGGCTGGCATGTGGCAGACTTGCTCAGCGTGTGGCCTCGGTGACGTGCAATTACTTTCGGAGAGTATTTTTGATTCACCTGACGAGTTACCGATGCAAATCACATCTCGATGGGCGATACCATCGCCACACAAGACGGAACACTTGAACACATTATTTTGAACATCAATTCAAGGTTTTTTTTTTGTCATTGAATAGATATTTTCAGTAGAGTGGTGAAAAAAATTCAGCTCTCTTTCTATTTTTGAGAAATATCTCTGAATCTAAGAGAGATATCAAATTTTTTGAAAAAACCTTTTTTGTAGAGAAAATTAAAAGCTACAAAAAATGTATCTAGACAAATTTTGCCATCTCCCTTAGATTCCAAGATATTCTTAAAAAACTGAGAATAAAAAAAATTGACTTCAGTACTATCATCAATTTATCAACGATTTACCGATGACCATGGACCAGTGAACCATTTAGGCACTCCACATAATTTATTTCCATCATCAGAGCATGGTCTTTGAGTAACTGGTCTTTTTCTCGCATCACAAAATGCTTCGTTGACATCGCCGCAGGCAACTCGTCTCGTCTCCACCTCATGGTCACATTCATCCATGCACTGAGAAAATAATTCATTTCATTATATTTTTTATCTCCAAGGCAGCTTAGTGTAATTTTCCCCGTCTTCCATGGGCTCTCAATAAATATGTATTCCCTCGAGTCATTGAAAAAATACTAGAAAAGAGTGAGCATGAATATTTAATCAACATATTCACTTGTATTTGTACTAAAATATGTAGATTCTAAGTGTTTTCGTAATTTTCCCAAGTTTACACAGATGTTTGAGATGCTAGTGGCTTTGGTACTGGGATTTTTTTTTTCTACCTTTGAGGACCATTCGGAGTACAGCCAGACGGATGTTTGATCCGGGGGAAAATGGCACGGGGTTTCGCAGGATCTCTCATCAGCGGGTTTTGTAGACTGTGTACAGGGCTCACGATTTGTAATGCAAGTTACTGTACGATTTCTCATACCTTTTCCACATGTTGATGAACACTAGAGATTGATAAAATGTCTTAAACAAGAAAAATTGAATTTATCTCAAGAATGAGTGGAGTTTGAAGAAAATGTTAAGAGACCATTTTTCTAGCTAATTGAATTAAAAAAAAAAAAATATCTCTTAACATTTTTCCTTGAAATAACTCAGTATCGAGATAATTCAATATTTATGAATATATCTATTAAATTCCTGAATTATCAATGAGTTATTTTCAATACTCACTGGACTCCACATGCCCACATCCCATCTAGGTGGTGTACCACTCATTTGTCGTACTTCCGGGCTTGGACAAGGTGGACCCGTACAAGAGGTCACAGTACTCAAGTCCGGTGGCTGTGAGCAAGCACCTGCAGCTACACGCATTGTCAATTTGGAATTTAAATCTTGAACACACTCGAGCCGGCGTATTTTAACACCAGTGCCACAGGTGACAGAACACTCGGACCAAGTGTCAGCTCTCCAACGGGCTGGACATGGCCGCTCATTGCACTGTAGGGGTAGTGGAGACTGGGGTTTTTCAAATTTTCTACATCTACGATCAGGCACTATCATGTCATTATCCTGTCTTATGCATTTGAATATTGCATTTTGCATACCTATTGAATTTTCATAAAAGAGTAAATATCAACTTTTTTTTCAGGTAAAAATATTACATCTAAATTTAGCGAATGAGTGATGCAATTAATTCGAACATTCCATTGAATTAGAGTGACGCTATGTAGTTTAAAAATCCGGATGGGCTAGTCTCATCTATTTTCTAACAATGGCTAGCCTTTTGAATAGAATTACTCAAAGAGAAAGAGTCCATATCTCTTCAACTTGTCGCGAAATTGTAATTTTTTCAAGAATTAAATTTATTCCTAAATCATTGATAATTCACTCACCCCCACCACAGGTTTTGGTACACGGTGAAAGTCCCATAATTTTCCAAGCAAATTTCCGTTTCTTCTTCCTCTTTGGAGATGAATTAATGGTCGGTGCATCACCTGCCATTCCAGTAGCCGGTGGAAACTTCATTTCTTCATTTGTATGCTCGTCGGTTTTATCTTTTACCTGATTTCTCGTTAGTGTCGCCTCTGGCTGTCTTTCTCTACTGCAAAAAAGAGAATTTCATAGTTGTTTTATCCTTTGAGGACAATTTCAACAGTTTTATTGGATAAATTGAATAGTTACGTGACGGAAATTCCAGAAGCAATTCCTAAATTCAAATCGGGAACTTCGTTTACTGTAGAACCTGAGGAATGAGTTATCTCGTCTATTATTCAATTGATAAAATAATTAACATGATTTATATTTATTCAGTAGGAAAATAGTAAAATGGGATTAATTAATTCCCCTCAGAGTTTTGTTTTTTCGGAATACCTCTCAATCTAAAGGAGATATCGAAATTTTCATAGAGACCTTTTTTGTAGCTCTCATTTCGCTCTACAAAAAAGGTCCTTTTAAAAATTTGTCTATCTAGCTTAGATTCAAAGATATTGATTAAAATCATTTAATTTATGTTGAATTATTCAGTTTATCACTTCTCAAAATTCACCTGATGCATAAAGAGGTGGCGCAATGATGGCATTATCCTCAGGTATTTCTTCCGGGGCTGGTAGCATATACTTGTACAATACCCCAGGATTCATCTCATGATATAAAATCTCAATCCCCAATGACTCATTCAGTGGTCCTGTCGCCGCAATGCTCTCCATACGATTCTTATCACCACGTTGATACTTCAAAATTGTGCCCGCAGTCTTATAAATACCACTTGGACTCACTGAATTCGGGCCATTGAGTATATAACTCCCATTTTCCGCTCTGAGAGCTATGAAAATCCGAAAAATAACGTTCAAAAAAATTTAAAAAAAAAAAAAAAACTTGTTTTGAGCCTTAAAATCATAATTTGAGATTATTAGGATTTAAGGATTTACCTAAAAAATTTCCGGTGTAACGTAATTCTGAAATATTGAGGGACATTGCACCACGGGGTATTGTAGTGACAGGCTGATGGCCTTTTGGGAGGATGGGCTCCATGAATATCCCTTCGAATAGCTTGCATCCTCTCCCCTGGCCACCACAAACACCACAGGTGTCCCTAATAGCACCGGATCCAACTACTCCATCGCATCCCACTGGCTAATGAAAAAAAATTGTCCCCATCAATAATAATAAAAAAATCCCCCATTAAGAATATTCATCCGGAAGTCTTCACAAATTTCTTCATTTCCTCCAACTGCAAGAGGAAATTATTCCCTTCATATTGATAATAATCCTAATATTTTCTATCATCAAAAAAGTTGACTCAACATGTTCCTTTATCAGCCAGAAAGCAAAAAATTGTAATTTTTCTAGAATGTTAAAATATTTGATTTTCGCAAAGTGGGTTAACATCCTCAAAACCTGTCAAAAGAGTAATAAATAGAAAAAAAAAGAAATTCAAGTGTAGCTAAAGACGTGAAAAAGTGTTTAAAACCCCATAAAACATACTACTGGCTAGACTCAACGATACAATACACTCTTATCGAGATTATTAAATAATAAAATTCTGTTTTACCCTGCATTGTCCAGCGACGCACAACCATTGTTCAGTGCGGTCAATAGTTAGACCTGTACTTTTACCACGAAGATTGGGTCCGTCGCATGGTGTACCGTCCACAACTTCTGGCTCCAGGGTCGCGTAAAATCGTTGACCCAGAGCGCGACAGTTTAACGCACATGGATTTGGTGCTATAAATTACAAGATAAATTTGTTTATTCATTGGTCATAATATTTCTTAATCATTGCGTTACAACAAGAAATCATCAATTTTTCTCTGATACTATAATCATAGTACAGTTTTGATAAATTACCATTGAACTGACTGAATGAATTAAAAGTGAATGGTTATTGCGTAAAAGTAGAGATAGAATTTTGTAACAATTTTTTCAACATTTTGGTAATTATTGATTTATCTTGATAATTAGTGGATTTAAAAGAAAAATACAAGAGACCTTTATTGTAGAAAATTTTCTCATCTATAAAAAAGGTCTCTAGACATTTTTCTCTGAGATGACTCTTTATTGAGATAATTTCAAAATTAAAAAAAAAAATATTATATAAATTATTTAAATTACCATTTAAAAATGGCACCCAAGTGTAGCTCTCTCCTTTATACATTTTATTATTATACTTAGCACACTGTTCAGCCCTAGGATCCTCTGAATAGTTGACACACTCATGAGTATTGCATACATGATATCGTTTATGTGTACCAATGCAAATGTGCTTCGGACTAGTCGTATTCCCTTCACCCACTAAACTCCTCTTTCTCAATTCCCTGTAACACAAGGAAAATTGTTAAATTATTAAATCCCTCGAGTTTATCCAAGCCAGCAATAAATTCACTCCAATTATTTGTCTTGAGAGGCAAAAAAAATTATTGAAAACACGTTCGTAAAAGATTTTTTAAAAAAAACCACAGAGCCACTGGAACGCAAGAGAAACACTTGTTATTGATGGCCGGGAAAGCCAGGCTGGTCATCGAGAGTACATAAACACTTGGTGGAGGTATACGTAAGAGGGGGAAAAAAAATAAAATGGACAGGGATAAAAAAATTGTTGGCGCCTCCTGTCATTACAGCTCACATGTGTAATTTTTTTAAACTCTCCATTACGATCTCATTGGCACTCAAATATACATGTCGAAGACTTGTACTCTAGGTTTACTGGACTCTGTGTATTTACTTAGAGAAAATTAATGAATTGTGATTTACGTAAATAGTACTTTTCGTTCGATATGATGAGTTTATAAAAAAAAAAAAAAAAAAACTGTTGGTGACATAATTACCTTGAGGGACCACACTGACGTGCTTGTGATTGAACACCAGTTCCACATGATCTTGAACACTCACTCCAAGAGCTCCAGGGTCCCCAACTCCCTCTAACCCTATTGTCACGACCAATTCCATACTGAGATCTCTCTTGGAGCATGTGATAAACCTGAAATAATACAATTTTTCATCAACTTGATTAACTCTCTGTGAAATATCTCGAGAACCAAGGGATATAGCGAAATTTTTGTAGAGACCTTATTTATAGAACACAATCAGATCTACAAAAAAGGTCTTTATAAAAATTTAGCTATCCCTATCAGATTCAAAGATATCCATGAAAAATGAATTAACATATCATCAATTAATCACCAATTTCATCAATCGATTCCCAAAAACAAATAAAAATAAATAAAACCCAATGAACGAGTCAATTCACTGAATAAAGACGTCACAATCGACACTCGTCAATCACTTCTCGATTTCCTAGTATGACGTCTCATTTGACAGATGTGCACTTAAATAAATAAAGAATCAACTTAATAACATTGAATGAACAACCAATTGCCCATATCGCATGCTAAAACTACTCTTATTCCTCATTCCATCTGATATCTCCAATGGGAATTGATCCACATTCATCTATTTTTTTTTTTTTCTCTCAACGTAATTTAAAAACGTTCATTGAATACCTCAATAGAATTTCAATTGCCATCTGATTATTATCACACAGCTATTTACCTCGATTGGATATTTTTCCGGCATGTGCGAGTGCACAAGCGATGCTGTCGACAGTATCATCAGTACTAGAATGCATCTGCAACAAATTGTGATAAATTGAAACACGATATCAATTAAAATTCTCAATTATGGACTGAGGCCAGTTAAATACATTTTAACCTGATTATTATTAAAATTAATAACTAGTTGAATTGATGAGTTACACATTAAATTAAAATACCAGTTGAAATTATAATTAAAAATATAATCAGATATCTAATATATGTATTTAATTATATGATATGATATTATTAAAAATTGTAAATAATTATAATCAATAGAATTTTTGGCGCATGGAGGGCCCTCCTACCACCCCTGACGTCACAGCTCCAAGGAAAGAGGGCCCTGTTTGGGACTCATGTGCATTCCATTCTAATAAGGAACTTTTATTAATTTTTTTATTTCAACATCATGCCTCCAATTAACAATTTTTCATTCGAAAACGTTCCAAAAATTGTTCATTAATTAATCATTAATTTTTAAAATTTCCTTCTCGTGACGTCACAAGGTCTCTTGGAGGCTGAACCAATCACAGGACGTATCCAGGTCAACCTAGCTCAATCTGTGGGCGTGTCTCAGCCAATGAAGGACTACGACTCCCCACCCTAGGAAGCTACCCAAGGCACCTCCTGACGTCATAACCTAAAAATTGGTCTCAGAAACGACTGATTTTCAATCAATTATCATAAATTATCCAGGAAATATTTCTCTGATTCGTCCCTTGTATCGAGTCATAGAAATATATGATCAAGTTTTATTAAATCCTATACCGAGTTACATGAATAATCATAGTCGATATGAGCACTGGGGTTGACGGCAGCAAAGTCGCACAAACTGTGCCATTACGCACCAATAATGTTTCACTTGTTACGCCTTCTCGGAAAGCCTTAATTAATCATTCGTTACGGATGCATGGTTTATACATGTGTCTAGTTCCCGAGAGGAAGAGGCCCGAAGACACAAAAAAAAAATGGCGTAATCTCTCGGATATGCTATGTAGCAAGTTAGACACCCTTTTTTTTTCTTCTTCTATTAAACATGTTCTCATTTTTGAACAGCAAAAAGTGGCTATCAGCTACCGTAAACGATAATACACAAAAAAAATAACGAGATTCAATATTTCCCAGTTCATTGAATTCAATTGCAGTGTAAATTGACTCTAGAGGCATTAGCTCATTTCTTTTGTTGATTTTCCATGAAGGACACGGTGTTATTATGCACTCTTGTGCATAATTAAAATCATTGTCACTTGAACAATAGTCATCATTTTGTCTTTTCTCGAGAGTTTCATTGGAGATTTTAATGACTTATTTTTTGCGGGGAAATTGAAGAGTTGCATTTGAGAATATTTCAATCGATGAAAAAAGTTATTAATTGATGGATTTAAACAGAACATTCATTGTTTAGAGTGTATGTACGATGCAGATGACTTGTTGCAGAGTGGCATCACGAACAGACTCAGTTACATTAGAGATTGTCTATCTGGATTTTGTTTAAAAAAAAAAAGGGAGAGGTTGTTTTATTATATTAATAAAAAAGGAGTGAAGGAAAGTGTGAAGCGAAGAATCACGTCAAGATGGAGCCCCATGATTACCACACCGAAGGCATCCCACAAGTGTTCCGGGTAATGGAATACAAGAAATTTATACTTGAATGGCTTTCACTCACCATCAACTTCTGCACTTTAATTCTTATTTATTTCAATGGGTTTTAACAACTTTTTTTTTTTTTTTAGAATTTTTTTAGGGGTGGGGAGAATCGGGTCAATTGGTGTTTCCTTGACCTGATTAATTTTAATTGAGTCGTTCGTTAATTTTCATCTCTGAGGAAAGGGGGATTAAGGAGATTAATTAATTTTCATCTCAGTCTATTAATTCTTTTCGATAATTATTGATCACTCGGATGATTATGAAAATTTTCTCAGTGAATGGTATTTTAGGAATTTTAAGGGGGAAAACGATGGGGACACGATGACTTTTCAATTTAGTCATTGGATGAATTTTAATATGAATTTCAAATGTTTTACCTCCTGCTGTTATCAACCATCCTCACGTCGAGAGATTGGTATCAATAATATAATCAGTGGTGTGATCCATCGTGGTAATTGAGACACCATTAATCATAAATAACATATTGACGGGAAATGTATCATTCATGGGAATTATTTAAGACTCAATTGAATTGGAAAAAATACTTTGTGTGGGAAGGATATTTAAATTAGTAATATTAAATCACCCGTATTGCCCCAGTGGTTTTTTTAAAATATCACGATAATTAATTTCATGACATGAGAAATTTGTTTTTTTTTTTTCTATCAATTATATCTTTTTTTTTCTATTTTTAAAACCACTGGGGCAAAATGAACCATTTTTTAAAATAATTTCCTGATTTATTTTTTAGATAAACTTCCGGTTCAATTGGAAAAAAAATAATAATCTTCAGGTGTTATTGAATTAAATTAAAATCACTGCTGGCACACGAAGCACTTTGGGGGGTCAATCTCCTCCTATTATCCCTTAACATACGTCATTTGATCTCCAAAAAATCTCTGGACAGATTTTACAGGTATTTCAGTGTCTCTCGTATGTATTGGATTACTTGGAGGGGGTAAAAAGACACCCAGAATATGCAACACCAAGTGGGAGAAATAAGCATGTTCATCGATGCATGGAGATATTGCAGATTGGCACTCTTCACATTTCCAAAATCCGGTTCTCCTTCCTCTCCTTCATCCATCCCCCCCATACATTTTCACCATCTTTATTTTTTTCATTTTTTAAAGTAGCCGAGTAATCGGACAATCGACATCTTTATCATTCGCCTCAATAATTATCAGTGTATAATAAAAAAAAAATATTTTTACTATTATCGAGATGATTTAATTCCACTATTTCATACACTTGTCATGTTTTTTGTCATTATGTTCTTATGCTCTTGGTGGCGTCAACACGTTTGACCAGTGAATTACTGAATTAACGCCTCTGATGTCTTGAAACTGGCTCGCAGGCCACCCGTAGCGAAACTCAGGTTTTTTGAATGTTATTTTTTTTATTATTATTTATTTCTTGTTTTGCAGAATATGTGCCACTCATCGAGGACACATGGTATCTACATCTTATGTTTAATCTGAGTATTTGGGATTTGAATTTGTGACGCGTGGCAATATCAAGAGAATTTTTTTTTTGTTAAAATTATCATTCCGTTTGATAAATGTGCAATTCCATCAATTTTTTTTTTTCCCCCTCATTTTTAACTGATAATTTAGTCAAATTTAATAAAATTTGATATTGTACAAAATAATCTAAAAATATTTTAATGTCAATGGTAAACAATAGCCAAAAAGGGTACTGGAAATTTTTAAGAGTCATGCGATTAACCGACACGTGGTTTTACATTTTTTCCCCACTTTGTCGTCTCGAGTTGTGCCCCACAAAGAGCCTTTATACTGCCTTAACGTAAGTGTCGGGCTACAAATGTTTTCAATAATATGGGATAAAAATAGAGGGGAAAATAACTCCATAAAACGGATGATGCAAGTAGCTGAATGTTATTTAGAATTATTCAATCACTTTCTTTATTTCTTAATGAAAAAAAATTTTTACTAATTGATTAAATAAAAAATCGATTCTTAAAAAAAAAGGAATAAACACAATTTTCATCTCGAAATGAATTAAATTCAAATTTTTTTTATTTTTCTAAATTAAAAACAAAAAAATAAAAATCACTATTTTATTATAATTGTCATCAGACGCATGGTTTTATCGCAACTCGTTAACTAATTGCCGTCGACTCGGTGGATATCGTGAACCCGTTCGACCGTGAAGCCAGTGTCATCGGCCATTAGATTAGGTACAGTTGAAATGAGAGAAAATGCGTTTAACCAATGGTATTTAATGCCCCCTGAATCACTGCCCAACGAGGCTCAAATGAATTAGCATTTTGAAAATTTTGTTTTTTTTTTTTAATTAGTAAAATTAATTTATGAATGTCACTCGCATAATCGATAAAATAAATTACCCAGATATTTGTTATACTCTGTGTACAACAAATTTTTACCTCATTTTTCTTATTTAATGATTTATTGCTCAATATTGACATGTTAATACATGCAAAAGCTAAAGAACATATTAACCGATGATTTTGTTCAATTTTCAATTTTTTTAAATTGAAAAAAAAAATGTTTCAATTTAAGAAAAAACATTAAAAAAACAAACTTCAGCTTTCATTCGGGGCGGAAACTGTAGTGTTTTTTGGGGCAGCTGAACACCATAAACAATCCCCCTCTCGGTATATCATAAATTACGTGATAAGAGTGTCGGCGCCTTCTCTCAGTGTTGCCTCAACACATCTTCGAAGCCTAGAGGATAGACGGATTATGTAGGCTTTTTTGTTCACATTTCCTCTAGTTGTAACAACGCAACAAACGTAACACTCGATGTGCACGTTCAACGCCCAGGCGCATTTGAGAAACGCCCATTGAGACGTTTTTTTTTAAGCAGTTATTCAAATAAAAATATTTTCAACTAAAATTCTTTAAATTGACCCATTTTTCCCCAGGGAATTTTTTTGTATTTGAAGAAAATTAATTTTCCATAATTTTTAAAAAAAAACCCCTGGGGCAAAACGGGTCCTCCTTTTTTCATGAAATTTCTATTTTTCAAACTTCTAATACAAGAAAACATGAAATCCATCGATTTTTTTCTTTTCTCGATAAATACTTCATTTTCAAATATTCATTCACCAAAATGAAGCCATCACTTTAATATTCACGATAACGGTAAAATTTTAACGAACATTCACATTCATGCGTGACTCGATCCTCTCGTTTTAACGATCAACAGAGTGGCCGATAATTGCTCCTGACCCCTGTCCACACTTGTCCATAAATCCGTTAAAATTTGTTTTTACCATATTGATTTGCTTGATGATCATCAATAGCATCCGGAAACGGTGGCAGTTGAAAGGTATTTCGATTAATCATGATTCATTCTAAAATTACCTGTCTGAAGCACGTGATGTAGGTAGCATAAAATTTATTATACTTGACACTCTGTCATTTCAAAAGATTCTCATTCTCATTATGCCAGTTACATCTGTTCATTTTCC
Source organism: Coelinius sp. EB29 (assembly GCA_035578325.1). NCBI lineage: Eukaryota > Metazoa > Arthropoda > Insecta > Hymenoptera > Braconidae > Coelinius > Coelinius sp. EB29. Next base: position 665,392 of record JAOZGT010000005.1, on the reverse strand, counting down.
TATCTCTCAGATATACTCTTGGTGAATGTTTTTTTTTTTAAAATTATTCCTCGAGTATAGGAAATTCCGAGTGAGTATGAAGATGAAACAAAATATTTACTCTTTAAACATGTACATGTAGAGCACTTTGTGACGATAATAATGATCTCAGAGTATGAGAATTGAGAAAAAAATAAAAATAAATATACACGGAATATCGCATGAATATTACATCCTTTTATTTAATTCTTTCCTCGAGAAAACCCGTAATTACGTGTTCTGGAGGGGAAAAAAAAACGTCTCAATGAGGTACACGGGAGGTCGATAGCGCCGGTAGCAACTTCTGGCATCAGCATTTCTTATCTCAACAAAGTTGAATTCTCGAAACTTCCACAAAGAATTAAATGCCACGAGGTAAACAAAACACGACTTTTTTTAAATTTTTAATAATACTCAATGGTTCTCCATTTAAAATGTGTATGAGCTTTGCTTCTTGTTATCGCATACATTAATTTTATTATTCTTCAAGGAGCGAATTCAGTCGTACCACTTCAACCAATTGAACGAGCAAACGCAAGAAAATGCATCGGTGTGATGTTGGTGGGGGGGTCGTCAGTGTATTAGTGCGCCATAAGAGAAACCCAGCAGTGTACGCACACTACCACACAATGGCGGAAAGTGGGAGAAACCTCTGCTGAAGGATGATTTTCCGAAGCCGCAAGTATTCAAATAATTCTTGACTTTTTTTTTCAACTGATAGAGAGAAGATTTTTTAAATATCTCCATTATTCTCCAGGGTACCACAATTTTTCTTTTGTCACATTGTCTCAAATTTTTATTTTTTCATTTTTAAAGCCTCTTAGTAGATGAATTATCAATTCAGTGAGGAATTGGTAAAACTGTTTGAGTCGATTTCATTCTGACATCACTTTTCGATAAATATCTTGGAATCTAAGGGAGATGGCGAAATTTTCATAGAAACATTTTTTATAGAGTAAAATAAGAGCTACAAAAAAGGTCCTTATAAAAATATCTCTATTCCCGATAGATTCCAAGATATCCGTCGAAAACTGGCCCTAGTATATTTCACATATTTTTTTATCATCATTTTTAAAAAAAATATTTTTTGTACATGAGAAAAATTTAATTTTCAGAGTGGATAAACGCTCTTAAACTCTCAATTATTACCTCTCGTGTTTACGTTTCAACTACTCGCATGTCTCTTGGTATGCATGACAACAATCAATATGGGTAAGTGACCCGAGGCAACTCAGTTGATCATAAAACTTTGGTGTCCATCAGGCTCATTCGTTCAAATAAAAATTTATTACATTGTACAATTTATTCGTGTTTATTTTGGTGAAATGTTGAGATAGGAATTTATTCCAGGACATGATCCAGACTTGGGAGGATCAGGTACAAGGAAAGGCTTTTTCTTACCAAGGGAATATGGTAATTCTGGTTCTGATGTTTACATGGAGTAACTTAATCCTGCGAGTGCATTTGCTCACGTTTTTTTTTTCCAGTCGTTTTGGTAGATAAGAAAATTGGAATTCAGTTATCCAGGAAGTGGCTGAGATAAAAAAGTATTTAATTATGCAGAATTGCTGATTTAATTATCCTAATCAGGTAATTTTCTATTCTGCATAGAAAACTCGAACAGAGAGTGGGCAATTGGTTGATTAAAAATATTATTATGGATAAATAACAATATTGACAATGAAATTTTAAAACAAGTATTTTTTTTTTTATTATTCTAGGTATACGTAATTCGTGCTGTGCGTCACAAATTCCATTGTATACCCTATAATTCGACATTCCGAGGTATCAAAATGGTCGAATAAATAATCTAAAACCCAAAAATAACGGAGCCAGAAGCGCATAAACTAGTCCGCATAAATAGTCAGAAGCCAATGTTAAATCTCAAGGATAAATTATATAAAATTGGTTAAATCGTGTTCAAAGTATTTCAACAGAGTAATAAACTAACAAAATATTGAAATTAAACGTAAATACTGGAGAGATGACGATAAGAAACAGGAATAAAATGCACGGTTGAACGACGTGGGGTCACCCCATCTCATTGTCGTACTCTCCGACTGTGACTCCTTCAGTCCTCTTCACGATCATCATTTAGCGTCGGAGGCGAACAATGCGATTAATATATGAGATCTGCCACGCCCATTGTTGACCCAGTAATGTAACAACGGTGAGACTGAATCATTTTAATTTCTTTTTTTTATTTCCTATAATCCCTAATCAAAGGCACTATTAATTTAATTGTCTATTGATCACTGTGGCATGATGACATCAAATTTATTCCTATTTTTAAGTCTCACATCATACTTCCTGGAAGGTATTTAATATTTCAAGGTGAATTATTTTGTAGCAACGGAACACACGAAGAAAAGAAAATTATTTATTCAGAACAGGACAATTCGGTAGCGAGAGTTGATTATGAATAAATTCAATATTTATTTTAATTATGCAGATATATTGAAAACTATTTTTTCTCTCTAAAATCACTGATTCTCGAGATAAATCAAGTAGAATAATTTCTTAATTATGATTTAAACAAGAATTCCAAAGGAATTTAGTAATTAAACCAACATATGCAGAATGCAAAGTATGATTTTGAAATAATTCCCTGGAATTTGTTGATACGTTTGATGAAGCCAGTTTAAACTTGACACTGGACAAACTCGATGTACACGAGACCCTTGTCCCGTTTAGTATTCGCTAAGTACATAATGTAGAAGGCTAACATATATAATAATCATCGTGTGTGGCGTTCAAGTGCACTTTAACACACGCGCACTAGGGCCTATGCACAAATAACCCCTCCGAGTGTTGTGATATATTGTGGAGGAACATGTATGACAATGTTTGTACGATTGCGTAATGTTTTTAATTCATATCATGCATATTATTACGAATACGACACATTGGAGATCGTGACACTGGGTATTAACTGGTCATGTAGAAGTGACTACAGAATTTCTTATGATTCATTTATATCGAATGATACCCCATTAGGAATTATTGAATTAATTTTTTTTTTTTATTTCAACATCATGACCCCAATTAACAATTTTTCATTCAAAAATTGTTTGATAATTAGTAATTAATTTTCAAAATCCCCACATTTTAAATGCTCTGATATTGTTCACGACGTCACAAGGTCTCTTGGACGCTGAACCAATCACAGGACGTATACAAGTGAACCAAACTCAATCTGTGAACACTCGGCTAATGGGAAGATCTCACAAACGACTAATTTTTAATCAATTATCATAAATCATCTAGGACATATTTAACAATATTTTTTGCTGTTCGTTTATTCATTTGTCATGAATAATGAATAACTCTCTACCGATTGAAAAAAAATAATTCAAGAATTTTTTGAATACTTGCAATTTTGTATAAACATTGTTAATAAAAATAACAAATAATTTCAAAATATTTTTTCCATACAAAATGAATGAATCTTTCTATTCATATAAATACGCAATTGATGCGGTAATTGTAAGCGCCGTTCATTCACTCTACTCGTACCTCAAGACCTTGACGGTTTTAGAGGCGTCGAGAGTTGATATTACAAGAGCTCAATGCCTATTTCCATTCGAGATAAACCTCACTTGATGATGTGTTGGACTGATTGCCCTCCATCCCCTCCATTTTTTTTTCCCCCCCTACCCGCGTAATTTTCTCTCCTCTTCCTGCGTCGATCCCCAGTCACGCCCTTGATGCTGAGAATTTTTTTAAAAAAATAAAGGAAGAGGCGGCAAAACCCTTTGGCGAGATCATCGTCCGTCTCTTCCATCCAGCTGATGGGTCGAGGCATTCGTAACGCGGGATCAAGGCGAGAAATACAGTCTGACGGGTATTCACCACCGTTTCATATTCTCAATTAAATCGCGTGTCATGAAAATTTTAAGAATTTGCATATTTTGAGGTTTATCAATTAATTTAATCCACTTGGAATAATTCTATCGTAATATTTATCGATAATATTTTTTATATACAACATGGGGCAAAATGGGTTTTTAAGAATTTTAATTGTTATTTAAAAAAAAAAACTGTTTTTTGTTAAATTTTAAACTTTAAAAAATAATAATAATTCTCATTTTTCTATATTTTTTGATAATCAAGCATCTTATCATACCATAAACCATTAAACGCCCACACTCAACCGAATTTTGCGGCTCATTGTGTATTATAGCGTTAAATTTTCGTACCGATCAAAGTGGTAAATTGGTGGGCTACAGATAATCCACGAGAGTATGTGCCCCAATGACCGTTGATCACGATCATCATTTGTGAGGAACGATGCTGTACGGGGGTCCCTGAGCCTTCCCCCTCCGGTGCCCTCTGAGGCGTGAAAAAAAAAGAAGGGTAAAACGTTTGGTTACCCGATGGTGTCAAATTTCGAGGTAATTCGAATCTCGTACTGGGATTTACGATGAATTAAGTTGTGTTGAAGAGGGGGAAAAATAAAAGTCGTATAAAAGGTGAAGTTGTTTTGGTTTTTGTGGGGGATTTTTTTTTTTTTTTCACCCATGGGTGTTTCCAGAAGCGTGATTTTGACACATAGACTAGTCTCTTATTTGAATGAGCTATGGGGTATCAATTACCTAGTAAACCTCGGGCGAAAGATGGATAATCAGTGTTGCTGCGGGGCACGATACCGTTTTACATTGATTTTTAGTTTACCAAATTGTTTGTAGAGAATTTAACCGTTAGTTTGTTGAATTATCTGGATAATGAGTCGTTTTAGAGGAAAATGATAAGAGATCTTTTTTGTAGGAAATTTTCTCAGGTATAAAAAAGGTTTTTTGACATTTTCTTCTAAAATGACGGGTTATGGAGATAATTTGATGTTTGAGTTTTGAGGGTTTTTTTTTTTTTTCAATTTATTATAAATAACATTTGTGTATAAAAAATAATGGAAGAAATAAATAGACGACAATGTGAGTATCAAGTGTATAACGATACAGATAATGAAACGTTGGGTCGTTGATGAATCTACGCCGGTGGCAAGCCATGAAAAGAGAATAATCCCCTTGGTTATAAACTCGGCCTCCGCGACTCTTTTTATTCTTTCAATTTTTCCATTTTTCTTCATCCTGATTATTTTTACCCACCGATGATTAGAAGTTACGCCTCTTCAGGTACCAACAGGGCATCGATTGCTTCGTTAACGTAATCTCTCGCACGTCTCGTCAATCAAGTCAGGGTTGGAGCCTCACGTTTACGATATCTTTGTGATTTTGTTCATGAAGATCATTTTACTTTGGCTATTTGACCAATAAGTTTTTTTTAAGACTCGAATGCACCCAGAGGATATCGAAATTTTTTTGAGACTTACGACTCTTAAGATTTTTAAGTCTTGAGACTTTTGAGGATTTTCAAGACCTGAAAGTTGAGACTTTTAATACTTAGGACTTGTGAGACTTGAGATTTGTAAGATTTAAGACTCAAAATTTTTAGGACTTGAGACTTTTAAGACTCAAAACTTTTAGGACTTGAGACTTTTAAGACTCAAGACTTTTAAGATGTTTAAGACTTAAGACTAAAGACTTTCAGGACTTAGAAAATTTTAAGACTTAAGACTCAAGACTTTTAAGACTCTAAACTTTTAGGACTTGAGACTTTTAAGACTCAAGACTTTTAAGATGTTTAAGACTTAAGACTCAAGACTTTTGAGACTCAAGATTTTTAAGACTTAAGACTAAAGACTTAAGACTCAATCGTACATTATCAGTTTGAAAATCTTGAAAAACTAAATTCAAAGATTGAAAAGCTTAACTCATGTATTTATTGTCTTAAAATTAAGCTCTTGAAAAGTCTTGAATTAAAATGTAAAAAACTGAGTTTTAAGACTTAAAAATTTGAAACTAAACTTTTCAAAAAATCTCAATCCAAAATCTGAAAAGCTTAAGTCAAAATTTTTGAGAAAACCTTATTTCAACATTTTTAAAATCTCAAACAAAGTTTATTTTCCTCTGAATCTGTTGACAGGAAAATGAAAATAAAAAAATTTTGTCACATGAAAATGTTACTTATCTTAGGTATACTCGACCCGATTAGTTGATTACTATCTCGTGTAATAAAAAGTTGTGGAACGTGTGATTGCTCTCAGTATATTGAGCCTAAAAAAAAACTTGATTCACTGAGAACTAAATTTTCATCATAAATTGAATCAAATTCATTATAAAAATAAATATCCCCCCCGACTCTATACAATTTTAAGGCCTTCCTGTTGCTAAAATAGAAAATAATGAAGAAGGAAATGATCATAGGAAATGCCATTCTCAGTTATTCATTTTTCCCTTGATCGTACATGTCTTTAATACCGCAGGAAGTGCAAAATTGAATCCCGTAGCTGGTAAGTGCCCCCCAAGTTCTCTTCTTGGGTATGAAGATACATCGATTCAACGAGTCACGCGAGTTGGAGGGCGTCTTATTATGTGGACCTTATCTATAGCACGAGTTGGTCAACCCTTATTTTTTAATTCTCATTTTAAAATCTTTTTGAAATATCCGAGAGGTGATTGATACCTCTATTGTAACCTGGGGGGGCCTTGTTAATTCAATTATCAATCTATAGATTCAATCAATTAACTCTCATCTTAATTGAATATCTAGGCATTTATTTCTCTCTGATTTTATCGATTAGAAATTACATTTTATGGATGAGAAATCAATTTATCGAGGAAATTAACAATTTTCATTTTTTGATAGAGAAAAAATTTGTTTATTTAATTTTTTTAAAACTGTCAATTGTCACTAATTTTTTTTCTATTATCATCAAATATTTTTTTATCAGTAAAATACATGAAATATTTATTTATTTATTCCAACAGCAATATTTTTTACCTCACTGAGAAACAGTAAATGCATATGAAGATTCAAAAGATTGCGACCACTTACCTCGAGCCACTGTTGAATCCACACGTTGGTATACCACATCGTAACTTCCGGCTGATGGAGCTAGAGGTGGATTTCTCCCTTTGACGCTGTGATAAATCACATCGTGGATCTACTGGTGATTCCATGGCTCTACAAGTCTCACTCGGGGAGGGGGGGATATCACAGGTACTCTAGATGAAATATTGGGTCTAGTTTTATCTTCAATTTGATGAAAAATTCAACATTGTGTTTTCTACTCGATCAAAACTATTTTTCTATTTTTTTGAAATATAAAAAAAAATCAATTTCATCTGAATTTTTTTTTTTTTTAATAATTTGATAACTGTGGGGGTAAAATGGGTCGTTTTTTGAGGATTTCTAGAGTGAATTTTTTCGTTTATTCTATTTTTTTTATTTTAAATTACTTAAAAATGGAATTTACAGAGAAAATTTTAATTGACAGAAATAATTGAAACAAAAGAAATTTTCTAATAATTAAGAAACAAACTCACCAGAATGCATATCCATGATAAAACTCCCCCAGTATATTTCTCCCTGAATTCAATGAAATCATCAATCACTTCACATTCATCTCACAATTCACGATTTAATGACAAGAGATCGCATTTCATGTACCACTGAGGGAAGAAAATATTTCCGCGAGGAAGTGAAACGTTGTACACACAAGTTTGTTATAATAGATCGTACAGAATAAACATTAAAGAATTGCAGAGAAATTGCGAGTGTCAACTATTGATGTGAAAGCCAGTGATACAATTATTTCCTTGATCACAATTTCTTCATCTGTCAATTCACATCACTTTTTTTTCTTAAATCCTCATGAATAAATAATCGTAAATACCATAAATAATTTATCAATTTTTTCACTTTTTTACAATAACAATTATTTATTAACGAAATAATTTTTTTAAAATTTATTTTCTATTTTATTCTATTTCAATATTTATCTATTCAATTGTTTGAAAAAAATTGTTTAAATTATCATCTTTGACAAGAGCTTAATCAACAATTGTCAAAGGGATGGCACGTGCTAAAACCCGAACGAATGTGTGTAAATAAGAGAGTAAAAGAGAAGCGCACGCGAGCTAAAGCGCCAGAAGAGTGAGGCGCGCATGAAGCGTGTACCGTCCTCGAAGGCTACCGCAACGAGAATGATAGTGGTTAGGCGTGGGAGAGGACTGGCCAATATATAGACCCTCCAGTCCTCCATCTCCCCCCATTTATTTCCATCGATACGATATTTCAAAAAATTATCGATTCATATCGGCTTTTATGCACACATGCATATAACTCCAATTTTTCATTCTCCAGTTTATTTCCTTTTTATTTTTCATCGTTTTTTTTTTTTTTGCTTACTCTTCACCGTAATTTTCAATGAATCTCGATTAATTTGTCAAGCAATCAAACTATGATTGAATCGCTATTGAGGGGAAAAAAAAATAAAAAAAATTTAATCTCGTATACGTGATGCCTTGGTCGACCTTGTTCACTCGTTATGAGGGATATTGTTGGTGTTAAAGGAGTTTCCTTGTTTTCAAAACTGGATCTTTACTTTAAAAATAATAATAATAATAATTACCGAATTGAAATGAAAAAAATTTGTCAATTTCACTTCAGAACGGATCAGTTTTTGGTAAATATCTCGGAATCTGTGAGGAATAGTGAAATTTTCATAGAGACCTTTTTTGTAGAGAAAAAATAGCGCTATAAAAATTGTCTTCATGAAAAATTCTCTATCTCCTTTAGATTCGAAGATATTCATAGAAAACTCAAACTGAAATTGGATCATCTCGTTTCACTATTTTTTTTTTTTTTCATAATGATTCAATTATTTCAAAAACTAGTGATTTAAGGAAAAAATGTCAAAAGACCTTTTTTGTAGTTGTCGAAATTTCCTACAAAAAAGGTCTCTTGAAATTTTCCTCTAAAATCACTCGTTTTTGAGATAATTGTACTCTTGAATTCTCCATCTTTAATATTAATAATTTGCTTGATTTTAATACTGAATAAAAACACTGAGACACTCTCATCCGAGGCACGTACACCCCTGTCGATGGGTTTATGATGTGTGGCTACCCCACATACGTGTTCAGTTGCCCTATAAAACCCGCACAGTCATTAAAAGAATTACATTAAACTCCAAAAAATCTCCCAAAACCATAACAACACAAATACCATTAACTCTCCTAATTAAATCACTCGTAAAACACGTCGTAAAGTATTAAATAAGATATAAAAATAACAGGTTGTTCTCAATAACAATAAAAAATTAATCCCCTAAACGATATTATTAATTGATTTATAGCCAACAAATTGAATCCACCATTTACCCAATAAAAAGTACCTCTAATACCCGAAAGAATGAGTGGAAAGGGGATGACAACAATTACAACTAATGAAAGAAAAATAAATATAAAATATTTTACAAGTACATTGACCCATGTTTAATGCACATTGAATGACTTTATAGTGTACGAATCTCAGAATGGGAATGTAATAGTAAATTAGAGATCATCATAGCTGATTCCGAGACCACCTCAAGTGCAATCATACAATTATCCTTGTGCATCTCATATTTCTTTTTTTTTTCTCTCGTAACAGCTGAGGATATAAAAACATCTATTGGGAGAGAAGAATAAGATGATATAAAACAATTTTTTTTATTAAAAATTTTTTCTAATAAAAAAATTTTTTTTTAATAAAGAAAAAAATGTAGAAAAATTCTGTAAAAATAAGAAAAAATTGAAAAATCATAAAATGATCTGACCGATGAATCTCACCGGATGGGCGAGGATCCACGCGCGACCTCGCGCCCGTTTGTGCACCCGGTATATCCTCGACTGTCACTTGACAGGCCACGGGATGTGCCTTTTCCGTTGTAAGAGCTTCAGCCGCACCCAACCTATAGAAATGCCCCCCCAACAACTCGTACAATTTCGATCGACGCCTCATATACACTATTGACATGCACCAATATATAAATCCTCCATCAGATATGCTGGCAATAAAAAAAAAAAAAATCCTAAATGAGTGAGGGGGGGGGGGGGTCTTTAGAACTCCAGTAGCTAACAATGTCCCACCTCATCGACGCAATTAATTGGAATTTATGCACTGATACCCGTGCTTTATGGGAAACAACAATAATCGATTAAATTATTTTTTTTATAGCAAAAAAACAAAAAATAAATTTTATTGAAAAAAATTAAATATATTTTCATTTTTTCTTTCTTCTTCATTTCTGAGCAAAAACGTTTTCATCTATTTTTGACAAAAAAAAAAAATGTTTTCCATCCCATTATGCCCTTCCATTCGCCAAGGATCTGAACTGACATCCGTACATGATGAGTGTCACGCTCAGCGCCCACTTTGCCACCCAAAGATTATTTCCCCCTCCCTTCCGCCTCTACCCCAATTCATCGGAAAAATTGTCGACTAGGGATAGGTTTTTTTCCTCCTATTTTCCTTTCTATAATAGTCCCCCCCCCCCCCCCCCACATTTATCCCAAGAGAAAAGCCTCTGAAACCTGAGAGACGAGAAATATAGTATTTATCAACCAGATGTCGAATAGAAATAACAACAATAGATGACCGCAGGAAAATTGTGGTTTACAGTCTTTTATTGCCTTTTGTCAACTTGAAAATTTCAAAACCACAATGACAAATTCTCCATTCTATTATTATATTATTTTCACTGAGGTAAGAGAAAATTTGTATTTATTAATATTTCAATTCAAGACTCTCTCTCTCTCTCTACACTTATCAGACAAATTAATAACCGAGAAATGAAATAATAATACGATTTAATTGTGAATATGACAGACGTTCGTTCCCCATATCATTTATCATTAACTCAAGTTTTTATTAATGGAATGGAGAAAATATTATAAAAAAAATAATAATACTGATTTAAAACACAGGGTAATAAATGTCACACTAAACCTTTAATATTGAGATTGCGATGGGCATTAATTCAAGAATAAAAATCTTAAAATGTTCCATTAAAAATAATAATTATATGGATACCATGGTAGTCACTTAAATTCAATCGATAACCGTTGATTTTGACCTTACAAATATATTCATGTATCAATAATGGAAGGTAGTGATGGTGGGGATAAGACCATGTTAATGCTAAGGGACGAGAGAAAAAAAAAAAGTATCGGGCAATAACTGACGCACGAGCCGTAAACACACTGGTCAATCAATTTGAAGACCCCATTCCTTGTGTCCATTCAACTATGGGTAATGCATTTATAATCCCCATTTATTCTTGTTTTTCAGCTGTCTCTGATGGCCAACCCCATTGAGGGGTATTAAGTACAGATCCTTCAAGTTTTTTTTTTTTTTTTTTCAATGATAAATAAACAATTGATATCTCTGAATCTATGGGAGATGGAAAAATTTTCATAGGGACCTTTTTTGTAGAGCGAAATGAGAGCTACAAAAAAGGTTCTTATAAAAATTTTGATATCTCCTCTAGATTCTGAGATGTGTTCAAAAAACTGATATTTTTTTCATTCACTCAAATCGATAATCAACAATTTTTGTTTTAACGATAGTTTTTTATGAATAATTTTGAATCTATGGGAGATGGAAAATTTTTCATAGAGACCTTTTTTGTAGAGCGAAATGAGAGCTACAAAAAAGGTCCTCATAAAAATTTTCATATTTCTGTTGGATTCCGAGATATTTACCAGAAATTTATCTGGAAATGAAATGGTATTGTGCCACTTTCCAACTCCATTATTCAATCCAATATTGATGATAATGACAGGACAGCTGAACAATTTCACATTGGAAAATGAGTGAAATCATGAAATAAATGTTTTAGGAAAGGAGGAGAGGGTAATAACAAAGGGTATTGTTGATTGCAGAGTTGGAGAGAATCTATAGATCAAGTATTTTAAAATGTGAATCATATTGGTGGGGGTGGGAGGTTTATATCCTGGGGGGAATGAATTCATCTCAAAAGAGAAATGCACATTTTCCAATAAATCACAATTTAAATGTCTGTGCATCAGACACATTTGAAAACCATACGACTAAAATGCATTTCATTTAATCGTACCAATTGCATAATGACCCATTGGCTTGACCAGAGTCGATATAGTACACCTCTGCGGGGGATAATACGAGTAAGTAGAGCTCTCGTTGTGGCTTCGAGGGGTTAAGAGAGATGAGAGAATGAAAATATGAAGGTACATCGTTTACCATAAAATAACATCGATTACTGGTTTGTCCTGGTGTTCTTAAACATGTACTATATAGATTTTGACGCATTGGAACAGCTGAGGATATATTGAAGCTAATTCATCATTTTTTTAGTCGAGATAAATCAATTTTACAGTTGAAATGATATTTTTTAGAGACTCAATGAGATTTTATTTTTAATAAAAGCATGTAACGTTTTTGTCCGTATAATTCTTATTATTCTGATGGTAATTCTTAGTAAACCCAGATGGATACGTTCCACAGTTCTAATTACTTTTAAAAATTATGATACAAATTGTTCAGCTGAATCCAGAAAATAAAAAAATTATTTTCTTCTTCATCTCATTTTGAGCTTTTCGTCAAAATAATTTTCCTATTTTTTGCTTCTCCTCTTTCATTTCTCTCGAATGAGATAAAAAATACAGTTTTCATCATATAGTGATATGATACAGAGGCTGAATATCAAAAAAAATCATTCAGACTCCGTTATAAAGATGGTCACTCTAACGATTGTATCCCTTTTCCATATTTTTATTTCAAGGCCGATTATATGCGTATATACGTGTCCGGTATTGATAGTTAACTCTTTATCTCCTGATGCCCGTGTAACCGTCACACTAATTTGGCCCCGGGACATCCGTACGCCCACGTATGAGTGGCGAAATAAAAGGCACGTTTTTCATCTCATTTTTTTTTTCTTTTCAATATAAATAATTTTGCTCTAATTCTTATAAATTAGAAGCATTTGGATTTGGTGTTGCAGACAACACTCGAAATGCATTAATGCCATGTCATAAATTGGCTAGCCATTCCATAGATCTTGAAATGAATTTACGAGGACGTAATCGCCAATTGAGACGACTATTCATTTCGTTCCGTGCGATTGCACACATGAGGAGAATTAAGACTACCTCATCGTTTGAATCATTTCAGTCAGATGTTTTTTTTTTTCTCTTTAATGCCAGAATTTTAATTTTTTATGATGATTATACTTGTTTTTTTTAAAAAAAAGTGTTGATATGATTTATTTGAAAAATTTGTGTCAAATGAATTAAATAAAATTCAACTACTGAATTTGTAACTCTGCCAAAAACACAGAATGTCATGATTAATCTCTCGTCAACGGTTGCTGAACAGTCAGGTGGCCCACCCAAAGAAACGCCTCATGTCTGTCTCGTTTAGCACTAGAACGTCTGGAACTAGTCAACCTTACGATGTCATAAATACTTCATACTTTATCCAAACGTTATTGAACATTAATCAATAGAAAATATTGTTAAAACCTTATGTAATCATGTCAAGTTGTTAATTAAGAAAATTTTGTGGTATAAAGTATCAGAGTTTAATTTCGTTCAAAGATGTTAGATATGGTACAATTGAGGGGTCATTTGGTAACATGAACCCTACTGTCGAACGATAAATTCTTCATCTAGGTGAGACCACTTATGTGCAATATCCCGAGCCAACACCTTCCCAAGATTGCCGCCTTCTGGTCCAAATTGCACATCTCAAGAGGTATAATTCGTTATGGCCAGCCCTTTCGTATAAGAAGGAATGGAATGAACGAGATTTCAACGTTTTAATTTTTCTTTTTTTCTTTACTCTTTTTTATTATTCTTCGAGGAAAAGACAAACTGTTGCAGACAAAAAATCTATGGTACAGGAAAATATACAATTTCTTGTGGATTTTTTTTTTTTTTTTTAGAAATCATGCAGCTAGAAGACCAAGAGTCTGCAGACATATTTGAGCAGCTTCAGCCTTCGCTTGCTTCTTGTTTGGACTCGCTACACTCGGCTTGTACTCGATACCGTTTACAATCACCTTAATTTTTAAGAAAAAAAAAAACAAAATGGAAATAATGAGACAATTTATAAAACCAAACTCATTGATTATGAGTTGCCTACCTTGAACAGGAAATTCTTCTTGTGATCTGGTCCACACTCGAAGCATAGTTCATAGACGGGAGCTCCATATTTACGTTTTGAGCAGTATTCACCGAGTAATGATACCGGATGTTTACCTGAGTGATAATTAAAAATTTGTAATGCTAGAAGAATCAACTCGACTGTAGAAGAGATGAGTTTTTATTCAATATCTTCGAATCTACGAGAGATACGTCAATTCTTAAGGGAACATTTTTTGTAGAGCGAAATGAGAGCTATAAAAAATGTCTCTTGGAAAATTTTGATATCTCCTAATGACGCTGAAACTAGCATACGATTCTGGCATACACAGTGGATTACCTTTTGGAGCAGACTGTACTGTCTTCAATTTTTTAAATAATTCCACTGAGTTGATTTTGGAAAGGGGGTCGGAACCACCCGCATGATGCGGGAGGGATGAAATAAATTTTGGAGGGAAGAGGGAGGGGCAGTTCACAGTTTACAATGAAAAAAATTTCAATGACGTGATTCTATAATATAAGAACGAAAAATTGAAGACAGTACAGATCGCTCCAAAAGGTAATCCACTGTGTATGCCAGAATCGTATGCTAGTTTCAGCGTCATATCTCCTAAGGATTTCGAGATATTCTCCAAAAACCGATTTTATTTGTCTCAAAAATTGATAATTGAGATAATTGAGTATATTAAGCACCTTCTAATGTTTTAATCGTAGGAACAACAGGTTTTGCCATTTTTCCAGGTCTCACTCCAATATCCTGATCAGAGACAAGTCCCCTCTTATCCAATTTAACTTCCAATTGTAGTGGAATAAGTGTTCCCTCTTTATTCTTTCCCAAACCTTCTCCAGGACGCCATCCCATTTTCTGGAGTAGAGCCATTCCCATTCCCCCAGAGACAGGCTGAGCCGATGTCAGTTGATCCTAATATTATGCCCATAATTAATGCTGAATAAATTCCTTGATTAAAGACTTGCTCTGACACTCGCTCTGGCACTCGATAACGATAATTTTTTTTTTTTTTTAAATTTATTATAATAACTGGATTCTAATTATTGAGATTTTTAAGGAGTGGGGATTATTTAAATTTCAATTATTCGCCAGATGGAGTTGATACTTACCAACAATGATATTTAATCATAAATTAGCGCATCAGGCAGCAGATGATGTCTCTTCTATGAAGCGTTTATTTGCCTGTAACAAATCCTCAGGTGGATGCAGACTAGAGCTAAGTATTCCAACTTCCATAATCATCGGCATTATGTTTACCTATATCACGGAGAGCTGATTATAGTTAGCTTTAATCTCACAGAAGTTCGTTGCCTCTTTTCACTAATTTCATTATTTTTATTCATTCAAAGCATTATCAACGTTCTGATAAATATCAAATTATCTCGTTAATGAGTGATTTTAGAGAAAAATGTTAAAAGACTTTTTTTCTTGGAAATTTCACCAGCTAAAAAAAATGTCTCTTGACATTTTCATCTAAAACAACCGGTTCTTGAGATAAATGGATAAAGAAACAAAAAAATGATTTTAATAAAAATTTGATTAACGAGACAACGCTACTCCCGTGTCCGCGCAGCCACAGAATCCACCTCTCTCTGGAGAAGTGGTCTGTGCCTACAACACAGTCTCATCACCAAGACTGTACCTGAAAATCTGTTATAAGCAACCGACCACGATAATTGATTTTAACGAAGGCAGTTGAAGTTGAAAATAAAAAGAAATATCCCATCTCCTGAGCTGGAAATCTCTAGGAATGTGCAAGAGGTAATCATTGTAGGGTGCATTACCTTACGAGCCCACGCTTGATAACCAGCTGTTAGTTCAGCTGGTGTCAGAAGTCTAGCACCAGTGCTACCAGTGAATTGACCTGGCATCTGTTTACTCTCTGCCCAATTTTTCATCTGAAAATATTATTCTTACATCAAGACATCAATTATTAAATTATTCTAAAATTACTGGAGGCCATTCAGGCCAATATTTACCCCATTCTGTGCATGATACATCTCATTGAGGGCTTCTACGTCATTTGGATTCTCTCGAAGCTTTCTCATTGCTGCTAGACGTTGAGAAACAATCGTTCCAATATCGACGTTCTATGAAAAAAAAAAAGTACAATTTCAATTCTGTTTTAGTTTTATACGAAATTATCTCGAGAACGAGGGGTTTGAGGGAAAAATGTCAAAAGATCTTTTTTGTGGCTGATAAAAATTCTTACAAAAAATGTCTCCTGACATTTTCTCGTAAAATCACTAGTTATGAAGATAATCATGATTAACGAGATGGTTAATCTTTTTCAATTGACTGGCGTACTTCAGCTGGTGCCTGAGGAAAAACTCCAGTCTTCGGAGCAACTGGAAGAGCCCCTGGTGGGGCAACTGGACCAATAAGAGGAGCAGCAACTGGTTCAGGTGGTGGTACTGCAGTTGGTGTTGATTGTGGTGGAAGTATTGCGAATGGTTCTTCAGCTGCTGGGGTCACAGCTGGGACAAATAATTTCTTTGGCTCTGGTTTTTTGACTGGTGGAGTTGGAGTTACATCGACCCACTCATTTTCTGTAGAATTGAATCAATAATTATTAAATAAATAATTTATGAATGAAAATAATGAAATAATCACCTGTTCTACGATGTTGCTGACCACTAGAAACTGGAAATTGAAGACGAAGTTGATTCGATGATTCTGCTGTTCTCTCTTGGAAAGTTTTTGTGGGAATTTGTTTGGAGTCCTTAGAAAAAAATTATTAAATTGATTATTTAATATTCTCATTGGGAATTAAAGAATTTTAATCACTTACTCGTATATTCATGATAATTGGATTGGATCTTTCTTTCAATAAAAATGGATGATGAAAGCCTTTTTCAGATCCACTCCCTCCTTCATCTGACGAGACACTCGAGAGTTCACCAAGTGCTTCAGATTTTGATAGAGATTTACAAAAATCTATTGACAAAAGTACAAAAATTATACATTTTTCTTCTTAAGAAATTCAATGACAAAATAATTCAATTTTTTACATCTCTACTAGATCATACCTATAGAGTTAATAAATAAATAATACCTATCAATTCATCCACAGATTTGCCACCAGCTTGAATAGCAGCAATAGCTTTGTCCTGCTGTGCCAGAGGTAGTGCTCCTCGTTTAATCATATTGATAGCATTTCGTCTAGCAATTTCCAATAATTTCTTCTTATCAATTTCAATTCGTTCCCTGAAAGAATGAAAAAAAAAACTCAGTAAAACCTCTAAAATTACTATTTTAAACAATAAAAAAATTTTTTTTTACTTTCTCTCTCGACTTCTACTTCGTCCACGTGTGTATCTGTCCCGATGTTTATCAACACTTCTACTTCGATGGCTTCCAAAATGATCAGAACCATATCTACTTCTCTCAAATCGTCTCTCACCACTTCTACCCCTGTGTCTCCTCTCGGTGCTCCTCGTCCTTGTGCTTTCTCTCCCTCTACTGCGATCCCTCCTGCCACCATAATGACTCGATTCCTCTTTTCTCTCCTTTGAAGTGCAACTCGTGCTCCTTTTATCTCGTCCCCTCGACTCTTTTCTACTAGAATCTCTACTTTTTTCTTGAGGATCTTCATCATTTCGTGAACTCCTTCGACTCTCTAATTTCTTTATCTTCTCCTTTTTCTTCAGAATATACCGTAGATCTTTCTTCACAGAGGGTCCAGGACTGCTTTCCCTTTTGTATCTCGATTGTTTTCGATTTAAAGGACTGTCTGATAAATCAAAAGCATCCAGAGGAGGACTTGGACTCAGTGTTGGTGTCCTATTGTCATCATCACTGTCTGATATCTCTCCATCTTCTACTCTTGCTGCTTTTTCTTTCTCTATATTCTCCACTTCTCTCACTGTTTCATTGTAAACAATACTATTTTTTAAATCTTTTATAAGAATTTTTGCTTTCACTGGTTGATCTGTTTTTTCTGTAAAAATAATTAAATTAGTTGAAGAAAAATTGGAAAATTTATTTAAAAAATTTACCAAGTAATCTAGGAGCCACTGATTCCTCAAACTCATCATCAATTTTTTTAGATATTGATGGTAATTTTGGACTCTCCGAGGCATTTGGTGTTGGTTCACAGCCATTATCAATTCCATCGTCAGGTTCCTCTTTAACAATCTTCTGTACCAAATCAAACATTGTCTCAGGTAGTATTTCATCATCATTAATATTATTTATAATTGGTGACGATTGTTCTTTCTTTATTTTCAAAGATGATTCCTCTGAATCTGAAGAATCAGTTGAGCCAGATTCTCTCCTTCTTTTTAATTTTTTCCTGTGTTTTTTCCTCTTTTTTATTCCTGTTAAAAAAATCACATTATCAATTAGAGGAAAAATTTATACAAATAAATTAGGGATTTACCTTCTTTATCAGGTTCACTATCACTTCCACTTCTGTCTCTCTTTCTGTGTTTTTTATCCCTGTGTTTATGTTTCTTCTTACTCTTCTTTTTCTTCTTCTTTGATTTATCATCGACATCAGAATTATCATCTTTATTATTCAAATCATCAGCGTCGAATGTACTAAATAATTCTGTCAATATTTCAGTTGAAGATTTCTCTGGTAATCCTGGCTCTTGTTTCACTTTTACAGCATCAACACCCACATTTTTTATCAAATTTGCAAGGTCAAATAAATCTGGCATTGTCGAGTTTTAATTGTATCTCCTTAGTTTATAAAAATTTCATTATTTACACATTTTCATTTATTCATTTAACAATGAACTCTTTTTACCCTTCTAGGTATATAAAATATAAACATTGAGAATTATCACTGCCATGTTACGTTGGAAAGAGTAAAGTGCACTTTTGATACTTGAGTGAGTGAACAACAGATGGCAATATGTGGACGATTAATGTACAATAGGCGGGAAATTCAAAAATTATCAAATTTCCATGTAGATGAAAGAAAAACTGATATTTTTGAGAGAAATGAATAATTCAGAGTTATTATCATTTTATTTATTTTTTTTTAATCAAAAAATTCAGATTTATGAGTAAATATGGATTTTCACAATTTATAAAAATGAATAAAAATTTATTCATTAATTATTCCAGTAGAAAAAATTTATCAATTTTAATGTTAATTTAAGATAATAGAATTGCTCATAAAAAAAAATTTTATCCTCCAAATTTCTACGAAACCCTGACAAAAGCGATCATCATCAACCCAAAATGAATGAGATATCCGTTCTAAACTGATGCTTTCATTCCCCTGGAATGTCGGTCGGATGCTGCTAGACTTATTCAGTATAGATGAATGAATCTGCCTCTCCGTGCTGGATATTTCTAGCCTAACGATGCCGCCCAGTTTCTCACAAAATAATATACTATAGAAAAGAGAGAGCATGGACCGCGAGAGAGGCTTGCCACCGAGAACATTCGTTCACACTGTACATTTGCTCGAACGTTCCCACGAGAATGGAATGCAAGGGCCTCATAAAACTGGTCCCTTGACTCTTGTGATACCGGTTCGTCCTGCTGCATTTTCTTTCATTTAAAAAAACAAAAAAAAAAAAAAAAAAAGAACATGATGAACAAAAACCGTAATACTGTGTAATGATATTTTGCAATGCAGTCCAAAGACCATTTTTCGTCCTTTTTAAACTATCGAGGTTTAAATAAATAACTCATCAATTAAATTCTTTTCTTCAAATTTATTCAATATTAATGTATATTATATAATAAGAATGTACTTAACGTACAGTTGATATAAATGATAAATACAATGACACTTTTTTTTTTTTTTTGTATTTTATAATCGAAAAAGAGATGTTAAGATAGATATTTTTGTACATAAACATGAATTTAATATTTTTAACTGTACGAAAACGCAACCCGATTTATCAGTAAACGTCAAACTTTTTTTATTTCCCCCTTTTACACATTAGTTTACATAATTTTACATTTGAAAATGACTCTCACATTATACCAGGATACATTGAACTCTGGTTAATATGATTCTGATATGGTGCGATCACAAAATGAGATCAATTGAGATTAAATCGGGTAACGTTTTCAAAAGAAATAAGAAATAAAACAATTTATTAGAATTTATTCAATGAAATAGAACTGAAAGAAAGAAAAAAAAAAAAATGATAATAGGAACGAAATAGATCACATATGATTCAAGAAATAGTAGAATATTTTGCCATGAAAATACTGATATTAAACGTTTTTCCTCATAATCATGTTTTCAACTTTATTCGGCATATGTTCAGAACACATATACCTACAATAGTTTTTAATAACCTAAATGAAAAAAAAAAAAAAAATCATAATAAAGTCCTGATTATTGAAATTGACCATTAACAAAAAAAAAAAAATCTCAATTTTCCATCAGATCAATGGACTTTAAATGCGCTCTAAAATAATATTTTTGTATAGATTTTTCTATCACTATCATGATTTTATGGAATTCACTGATGAAATCCGACCCCGGCATTGTTTCATTTTAATATTAAAAAAAAAAAAGAGAGAAATAAATGTTGAAACTAAAAATTTGGCTTATTTTAATAAACAAATGCCGTTGCTCATTGAGAGACTGAGGCAATTTTAGTTTTGCATTGTTATTATCTTTGTATTGAATATCTTTCACGTACAAGAGGGGTGGGAGAAGAGGGAGAAGGGGGGGGGGCAATAATCTTAAATTCAATTGCTTGCTCTGTTCATTTATGTTCAAAGGTCCACTTGATATCGAACAATCAGGGGGACAAGGCACACAAAAAAATTTTTAAAAAAAAGAAATAAACTCTCGATCTAACTCAGTTATCTTTCGGTTAAAAATTGGAGGATTTTGATAAAGATACAGAAAGATGTGAAATTACAATTCAGAGAGATTTAATAAGTCTTATAACCCAACCAATAAACCCGTTAAATGCTAAAATATATAAATTCTTTTACGATTGTAGTGCATAAATATATATCCCGGCTTTAGTTTCAAAATCAGCAACATTATGGAGAGAAAGCAGTACCCTAAATTTTTAAATTTTTTTTCAACCCCTTTATTAATAACTTACTGAGGTTTTTTATCCTCAAATTTCTTGGTCATAAGCTCTGCAATAGGGGCAAATGAATGGTTTCTGTTTAATAAATTTCAACTGTCAATGCGTGTTTCTTGTAACGCGCAGAAACTCGTCTGCCAGTGACTCACGTCCTGCGATTTATTAAAAACAGAACAGTGATGCCCGTCCCACACGCGCAATGCTCGTTCATTAATTTGATAAAGTGTTTTTTATTCCTCCTCTCTGTCACCTTGAAAAACTCTTGACCATTGACGGAATTAAAAAGAAAAAAAAAAAAAAAAAACAAAATAAATGACTTAAAAAATTCTCTCAATTGTTTAAAAAGCCCGCCAAAATGACCCATTAATTTTTTAATTGAAAAATTTTATTAAATTCGATTCGATGAATTACTTTTAATTCATAGAAAAATTATTAATTCATCAAATTAAGTTGTTTTTATTTTAATATAATGTGAAAATTTATAATTAAAACTCAAGTAAATTTCATATACTTTTTCACTTTTATTTATTTTAATCTTTAACGCAAACCGCGAATATACTGACAAACGACTAGACGTCATGAGGATTTTTCATTTTGCTATTTTTAAAAAAAAAAAAAACATTTTCACTTATTATTTTCATTTTATATTCCTAGGAGGTTTGCATTGTAATGTTGCAACAGCCAATTTTATCAATGTACCATAAAAATAGCAATTTCAATCGATAACAGGAGCAGTTTCAGGGGTTTAATGTAAATTGTATGTCAATTTGAAGTATTTTTTTTGTTTTTTAAATTAGTCAATGAATTGAAATAAAAAAATTATAATAAAAATAATCATTGAATTACAATTCTAGACGTATGACGTCAAGACAATGGCATCCAATTACCATTAAATTGCCCCCCTTGGAATTGTGCCTGAAACCGATATGTTCCATGAGTCATGTCATTTAGCAGGCGCAAAGTGATATACGAATCAACTTTGTAGGCTGTGAATAGTCCTTTAATTAATTTTCATCGAAAGATGTTCACAAACTTTGCGATTTAACTTTTGTTTTTTATATCATATCAGGGATTGTTGTTTTTTGTTTTGTTTTTTTTTTTTTTTTTTTTTTTCTTGAGAAACATTGGCATTTTAAACCAATTTGAAAAAAGAAGTTTTTGTTTTTTTTTTTAGGATGAGTACTAAGATATTATAGCACGTACAACCATTGTGACCTTTTCTCTGCACACTGCGCAGGATGTCATACCAGGTGCACATTTACCACATGCTACCATGTGTCCACAGGGCAAAAACACAATACCAAGTTCCTCGTTGTAGCAAATTTTGCACATTCTAGCGTCATCAGGATTTTTACTCTTGGGTGGTGAATTTGGGCATGATGCTGAGGCTGTCTCTTGTGTTGGCTCCTTGGATGCTTCACCCTCAGCTTTCTCCTCGACTTCTGATGTCAGGGGCTGTCTTACCTTTTCTATGAAGCTAGGTAAATTCATCTGGAGGGTTTCCTGAATAGGAAAAGAGGAAACCTCCATTATTAGTGATTTTGGAATTTTGAGAAAATTTCTATGAGAGTTTTAGTCAAATATCTTGAAATTTAAAGGAGATGAGGTAATTTTCAAGAGGACCTTTTTTGTAGAGGAGAATGAGAGCTACAAAAAAGATTTCTTCAAAAATTCGGTTATCTCTGTTAGATATCAAGATATTCAGCAATAACTGAACTGATCTCAAAATTGAAAACCGGTATGGGATGATCTCAATTCTACTTCTCGTTTTCGTCAAATATCTTTGAATCTGAGAGAGATAGAGAATTTTTCAAGAGGACCTTTCTTGTAATCCTGAAGAAAATCTACAAAAAAGATCTCTTCACAAATATCTCTATCCCCGTTAGATTTCAATAAAAACTGAGTCAAAAGGAAAGAAAAAGATTTACTCACCTCTCTGGTTGGTGGTGGTATAGTTTGCCCAATGACACTATCAATGAACGACTGTCCTTTGACCATAAGGACATAATAGCACTTGCTGAACCACTTGGCATGTTGCTCCCAAGGATCATCCTTGGGCTCCCAGTCCTTTAGTCCACCCCCACACAGATAGCACTGAGTCTCATCACCTCGTCCAGTGTAATAAAATCCAGCATCAGCGAGTTGTTCCTTAGTCTGTGGCATTGACTTTGGCCAATTATCAAAAGTTCTCAATCTAGCATCATAACTAGCATACTCTGGATGTGTTGGACCCCTTGGCTTAGCCAATCTCAAACTTCCTAGTCTCGCTGTACTTGGAAATTGAAATTGATTATCAGCAGAACGAAAATCAGGTGATGAATTTGGTCGAAAATCTTCACCATAACGTCCACAAACATCTCTACTTCTTGGTGGTGGCACTGGCACTGTACTTGGATCAACACCAATTGGCACATTACCACATGGCTGTTTTCTAACAAATTTACACGTAGATCTCCAACGCTGATGATCCGACATTGGATTATCACCCTCAACCCACTCAAATATCTCAACACCACACTCAAAACATTTAACACGATCAATTTCACCGGTATAAAAAAATCCAGCAGCTGCTAATTTTCCTGGTTCCATAAATGTTGCTGGCCAGCCCTGCTCAAAACTTGCTAATCTTGCTGATTCAAAACGATAATCACGATTATCAACTTCATCAACTTGTCCTGGATTTTGGGGTGTTGGTGGTGGACATTGTCCCACTATTCTTAAATTTGCTGAGGGCTTTAGTGATGGTAAATCCCGTAGGATATTACCTCTGTGTTCGACGTAATCCATCATTTTATAGTTTTTCTTATTTCTCAACTTTTGGTGGGGAATTATTCTTGTTGGTTGATAATGCCTTGTCTGTAATCACAAAGGGGAAAAAAAAACACAGTGAGAAATCGATTATTTGGGCTATGTGGAGGGTACAAGAGGAATTATCAAGACATGATTTTATGGTTCTTTTTGATGAGTTATTGGGGATTTTTTGGGGTTAGGCATTCTTGTGGAAAATATAACCTTGTCTGTCTTGTTCTTGTATGAATCAAAGGTTGTACGCAAGCTAAACGTATTCACTGCATCCCCTTGAACCACAATACAACGAATGGCTCTCGCTTGTTCGTCTCTCTTCTGTTCTCTCCACCCAGCCCACGCGGCTGACTGCGTGATCGTTTTGTTTACTCATCCTTGAGAATACTCATGCGCAGACGCCTACGTATTTATCGGGGATTTTTTGTGTCTCTCTCTCTCTCTCTCTGATCTTCAGGTTATCTCAAGAGTTCTGGAATTGACTGGAATTTTTTTTAAACTGGTTTTTTTCCATATGGAATGCTCAGTTTTTTTGACTTTGGGAGATGATAATGCGATTGGTGGTTACGTCATGCATATACTTCGAGGCATATGGGAGGGAAAATTTTTAAATTTATGAACTAACGTTGACGTGTATTTTTAACAATAAAAATGTTGTTTCATGGTTCTGAGAATTGAGGGAAAATTGAACGTAATAGAATGAATCCTTTTTTTATTGTTTTTTTTTTTTAAATGCGAATTATTTAGATAATTATTGATTTTAGAGGGAAATTTCAAGAGACCTTTTTTGTTGGAAATTTTGTCAGCTACAAAAAAGGTCTCTTGACTTTTTCCCTCAAAATTACGCATTCTCGATATAAATCAATAATTAACAAAAATATAGAATTTAACTCATTAAATGGATATTTTGTTGAATTTTCAATTAACTCGAGAATGAGTGATATTGAGAGAAAATATCAAGAGATAATTTTTATTGAAAATTTCTCAAGTTACAAAAAATGTCTCTTGACATTTTCTTCTACAGTCACTCAATATCGAGATAATCACAAAATCGATAGAACTGTTGTATCAAAATTACTAATTAATTAATGATCCTCTACAAAAATTACCAAAAACAATTATCCCTCGTACAAATGTATAAAATAATTCAAATAAGATCAATACCCCAAGAAAAATCGGGTATACCCAGCTAAAAAACCCCTCATGAGAATTCCCCTTAATCCCAATTTCAATAAAAGAAATTCGCCCACAAAAAAACTCGCGCATGTGAGACGCGTGGGGGATGACCATCGTCTCAGTATCGCACAAATCGTCGTAGGATGAGCATCTCTTACCATAACCCCACCAGGTGCAACTCTCTACCAAACCGGTAACTAATCAATCAATTCACTAATTACCTCAAAAATTTTCTTCACCATAGGTTAAAAAAGAAAGTCAACCACCGAATTCCAGACTAAGAATTTATCACTCGGATACATAATCACGTTCTTTCCGGGAACAATCTACAGCCTCTGAGAAACGACCTCGAGTTTTCTCGAGTCTGTGCCCCCCACACACACACACACACACCGACAGCTGTGCCTGGGTGTTCCAACACAGCCTTTCTCACTTGAATGTCCCTCTCCTCTCCCCACCCACCCTCTTACCCTCGATTTAATATCACAGACCTCAGTATTATGGTTCGTGCCAGTATTCCTTTCGTCCCTGT
Source organism: Coelinius sp. EB29 (assembly GCA_035578325.1). NCBI lineage: Eukaryota > Metazoa > Arthropoda > Insecta > Hymenoptera > Braconidae > Coelinius > Coelinius sp. EB29. Next base: position 639,823 of record JAOZGT010000005.1, on the reverse strand, counting down.
AACAAAATCCAACGTTGCCAGATTGTATTGAGGCCCCATTTGTTGCCCCCCCCCCCCTATATTCCCGCCTATACATTCTCTTGTTTCGTATACGTTTCGTATATCTCCTGTATACGATCAGTACCAAGTCACGCTCCACTGTCTCTTCCTCAGTATTAGTGAGAGAATGAGGAAAAAAAAAAAAAAAGTATAAACACCAGTACAAATACAGCCTATGAACATTCCTTTGGTATTCAGCTATAATTGTCTAGAAAACCTACTGAGATGTGAAAACATCTGCCAATGTACCAGCTGCCATGTACAGTAAATTGATATGTTTCATTCATTAATTTTTCTTTTAGGTAAAATTCTTGAAAAATTGAGAATTTACCGCAATCTTATCTGTTGCGTCTATTAAAGGAATTTAACAAATATCGAATCAATTGGAAATTCTCTAGTTCTATTCGTAAAATTGTAGAGATATTATTTTAATGTCAAAAGAGACTCTAGATTAACAATTCCTCGAAAATCTTAATTACTAAATAGCATACGTCATCATCACGTTAATTAAACACCTGAAGAATTAATTAATTTTAGAGAGTTAACAATGAGAATGTTGAAATCAATATTTATTTAAATAATTTACATTTCCTGTCTCAAGCCAACTTTCACGTATATAGGAAAAATCGTGCTTCTTCATAATTTTTTATTTATTTATTTTTTCAATTTATTGTAACATCATTCTCGAGTTCCCGCGTGGCAACAGTGTATGGAATCGGATGGCGGCCAACGACTGAGAGAGTAGAGGAAAGAAGTGAGATAGCGTTGAGGGGTGAGGGGATTTTAAAAGAGAGAGAGAGAGACAGACATATCCCCCCTCTGTGTATGGCATTACAAGCCACACATACACATATACCACACATGTGTAATTCTTTGTATGGTAGAAACGTGGGACAGGAAACGGCCACACACAGTCACGGTACAATCATTCCATTATTTATTCCAAGTAAAAAAAAAAAAAGGAACAAAGTTAATAAAGAAATGAATTTTTCTTATTCCTTGCGCCAAATATATTTCTCTTATTTCATGTTTATCATTTTATTTTTTTAGAAAAAAAAAAAAAAAAAAAAACATGCAAATGAGGGACGAGATGTGGGATGGCAATTACCAATTTGAGTCTGTGGGAGAGCTGAAGCCGTCGCGACCAAATAGGAAAATCAACATCGAATGATTATTTATACTTTATTCTCAGTCTTCCTACGTCATTCGTAACAGATCAATACAAGTTACTTTAATAGGAATAACATTGAGTACTCGATAACAACAAAATCCATACTCAAACACATGCAATATTGTTCATCCATCTGCTAGTATTAATTGCGAAAAGAAAAAATCAAGACTACAGTTATTAAGAATCATGTGGGCAACATACCAATTCCCTCTTTTGAATCAGTGATGTTTTTTTTTTTTTTTCCTTCACTACAACACTTGGCCTCAATTTTAAAAATATTAAAATAAGAGTGAAAAATAATTCACAATAATTAAAAAAATTCTCAGTCTTTTATTCAATAATCCAAATGAATTTATAAAAAAAAAAAATTTAATCTGTTGATTCTTTTTTTCTTCACAGATTATCGAGGAATTAAATTCAAAAAAAAAAAAAAAAAGAATTTAATTTTATTTTTAAATTCACGAGTAAACGCAACTCGCGAGTGTTGGCAGTCTGAACTCGCACATTTCACTGGTTCGAGTTTAATGGCAACGGTACCGGAGTTGAGGTTTTTCGACGGTAGAAAACGGTGAGGGGCACTTGTAATGGCGTCCAAGAGATACGTTGGCTTGCCTAGGAGAGCTGGATATTACTGTACAAGGGGGAAACCAGCTGCCAACTAAGACGCCCCAGTCGACAAATGCTTTCTGTTTTTTTTTTTTTTTCTCTCTCTCCACTGTTAAAATTTGTTGAAAAATAAGGCAGAATATGGTCGAGAAGGCCGTGGCAAAAGGACGCTGAGTCGTGACGAAATAATGGGAAAATATAGTAGTAAACACTTGGAGAATGTTAATAACCGATTTAATGTACGTGTTTATCAATGAATACTGGATATTAAGTTTCTTTGAATTTACGATGTTTGGAATTTTTGTAATACGGGAGTAGAGAGCGCACTTGCTTTTCCTCGGCCCCAACGGCCGACACAAAAAATTTTTCTTCTTTTGTTGTTATTCCAAGGGCTGGGGTTGTAAATATCACCCCCTCTTTTGGTGTACCCAATGCGCTTCCCTTCGACGCAGGCCACGTACCCTATTACAGAATCGATCCGGTCTCGTAATGGTAATTTTTAGAAAATTGGAGCAAATTTCACTCTTTCACTACATTTTTCTTGTTTATCAGACGCTGGAGGTATTTATCATAGGGTACATTATTCGGGAAATTTTTTTTAAAAGGATACATTATGCCCAGTTCACTGGTAATGAGGTATTTCAATGAGGAAATAGATCACGAACTCTGAGCGTGACTTTTTATGGTTCGAGATCAGAGTCCAGAGATTTATCTGTTGACGGTTTCAACTTGGAATTCATTGATTCTGAGAAATATGGGGTACGTCATCTGGGGGTTCGGTTGAGGTCCTTTCTTAAGGGCACGTAATGCAATCTTGGAGAGGGGGACCTTTGGCGACTGGAATTTTTGTGGGGAAAGCCAGATTATATAATGTCATTCGAGTTACTAGAAATTGTTTTATGTGTCATCGTTGGATGATATTATGCAATAGTTTTTAATTATACCGGTATCAGGAGATTGTTTAGAGAGGTTTTTTTCCTTTGAAATATGTAATTTGTCGTTTGGATGCAGTAAATTCGCTAGCAAATTTAATTTTAAGATTTTTCATAATTTCACATTTGTAATTATGCATTTATCTTTGAAACTAGTGGTTTTAGAGAAAAATATTGAGAGACCTTTTTTTTAGCTGATAAAATTTGTGATAAAAAATGTCTCTTGATATTTTTCCCTAAAATCACTCGTTATCTAAATACTTGAAATATGAAAAATTGGTTGTATCACTCAACTGATGAATAATTTGTTTTAAATTTAATTTCAGTACTCACGTTAATTAATTATTCTAATGAAATATTAGCTCTTGAGAGTGATGAAATAGACGAGGCACATTGGACGTGTTATTTTACACATTGCAACATATTTTGAAGTTGGATACTATTAAAATAACCAGAAATGGTGTGCGGTTTCCTCTTTACAGTCCAGTCAGCTTGATTTTCAGTGAGACTATCAAGTTGACATACTGGGAGGGCTCACAAACACGATAAGATACGTATGAAAGAGACCGTTTCCATCTACAACAACTGATTACATAGAAGTAACACTCCATTGATAGAATTCCACTTTTTTGAACGGGAAAAAAATATTTCCATTTTGATAAATAATAGTAACTTGTAAATTCATCTCTAAATGGACAATTTAATTGTATTTTAGCATTAAACTGAGTCAACATTGAACAATAATATATACAACTATTTATATCCTTCCATTGTAATTCTATTTTTCTCCTAATATTTCTACAGGAATATTCAGCAGAAAAATAATTGATGGTTTGCTAAGGCTCGGTTTCTTCTTACACTTGATTCATCTCAATTGTGTATTTAAATTATTAAAAATCATATATATATATATATCTGTATATAATGAGGAAAATTAATTCAGGTAACAACTGATGAATTCAATAATGGAATGAAATTGTTTAACAAGCTCCATAATGAGGGTCTTTTTCTTTTTGCATTATCATAAAGTAATTTTTCTTTACTGATAAGTTATCTCTTTGGTACCTAATGTCAGCGAATCTTCAATTAATCCTTCAATCAAATAAGTTATTAAATAAAATTCATCCAAATATGGATTTCTGGAATTTATGCTAAAAAAAAAAAGAAAATTCTTGTATTCTAAGCAAGAAATGTACGAACAACTGCTTGAATCTCTTGTCGACACATGGGACAATCAGCGAGTGATGGGGCACAGTGTACACACGTGGCTAAATGACCACAGGGTAGAAAGACAATTGAAACTTCACGATCCATGCAAATTTTACACAATCTAGCTTCTTTTAGTCTTCGATTTTCCTCCTCCAGAGATACTGAAAAATAAAATGTTATATATTAATTTCTTTGTGAGTCATGATATGGTGGTGATGATAATGGATATATTGAATTACGTGGCTCATCACCAAGTCCATTTTCCCCATTTCTCTCCACTCTTTTATTCTTATCTGAGTGCTCAGGATCGTCTCGGTTGTCACCATTGGAATTCTTCTGGGATTTAACATCATTTTGTCTACCATTTGTTTGTGATAGCTCTGTATCTCTGGTTGAGGATGACTGTACGCTTATCACTTGACTCAGCAATGTTGCTAGCTCGGAGGACGACGACTCGACGTTATTGTCAAGTCTAAAAAACATTTTTATCGATTAATCCATCAAATTATCAAAAAGTCGATTTATTCAATCTCAATAATTACTGAATTATCTTGTAACTGTGTAGTTTTTTGAAATAATGTCAAGAGACATTTTTTATAGGAAATTTAATTCTCTACAAAAAAGGTCTCTTGATATTTTTAACCAAAATCACTCATTACTCAGATAAATGTATAACAAACAAAAATATGAATTTCATTAAATTACCCATTGCTCTCTTCAGTCAAATGAATATGACGAACATGTTCAATCAACTGATCAGCGTTTGTATAAGGTGTACCCGTAGTCTCCAATCGTTCTCTCAATGCCCTTTTCACTCTCCCAAGATTCAAGCCAATCTGAAGAGCAGTTATTGCTGGTGTAGAGTGCAATAACTCTTCCACTTCTGAATCAGTTACTTCTCTGCTTCTGGATGTTGATGTTGAGTTGGAAGGTCTCGATGGGCCCATTGACGTACCCGTTATATCTTCACCATCTTCAGGCACTCCAAGAAATATCAGAGGGTCTAGGGGTGGCCTATTATCAACGCAATGTCGAATAAATTCCTGTCCACGTACCATAGCCACGTATCCACATTTCGGAAACCAGCGTGCGTGTTCGGTCCATGGATCATCATCAGCTTCCCAATTATGAAGACCTCCGTCACAGTGAAAACATCTCACTTGGTCTCCTGAAGCTTTTTATGGATTTTTTTTTCAACATTTTATTAGATAAATTATAAAATTAAAAAAGTAAACTGAACATTTAGATTAGTTTTTGATGAATATCTTTGAATCTAATGGAAATTGTGAAATTTTCATAGAGACATTTTTTGTAGAGAAATATGAGAGCTACAAAAAAGGTTCTCATTAAAATACCGATATTCTCATTAGATTCAAAGATATCCTAGAAAAACTGGTGATTAAGTGAGATAAATTCATCTTTACAACGAATTTATTCATAAGAATATTCTTTCAACTCACAAACATAATAAAACCCTGCAGTTGCCAGCATCTCAGGCGTTTGTCGAAGATTTTCCGGCCAACCTTGAAATGTTCGTAATCTACCCTCATAAGTCGCATGTTTGGGTTGTCTAGGTGCAGTATGTTTCTGAATACCTAATCCTTGGAGATCAGCAGCTGTCCCTGACAGCAATTTAACATTTCCTAGTTCTTCTTTCTCTGTTGACAAACCTGAACAATGGAATACTCATGTAGTTATGCAATATTCATGTTACGAAATTGATGAAAATGTTGATTAAGCAATAGAAATGACTCATTTTCTCAGGATTTTAGTGGTGAAATATTAATTGTTCAGAGAATTATTCAAACAATACCTGACCCCATCAATGCAAATTGTGATTTACTAGAAAATAATAATTTTTTCTAAACTTTATCTGTCAGATGCCGCGTGTAAACTGTCTTGGCAATACCCAAAACCTTTATATTTAGCCCTCACTGTGTAAATATGAGATTTAAATTTATACGTATATGCTGTATTCAAGGTTAAGGCGAGTGTCACTCGTAGTAAACAAATAACTCTTTTATTTTTATTTTTTTTCAAATTGATAATTTTTACCTGATTTTGATTCTTGAAGAGCGTGAAAATTACAATGAGGAAATCCAACTCTGTGCTCAGCATCAGGATCATCTCCTGGCTCCCACATTCTCATGATTCCTCTGCAGAAAGCACATTCTACCTGTGAATATGAGAGATTGAATGAATTTTTAAAAAATTTTCACATTTTTTTAACATTGAAATATCTTGAAAATGAGTGATTTTATGACAAAATGTCAAAAGACATTGTTTGTTAGAAATTTTCTGATCTATAAAAAATGTTTTCTGACATTTTCTCCTAAAATCACTCATTACCGAGATAATTACCAAAACTGGTAAATCATGATAAAATTCAATTTTTCAAATCTAGTTAAATCTTGAATTATCTCAATAACAATTGATTTTATGACAAAATATCAAGAGACATTTTTTATTGAAAATTTTGTCAGCAACAAAAAACATCTTCTGACATTTCCCTCTAAAACCTCTAATTACCAAGATAAATCCACAATTACAAACTCATCACATTCCACCATTCCATTAATTATCTCCCATTAAAAAAAAAAATTAAAAAACAAATATTTTACCATATCACCAGACTGTAGATAATAAAATCCCGCTCTAGCAAGTTGTTCAGGCGTAACAGCAGCAGTACTCGGCCAATTTTGAAAAGAATTAAGTCTCTGTGCAAAACTCCCAAACTCTACCCTTGGATTATCACTCTGTACAATATTTGAAGCCCTGGAGGCCTGATCCTCCTGTTGATTATCCCTTGGCACATGTGATGACGATGTTGGTTGAGAAGTGATACTCTCAAGAGACTCAACAATTGGCACATTACAAGTACTAGCTGGATCCCTGACAAAAGGACAATTGGGCTCTGCTTCTCTATGTCGTACCATCACTTGATCTCCATAATTCCACTCTGATATTCTGATACCACATATGAAGCACTGAACCTCAAGGGCATGCCCTGTGTAGTAAAAACCCCCTTTTGCTATCCTAGAGGCATTAACTGCTGCATCCTGGGGCCACTCACTGAATGTCCTCAGACGATTTTCCTCAATATTCATTATTCAATCAATATTCCCAACAATTTCGTCCAGATATTCCTCTAGAAATTGTCTAGAATCTCTTCAACTAGCATCAGAGAATTTTTCTAGGTCGACAAGTGTTCTCCATAATCCAGCGTAACCTCTAGATTTCTTATCTAAAATATTGATGAAATCGCTGATTTCTTTACGTATTACTCACCAACTGAAATACTTTCCCCATGAAAAATGTATTGATAAACAATTGGATGATCATATGTGATCATATGCCAAGAGAATCAAGGTTATGACAAACTCCTGTTTTTGACAGCTCGAAAGGCGGCATTTTTTTATATTAAATCCAATCACCAAATAATTTATTTTATCAATCACGTTTCATTCTTCAATGATGAGTCATTCTCTGATGCTTTCGTCAGGTGATTAAAATTTCAATACATTTATTATCATCGATGAAGCCACTGGTCTACTATTTTACTATTTCCATTGCTAATTAATGCGCAGGGGTTTAAAGGGGGGCAGATGCGCACGCATTTTACTTTCAGGTGTGTTGTAAATATTGGTCATAAATTACATAATTAATTCACATAAATTGCAGTTTTTTTTCTAAATTAATTGGATTAATTAAAACTGGTAAAACTTTGTTAATTAAATTTTATCTTGAAAAATTGAATTCTCTCGGAAATACAATAATTATAAATACTGAAGAGGAGTCGAAGGTACTTACGATTGAGGGCTACATCACTGGTATAATGTTGATCACGTGACATCTTCAGTCACAAATATTTTGTTTGATGAGCGTGAAGAACAATAACATAACCTAGTTTAAAGTGTCATAAATTAACTCCAAAATTAGGTAAATTATACTCTAATAAATAATAAAAATGTCGTACATTGAATTTGAGAGTTCGAGGGTGAAAGATGCCCAGAGACAGGCAATCAGAGAGACCAGAGAGAGAATTTTAGCTGAAGCAGAGGAGAAATATCATGAGAGAGAGGCTCAAGCTGATAGAGCTAGACAGAGGGGCGATGATAGATGGATGCTGCCCTCAGTGGAATCAAAACTCTCTGGTAATTCATCAAAAAAGAAGAAGAAAAAGGAGAAAAAATCGAAAAAGTCTAAGAAAAAACGTAAAAAAAATTGTTCAAGTTCATCTGGAGATTCTACAGATGAAGAACAGTGGGTTGAGAAGTCTTCAGGATCTCCAAAAAATCCAGAACAACTGCTGGAACGAGACGAGTGGATGAATTTATCGGGGGCATTTTTATGTGCACCACGAGAGAAAAAAATTAAAAAAGATGAGGAGAAGGAAAAAATTTGTATTTTGGATAAACCAGGTCAGAGCTCCAGGGAATTAAATCCCCACTGGAAGGATGGAGGAACTGGTCTGCCAGAGGATGAGAAAAATTACAAATCAACTGTTAAGAAAATTATGGACCCTGGATGGCTCAAAAAAAGTCTTCAAAGAGCGAAAGAACAAGCAGAAGAGGAGGGAAGAAGTCTTGAGGAGATTGCTGAGGAGCGATGGGGCTCTCTGGATGCCATTAAATCGATGATTGAGGAGGCAGAGCAAAACTCTAGAGCTTCAAACTACTCCAGACGACATCAAGACAGTAATAAACATGGGAGACATCAGAGAAGAATAAGAAGCAGAAGTAGAGACCGTAGAATACGTAATTTCGAGGATTATAAATCCTTTGAAAATAAACGAAAACTAGCCTTTAAGAAACCAGGTGATGATGGAGATAATATAAAATCTTTCCCCAGTAAATCAACATCATCAACCAAAAGTTGGAGAAAACCTGAAGCCAATGATCGCATTAAATCCCAAGAATTATCAAATAAAATATCTGATAAACCAAAATCAAGTGAAGATACATCATCTTCAGAGGAAGATAAATCAGAATCATCAGGAGTGAAACGAAAATTGGAACAATTAGATGATAAAATTATTTCTGAAGATGAATTGAATAAACTTGGAGCCAAAATAGTAAAAGCTGAAATAATGGGAGACCTGAAATTGGCTGAGGAGTTGAAAAATAAATTAGAAAAAGCTAGAGAGATCAGAAAATTGAATCCTAGAGTTGCAGAATCAAAAGAAGAAGATGTGATTCTCACTGTGACAAATTCCAAGGGGATGGCAAGACCTCTAGAGCCCAGGAGTCGTTACAAAGAGCCCCAGGGTGGCAGAAGAAGAGGTAAAAAAATTGAAACCCATGATAAAGGACAACGAGTCAGATACTTTGCTGATGATGATAAATACAGTCTTCAAGAGATGTTCCAAAAGGAAAAAGGTGAATCATCTCACAAGGATGATTCTGTTTTCGTTAAAATGGCTTCCAAGAGCATGGACATGGACGAATTGTTTGAGGAGAGGATAACAAAAGGTGACAATGATGCCAAACAGGACTTGAGGGATAAAATGAGGGCAATTAAGGAGCACAAGAGGATGGAGAAGAGTTTGGATAACTGTAGACTCTGTTTCGATTCTAAGGAGATGCTCAAGCATCTGATTGTATCTATGGGATCTAAAATATACCTGAGTCTTCCATCTCATGTATCTTTAACACCTGGACACTGTATTATTGCTCCAATTTATCATATCTCCTGTCAAACACAGCTCGATGAAGATATTTATGAAGAATTGAAAGAATTTAAGAAAGCAATTTTCAAGATGTGCAGGGATAATAAAGAATATCCAGTGTTTTTTGAAATTGCCAGGAGTCTCCATAGATTTCCTCACATGCAACTGGAGTGTATACCCATTCCTGAAGACGTGGGTAGCATGGCTCCAATGTACTTCAAGAAAGCGCTACTCGAGTGTGAAATGGAGTGGTCGACTAATAAAAAAATTGTCGATTTGTCGATAAAAGATGTTAGACAGTCGATACCCAAGGGACTGCCTTATTTTATGGTGGATTTTGGGGATTATGGGGGATTTGCTCATGTTATTGAGGATGAGGAATTATTTCCGAGAAATTTTGCACAGGAGATTATTGGGGGAATGATGGATTTAGACTCTAACATGTGGAGAAAACCTAGGAGGGAAAATTTTGAATTTCAGAGGAAAAAAGTTGTTGATTTTGCTGAGAAATGGAAGAAATATGATTTTACTAATTGAGATTTTTGTAAATATTTGAATGATAAATTGATAAATAAATAAATTTTTGATTTTAAATAATTTTCTAATTATTTTCTGGGCATGATGGTACATTTTTATCATTAAAAAATCCATTTACTGGATAAGCAGTTAGATGTTCTTTTAATATTGCAGGAAATATTGCCAACATTTTGAAACATTTACCCATTTTATCGTCATCAATGATCATATGATAACCAGACTCTAATGCTTTTTTATCATCATCGGAAATTTTTTCCATGAGCATTTTAAATCTCACATCGATTCCCAGTTGCAATAGAAAATCTCGTTGTTCCACTGGACCAAATACTATTGTTCTGTGTTCTTTAGTTGCTATTTGTATAATTCTGGAGAAGTCTACGTCAGCGGTTAGATCTGCATCTCCAGGAAATTCCAGGGGATTCTGTTGTTTATGATTTTTAAAAGCTCTGAATGTATCAGTTTTATCTCCACTGTGTCCATAATCAGCTATTAGGGTAAATCCACCGCATTCTTGAAGGAATTCTGCGAGATAATTGATTATCGAGAGAGTCTGAGGACTCACTTCCACGTGATTTCTTGTCTCTCGCTCCTGGAAGAATTTTCTTTCGATAATTTGAAGAAATTCATTGCTCTAGTAATTAATTGGAGTAATTCTTACATCTATAAACAATTTACTCGTCAACGTTGGACCTTTCGATGTAACATATCTCAATTTATCTTCATTTGGATCAATATCCACGAATATTTCATTCCAATCTCCATTATTTCTCTATAAAAACGATGAATGATCAATTTTATAAAAATCTCATTAATCAATTTCCGTTCAAAGGAGAATAGTATTAATTTACATGGAATTTATGAATGGGTAGAGCATCAAAAAATTCATGTGCAATGAACACACTGAAATTTCTAGGCACATCTTCCACAGAGTGATACCAAAATACTTTAATTCCCTCTGGAGTTTCTCCCTCTCTATAATGTTTCATTGAATCCTCATTGGTTTCAACTTTCTTAGAAGAAATGCAGAGATTTCTAGATTGAATCTCTGACAATGCAGGACTGACTTCCACCAAATGAATCGACAACTTATCCCCAACTCTCAATTGTTTAAAAACCTTGAGAACATCTTTACTGAGAGTCCCTCGTCCTGGACCTAGTTCAACTAGCTGAAGAGGATCTCTACTGATTTTCCTCCATTCACTCAAAACCCAAATTCCAATCATCTGAAATCAATTCATTCATAAGAGTAATTCAACATTCCAATCTAGTTTTTCATGAATATCTCGTTATTGAAGAGAGATAGAGAGATTTTCATAATGACCTTTTTTGTAGAGCGAAATGAGAGCTACAAAAACGGTTTCTATGAAAATTCCTCCATCTCTCTTCAATAACGAGATATTCATGAAAAACTAAGTTGAATTCAGTAGTTAAATGATAAAATACCGTTTTTTTATATTTCGATAAATATTGAATTATCTCCATAACTAGTAGTTTTAGAAAAAAATATCAAGAGACATTTTTTATTTAAAATTATCTCAGCTACAAAAAAGGTCTCTTAATATTTTTCTCTACAATCACTTGATTACGAGATAAATGATTTCATTAGTTAATTTACTTCTCCAAATAATTGTGAAATCTCTGGAGACGTGATAAAATCTCCATGACTCCCAAAAACATCTTTCTTCATGTAATATCCCTCAGTGGGATGTGTCAGTGCCTCTTTCATGTACTCAGCTACTGTAATGGGTCCACATGCTCTCATTTTCGCTTGTAAATACCTAAACATCCGAGATTTTTCCTCTTTGGCTGTAACAATACTTTCCGAGGAGTAATTACACTTCAAGGCATTACACAAATTTCTGAGTAATAATCTCGATGAATTAATACCAATTAAGCGTCTCATTACGATGGAAAAATCGAATTATTTAATTATTTGTCATCTAACAACATGTGAATAACAATCAGCTGTTTATCAAGTGGAAATCGCCCATTGGCTGCTCCGAAATAAAGGACCAATGGGACAGCTGTTCTCCCTCTGGTATCATTGAGCAGCTGTAAAGGCGCCAAAAGTTGTATAATGTATCAAAAAAAGTTGTTTTTACTCGATAAAAAACTCCAAAAACCTCAATTAAACAATTCTGAATGTTAATGTGAGTGACATGTGCTCAACATGATGCTTTATTATACAAAAAAGGAATTTTCAAAATGATATTCATCCAAAACCCCAAGAATCCAAAGAGGTTAGAGTTTGATTGTGTATAATAACACGAAAGAAATACTAACAATTTTTATACTATAAAAAATCTCCAATAACATTAATTAAACAATTCTATGATGAAAAACACGAAGAAATGATGATATTTATAGAATAAAAAAACCAATTGGTTTAGTTTTGATAATAAAATAGATAAAATTAAATAAAATGTCGAGCCTTGGTGACAGAATAATAGTCCTAATTGACATGGACTGTTTCTTCTGCCAAGTAGAAGCAAAACTCAATCCCTCGTTGAAAGGAAAGCCCCTGGCAGTCGTTCAATATGGCAGTTTTGGTCCAAGTGCGATAATAGCAGTGAATTACGAAGCCAGAGATTACGGTGTGACTCGTCACATGAGAGCACCCGAGGCAAGAGAAAAATGCCCAGACATTGTACTAGTAACAGTGCCACCAATCAGAAACAAACCAGACACAGGAAGGTATCGTACAGCTGGAAGACAAGTCATAGATGTTTTGAAGAAATACTGTTCAATAATAGAAAGAGCTAGTATTGATGAAGCTTATTTGGACATTACGAGCCTCGTCGATGAGAGGATGAACTCAATGGAAGAAACCCCAGAGGATCTCATGAAAATCCTGAAGAATACTTTTGTAGTTGGATATTGTGACAACGACAGCAATGACGAAGATAAAAGAACAGAGGGTGTTGATAAATGGGTGAATGAAGCATTTGGAGATCTTGGAGATATTCAATCTAGAAAACTAGCAATTGCTGGGATTTTAGTTGAAGAATTTAGAGCTGAAATATGGTCACAGTGTGAATACAGATGTTCAGCTGGTATTTCTTACAATAAAATACTAGCTAAATTAGCTTGTGGCCTTCACAAACCAAATAGACAGACAATTCTTCCAACAGCTGCTGTTCCAGGACTCTATGCTTCACTTCCTGTCAAGAAAGTTAGAAATCTTGGTGGAAAATTTGGTAATATTGTGATGGAATCACTGGGATGCAATGTTATGGCAGATCTTCACAAGTATTCTATCCAAGAACTTCAGAGGAGATTTGATGAGAAGACTGGATCATGGCTTTATAATATTGCAAGGGGAATTGATAATGAAGCTGTTACTAATAGACTTATTTGCAAGTCAATTGGTTCGAGTAAAAATTTTCCTGGTAAATCAGCAATTACGAGGCTTGAGGATCTCAAGTGTTGGGTGGTATCGCTTGTTGAGGAGATTGTTGAGAGATTGGAGCAGGATATGGAGGAGAATGAGAGACGAGCTACTCATTTGACTCTCAGTTATCATTGGTATCAGGATAAAAAAGTTTTTTCACAGTCCAAAAGTTGTCCTTTGACTTCTTACAAAGTTGATAGAATTGTTAATTTGGTTATTGAGGTGATTACAAAAGCTACACAGAAACCTATTACTTTTATTGGAATGTCTGCTGGAAAATTTGTGGCTGTTAAAGGAAGTGGAAACTTTGTCAACTTCTTCAAGAGTGGAGGGAAAACTGAAGATGGTGTTGAGTCGATTAAAGAAGAAGGAAAATGTTTAAAAACACTTTCTGGTAAATCGCCTCAAACTATTAAAATTCATGATATTGAAGACATTGAGGAGAATTCACTGGATTTTAATGGAAAAGTTGATGGATTCGAGGTGAAAATCAAAAAAAGTATTGAACAAAAGAGCAATTCTAGTAATTTTTTCACTCCAAAAGAGAAGAATATTGAGAGTAAAATGAGTATTTCTGGAGTTGTTGATAAGAAATCTAATTTTTTTGGAAATTCTGAGATTTCTAAGACGTTGGATGGTGAAAACTTTAAGGATTCTTTTTTTATGAATATTTTGAAAGACTCTGGATTTTCAATAGCTTCGTCTAGTGCTGTTGAGCAGTGTAAATCAGTGAATAAAACTGAGGATTCAAAAATTATTGAGACAAATTCAGTGGATAAATGTGAGACTGAGTCTCCGGATTTATTTGATGATTGTGAAGAGAATTCTGATGGGACATATCAAAAGAATTTATTCAAAAATGAGAAGAAAAAAGAAAAAGAAGAAGGAAAAAATGAAACTAGTGCTTTAGCACAGCTCAAGGACATTTTTCCTGATTTAAATAATATCGATAATTCAGTATTACAATTATTGCCTATTGAACTTCAACGAGAAGCTCGTACCTATTTAAAATCCCTGAAAACTTCGAGTGCCTCATCAAGCACAAAAAATGATGTAAAATGTGTCACAAAATCTAAATCAAAAGCCAAAAATTCAGCAGCAAAAGTACCTCTTAAAAATGGAATTATAAAAAATTTTTTTGTAAAAAATTCATCAAATTCTGGAAATGATTTGCCTAGAAAAAAATGTCCCGAGTGTCATCAAATGATTATTGTTGATAAATTTCAAGAACATTGTGATTTTCATGTTGCTGAGAATTTACAGAGAATTATTAATAATTCTTCAAATAATAAAAATGAAAATTCTACTGTTGGAAATGATGAATCAGTTAATTCAAAATCTCCTGTAGCTAAACGAAAACTCAGTGATGAAATTGCACAACCGAGCAAAAAAGCTCGAGATATTCAATCTTTTTTTACTTGAAAATATGCGATAATGTTATTAGAAAAATGAATAAATAAAGTTAACATGATATTTTTGGACAGATGATGAATAAATGAATGTATATGAATTAATATTGTTTTATATTTTTTAAAAATTCCCTCTCATTGCTGTAGTGTCCACCAGAACCTCAAGATGGAGCTGAAAACTCCACACACCCATATAAAACACGTCGACAATAGAATTGTTAAATGGGCGCAAGGCGGCGCTGAAACTCACAATATGGCTGGCGAAAAATCACAAAAAACAGATCTGTTTACTTAGCCCCCTTTGTATAGATTTAGCAAATTTTTTTTTTCATCTTATTGAAATAACATTGAAGAAGTTTGATAGTTAACAAAAAAAATTTGATAGTTAATATTTCTATTTTTTATAAATTTTTTAAAAATCGCACCTGAAAAAAAAACAGGTTCACCCGCACACCTCACATTAAAAATATAAAAAAAATACCATTAGATAGCAAATTCATTGAAGATTAATAATAGTTGAAAGAAAATGATCGATTGAACAACATCAGCGTATAAATAAATTATTTTCTATCCACTCAACGCAGCGCAATTTTAAATCCTCCAATCCTCATTTCAGCCAGTATTTAAATATTCAGCATGTAAATTACGGGAACATCATCGATAGAATAGAGAGCTGTTGTTCTGTGCGTACAACAATCAGCGAATATCTTGCAGCATCATCTTGCAAAATCCTACTGCGACCATCTCTTCCACTGTAAAAATTTGCATGGAACATAGCGAAGCTCATCCTGATTAAGTACGGTTGTACATACAGGTCTAAAAAGGCCTAAGGAGAGTGATCGTTAAATTGAATATGCATTTCAGATTGGATTCACACTGCAAAGTAGTCTATAACACGTATTCATTTCCACGTTACCCAGGAGGTAGAATACACATGACGCGTTTTTTTTAACGTGGTATCCCCAGTAGGCCTAATCCACGGGGCTATATGGAATCTACATGTAAAATATCACCTGGTACCCGATGATGTTTTTTACATGGCGACTACATAGCGCCCAACTCCCCATAGAAGATGGGAAGCCATAGGGAGGGAATACGAGATCTGACTCCCAAGTGGAGACAGACCCGCACGACTACCCCATAGAAGATGGGGAGCCTAGGGAGGGGATACGAGATCTGACTCCCAAGTGGAGACAGACCCGCACGACTACCCCATAGAAGATGGGGAGCCTAGGGGAGGGATACGAGATCTGACTCCCAAGTGGAGACAGACCCGCACGACTACCCCATAGAAGATGGGGAGCCTAGGGGAGGGATACGAGATCTGACTCCCAAGTGGAGACAGACCCGCACGACTACCCCATAGAAGATGGGGAGCCTAGGGGAGGGATACGAGATCTGACTCCCAAGTGGAGACAGACCCGCACGACTACCCCATAGAAGATGGGGAGCCTAGGGGAGGGATACGAGATCTGACTCCCAAGTGGAGACAGACCCGCACGACTACCCCATAGAAGATGGGGAGCCTAGGGAGGGGATACGAGATCTGACTCCCAAGTGGAGACAGACCCGCACGACTACCCCATAGAAGATGGGGAGCCTAGGGAGGGGATACGAGATCTGACTCCCAAGTGGAGACAGACCCGCACGACTACCCCATAGAAGATGGGGAGCCTAGGGGAGGGATACGAGATCTGACTCCCAAGTGGAGACAGACCCGCACGACTACCCCATAGAAGATGGGGAGCCTGGGGAGGGGATACGAGATCTGACTCCCAAGTGGAGACAGACCCGCACGACTACCCCATAGAAGATGGGGAGCCTAGGGAGGGGATACGAGATCTGACTCCCAAGTGGAGACAGACCCGCACGACTACCCCATAGAAGATGGGGAGCCTAGGGAGGGGATACGAGATCTGACTCCCAAGTGGAGACAGACCCGCACGACTACCCCATAGAAGATGGGGAGCCTAGGGGAGGGATACGAGATCTGACTCCCAAGTGGAGACAGACCCGCACGACTACCCCATAGAAGATGGGGAGCCTGGGGAGGGGATACGAGATCTGACTCCCAAGTGGAGACAGACCCGCACGACTACCCCATAGAAGATGGGGAGCCTAGGGAGGGGATACGAGATCTGACTCCCAAGTGGAGACAGACCCGCACGACTACCCCATAGAAGATGGGGAGCCTAGGGAGGGGATACGAGATCTGACTCCCAAGTGGAGACAGACCCGCACGACTACCCCATAGAAGATGGGGAGCCTAGGGAGGGGAAGCAGAGTCTGTCTCCAAAGTGGAGACAGACCCGCACAACTACCCCATAGAAGATGGGGAGCCAAGGGGGGGGGGGGGGGGGGGGGGAACAGAGCCTGGCTCCAAAGTGGAGCACAGATCTGCCGACTTCCCATTGATGATGGGAATGACAAAGTGAGCCATTCCTATCATCAATGGGATGGAAATGGGCCCCACCCGCACCATTTCCGTGAGGTACGTCCTTATAGTACCTCTCCCTAAATCTCAAATGAATAAGCAGAGTCCGACTCCAGGAGGGAGCACAGATCTGCCAAATTCCCATTGAAGATGGGAAGCCTAATGAGCAAGTCTGTACTCCCAAGTGGAATACAGACGAGCTGACTATCCCATTAAAGATGGGAAGCCTGGTGAGCAAGTCTGTACTCGCAAATCATGACCCAATAATAAAATTTGGTCAATCTTACCCGTCCAATGTCCAAGAACTTCTTCCGAGAATAAAATCACTTCCAGCAGAGTATTTAACTTTGTTTTTATCACTGTTGGAAGTTCCCGCAGGTTAGTAAATACCCCACTGGATTTTTATGATGATTTTTACGCGTTTTTTATGCAATGAAAAGCTCAGCTGTCTGTCTCAATGTGGAAAATAGCGACGCCATTTTGCCAAGCCAAGATGGCGTCGGTTCAGGCAATAGAGGGGATGCGTAGTGGCGCCCTCTACAGTGTGAGTGTCGACAAACGTTTATTGGTTAATTATCAATTATTATTAATTAATAATAATCAATAAATAATTATATATTATTTCTTAATAATAATTAATAAATAATAATTAACAAATAAACGGCTATTTCAGTGGTCACCACACAACAATAGAATTTGGCCAATCTAACCCGTCCAATGTCCAAGATTTTTCCCGAGAATGAAATTACTTCCACTAGAGTATTTAACTTGGTTTTTATCACTGTTGGAAGTTCCCGCAGGTTATTAAATATCCCACTGGGTTTTTATGATGATTTTTACGCGTTTTTTATATAAAGAGAAGCTCGGCGTCTGTCTCAACGTGAAAAGTAGCGACGCCATTTTGCCAATCCAAGATGGCGTCAATTCAGGCAGTAGAAGGAATGCGCAGTGGCGCCCTCTATAGTGTGATTGTCGACAACCGTTTATTTGTTAATTATTATTCATTAATAATAATTAATAAATAATTATACATTATTTATTAACAATAATTAATAAATAATAATTAACAAATAAACGGTTATTTCAGTGGTCACAACACACGATAAAATTTGGCCAATCTAACCCGTCCAATGTCCAAGAATAAAATTACTTTTACCAGAGTATTTAACTTTGTTTTTATCACTGTTGGAAGTTCCCGCAGGTTAGTAAATACCCCAATGGGTTTTTATGATGATTTTTATGCGTTTTTTTATGTAAATTATGTAAAGAGAAGCTCAGCGTCTCTCTCAATGTGGAAAATAGCGACGCCATTTTGCCAATCCAAGATGGCGTCAATTCAGGCAGTAGAAGGAATGCGCAGTGGCGCCCTCTATAGTGTGAGTGTCGACAACCGTTTATTTGTTAATTATTATTCATTAATAATAATTAATAAATAATTATATATTATTTATTAACAATAATTAATAAATAATAATTAACAAATAAACGGTTATTTCAGTGGTCACAACACACGATAAAATTTGGCCAATCTAACCCGTCCAATGTCCAAGAATAAAATTACTTTTACCAGAGTATTTAACTTTGTTTTTATCACTGTTGGAAGTTCCCGCAGGTTAGTAAATACCCCAATGGGTTTTTGTGATGATTTTTATGCGTTTTTTATGTAAATTATGTAAAGAGAAGCTCAGCGTCTCTCTCAATGTGGAAAATAGCGACGCCATTTTGCCAAACCAAGATGGCGTCAGTTCAGGCAATAGAGGGGATGCGTAGTGGCGCCCTCTATAGTGCGAGTGTCGACTCACATTATTATTTGTTCTTTCTATTGTTTTTTGCTAATTAATAATTATTTATTATAAATAATAATGAGTAATAATTAATAAATAATAATTAACGAATAAACGGTGATTTTGTATCTAATCAGTGATCT
This sequence comes from Coelinius sp. EB29, assembly GCA_035578325.1. Lineage (NCBI taxonomy): Eukaryota > Metazoa > Arthropoda > Insecta > Hymenoptera > Braconidae > Coelinius > Coelinius sp. EB29. The sequence continues at coordinate 620,500 of JAOZGT010000005.1, read as the reverse complement.
AACCTAACCTAGTAGGGCTGAATTGAATCGATCATTTTTTTTCTACTATCAAATAATCTTCAACGAATTTGCTATCTAATGGTTTTTTAAAAATATTTTTTATGTGAGGTGCAGGGGTGAACCTGTTTTTTGTCAGGTGTGATTTTTAAAAAATTTACAAAAAAATAGAAATATCAACTATCAAAGTTTTTTTTTCAATTATCAAATTTCTTCAACGTTACTTCAATAGGATGGAAAAAAAATGGCAAAATCTATATAAAGGGGGCTAAGTAAATGGATCTCACAAAAACCTAGGTTTTTGTGATCTTTCGCCAGCCATATTATGAGTTTCAACGCCACCTTGCGCCCATTTAACATCGCGAATTGATAATTTGCTTCTAAACACCGGTCAATTATTTAAACAATTACTCACAAATGACGTCACGAGTCACGTAGTTTTGAAAAAATGAATTTGACAATTAGAACAATACTATAAAAATTGTGATTCTCGTATTTAATTCAATAAATTAGAATTTGATTATAATGAATTATAATAAAATATACTCTGAAGATGATACCAAAGACAGTGCCATCACACTTCTTTGCTTTGACTTGACAAAATATAGTGAGAGAGCAAGATTTATATGGTGTACAGCTGGTGTATTTTTCTTCTATATTCTCTATGGATATCTTCAGGTACTTAAATTAAGAAAAATTATTTAACACTTTTATTTATTTTTTCCCTTTTACTTTTTCCTGAATATCTCAGAATTGAAGAGAGATATCAAAATTTTCATAGAAATCTTTTTTGTTGAATGGAAAAAAAGCTACAAAAAAGGTCCCCATGAAAATATCTGTATCTCTCTTAAATTCAAAGATATAAAATTGTAATTGATTAAATATTTTTCAGGAGTTGATATTTACACTGGATGGATTTAGACCTTACGGATGGTACTTAACTCTAATTCAATTTGCCTATTACTCATTATTTGGTTGGCTAGAATGCACATTGAAAGGAGTAAAACGAAGAATTCCTCTGTCAACGTACATGATGCTAGCCTTACTCACATTAGGCACAATGGGTTTCTCAAATTCATCCCTAGGATTCTTGAATTACCCCACTCAAGTGATATTCAAGAGCTGTAAATTAATTCCTGTACTGATAGGAGGAATTATCATCCAGGGAAAGAAGTATGGAGCTTTGGATTTCATTGCTGCAGGACTTCTCTGCATTGGACTTGTTTTATTTACATTAGCAGATAGCATGGTTTCACCTAGATTCAGTATTATAGGTGTTGTTATGATCACCTGTGCTCTTCTCTGTGATGCTATTATTGGAAATGTACAGGAGAAAACTATGAAACAGCACAAAGCAACTAATACCGAAGTTGTACTGTATTCGTACAGTTTAGGATTTTTTTATCTATTAGTTATATTAATTGCTACTGGAGAACTACAAAAAGGTGTTCAATTTTGTTCTAATGTGAGTATTTATTATTTTAATTGACTAAGTTGATGGAATCAGTCAATTGATTCTGAAGAGTCCATTATCTCGAGAATGACTGATTCTAGAGAAAAATGTCAAGAGATATTTTTTGTAGGAAATTTTTTCAGCTACAAAAAAGGTATCTTGTCATTTTTCTCTAAAATCTCTCATTATTGAGTAAAATTCATAATTGAGAGAAGTATGAAATTTGCGACTGAATTGAATGATTTTATTTTAGTATCCTATGGAGACATATGGCTACGCCCTCCTCTTCTCCCTCAGTGGATATCTAGGAATCCAAATAGTCCTGACACTTGTCCAAACAAATGGAGCATTCGTGGCAGTGACTGTCACTACCTGCAGAAAGGCAGTGACAATTCTAATAAGTTTTCTCTTTTTCAACAAACCCTTTACCATGCAATACGTATGGTCAGGTATGATAGTGCTCTTGGGACTCTACCTGAATATTCACAGCAAGCAACGTGGAAGTAGAATCGATGTTAAAAGCATTTTGATATCCCTCCAGCAATGCTGGTCAAAGCACAATCGAATTCAACAGCAATTGATGACAAATGTATGATAATTTCCAATAAAATTAACATTTTTTTAATTATGGAATGCCTTTATTAATTAATTCATCGACGATGATGGTTTACACAATAATAGACATTGGGCTAGGACTAATATTATTAACTATAAAAAGAAAAAAAAAAATTATCCACGAGACGAATGAGAAATATTTCATGTGCTCAATTTTTGTCCCATCTTCTTCCACAAAAATTAATTAAAGAAAAAAAAAAGAAAAAAAAAGGAATTTATTTACATGAAGGACGAAATAATCCGAGAGTGACTCAACAAATCGATAAAAATTTAAAACTCGTATTTATTGAATTCAGGTGATCAATTGATCAATTAATTAATTAATTATATAAATAAACCTTGGGATTAAACACTGATTTTTCCTATGAAAGGTATTCAATATTTGTTTTTGAATTAATGAGGTGGCAAGAAACAATTTGCTGTTAAAAATCAGGGATTTTGATTTGAGTAAAAAATTCAAGTGTGATAAATTAGAGGATTTTTTTAGAAAATAAAAAAAAAAACAATTTGATGGTTGAGCTTACATTACATTTGCACGTGCTGGTGAGCCTGGGCGATCGATGTTTTTGGTGGTCTCTTTCCCCTCCTTCAAAATTATTGGGTCATGTCTCTGTCTCGTCGCTGTCGAAATGTCTTACCTCGTCCTCTGGGGATGATGAATTATCGTTTACGATCGTTGGAACCACTTCGTCGAGAGCGAGAGCGACGATTGCGGGTATTGCTGTTACTGCGTGAACGTCTTGATCTGAAAGTGAGGAATTAAAAAAAAAATCTGTTATTCAAATTTTGCATTATCTCGAAAATTATGGATTTTAGAGAAAAATAGGAGGAGACATTTTTTGTAGAGAATTTTCTCCTCTACAAAAAATATCTATCAACATTTTCTCCTAAAATCACTCATTACTGAGATAAATACACATTTAACAAGCCTAACTAAAAATTTGATTTTTCACATTAAGGAAAAATGTAAATAGACATTTTTTATTAAAAAATTTCTCCTCTACAAAAAAAAGTCTCTTGACATTTTCTTCCAAAGTCCCTCATTACCCATTTATTACTTTCTTCTCGCCTCCCCCATCGATTCGTAATACATACCTCTTTCCACGACTGCGACTGCGTGATCGTGAGCGTCTCCTGTCCCTGTCTCTGCGATCACGATCGCGATCACGATCACGCTCACGCTCCCTGTAGCCAAGTCCCCCTCCACCACGTCCCCTCTCCCTGGAGTCACGTCGATCACGATCATCTCTCTCGCGCTGCCTATCCCTATCCATCATGGACTCACGTTTCTCCCTACGTCTCTCCTCAACAGTTTTCTCAAGATCTGCCAATTTTTCACGAATCTTGATGAATCCAAGATGCAATTTACCCCCAAAATGATCAGCCAAACGTCTGTCATTATCATGAATACCGAGATAAGCACTGCAAACTTCACAGACTCGAAGTTTTTGCTGCTGATAACTCGATGCTGGCATACTGTTACGATATTCCTGTTCAGCTTCATTTTTACGTTTTCGTAATTCATCAATTTCACCCATTAATTTCATCGACTCCTCGACAAAACCTTCCTCACCGAGTTGTTCAGCTTTAGCCAATTTTTTACCAATCTCTTCAGCAAGTACATGCACACTGTTTGCTTTTGCTGCAACCTCAGCACTCAATTCCTCTTGGGTTTCAGCAAGACGCTGCTTGGCTTGCTCTGTACGACGATCACAATCGGCAATAAAATTCTGGAGATGTTCCATTGCCTGGAAAATATTTCAATGAAAGAGGGAAACTGTTGTATTGGATTATCTCGGTAATGAGGCATTTGAGAAGAAATTGTCAAGAGACCTCAATTATTACCAAGATAATTCAATATTGAATAACATATACTTACATCAATATCGTAAAAATGATCCTTCTTCTTCTGAGCAGCCTCATAGTCAGCCCGTAGGGCTAAATCGTGAATCTGGGGGCATTCTCCCAGGTCCATGCGCTGCGATTGACAAATCATAGAACAACATTAGACAATTTAAATTGAAATAATTACTCAATTGCGCAAATTTATAAAATCGCGCAAAAAAATTCTCAACAAACCCTTGAAAAAAAAATTCTATAAAATCATTCCCTCTTTTCTGATAAAATATAAAACCCTCTAGCTCCTCACTCGGAGCATGTGATCAATCATCTCAATTATTATGATCATCTCGTGCACTCCCACTCACTCACCCATTCACTCAGCCACTCACAATTCCACGCTAAAAAGAATTTAATTCAATAGTTGAAAAAAAAAAAAAAAAAATTTCTCTCCTCCATATTTTTAATATCAAATTTTCCCGCGAAGTAAGAACTTTTAAATTTCTATATAGGTAGATACAATATTCTGTTGTTTTTCACTTACAGAGTGGCAACACCTCTCCGCCTGACGCGCAAATGCGATGGGTAATGATGCTACAAATTCAGCATACACACCTTAAGGCTTTGTCACAATATATTTCAAATGGCAACAACTTACAACCTAATTATTCTATTGAATAATTAATCCATTTAAATTGGATTTTATCATTTTACTCGAATGAAAAAAATTCAAATTTTTCCTCTTGTCAATTGATTTTTTTTTTTCAATTTTTTTCTAATTTATTTAATCGTAATACGTACATCAAGTGATGAATTTTGGAAAATCCTGGTCGATTCACATTCCAATCTTTTATCATATCTTCCCTTTTGTCACTTCAATTCATTGTCAAAATAATTATTAAATGATTATCAAGGTGTTTTGGATTTATTCAATTTTTTTTTTTTTTTCAAGTTATTTCAAAATTGCCATTTTCATGCATTTGGAGACAATCGCAATATATTCATTGCAATTAAAAAAATTTTTTTTTCTCAATCTCTTGTAAGGTAAAAGACATTGTCAGAGTGCTTTACTTACAGAGTATCTGCGTATGGCTGCGTACCTTCGTAGTGTGACTAATTTTTTTTTATTGTTTCTTTGGTTCTTTTAATACTCACGAATTATATCGAAGCCGAATTTACAATTTGTTTATTGTGACAGCCTTCTGCCGTTTTATTTTTTACAGATTTCTTTTTTTTTTTCGCATTAATTCACTTACGCTACTTACCAAAGCGATATTAATGTCTGATATTTTCATCTAGATCTTTGTTGATTCACCTCTCATCCACCTCAATTCATAATTACACGATTTTTAAGGGGATTGTATCAGTGATTAATTATTTTTACTAATCAATTCAGTGATAAAACATGAAAGAACGAGTTAAAAATGTAATTATCTCACTAATGAGTGATTTTAGGAAAAAATGTCAAGAGACATTTTTTGCGGGAAATTTTCTCCACTACAAAAAAGGTCCTTTGACATTTTTCTCCAAGACCCCTAATTAACGAGATAATTCAATATTTAATTCTGTTTCTGTGTTTAATGAATATGATTAATCACCAATCCCCTTAATAATCACAAATCTGCCCCTAACAATTGCTTCATATCATAAAAATAAAAATTAAAATACAAGTAATGTTATGTGGTATCAATTAACATACGTACGTCCTTTTTTTCTCTCTGTTTCGTTATCATTTTCTGTTTTTCTTTTTTTTTTTTTTTTTTTTTTTTCTTTGTTCAGTACTTACAGGTTAACGCGTGTGTGCGAGAGACAAGTACGACATAAGAGAGGACATTATTCTCGAATGGTTTCTCTATTGGAATTGGTTTTTCCAGACACCTCTGGAAATAAGAACTGCATCGGGAACCATAAATTAGTCTACGCGTTCAATAAACTCGAAAATTAATTAAAATTTTCAGTATTTTTCGTTTCACGAATTTACCCTAACAATTAGTCAAATATTATAAATTATTGTAAATATTGAAAAATAAAAAAAAAAAAGGTTGAAAATGATACGTGATGAAGCGATTTATCCTGAATTTATTCATTAATTTCGCACTTGTACACCAAAAAAAAAAAAATTGGAAAACGACGTGAAATCTGATATTTTTGTATTTTTATGAAAATATTGACAAACGAGAGAGTTTAAAAAGAAAAAAAAAAAAATTTTTCAAGTAAATTTTATACTCACAGTGGATGATAAAATCTCGTGGGGACAGCATGCCAAGAGGAAGCTCTTGCAGACCTTCGGATCGGAGTATTTCACTTGAAATTTGTTATTCTCACCTAATAAATTGAGTATTTAGTTGACAATAGGATAATCTGGTATCGTGATTATTTAATTGTACTTACCATTACGTCCAGTGCCCATCAATTGATCGAGCATTGCTCGCATCTGGTCGTGTGCCGTCATCTTGTACTGCGTTGACCTCGTCCACCTTCAGATCCACTAAATTAAGTATTTCAATTGTAATGAATCTCTGGCGTATTATTATCGCGTGACAAAATTTTTTTTGATAATTATTTTCAAGGATAATTAATCACTTGTGTTACTACTCTCTCATTCAATAAAATTTAACGAAGCGTAGACGTTTTTTTGCCCAGCGTCTGTGTGCTCCGAGTGATTTGTCGAGCTGCCACCGGAGCGCCATAAAAATGATGATGATACCAAGGTAGATAAACTCGCGAGGGATTATTTCGAATCTAAACTGTTTTATCGATTGTGATGGACACGGTGGTAAAACAGAAATTGTCTATTTCCGTTTTGAAGAGATTAGTTTTTTGGAAATATCTCTAAATCTGTGAGAGACAGAGGAATTTTTGTTAGGACCTCTTTTATAGAGCTCAATGAGATCTACAAAAAAGGTCTCAACAAAAATTTCATTATCTCCTCTAGATTCAGAGATATTCATCAAAATCCTCATCCTGCTTCATCTCTTCACTCCTGAATTCTTCATTTTCTCTAAAAAAATTTAATTTAAATGTTTATAAAGATCCTGGAGTTGTTATCCTAAAGTCCAAGTGAATGAAAACTCTCACTCCAGTATGGATTTACATTTTTTTTTATTGATAACACGTGGAAACGTTTAATTCATTTAGATCTCATACTCTTCAATTCTCAAAAAATTATTCGTTATTTATTAAATTTTATTTCACCTCCTATACACAATAATAAAACGCAATTGAGTTTTTTTTTTTTTATTAATGTGTATGACTCTCAAAGCAAATGAAAGGTAAAGCGAGTCGAAGAATTAACTCATCAGTAATTTGGCTTCAGATATCTTCATTTTTCTTCAATAATTATTATGTTAGATTGATGAATAGTTTGTATTTGTACAAAAAAAGAGACGAGAGGGAGCCGTGCGTGTTAATGTTTTGCGCGAGAGTACATTTTTACGGTATTTACACATATATAAGGCAGCATTTATATTTTTCTTTATTTCTTCACTTCTTCATATTTCATTCATTGAACCAGAAAAAAAAAAAAAACCATTTTCAGTTGTGCAGATCCATTTGTGATTTCTTAAAATTCATTTTGTCGAACCTCTTGTGACTAATTTTTTTTTTTACCATCAGAAATTTTAATTTCACATATTCTTTTATCATAAAAAAAGAAAAATCTGATACTTCAACATTTTCAAATGTTAGAATCCTACAATTAAGAGCACTCTCGCACACGTATCCCAATTTTCCACATTTCTCTCCCCCATTATCTCAATTTTTTAAATCAAAAATTATCTCCACCACTGAAAAACTGCCTTCCACATTTAATTTAATTTCTCCAAGCGATTTAAATAATTCACGTCATGCCCATAAAAATTATATCTCCCACCCCCCCCCCCCTTCCTAGAGATTGTTTATTTCCCTAGAGAATTGTCATCAAATTTGTTTAAAAATTTATTTTATACATCCACCGATCGACGGACTCTGATTAATTAATTTTAAAAAAATGGTGGCGCATGTGATATTATTATATAAAAATATGAATGTGTCACACTAAGCCTCTTGGACAATACATTTTAATTTTTTTTTTTTTTTTTTTTTTTTTTTTCATATTTCTTTCCATTAATTAATCATCTATCCGAATTTTTTTCTTTTCAAAATCTTCATTATTCAATTTGTCGACCATTGATTTAATAATTTCCTCATTATCAATAAATCATTAACTCTATCTTAATAATTAATAATTAATAGTAACAATGGGGTCGTTGCCGAACCTTATTTTTTACAAGTTAATTGCCATAGGATCATTAAATCCCATTTCGGCAATAACTGCACTAAGAAATGTTTGTTTTTTTTCCTCATTAATTTGTTAATTATTCCTCATACCTGAACATCTCGTCTCTCGTATTAATTTGTTAATTAATCAATTGTTCATTACACATATTAATCAGCATTAATCATCCATTGTTAAAAGCACTTTTTTTAAAATCATTTTCCCATCATATTTTATTATAATAATAATAATGTTTTTTTTTTTTCGCGTGTTCAAGCATATATTCTTACATATATCTTACAATACGATTCACATCGTTTTTCTTTTTCTGAGGCCTTACATTTGTCTTTTTTTTTTTTTTTTTTTTTTCGAAAAAGAGAACAAAAAATAGAAATGATTGAGATAAAGAAATTAGAAAGAAAAAGAAAAATTGATAAAAATGAGATGAATTGTGATGATGGAAGACTAAATAATTCCAGTGTTCTCGTAAACTCGTTTTTAATGGCAATAAAATAAGAAACAGTACAATAATATAGCAATAATAATAATAATAATAATATTTCAATGAATTGTTTTAGTTTTTGTTGATTGACACTAGTATTTTTTTTTTTACTTTTCAAATTCATGTAATCTGTATTTTTTTCTCTTTCAACTAATTATTTAATCACCTCTCACCCCACCCCCCCCCCCCTCAATTTAATAATTATTAATAGATATTAGCAATAATGATGAAGAATAATGATATAATTTATAATAATTATTTATCTTCAGTTATTAATCTCTCTCAACTTAAAAACAAAACTGGATTTTTCTATTATTGTTTCTTCAATATTCATTATTTTTTATTAATTCCCACAGAGTGACTTGAGATGAATAAAATGGTGATAAACACTTTTACAATTGTTAATTGAGAAATATAAAATAAACAGTGAAAGAATTACAGAAGATGTAGAATCTTCGTGAGGGGTTTTAAGGTCCATTTCAACGAGTTTATCGTCACGATTTAATTATCTTTATTTTGTTTTTCAATTGGTTATTTTTTTTTTCTCCCTTCAATTTTCAATCAATTTTGCCCCACAGAAGTGACAAAGCGCGCGTTTATGCCTCGAAATTACAATTTTTAGGTCTAATTTGATAATAAAAATATGTATAGATAATTGTTGTGTGGAGAGTGCGTGACTGCTTTTTTATTTTTGTAATTATTGAAAAAAATATTATATTTATTGTAGAAAATGTATTTTTTTATAGAAGATAAATGATGATTATGTAAAAATTATTTATTACTCCTTAAATTGATGATTAATTGATGAAATTAAAGATTTTATTTTATTTAAAAGTAAGGAAATTAAAAAAGAAAATTATATTGCAATAATTTTAATACCCAAAACCCAACGATAAAAAAAAAAAAAACGAGTCACGCACATTAATTCCATTTTTTTTTTTTCAATAAGAAATTGACAGAAAAAAATATGGAGGAGATAAAAAGTTATAATAAACATGAGAAATTGTGATTTAGATGTGTTTTTCTATTTTAAAATAAGTGTAAAAAGGTGGAGCCATGATAAGAGGCCAATGTACACTTTCCACTGCCCAATGACTTTTCTCGTAAAACATCGGGGTAAAACGGTATTTGTAACTGTTTTCGATGGAATTTAAACTTTCATTTCAGCACAAAACACCTCTTGCCCGGTGGTGATGCATCGTTGCAATTAAATTGTAGTTTATATTGTTTTTTTTTTTTTTTTTTTTTTCTTCGAGTTAATGTCAGTCAACATACACGCGCGACAGTGCTATTAATTGTTTAAATTCTCATTTGCCTTTGACCTGCAATTATGATCGACGAATGTTGAGCAAAGTGGTGGAATTGTGGGGGATTTACTCTACCACCTTCAGCACCTTGCCGATGGCTATTGTTTTATCTGGAAATGATAATGATAAGAGTATCATTAAATGTAAAAAAGTGAAATTAATTTTCTTTACAATCATTTTTTGATGAATATCTCTGGATCCAAGGGAAATGGAGAAATTTTACAAGAGACCTTTTTTGTAGAGAAGATTTTGCTCTACAAAATAGGTCTCATAAAAAATTTAAATATCTCTGTTAGATTACGAGATATTTACAAAAAACAAATTTGTTCTAAAGTAAAATTTAATTATTGAAATACTCACTTTCATCTCTGAGGGTGAATCGTCCCATTTGAGGAAATAATTTGAATTTTTCAAGGCAAATAACTCCAGCACACTCTATTCTCATAATAGCAACCTGATCCTGTTTAACAAACCTCGGTCGCGTTTTACTATATTCACCAGTTTTCTTATCAACAAGACATATAAGTGCCTTAACAGTGACTTCTTCGGCAGCACAATGAATATGCATAACTGCACTGTAACCAGCACAAATGATACTCTTGTGTTCTAATATGACAACCTGGGCGTCAAATGTCTTGCCAGTTTTAATTGGAGTATTGGCATCACAAAGAACAAAACCAGGACTGACATCTTCCTCCTCAATACCCTTTAGTTTTATTTTAACATTTTCACCAGGTCCAACAGACGTAACTTCCTCGTCATCAGACCACAATTGATCCACAATTACACATGTCTGAAAATTTTTCATTACAAATTTAATAAAAATATCAATCTAAATTAAAACAGAGATTAGTTTTCTTCGAATATCTTTGAATTTACTGTAGATATCAAAATTATCGTAGTGACCTTTTTTGTAGAGAAAATCCAGACCTACAAAAAAGGTCATTACCAAAATTTTTCAATCTCCCTTAGATTCAGAGATAATCATTAAAAACTGATTAAAATACCAATTTTATTGTGTTTAAATACTCGAAATGAATAATAAAATATAATAAAATTAATTACCCTATTCGGCATGACTAACAACGAGTGTCCCTTCTTCGCTTCACCAGCCTCGACCTTTCCCATGACCACCGTACCCATATCCTTATACTTATCAACAATTGGCATGATAAATGGTCCACTGCTCTTGCGATTCAATGAGGGTAGAGAATCGATAAATGGTATAAAAGGTAGGCCCGAGTACCAATTACAAAGTGTCTCTGGTATTGGATCAAGTAAACCAATACCCAATTGTCCAGAAACAGGCATAAATGTGAGATCTTTAGATGGATTAAAGCCTAATTTTTTTAAATAAGGTAAAATTTTATCTCTGCACTCGTTGTATCTCTTCTCATCCCACTCAACAGTTGGATCGTCCATTTTATTAACTAGTACTACAAGATGCTTAACACCAGCTGTTTTAGCCAACATAGCGTGCTCCCTCGTTTGTCCACCTCTGTCAAAACCAGTCTCAAATTCCCCTTTTCTTGCTGATATAACAAGAACAGCAAGATCAGCCTGTGCAGCACCACCAATCATATTTGGTACAAAACTTTTGTGTCCTGGTGCATCCAATATTGTAAAGTGCTTTCTCTCAGTTTCAAAGTACGCTCTGCCAACTTCAACTGTTTTTCCCTTCTCTCTTTCTTCCTGATTAGTATCAAGTGCCCAACTTAAATACCATGTCTCTCGGCTTCTCTCTTTAGCCTCTCTCTCGTATTTTTCCAATGTTCTCTTGTCTACCATACCTGTTAGAGCCATTATTTGACCACCAATTGTTGATTTACCAGCGTCTAAGTGATTAATACAATATTTTCAATCATTTATCACAGTTATTAACATATAAATCAAGTGAATAGTTCAGTATTTTTCACTCAAACTTAATTATCTCAATAATGAGTAGATTTAGAGAAAAAAGTGAAGAGATCTTTTTTCTTTAAAATTTCATCATCTATAAAAAAGGTCTTTTGATATTTTCTCCTAAAATCACTCATTCATCGAAAAATCCACCAAAAAAAAAATTAAATTCCATCAAACTCACCGACATGTCCAATAAAAACAACATTGACATGTTCCTTTTTACTTTTAGTATCTTCAGCAACTTTGATAGCTTTCTTTTTTGCTACTTTAACAATAGCTTCCTCATCCTCCTCGATATCAGCCTGTTTTAAAAATAGAATTATCAGAATTCTCAATGTTAAAGAAAAGTCAGGTGTTTCAATGATTAAAAATCTACTTCTTCATTCTCTGGAGTTATCAATGGATCACCATCGACAGCAGCCTCCTCCCATGAATCAGCTGGCTGATGTTCAGGACTACTGTTGCTTGCTTCAGGATCAGTGACACTAGGTGGTGGTGGTGGTGGTGGTCCTCCACCAGCCGGTGGCTCATCCATTCTGTTGCTGACAGGATCGGGTGGCAGTGCTGGTACAGTTGCAGCTGAAATTTCAATCACACATTTACAGATATTTAAATCAAATTAAATGTAAGCAAAAAAAATATAAACATCAATTAGCAGAATTTGGCACAATTTCAACATTATCCTCATTCGTAATTTATTCTCCATCTGGATGATCAACTCATGGGGACCCCTAATTAATCAAATAAATCATTTAACCAACCCAAACACTCTATTTCCAGATATCATCAACATACTCCAAAATAATAAAATTCACCTCGAGATCATTCACCATTCCAATACGTCATCAATACCAGACAGATTAATCAGACTTTGATTTTTCCAATGAATATCAACGCAATTATAATATTATTTATTTTGTTTTCTATCAAAAAATCCAAAATTGGACATAATGAGCTATATAATTGTCATTCAGGTTATCAGCGTATACCAGAGGGCGATGTGTTGGAAAGAATGGGGTTAAAGACGTGTGCAATGTCTCGACCAACGAATGGTGCATTGAGGGGGCGCAAGAAAAAAAAAAAAATGTGTGTAAAAAAAAGACTTTTTGCTTTTTTGTATAGAAATAAAAATGAAAAAAAAAAAATAAAAAAAATGTTTTGAATGCATTGGAGCATGCAAAATACAATTATTGTTAATGATTTATCTAACCATGATGAGTCTCGGGTGGTACAAATGTGGTAACAGCTACATCAGCAGTATTGGTATCACCAATTGGCGTATCGCCCGCAGTATTCCCGGTACTGTTATCCACACAACAGTCGTCAACACTCGTTGGCAAACTCGATGTTGTTTTATCTTGTATTGTATTTATGCAGAAGGAAGGCACAAATTCCGCTGCATTAACATTCAATGTTGAAAATTTACCATCGATAAATTTACTGTCGGCTGTCGTTGAATCACCATTGTCTGCCTGCTGTTCCCACGAGTCCGGTGCTACGTTGTTCGCCATATTTATCAGTATTTTAAACCAATCAGTATTACAATAGTGTGGTTATTCACAGTATAACGTTTATATTTTATTTTTCGGTATGTATTGTTGTTAATTTTTTTTTTTTTTTTGGATTATTAGAAATAGATTTTATAGGGTTTTTCTTTTTTAACTCTTTAATCTCTGATAATTTAAAAAAATAATTATTATATCCCTGGGTTTATAGCCGCGTACACTGCACACGCGTATGGTATGGCCCGCGTGCAGTCCCCGTGGTACGTTTTTTTTTTTTTTTTTTTTTTTTCTTCCGTGGAGAGATACTGCTGCTAATAGTTGCTTCACTTCACCACCGGATGTCAACTGCTGCAGTCATATTTCAATTTATTTTTCATTCATTTAAATTCAAATATTTACTCAATTTTTTTCTATTCATTTATTTATTCAATTCCATTGTTTTTGTCAAATTAAATAATTAAAATTATAATTTTTTTTCTCTTTAATTTTTTTCATTTTTTGGAGCAAAGTTGTATAATTTTTATTTTGAAAAATTGAGTCATTCCAATGGAATTTTATTTTTTTTATCGTTCTAACAAAATTTATTTTTTATTTATTCTCAAATTATTGTTTATTTGTTTTTCTATAAATAATTTTCATAATGACATTTTAGAACTACTGAAGTCATTCACCGTTGCTGCTTTTTCATCAACAATTCCTCGTACTTTGCATCCTCTTTTCTGAGATCTTGCCTGAGCCAATGAGGAATGATGACACGTGGTTGAGGCTCTACTGACAATAAATTACATGGAATACACATTTTGGAGTAAACATTGTTGACACTGGAAATAACTTAATAACGAATGATGAATTAAATCTAGTGAAAAAATCGTTTTAAATAACTAAATTGAGGATTTTATTCATTAAATGTAACTGATAAAATAATTAATAATCATTATTGAACAAAGGTATTGTCAAGATGTTTTAAACAATTAGTTTATAAATAATAATCCAGTTAATTGTGAGATTCAAGTGAAAATTTGATATTTTCATTATTTTTCTAGGTAATTCGAGATGAATTGGAGTCGCACATTGAGGTTATGTATCACCGGCAAGTTAATCCTGAGAAATGAAAAAAGATATTATACAAATAGGAATATACTAGTGTTACATGACAGGGGTATGTTCCAGGAGATGTTTCCAGAAACTTCTGGGTAATTTTAATTAAAATTAAATTTTCTCCTCTCTTATTATGTGAATATCACTGAATCTATTAGAGATAATGAAATTATCATGAGGACTTTTTTTGTAGATCACAATATTCTCTACAAAAAAGGTCTCTACAAAAATTTCACTATCTCCTCTCAATTTCAAAATATTCTCCAAAAACTAACATCTGAAATTAATTGATTCATTATCAAAATAATAAGAGGTTTCTTTTTCAATTCCAGACCTGCAATGAAAGCTTTACTAGTGGGTTCCCCCCAATCAGCCTATGCAGGATTTGATCCCACAGCTAACAGTCTCCACGTGGGAAATCTCCTAGTCCTCATGAACCTACTCCATTGGCAACGTGCAGGACATCAAGTAATTATTCTCCTTGGTGGTGCAACAGGACAAATTGGAGATCCCAGTCATAGAACGAAGGAGAGAGACGAGATGAATACTGCATTGATTGATCAAAATATTGAGGGGATAAGAAAAAACATTGAGACTATTTTTAAACACCACGAGACTCATTTTTGGACTAATAAAGAGAGGGATCCACTGAAAACTCCAATTATCCTGAATAATTTGAATTGGTACAAAGATTTAAATGTCATACAGTTTATCAGAGGCATTGGAAAGTACTTTAGACTGGGCACGATGATGGGGAGGAGTTCAGTTCAGTCTAGATTAAATTCAGAAAGTGGAATGAGCTTTACTGAGTTTAGTTATCAAATATTTCAAGGGTATGACTGGTTGTACTTGTTTAAACACTACAAATGTCGATTTCAAATTGGAGGAAATGATCAGATGGGCAATATCATGTCTGGACATGATCTCGTTAGGAAAGCCACTGGACAACAAGTGTTTGGGCTGACTCTACCTTTGATAACTGCAGAGGGTGGAAAGAAATTTGGAAAATCTTTGGGAAATGCTGTGTGGCTTTCACCTGATAAATCTTCACCTTTTAATCTCTATCAGTTCTTTATCAGGACTAAGGATTCTGATGTAGAGAGTTTCTTAAAACTCTTTACCTTTCTGGACTTGAAAGAGATTGAAAAGATCATGAGGAAGCAAAATGAAGCACCTGAGAAGAGAGAAGCTCAGAGGATATTGGCTGAGAATGTTACTCTGTTGGTTCATGGAGGTGAATAGTATTTTATAAATTAATTTTTATTCCTTTAGTTTTCTGGATTTATCTCAATAATGAGGAATTTTAGGGGAAAATATTGAGAGACATTTTTTGTAGAGGATGCAATTTCCAATAAAAAATGTATTTTGACATTTTCTTCTAAAACCACTCATTATTAAAATAATTCAATATTTAAGAATCTCTGAGAAAATTAAATTGTTTAAAAAATCATTAAACAATGATTATTCTGTTCCAGAGGAAGGTTTATATGCAGCAAAACAAGCATCAGCAGTACTCTACGACAATACCCTCGAATCCCTCTCAAAAATGAGTGCTGAAGAGTTGATTAATGTCTTTGAGGGTGCAAAAGTCTCAGAGCTCTCTCCAGAGCCGGGTATCACGACTTATGGTCTTGCCATGAAGATAAATTGCTTCAAAACACACAGAGATGCTCAGAGAATCATATCAGCTGGTGGATTCTACATAAATCACAGCAAAGTGATGAATGTTAATGAAGTTATCACACCTGGGATTCATATTCTACCAAATAATACAACTCTAGTGAGAGTAGGAAAGAAATCCTATCACGTGGTGAGGTGGTTGATGTAATTTTAATTTATTTTGAGTAATTAAAAATTGTAAAAAATTTATGAAGCTTGAATTGTCAAAATAATTTTCCTTATGTCTTCTTTTAAATGAGGAAAATCACGATTTGTTTCCTCCATTATTTCTAATAATTGAATATTCATTGTTCTCTGCTTTTCCAGTTCATCGTTCAATGTTGTCTCTGATTTGAAGATCATTTTGTATTTACCATCTCGAACTTTTTGCAGCATTCGTACTTTTCGTTGCTTTCTCACCAAATATTCGAGTTTCTAAAATTTTCAATTAAATTATCAAATTCAAATAATAAGTGAATTTAGGGAAAAATGTCAAGAGATACTTTTTATTGGGAATTTTCTCCTCTACAAAAAAGCTCTCTTGACATTTTCTCGTAAAGTCCTTCATTTGAATGAATTCATCAATTTTTCTCGCTTCAATTAATCAATTCTTAAAACTCACATGATGCTTCAAGAGCTCTCCTTCAGAAAGTTGTCGATCAATGTCAGGAATTGTGTCTCGACAAGACTTGAGAAGTGTTTTATTCTCGTCTATTTCTGCTCCAAGCCTTTCTCTAGCTGTTTCCAATTCAAAAATAGCATTTTCGATGCTCTTGGTGTCCTAAAAAAAATTCATAAAAATTGCAATTGACCCACAAATCAATCCAAAAATAAGAAAAAAAAAGTCATCAATGAATTATTCAAATTACTTTAATAACTTGTTTAATCTTCATTCTACGATCATCCAACCTCTTCTGCACAATAACCCTCTTATTATGTATCCCCTTTGGATTTCTCTTCTCCTTGGCCAAAGCCCCATCAATGATAACTTCCCTCCTAGCAATACAATACTCCATATCCCTAATCATCTTCTCTTGAGCCTTTCTCAAATGTCCCAAACGCATTTCCATCTTATGAATTTCACTCTTCATCATAGCAATATCCCCTCCCGTGTTTCTCTCCTCTTTAATAACCCTAGAAGTCTCAGAAGCCAATTTAAATTTTTTCTCCCACGAAAAATATTCACGATGAGCATCAACAAGTTTCTCCTCAAGATTTATCTTCTCCTCTTTCAATTCCCTTATTTCACTCTGCAATCTCACAAGTTCAACCTCAGCCTCTCTCAGTGTTTTCACGTATTCATCCTGAGTAATAAAATTTTTATCCAAAATATTATTACGCAATTCCTTTCTCTCAGCCAATAGAGTATTTGTTCTGAGCAATCTCTGATGAAGTTGTTTCATTCTTCTATCAATTCTCTCCTCTTCTTTTTTCTCTTTTGCCAATGAATACTCAATTTTTAAATTTTTTTGCTCCATTATTATTATTTGTCTACTCAATCTATTTATTTCTTGAAGCTGAGTATTTCTCTCTTGACTCAAATTCACCATGTTACTTTCCTGGCGTAACCAGAGCTTCTGAGACTCTTGATTTTTAACATCAATTTCTTCAATTTGTTTTTCAAGTGATACTATTTTCAAATCTTGGGTTGTCATATCTAGGGCTCCACCCAGTCTATTAATCTGTGAGAGATATCAATTACAAAAAATTACATTATCATTCTCAATTTCTAAATTTTAATTAAATTTATTACCTCATCAATTTCTCTATTTAAATCAGCAATTTTCTTCTGTTTTTTCTCAATACTCAAGTCACACCGATCCACCTCCATTTTCATTTTATTCAACTCTTTTTCTTTCAAAATATTAGCCCTACTCAGCTCTTCCAAATCATCTTTCTCAGTTGAAACAAAATTCTTTATTTTCTCCAACTCCAATAAATTTTTTGCATAATTATTCTCAGTTTGTAGCATTGTAAGTTCTAATTGATTGACTGTTTCTTTAGTTTCACGAAGAATTTTATTAAGATATATTGCAGTTTTGTCATGAGTGACTTTATCACTCAATTTCGTTATGAGTTCTTCTTCGGCTGATGTTTTATCCATTCCAGATTTTTCCAATTCTTTATCCAAGTTTTTCACTTCATTATTGAGACCTTGAAGTTCCTGGAGAACAATAGATTTTTTTTTTTAATCCATAATAAGATCTAATTTTAATTGAAATAGAGTTAATGACTTACGAAAGCTGTTGCGTTGTAATTAGCCTCTGTTTTTTCAAGCATTTTCTCAACATCGAGAATTTTATACTCCAAAACATCAGCTTTGTCCTTCTCCATTCCCACAGATACCTCATTACATCGGATATCCTCTTCTAATCTTGTCTGTAATCCAGTCAGTTTTTCATTTTTCTCCATCTCTCTCAGAGTATCTTTCTTCGTCTTTTCTATTTGAACTTGGAGAGTTTTGAAAGACTCTCGTATTTTACTACAAAAGAGAATGATCAGAGAATAGCAAGAAATTTTTTTTTTTTTTCTTATAAATTAGTAAATAATTTTTAGCATCAAATATTTCAGTTTTTTGATGATATCTCGGAATCTAAAGGAGATATCGAAATTATAGATAAAACAATTTTTGTACATCTCTTTCAGTTCTGCAAAAAAGGTCCTTATAAAAATTTTGCTATCCCCTTTGAATTCAGAGTTATTCATTAAAAACTTGAAAATTTCTTATACCTTCTCTCTGATGACAATTCCTCAGTAATTTTATCCCTCTGCAAAATATTTGCAACAACTCGTTTCCAAGCAATCAAAAGTCCTTTTCTCTCCCTCTGCAAAGCCCCAAGATCAGCATCAGCATCAGAAATTGTCTGTTCGATAACAGCTTTGTCATCATTCTTCATATCCTGTTGTCTCCGTAAATCCCCAATTTCTCTCTCCAATTTCCAGACTTGTTCACTCAACTTTAAAAGAAGATAATCCTCTTGCTGCTTCTGACGTATCAATTCCCTCTGCACACTTGCATCCTTCTCAGACATTCTTTTGGCAATATTCAAATGATTTGACACTTCCTCTTCAAATTCCTGGAATCTTTTGCATTGAGATGATAAACTCTCCATTTCCCTTGATAATTCTTCAGCTCTTCTGCGCTCTTCATCTGCCTCTTGACGGATTTTATTACGTAGATCTTTTTTATCTTTCAGACGATGTTGTTTCTCTTCACGAGATTTTTTTAAATCTTCCAGAGATGTCGAGTATTTTTCTATTGAAGTTTGTTGACGGGATATTTCTCGTTGAGCTTCGTACATCTCAATTCCCTTCTCCTCACGCTTTCTTGATACTTCTTTATTAGATGCTTGCTATTTTAGAATAAATGAAGAATTGGATAAATCAATGAATGAATAATTTTCACTTTATCATCAATTTTGATGAATATCTTGAGAATGAAGAGAAATAGCAAAATTTTCAGAGAGACTTTTTTTGTAGGGAAAAAAAAGAGCTACAAAAAAGCTCTCCATCAAAATTTCGCCATCTCCTTTAGATTCAGAGATATTCATTGTTTTCACTGTTTTATTGAATTAAATAAAACCCTCACAAGTTCAGCAATCTCCACAGATAATCTCTCATCAACTCTAAGAAGATGACTCCTGAGGGCTTCTTGAAATCGTCTCATAAGAGGATCATCAGGATCCATCACTCTGAGAGTCTCCATTTTCTCTTTAATCACTTCTGAAGAACTACTCTCTTTCAAATTTTTTGATTTCAATGAATCGACGTCATGCTGGGGTACATTTGGATCTCCAGGAGACTCCATTTTGTCAGTTAAATGACCGAAACCTGAAGTTTTTACTTAAAACACTTCTGCATTTATTGAAGATGTAAATTCTAGGTTGAAGCAAAAAGTTTTCTCTGTTGCTATGGAAACATGTAATGGAGATCTACAATATTAATTACGAGCACCTGCTAGAATCCTATAATAATAACAAAAAAAGAGACTCAGAGAGTTAAATTTCAAAATAATTGATGTATTATTAGAATTAATTAGCATCATTGATTAATCTCGTTGGAGAAAGTGGAGCAAGGCCGTTTATTAGAATTAGAATGTTCTCCAATGAATCATCCTGCATTTGATGGTATGTGTGGGTCCCGTTTGTTCCTGGCAGCATTGATTTTCGCCTGATGGGCAGCTGCATTTGCCTTCTGAACAGCTTGACGAGTTGTTTCAAGGTCGGTTTTGGCGCATTTGGATCTCTTCGCGAGTTCGGCTAATCTGTGCTTTGCAGCTTCTGCTAAATGATGCTTCTCCATTAATTCATGTTGAGCTCCTTGAGCGGCACGTTCTGCATTTTGGAGGTTTGATTGGGCTTCTTGGAAAGCTTGATTCAGGGTCTTTAGCTTTGAGGATTAATTATTTTCATGAAGAGAGATTTTTTTCTTTCATAAAGTAATGAAATAAAAATAGTCGATTTTGGTTTTTGCTGAATATTTCCGGAGTGAAGGGAGATATTTTTGAAAAAAACATTTTTTGTAGAGAAAATTGAGAGCTACAAAAAAGGAATCTATGAAAATTTTGACATCTCCCTTAAATTTCGAGATATTTCCAAAAAATTGTTCTCCAAGTGAAATTTTCACCAGTTTCATCACTCTAATTACTAAATTATAACGTTTGTTTTTACTTCTTGTTCAGCTTGTTTTGCCGCTTGTACAGATCTATCAACGTGTAGTTTAGTCTGATGAATTGCAGCCATTTCTTCCCTAACAACAGCCTCAGCCTCTCTGACTTCCTGTTGCAGTTGAGCCACAATCGTTTCTTTTCCTGTTTCAATAATTAAGGGGCAATAAAAACAAATAATAAACATTCTCAACTAATAATCAACAATTTTACCAGATAATTCAACTTCAACGACTTTCGCTGCTTCCAACGCCTTTTCCGCAAGCTGAGCCTTGACCTAGATTTATTATTACACATTTACTCAAATTTCCATAGAGTCATAAAATTAAAAAATTAACCCTTCAATTACTTGATGAGCAGCTTGTGCACCAGCTATATTCTGTGCATCAGACGCAGCTTTGGCCTGTTGGGCAGCTTTTTGGGCAATATCCGATGATTTTTTCTGAGATAAACCCTCTGGTCCATTACAAGAAATCCCCTGGGTTTGCTATAAATTTTTATCCAGAATATTATCAATTTAATTGAAACATACCTCATGCACATCATTTGACTCTCGAGATCCTCTTGGAATTTCCTGAGCTAAACAATCAAATTCTAAACTCAAAATTGAGATTATTAAGATATTAATCCATTGCATGGTTTTGATCAGAGAATGAAATATGGCTGACAGTTACAAAGATGTCAATTGTTTTTAATTTATTCATTTCTATTCAATTGAGTAAAAAAAAATCATCAATTGCAATTTACAGAAGAAATCTAATTTTTAGCTGCAGGTGTATCATGAGTAGCTTTGACCCTAGCTTCTCTAGCTGATGCCTCAGCCTTGACAGCTTCCTGATTGGTTCTGGCCAAATCAGCTTTGGCTTTTTGCAATCGACTCTTGAGCTCTTCAACACGTTTTTTAGCAGCTACCAATAATCCCTCCTTCTCTCCCAACAATCTGCGTGCACCCTCAGCAGCTGTTCTTGCATTACTGAGATTGGATTTGGCTGTCTCTACAGCATGTCTCAGTGTCTCGATCTAATTAACGTATTCAGAGAGAAATATTTGAGTTATGTAAACTCATTATTGAAGCAATCGAGATCGTTAATTAATTGCGAGAGAGAAACTTTTGTAGAAATCATTAGACATGAGTATTTCTCTCTTTTCGAATGGACAAATTCTTTGATTAACGATGATAAAGACCTGTTGATGTGCATCTTTAGCAGCTTTATCAGCAGCAGCAACATTCTCTTGTGCTCTTTGAAGCCCTAGAGATCCTTCGTGAATGACATTCTGGGTTTCTTTTGTCTCCTCACCCAATTGCTCCACAAGGGCTATCTTCGAAATGAGAACAGCTTCTGCAGCTTTTGCTGCTTGGAATGCTCTGTCTGCTAGTTGGGCTTTGACCTGATCAAATGGGATGATTGAGAAAAATTAGAGGAAGAATTTGATCATTGGGTGATGGATTTGAATTAGCTATGAGTGAATTTATTTCGTACCTGATGAGATGCCTGTTTTCCAGCAATATTTTGAGCATCAGATGCAGCTTTAGCTTCCTGTGCAGCCTTGCTAGCTATATCACCTTTATCATGTATATCTTTGTCATTTGCATTACGATTTTCTCTGATAATCGATCTGATGGCTTCTTCCTACAGATTGAAGGGAAAGATAAAAAGATTATAGACTAAAAATTACATAATGTAGAGAAGAAATTGTGGTCAATTCATTGAAAAAAAAAATTGACTGCAGCCACTCACCCGAGATCTTGCATTACGTGGATTTAGTTCACCTCGCCCTCCAGCTCCTTCAATTATTCTCAGATTCCCAAATGCCAAAGCCACTGAATATGAATGATATTAAAAATACGAGTGATTTTATGAGGAAAAGTCAGAAGACCTCTTTGGTAGCTGAAAAGATTTACAATAAAAAATGTCTTTCGACATTTTCTCGTAGAATCACTCAGTATTCAGATAATTCTATGTTTAACGAGATGAATGTTACATTTCACTATTGAATTTAGTGATATTAATTACCTAAATAGAGAATCCAAAACAATCCATTAACCCTCTTAGACATTCTGAAAATCATAGAGCAATGTACTACGAAGTTAGTCATAAAGAATTATAGAAAATCATCTGAAAACATTTCAGATGAGGAAAGACTTTCCAGCATGGAGCACCAATCATTCTTTTAAATAATGTAATCATTGATTAATTAAATGCCTACCCATTCTGCATTTCATGGTTTCATTTATTGTCAATGGATTGTATATTAACGTACATGATAATGAGAGCCGTGTGAAAGTAAGAGCTAGCAGGGTGTGCGTCACACTCTGAAACATTTACTCAGTACTTTTAATATATAATACTTTGTTAGCTATTCTGGATCTCGGGCGGGCAGGATTACCAATCATTTGAAACTGATCTATTATATTTTTTTAGAATGTGGAAACAACAAAAATTAATGACATTTGACAACAAGTCATTTCGAAATTGACAATTGAAATTAATTCAGTGATGAAATTGTAAAATTTGATTTTTTACATCTTGATAAATATCGAATTATCTTGATAACGAGTGATTTTAGAAAAAAATGTTAAAAGACATTTTTTCTTGGAAATTTTTTTATCTACAAAAAAGATTTTTTTGAAATTTTGTCCTAAAATCACTAATTACTGAGATAGATGCACATTTAAGAAAAATGACAATTTCTCTAATTAAATAAATCGAAAGATTTTGACAAAACTTTTCGCTAAAACAAAATTTCCATGTTCTCAACAGGTTTTTAATGACTTTCTAGGTAAATCATAAAATCCACAGGATGTGGGTGATACCACAAGGTCATCAGATTTCTGCAATTGATGAGAGATTTTCCATAATTAACTTTGAATTCGATAGGACCACTCGAATCCCACCCGGAGGCATTGGATTGTTCTGTTCGTCACGAAGGCCCGAACAAACTGGACCAGCGCGAGTATAAGAGCTCCATTGACTGTCCAAGTACCAATCAGTTCTTAGTTGTTTCCTCGGCGTGAAAGGGCGGTTCCATTATTATTCAATTCGGTTATCTTTCAAGTGTTAACGATTGTCTCGCGTGTTTGCGGCCACAGTGAAGATTTTAACATTCGAATTAGTAAGTACCTAAACCAGATGCATTTATTAGAATTAATTAAATAGACTTGGCAAATTCCATTTCCTGCATGACCTAAAAAATTGAATAAATAATTATCCCATAACTACAAATAGTCTACTAAAAACATAATTTTTTTTTTTCTTTGAGAAATAAAAAATATTTCTTTGAAATTTAAAAAAAGAAAATTGAAGAAATATTTTCTTAAAATTTTGAAATACTAATAAATCAATAAAATTTCATAAATAAAATAAACCAATATGTTATTACTGATGTATAATTGTCTATACTTGACATTTATCTCCCAATTATCTCAGTATTTACCCAGAATGCTCATAAAATTCCAGTTTTTCCTCATAATAATGCCTCGAGCTTTCAAACAAATGTGGAAAATGAATGTATATGGAGTGATAGGGAATCGATAGAAGGCCGATGTCAGTGGGATTTGAAAGGCATAGATAAGTAGGATAACATTGCAGAAAAATTGAATAAATAAAAAAAAGTTCAATATTTTCTCGTAGCAAATGCTAATTTTTCATGATGGAAGGGGTGGGAGCTCGTTTACCTCTGGAGTTAAACACGACTTTCAAATCGGGCAGTGTACATTCACATGGTACCTAAACTATTTTCATATGTACATGATTTTTACGCTCAGAGATTATGAGATAATGATTTTTTGAAAAATAATTCAACATAGTAAGAGTCACGAACTGCACGAGAATTGTGTAGACCTAGACAATTCGTTGTCATTGATTTAAATCACTTGACGAAAATTGCAATTCACTTCCCCAATTGTTCTCTCTCTGTTATTGAGGCGTGGCTATAATGAAATTCATCGACAGTTATCACTATTTAATTGTCATTTACCGGGGGATAATAGTTTTTTTCTTTTAACTAAAAATAGAAAGGCATGATTAGGATACAGTTGGTTAAACTAACTGATCGGAACCGTGAAAAATTGTTGATTATTCAATGTCGATTGTAATATTTTATACTGAGAGGTATGTAACAGTTATATTGCATCACATTCGCGATACGAAAAGTACGCTTGACTAGGCCCACTTTCAACGGGTTCAATGCTTGTCACTAGTTGCTGAATAAAGTATGATAAAAACAAAGATCCAACTTATGATTATTGTTTTCTTCGTGTTATCGGCATTTTTTCCAATTGAATATACAACTGATTTAGGCACGGACATTGATTCGCGTGATTAGCCATGCGACGATTGAGTGAAATTTTCATGTGCTCTTCCATCGGTGGATTTCAGTCTTCCGGTATGACAATGAAGTTTCAACATTTTATGGAAATGATTGATTTTTTAGTATTTTCATTAGAAGTCGAGTTGAATGAGATGTGATAATTTGACTTGTTTGGAGGGTTCAGTTATTGATAAATAGACCCTTTTTATAGAGGAAAATGAGAGCTACAAACAAGGTCTTTACAAAAATTTTTCTTATACCCCTAAATTCGGTGATAAAAAAAAAAATCTTCAAGAGGAAATGATTACATTCTCTAAATTTTCATCAACAGATTCCATGAAATAATTTCACGATGTACATGAAATTAATTCTCTGTCTGGGCTTGGTGGGCATGACCCTTGCTGGTACAAAACCAGTGAAAGATGCGCGTAAAACCCGAGGATACATCCAAAACTACGATGATGCTGCTCTTGGTGACTATACCCTCGTAAGTGATTACGTACAGCCACTGGCACGTGTGGACAACGATGCGGCACACTCACACCACGCCCTCCCATCCAAGCCCGGTTTCAGCGCTGGTGGTGGACTCGTATCCATTGCCAGGGGCTCAGCAGATCAGGCACGAACTGCTCTTGCCAATCAACATTCTGCCGCAGGACAGGCAGTTTACGTAGCGAAGAATCAGTTGGCACAGAGTGCAGCTCAGAGTGCAGCCACTGCCGGTGCCGCATTTGCTGGAAAACAAATCATCTATCTTGGTCTTCAGCAGCAATCCAGAGATGCTCATGTTGCTCTGGACGGAGAGAAGAGACAGCTTGAGCAAGCTGCGAGAGCTGCACAAGCTGCTAGGAATTCTGCTCAACAGGCTATGCACCAGGTCCAAGTCATCACTGCTGCTTTGAACGCTGCTCAAGCAACTCAAGGTAATGCATTAATTTTTGATTTCTTTTTTTCATGATATGCATGAATAATTTCGCAATAATTGTATCCGATCAATATTCAGGTATTTAGATCGTATAGTTGATTTGTAGTCTAGTAATACATTAGGACAAAAAAGTGGATATTTTTGGGAAACATCAGTTTCTGCCATAAATTAAATCTTTCACTTCAGCGGAATCGATGAATTAATAATGATCATTCTCCTATGCAGAACATGCCGCTCAAGCTGCTGCTGAAGCAGCCGCTGAGCTTGCCGCTCAAACCAGCATGGTGGGTCAGGCGAAAGCTCGTGTACAGTCCATTGACGAACAACTTGAGGCCGCACGCATAGATTTCGAAGCCACGCAATCCGCAAGAGACAAGGCCCAAGCTGCCGCACAACAGGCCCAGAATAACGCTGCTGCAGCTGCAGCGCACGCTGCTGAAAGTGCAGCCGCCAATCTCCCTCAATTATCTGTAGCTGAAGAGGAGGATGGTCATCACACAGCCATTGCTGCTAAAATTCAAGCTGAAAATCATGAAGAGCCTGCCCACCACAATGCTTACCTCCCACCCACTCAGTACCAGGATGTTGACCACGAACAAACTCTTCTCGTCAACAGGAATTCTCTTCAACCTGCCCCACCAGCGCTCTACGCGGCCCATCAGGGAGAGGTTGACCAAGAGAATGAATACGACTACAAAGGATACTATTAATTAAATATTCATATACTTCCTGCCCTTTGTAGATGCATTTGTACAGCGAAGCTTGTGAGACTTTCGTGTAAATTCACACGGAATAAATTACAAATTTTTACACAATTCATCCTTTGCGTATTTTTTTAAACACCAGTCGGGAAAACGAGTAGAGAAATGGTAAAATGAATTGAATCAATTGTCCTTTGAGGTCAGTTTTTAAAAAATATGTCAGAATCTAAGAGATATGACAAGATATTCAAGGAAATCTTTTCGTAACTCTACTTCCACTCTACTGTAAAGAAGATGTTGTCATATGAAAATGAGTATCATCCCCTCAAAGTCGGAGACATTCAAAGGAAGTTCCATAGTCTCTCATTTCCGTACATTCCACAATTTTGGTAGGTAATCAATAGAATTTCCCGTTGATATGAAACAGATCTCAGAGTAACGAATCGAAAGATTTCCCTTTCTTCGACTCAAAAATTCGCGGAAACCGAGCTCAACGACATCTTCTGCTTTCCAAGAAAATCTAAACCCCTTCCAACTTAGAACTGAATGAAATTTCCCATCTCACCAGGTCATATAATCAGAGATTAATAACTCCCTCCACCCACACGGTGCCGATTAATCAACGACCGTTAAAAATTCATATCCAGAAAACCCAATTTGATTTTTCTTGATGAAAAAAAATATCGATAGATTGAAAATAAAAGAATAAAAATGTCAGATAATAAAGTAGGAAATATAGGAGACTGAAAGAACAATAAAAATAACAATTTCATATTCACCTGTATATTTTTTTTTCTTTTTGAACAAAAAAATCCCACAGCGCATGCGCTGATACCCCCGGCAGTTGGCTGTGCCTCTAGTGCTCAGTTCCGGTACTACAAAATCTATCTATCTTCTCCAAGAGAATTACCTCCCACCACAAAAAATTATTCCACTATTATCTACAACCCGTGTTTCCCTTTCCGCTCTCTTTCTCTCTCATTCTCGCATTTTTTTGCCCCTCAACTGACATCCACATTTAGCACAGAGGCAGGAATAAACTGGCCGTACAATAGCGTACGGTCACTTGGGTGCTAGTGTTTTTCTAAAGCTTGGATAACGTGATTATCTCCAAATCAGATGTCTCGTAATAAAAAAAAGTGCCTGTTAATAATTATAAAAATCGTTAAAAATTGAAAAATCATCGATTGTCCCTGTAATTTTAACAAAGTGGTGAACAACTTAATGACAATGACTCGTTTGTGTGCGATAAACTTGTACTGATTAATGTTTATTTAACCATGTAATCAATCTGATTTATCATCAGTGAAAAATTATTGTGAGTGAAACAATTGATTTGATAATAAACATTTCCACTGTTTTCGTAAAATTGTGAAGAAGATCAAGGTTGCAGGTATAATTGACGAGGTCTCGTACTCGTCGGTGAAGAAATACGAGGAATTATCACAATCGATCTAGGTTGTTGAATACCCAAGAGTTTAGTGCAACCAAGGGTTTTAGGGTGGGAGAGGGAGAATAAAGAGAAACGGAAGCTGAAGAAAAACATTCGATTTTTTGCGAGGGCGGAGGAGCTTCCTTTGACCTTGTCAATATTTAGAAATGACGGAATTTCGAATGTGATTGGGACGATTTTTTTTTTTTTCAAGTTTTGTGGAGTCGAGAGACTTTGGATTATTTTATTCTTTTTTTTTCAATTGTTTGATGTCAAACTGTCCATCACGATGAGCTCAGTTTGGAAGAGATTGCAGAGAGTTAACAAACGTGCTGCCAAGTTCCAGTTTACTGTTTCTTATCATGAGCTCACCCTTGAAACAACATCCAAGTGGTAAAGATAATTTTTTGAGTATTTAATTATCAGTTAATTTTACATTGAAATAGTTTTTTTTAGGAATATCTCAAGATTTAACAGAGATAGAGCTATTGTTGTAAGGACCTTTTTTATAGAGCAGATTCAAATCTCCAAAAAAGGTTCTCATAAAAATTCCCGTATTTCCCCTGGATTCAGAGATATTCACCAAAAACTCACTCTGAATTTGAGTTTACGTATTATTTCTCTTGAAAAACAATTTTTCAAAAATATCCGGCAATCTAATAGAAATAGCGAAATTTCTATGGAGACCTTTTTTGTACATCTCGCTCTGCTCTACAAAAAAGGTCTTTATAAAAATTTCTCTATCTCTCTTAGTTCTCAAGATATTCATCAAAAACTGCATTAATTTACAAATTTTTTCATTTGAAATTTAAGACTGTTTCCCAAAACTTGAAATTTTAATTAAAACTTGATTATTATTCATTAGGAAACCTAATAAACTCAGTGTAGTATGGACACGAAGAAGCAGAAGAGTGAGTTCAGAGCCCCTCGAGTGGGAGCCATGTCTGAGTGATCCTCTAATTGGTATTGTCAGCTGGCCAGTCCCTGACAATCACACTGTCTCAGTGACTCTCTTCAAAGACCCCAGAACCCACGAATTAGAGGACAAAGATTGGACATTTGTAGTAGAAGATGTATCACCAACTGGTAAAAGACGTCACGTTGCTGCTACCAATATAAATATGAAAAAATATGCCACTCTTGAATCAAGTCAGCAACAATTAAAATTGGACTTGAAACCAACATCAAAGAAAATTGTTAGATCTACAATAGAATGTACTTTGTCCTGTGTTTTTCTTCGTGAAGGAAAAGCTACGTAAGTATTTTTTTTTTTTATTGAATTTAATCATTCTAATGAATTCATATTTTTAATTATTATTTTTTTTTTATCAATCTCTTTCATAAACAATGATTTATTGATTAAATACAGAGATGAAGATATGCAGAGTATGGCTAGTTTAATGTCAGTAAACAACAACAGTGACATAGCACCACTAGATGATTTTGACAACGAAGATATACCCGAAGACGTTGAAGAAGTATCCCTCAAGAATTTAGATGAAATTCTAGACATATCAACGCAAATTGACATGATGACGAGTAGTTTAACAGAGAGCGAAATGCCCAGTACTCCAATAAGTATCGCGAGTCTAGCTAAAGACGAACCAATGACCCCAATCAAGGCTGAACATCGAATCCCTAGAGGAGTGAGTGCAAGTGCAATTTCAGATAATCTGAGAGATGATAGATGTCTGATGAAGGATGAAATTGCTATTGAAAATGATAAAAATACTGCAATGAGGTCTAAATTACAGCCTTTGGATCTTAAGAAAAATGAAACAGGTGCTCCAAGACTGAGGGAAATTACTCCTGGCCAGGATTTACTTGAGTGGTGTAAGGATGTTACGAGAAATTATCCTGGGGTGAGGGTTACCAATCTCACGACTTCCTGGAGAAATGGAATGGCTTTTTGCGCGATTATACATCATTTTAGACCTGATCTCATTGATATTGAGTCAATGCTGCCTCATGATGTTAAGGGTAATTGTAAAAAAGCGTTTGATGCTGGTGAGGCACTTGGTATTCCTAGGGTTATTGAGCCAGCGGATATGGATATATTAACGGTGCCTGATAAACTTGCAGTTATGACGTATTTGTATCAATTGAGGGCACATTTTACTGGTCATGAATTGGAGGTAAGAATATTGGAAAAATTTGGTTTCATGTTTTTGGTGGATATTTTGGAAATGAAGGGAGATGGAGAAATTTTTGTGAGGACCTTTTTTGTAGATAAAATTGAGAGCTACAAAAAAGGTATCTATGGAAATTTAGCCATCTTCATTAAATTCAGAGATATCCTCAAAAAACAAACTTTACTGTTTTATTTTATTTTAAAAATTTATGTTAATTAATTGATAATTAATTTCTAGGTTCATCAAATAGGAAAAACAACGGATGAATCTTCCTACATGATTGGTAGATTCAACACTGACAATAATTCCGACGTTAGTGTTCAATTATTTGGACAGGAAATTATAAACATGAGGAAAAAAGAGCAAATGGGACACAAGGCAGACAGCAATAGAAGGTCAAATCCCTTTGATTATAAAAGAGATGAGTCTTGTGCTGATTCTCTGAAGCATAAATTACACTTGAGTCTCAGTTCAGAGAGTCAGGATTATGAACTGGGCAAGGACAAGTCTCCGACGAGTGTTAAAGATGTCAAAGACATTATTCTAGCAAGTTCAAAGAGTATTCTTGGAAAAGTTTTGTCTCCTACGAAGGAAAAATACTCGTCGAGGGAGAAAAGCAAGTCTCCACCACGTTCATTGCATGTACCACAGCAACGACCAATTCTAATGACCAGAAGACAATTAACTGATCCTTTTGGGTCTGATGATGAGGAGGAGAATATTCAGGTGGTTGATGATAAATTGTCACAGTCTATTTTCATGGGAAAGTCACCGATGTCACCTAGAGATGTAAGTTTGAATAAAAATAAATGCATGAAAATTAAAGAAGAAGAATTTAATGAAATTAGTTAATTTTATTTGATAGTTTTTGTTGAATATCTCGAAAACTAAGCAATAAATCAAAATTTTCATAGAGACCTTTTTTGTAGAGCAAACTGAGATCTTTAAAAAAGGTCCTCTTGAAAAATTCGCTATCTCTCTTAGATTTCGAGATATCACCCATAAACTCAATCTCAACTTCTTCAAATCTATTTATCTAATTTAACAATTTCATTACTGAGTTACGTCTAATTGAAAAACTCTTCATGATGAAAAATCGTAATTGTACTAGATATAAGAGTAATTAAGTTTTCGTCATTGAAGTATTCTTCCCTGATTAAAACCGGAGGAAACAAAAAAACTAGTGAATAATGTTTTTTTTAAAAAAAAAAAAAAAAAAAACAAAAATCGATAGAAAAGAGCTCAATCCATTTTTTCCATGAAACAGGAATTGATTGACCGTGGCATGCGGGCAAGTTCTGAAGGACGAGGAACAATGTCACCAACACATGGAGACTCTCGATCTCAACACGTAAGAATAAATTTTTGAAACTCAAGAGATAGAACTCAATCTTCTAAAAATATCGTACAACGTGTATTATTTCCGTTTGAATATTCACGATGTTTTTTTTTTCTTTTCAACCAGCCTCTGGTAACACGTCACGATGAACTGCGTGAGCGTGCTAGACAACTTCTGGAGCAAGCAAGAAGTCAGACAAAGACGTCAAACGTATCATCACCAGTATCAAGTCCAGTGGAGGTACGTCAGGGGATTAATGGCCATGAAAAAATAGAAAAATTAATATTTATTTGGTTCAGGCACAGAATGACGAGGATAGACAGGCACAATTGAGAGAGAGAGCACGCAGACTTATTGCTGAAGCTAGAATGGGTGTTGTTGTTACACCGAGTCAATTGATAGATGATAATAATAGTGACAGACGTTCTTTTGATGATCAGAATAATAGTCCGAGGAGGAGTATGACTCCATCGACACCTGGAGATCGTTTGAGTATAAAGGTATTGTTATTTCAGGAATTATTATTTTTTTTCAGAACGATTCAGTTGTAAATACAAATTCAATTTTATAAATGTTCATTTATCTCGAAAAATTGACGTTTTAGGAGAAAATGTCAAGAGACATTTTTTGTAGCTGAGAAAATTTCCGAAAAAAAAGTCTTTTGACATTTTTTTCCTAAAATTATTAGTTATCGTGATAATTCACGATTTATGACTTCATCACTGAATTATTCTTCATTTCTTTGATTTAATTACTTAATTATTAAATTATCCCAAATTTTATGTACAATATACAATTGAAATATCATTGTTTTCCAGTCTGAGTACAATGGAAATGTATTGGCAAATGCGAGTGCAGTGGACGTGGATAAAAAAACAAATTCACCGTTGTATTCATTTTCAAAAATTCTTGAGAGAATTTCACCTGAAAAAAGTCCTGAGAGGAGTCCCCACACAATTAGGGGTCTTGGTAAGGACATGACATCCTACATACAGAATGAACTGGAGGCACTGGAGAGAGAGCAGAGTCAGATTGATGTGCAAGCAGCAAAACTCGAGAAACAATTACGAGCTGCCATGGAGAGTGATAATGAGGAAGACACTGAACGACTCATGTCTCTCTGGTTTACTCTCGTTAATAAAAAAAATGCATTATTGAGGAGGCAGATGCAGTTGAATATTCTGGAGAAGGAGGATGATTTGGAGAGGAGGTTTGAACTGTTGAATAGAGAGTTGAGAAGTATTCTTGCTGTTGAGGAATGGCAGAAGACTGCTGAGCAGAAAATCAGGGAGAATTTGCTGCTTGAGGAGCTGGTTTCCATTGTTAATAAGAGGGATGAATTGGTGCATCATTTGGATACACAAGAGAGAGCGTAAGTGTTTAATTGATTAATTAATAAAGGAAAAAAACTGAAGTTTCAACAAATTGCATTTTACATCATATTCTGAGAATTTAATTATCTCAATAATGAGGGATTTCAGAGGAAAATGTAAGGAGACATTTTTTGTAGAGAATTTTCCTCTCTACAAAAAAGGTTTTTTGACATTTTTCTCTAAAATCATTAATTATTCAGATAAATGGACAATTGGGAATAAATATAAAATTTAAATCATCACAATTCATTCCTTCGATATTTCATCTAATTTCCTCTTATTTATTTCAGAATTGAAGATGACGATGAGATTGAACGAGACTTGTCTCGTGCAGGACTAGCTCAGCGTAATAAAAATTGCGTCATCCAATAAATAAAGTGCTTGTAATTTGAGCTTTAAAATGGAGAAAAAAAAAGGTTTGAAATTGCTGTGGAGTTGCCAAAGAACAAATTGAACATTGTGTTTGTAGAAATGGTGCGTTTAAATGCCTCTGTTTAGTTACCTCGTTCGGTTATTTTCACTCGAAGATGAAAACCTCGTTAATTTAGATGAATTGATGGAAAGGAGAAACTTTTTCATAACGTGAAGATTATTATATGGGTTTGAAGCTCTCTTTTGCTCACTAGACGACTTTAGAATTAAGTTGATAGTTAAATTAGTCTTAATTCATTATTTCATTCGTATTGGGATTATCCATAAAACGAAAAAACAACAATTATCCACTAATTAAAATTAATTTAAATCATAGATTCGTTTGACTATTTGAGAATGAGTCATCCTCGTCAATTGAGGCACTGATTATACTCATAAATGTGCCATAGAAGCATTTCGATGCAATTTTTCAAGTTGTTCAAAAATTGACGAATTATTTCCATTGCTCATTTCGCTCACTCGTTCAATGCTACAAGTGTTTTTTGTACTCGATTGACTGTTTTTTGAGACAAAATATGACTGTTTCCATGATTAAAATTTTCACCATTATTATTACATCGATGTGATTAATTAGAATTGATAATTGAAGTCATATTTTCATTTTGAAATTATTGTGAAAATTGTACATTCAGTTAATCAATTCTATTCAATTAAAAATTTAGTTTGCACGTTTTTATGCATAATGAAGAACTTTAAACTTATACAAAACGAATAAATTGTGTGCAGATATTTTTTTTAATTCGCTTCGATGAAAAATTCATCTTTTTTGAATCACGAGAAGAAAAATTACCATAAAATGAAAATTCTTTGTGAATGCTGTTGAATGATTTTAGGGTATTTAAGGCCTTAAGTTTGGTGAAATTGACTGAAGACAAGTTAGTTAAAATTATTTCGATAAATTGTTGATTATTTTTGTTTATAAATGCATTGTCATTGGTAACTGATCCACGAAAACAAAACAAAGCTTTAACAATTATAATTAATAAATGATATCTAATGCGTGAAGCTTATTGTCTTAAGGAGAAATAATAAATCGTCCACATGGTGTGAATAGATTGACATTGTCGAATTAATTATTTTCATTAATTAGATAAATTTATTTAATTAAAATTTAATCCATCGATTCTTCATTATTGTTTTATTTTTGGGGTTATTGTAGAGCTTATAAATTCAGTGAATTTTAAATAAAATCGTTTAATTAAAATTAATGATAATTAATTCTGAGATAATTATGAATAATTACGTGACAAAATTCTCATTATTCAGACGTGTAATCTCGTATATGCACTTCTGACTTGATATTTTTATTATTCCTTACACATATAAAAATGCTATTAATCATCTTTGGAAAGTATACAATTCTAAAAAAACAATTTTATATTTTTTCTACGTAGTTTGAGGGAAAGAGTCCAGTTTTTCCATTCAGTCTACCCTGCCACCAGCCACCTTCGTCTATAATAGCCAAATTCGAATTGAATTAATTGCAGAATCATGAGACATGATGTGATAAAAGTAACAGTCTCATCAAACATTGAATTATCTCGATAATGAGTGATTTTAAACAAAAAAGTCAAAAGACCTTTTTTGTAGAGCAAATAAATACCTACAAAAGAGGTCTCATAAATTTTTCCCTAAAATCACTTATTCTCCATATAATGACAAAATTACTAAAAATGGATTATTAAATTTAAATAATTACAACTCACGTTCTTTTAATACTTCAATAATATCTCCTTCCTTCAATGCCAATTCATCCAAGTCTTGTGGACTATAATCATAGAGAGCCTTGACTCTAGGAAGATTCGAGACTGGAGGTGGCCTTGGTGGTAATCTTTGTGGCTGTTTATTACCATTGGAATGCATCTGAAGTGCAGCAGCTAGCCTCTGATTGGGATCATTAATTCCAGTGACTCCCATGGACAAACGATTATCATTTCCCCTATTTTCCATCCTCTGATTGTTGGTGAATGGATGAACCATCGGTTGATTCGGTGGTGCTGGGTCAGAGGGTGGTGGAGGAGCTCTCATGAGACCCATTCTTGGCCCCCCAGAGGGATTCACCAGTATTTTACCTAGAGATGCTGATAGTCCAGCTACTTTGTTATTACTATTATTATTATTATTATTATTATTTTGAGGTGTAGGTCGAACACTTGGTCGATTGGGTGGCAGTTGGGGTCTGGAAGCAGCTGGTACTGTATTAACGGTACTCTGAGCACCTGGCAGTATCCTTGGTGTTGGTCTTGGTTCACTTGGCATTGGTGGCCTTGTAGGCCTTGAATTCTGGTTTATCAGTGTTGAATTATTAACTAGGGATGGCGCAGGCCGATGATTCATGGGTCTACGCATTGGAAAAATTTGTATTATTGATAAATTGAAGAATTCAGTGATGATATTAATAATTTTGAATATATCTCGTGAACGAGTGATTTTAGGTGAAAATATCAATAGACCTTTTTCATAGATTATGAAATTCTTCGTAAAAAAGATTATTTGACATTTTCTCCTACAATCACTCATTATAAAGATAATGTCGATTTTTAAAGAGTATGAAAAATTAAATTTTTCTATTACTCAGTTGATCTGTCAATTGAAAAATATAAAATCAAGGATAAATTTTTAAATAAAAATTTTACCTCGTACTCTGTCCACTCGCCCTGGTAGGTCTCGAATTAGCCGGCAATCCGGGTCCAATAGTAACATTCAAAATTTTACCACTCCCATTCAAAACTTCCTCATCCCCCCACCCACTCTGCGTAAACTTCACCTGCCTAGTACCACCACCCCCCCATCCCTCCTTCTTCACCTTAAACTCAAGACTATTACTAAACCTGATATTCAGTGGATGGCCAACAGTTTCAAGATATTTTTTACTCAAAGCAGAAAGAAACTCAGTTTTAAACATAATTTGTAAAAGACTGGCATAATCCTCCTTGACATGAATAATAACAAAATCATCCTGCAAAGTGCTCAAAGAAACATGACTAATTTGTTCAAACATCAACTTTCTCTTGATAATTTCTTCAGTTACCCTCTGTCCTCTCCCAATTCTACCCCTCCCAGACTTTCCAGACTTGTCAATTCTTCCAATCAGATAAATACAATTTTCCGTCAACACTAAATCCCTTCTGCACATTTTAAATCGTCTATCAAACTTCCTCACAACTTCAGCAAAAAGTACTTTTTCCCTTCTCCCAAGAAGACTTGTAAGTCCAGCCCGTCCATCTAGACCAATATAATCACCCACAAAATTTCTCTCCAAACTAGCTCTCCTCCTCTGTTTATGACGATACATAATATCAGCAGCTGCCTGTTTCTCAGTATCTTGTCTCTTTTTGGCGAAGAATTTTTTAAAAGCTTTCTGAATAATTCTAGCATAAAAATTGAACTTTCTGTCACGAGCTTCTTCAAGCATGAATATACTCTCTGGTGCTTTTATAAAAACCTTTGTACTACCCAATTGATACTGACTCTCGTCAATATGAATACTCGACATGATCCATTGAACTCCTCTCTTCTCATCACCACTCCAAATGGGCCAGGTTTCTCGAGTCAATATAGCATATCTGTGAAGGAATTTGGCAAATGATCGTCTGTAAGCAAAACCTGCTCTCCTCACTCTGATATTCTCCTTCAAGCCCAAATATTCAACCTGATGCTTAACTCGCATCTGATCCCAGTCTCTGGGCTTCTTAGTCTCATTTGGTTTTATACAGCGAATGTAATGTGGAGTACATTTCATAAGTTGGGCGACTAATCTACTCGCTTGACTTCTGATTTTGTTTCCTGCTGTCGTTGGACGACTTTTTAGAGTTCTTGTCTTTATCGATTCGTCTTCAGGGAGGTAGAGGGATTGAATAAGAGGGTTTGAACTGGTCCTCATGAGGTCGATTAAATCTGGGAAGAGAATGTCACGATTTTTGTCACAAAAACCATCGACTGAGTATACAACTTGTCCAGCGTAATGGAGAATTGCGAAGCCATCGCTTGTTCCCAAAAAGTGAGCGTGTGTGTTTGAGGATGATAGTTTCTTTTGGAGATCTGAATCGGCAGAACCTGTG
This sequence comes from Coelinius sp. EB29, assembly GCA_035578325.1. Lineage (NCBI taxonomy): Eukaryota > Metazoa > Arthropoda > Insecta > Hymenoptera > Braconidae > Coelinius > Coelinius sp. EB29. The sequence goes on along the minus strand of JAOZGT010000005.1, from coordinate 582,996 downwards.
CCACTGTGTAATGTTGCACAGATGTCGTCTAGAATGAGGAATATACCCGGGGGACGTTTACCTTCTAGAAGGTCGACCACTATTGCGTTATTGAAGTAGTCAATTGGCGTCCATTTGATCCCCTCTGCTATGTATTCTTCCTAATTGATTGATTAGGAAAGTTAGTGTGTTGTTATGAGGGGCAAGGTAATGAGATGTCTTCATTGATATTTCATTGACAGACGGTCAAATTTTAATTTTTTTATTATCGACTATGTTGAATATCAAATTTTTCGAAAAAGTTGATTTCTTCAAATTTTAAAAATGTGCAGTTTTCTTAGGAACGAGTAATCTTAGGAGAAAATGTTAAAAGTCATTTTTTGTAGAGAATTTTTCAAGCTACAAAAAAGGTTTCTTTACATTTTTTTGTAAAGACATAAGTTACGGAGATAATTGCATATTTAATCAAATGTGATTCTTACCTGTTCAGCTTTCAAAGTCAGCTCAATAAAAATCTGCTGAAGTTTCTCATTAACAAAATTGATGCAAAATTGTTCAAATCCATTGGTATCAAATATCTCAAACCCATAAATATCCAAAATGGCAATTTCAAATGTGTCACCGGTGGTTTGCATAGCTGAATTGACTCGTGTCACTAAGTAATCAAAAAGTCTGGCATATATATCTCTAGCCAGTGCATCTCTTGTGTAAAGGGCCTGTGGTACATTGAGTGTAACATCAACACTCTCCGACTGACTGCCCCATTTGGACTCGAATTCCCTTGATGTCAATTTATGGCAAAGACGTTCAGCAGAAATGCCGAGTAGATATGCTGGGAATTCAAGTGCTGTTGTAAAAAAAACAATTAATCAACATGTGTTATTTAATTCGTTGGATGTTAGATTTACAGGAAAAATACCTGCCTCTTCTATCAGCAATTTTGGAGTAATTTCCATTCTCCTGGAATTTAATGCTCCCTATGTGAAGAATACCTGAGACAATCCTCAATATATTTGATACCTCGGTTTCCACTATTCCCATCACACTCAAGGCTGTAAAATTATCATTTTTTTTATCCTTTGTTTTGTTATATTGAGGGCATGGGGACATGCGTGATTCATAGATATGGGAATATATCAATTAGCTAGCCTAGTGATAAGATTGAGACTTTTTTTTTATTCATGTGAGAGTGATTTACCTTTCAAGGTCTCTTGAAATTCTTTGGCATCAGATCCAACTCCACGATCAGCCTGACGGAGAACAGTACCGTCCCAATTCATTAGATAATCGCATTTATCGAGTTCGTGTCTCAATCCAAACTCCGCTGATAAGGTAAATTGACAGATAGTTATCAATTTTTTAGGGGAATTTTGTGTTTATTATCAACTCTATAGCAAATTGTAAAATTAATTTTTCAAGAGTTATGAAATATCGATTTATCTCGATAATGAGAGGTTCTAGAGGAAAATATTAAAAGACATTTTTTGTTGAGAATTTTGTCACCTACAAAAAAGGTCTCTTGACATTTTTCTCTAAAATCACGTGTTTTCGAGATAATTGATAATTGAAAAAAAAAAAATTAGAAAATTTTTGTGGAATGGAGGAATTTTGTTAAAAGTAGAAGTAATAGACCATTGAATATTCATCTGTACCCCTAGTAATAAAAACATTTCTCATGCTACTCAATCATGCGCATATCCTATAATTAATTAACCCGTGCTCTCTCAGATAATTGAATTTTTTCCATGAATTCACGATAAAAATTCTGAGGAATCTAGGACAAGAACATTGTTTTTATGCATTTCGTAGTAAATGAAGAGAAGTAAAGGGACACGTAGCACGTGTCAGAGGAGAATGACCCTGATGGCAAGGGTCCCTTACTCACATTTCATCTGCTCATTTGCGCCAGATGCCAGTTGATAAAAAATATGGAAGTTTCTTTCGCCAGTGTTGTGCCTAACTACTCGAGATTTTTCCAAGAGGAAGTTTGTTATTTTACCGCCAATGGGCTGTCCACCATCACCAAATTGCATCTCAACGTATTTTCCCTTGAGATAAAAACATGAAGAATTTTTTTATTCAATAAGTCTTTCTCTGTAAATGACAAATTGCAAAACTACAAATCAGTTGTTGGAAGATATCTCAGAATCTGAGAGAGATGGCGGAATTTTCATAATGATCTTTTTTGTTGGTCTCTTTTTTCTCTACAAATAAGGTCTTAACAAAAATTCCCCCATCTCCTCTAGATTCCGAGATATTTACCCTAAACTCCATTGAAAAATCGATAAAACTCACAAATCTACTACTATTATTATTCCTGATGGTCTTAGCATTGCCAAAGGCCTCGAGCAGTGGATTGGACTCTAGGATAATGTCCTTGACTCTCTGTACGCGTTCACCACCACCACTTACCCTCGATACATAAGCCATTATGTACTTGGCTGCAACCGTCTTACCGGCGCCTGACTCGCCGCTGTTTCATCGTAACGGAGATGAATCAGAATAAGTTGGATTTAAATAAGAAAAATCAAAAAAGAAATATTACAGAGACAAAGAATCATCTCGATGACGCACCTGATTATGACGCACTGGCTCTCGACATCTATCAGCATGTTACGATACATGTCGTCCGCAAGTCCATATATGTGAGGTGGATTTTCATATGGAGCCTTTAATTATCACGTGAAAGAATTTTTTTTTTTAATTAAAACATTTTTTTTTTTTTCAATTTTTTAATAATTTTTTTTGCATGAGAAAATGCAATTATTACAGTAAAATGTGTAGAAATACTTAATTACTCACCGCACCCTGATAAATCTGCACCTCCTTCTCCCCAAAATAGGGCATTTGTTTGAAAGGATTGATCGACACCAAAACAGGCCCAATGCATGTCTAAACTCGTGATTATGAAGGATAGATTGAGGAAAATAGTCTCTCAGGTTGATTAAATTATTATGCAATACTTGGATAAAGTTTATGTAATGTACCAGTACAATGCCCCCCCCCCCTTCCCACAGGGGTCACTAGACTTTCAGTTAATGCACCTGAGATGAGGATTTGAGCGTGAGAAACTCTCATCCTCTCAATTATCCTATAGTAAAATAGGGTATAATGAGGGAGTTTGTTGAATGATAAAATGGATTTATGATCAAAGGATACGAATATGTAGTCATCCATGTAACGTTTCCGGAGATTGTCCATAATAGCTTCCTCCGTGATCTTTGGTAGGAGGACCATGTCGTCAACTCCAGATATTTTGACATTTTGACTCTGCCAGTGATGTTGAACCTGATTATACAAATTATTAACTATATATTCCAGTTTTCATGATTTTAATAGTTAAACTCAATTTTAGAATCTAGTTTTTCCTAAATATCTCGAAAATTAATGAAGATACTGAAATTTTCATAGAAATCTTTTTTGTAGAGCTCATTTTTCTCTACAAAAAAGGTTTCAATAAAAATTCCGCTATCTCCTCTAGATTCACAGATATCCCCCAAAAACTAATTTATTGAACAGAATCATCCATGTTTTTTTTTTTTTAACAAATAATTTTTAATGAATATCTCTGAATCTATGGCAAATACAGAAATATTCATAGAGACATTTTTTGTAGAAAAAATTAACATCTACAAAAAAGGTCCTTATGAAATTTTATCCATCTCCTATAAATCCAGAGATATTTATAAAAAACTAAAACTAAACAATATCAAAATTTTCCAATTAAGAAAAAATCCTTTGATCATAGAAATAAATTTCTAAATAATATTTCACTGCAGCCACACAAAATGTTGCCATCTGTAATTCAACCTCAACTCTAATTTAAACGGGAATGGGAGTGTCGCGTCCGTCTAGCAAGTGCTTCCGCTCCATGTTAATGCCTCAGTACAAGTCCAGTAATTTTTTTTTCTCTCTCTCCCTTTGTAAATGTGCATTGGACGCTGTATACACGCGTAATGTCAAATCTTATTGTTTGCATCAGCGGTACAAAAAAGAGAAAGGGATGAGGGGGAGGGGGAAGAGAGAGAGAGGGACTTCCGTTTACGGTTTCGTTGGGCTATTTGCCGGTGTGTAACGGTACACAAATGTTTTGAAACGTGAAAATTGTTGATGCTCATGTGTATTCCATTGTCAGATATATATTCCAGGGACACCGATGACTTTATTTGGCCTGGGGGAATTCAACCTTGCGGGTATGTGTTTAAGGAAGAATGATGATTCATTTGTGATTAGAATCGACACTTTCTCGATAATATTATTTGACATTTTCTTGTCATTTGAAAATCAAAAAATCATAAATCAATGATTTATCTAATATTCATGAAAATATTCATTTATTCAAAAATAAATCAAAATTAAAAATGTTTTCTTCATCATCATGAATACAAGAAATTGATCAATATGTGTTAATTATTTAAGATTTTAACACTAGACATTTATCGATGAATCATGACAATTTTTCAATTCTTTTCCGGGTAAAGAGGTTTTATTATCAGTATTCTCGTGTCATTCATGATACCAAATGTGTATAATTCAATCGATTGACAAAGAGGGATTAATAATGTGGGCCACAGGGGGTTCATTACGAGTATCATGTACAACGTGAATAATTATTTATTGCTTTAACAAATTATCTCATTATTATAATTGAAAAAAAATATTTTTTTAATATCTTTCATCAAATGATAAAATTTTTTCAAAAATTGTCATTCGTTTAGCCCTCACCTCATCAGATTTATTTAAATCACTCAACATTCTCATAAACAAATTCAATTAAATTAATTATAAAATTAGTAAAAAAAAAAAAAAATAATGTAAAATCATTCCCCACCGAGTCAATCTCAATTCTTTAATACCCTTGAGGGCAAAGAGGAATTAAAGTCACGCAAAGAGATTCTAAAGAACAATTCTCAACTCCCAACAAAGTTGTTAGAGGTTTTCTACTATTATCTGAACCACACGAAGAGCAAGAGACCGGTTTAATTATCTAAATCACTACCATTTTGATGATTTATTGGAATAACTGGTAGTTGGACTTAAAAATTGTTGATAATAGTAAGAAAATTCTGGATTAATGTGAAAGTTAATAGACTAAAAAGTGTTTTTTATTATTATTATTATTTAATTAAAAGAAGTAAAAAATTATTTAATCTCTTTCGAGGCTCGTAATAATGCCGGTTGCACGTGTATAATATCCAATGATTGAGGATAAAGTAATAAATAATTTGCAGAGTAGCAAAAAAAATGAGATAAATTGATGAAAATAATTGAATAATTTAAATTGGAATAAAAACATACCATTTTTCAAAAATAATGGAATAATTAAGCCCTCACTCTGTTGACAAAAACAACAACTTCACGTGGAGAATCAATAAAATGCCTCTTTCTCAGATATTGGAACTAGTGACTAACATTGTGGATAATGTGAGGAGGTCTTCAACGATATCAAACTGACTAAAATATTCTGTTGTGAGTAATTGGTATGACGTTATGTCCGATACACGTTTCACATGGATAATAGCAATGAGTCAGAGTTGTAGCTAGCGTCGCACCACGCCACCGACTGATCGTGAGGATGAAGTGGGCCCCGTACAAACGTGTGGTTATTTCTGTTTTTCCCTCTTTTACGTTTTTTAACACCACTCATTCACTTTTGGATAGGAGCGCGCGCCCACATTTTCAAGAGTTGAGGAATATGAGGGAGGATGACGACACACTCTGAGAGATTATTGTGCAAGGCTGTGGGCACTTGATGCATTTATATTCAAATTTTTTAAAGATTAAATTTAATCATTGAAATTGTACATTTTTTGTTGATTTTCCAGATATCTCGTAAATGCTTGATTTTAGAGGAAAATGTCAAGAGATGTTTTTTTTTGCTCAGAAAATTTCCAATGAAAAATGTCTCTTGATATTTTTTTTTTAAACTAGGGATTATCGAGATAAATTGATTGAAATGGTTTCGCGGGGACAAACTAGTTTACCTCGATCGATTTTCAGCTCCAGGTGTTGGTGGGGTCGGTGAACCCGTGGGGAAGGGGGAGGTGACCTAATTCAATTGCCAATGTCAGGTGTTTTTGGTTTTTTAAATCAATTGTTGTGATTTTTTCTGATTGATCTGGTTGGAGGAGTGTTTAATCAATGAGTTGAGGGAATTAATGCCACAGCTGCTCCGGATGTTTTTAATGGAGTATTTCTGAGTAAATAGTGGTGGTGAAGATCAAAGGAAGTTCTCGGTATTGAGTTGGGGGTAATCGGGAGGTTTTTGGGTAATTTATATTTTTTTTGAGATAAACTTTCTTTGAAGAACATCAGTTTTTGGGGAATATCTCCGAATCTAGGGGAGATGGCAAAATTTTTGAAAAAACCTTTTTTGTAGAGAAAAATAAGATCTACAAAAAAGGTTCTTGTGGAAATTTCTCCATCTCTCTCAGATTCAGAGATATTCTCCAAAAACTCATTGTGAAATTAATTATTTCCATTTGAGAGTCATCAATAAACAATAAACAACTGATGGATAAATAAATTACTGGTAAAATGGTAATAAATTACAGACACGATTGGTTTTATTAACGCCTTCGTTATCATCGGATCATTCGTTTATCATTTCAATTTACAGTGCCCCCACATTCTTACTTTCTTTGATTTAAATGATTATAATTAATTAAATAATTAATTATTTACATTGTTTTTTTTTTTTTGACTTATCAGGCAAAATTAATATCTCACAAACTCAGGTATATTCATTCAGCATTCATATGAATTGATAAAACGGGCAATTGAGTTTTTGAAAAAGTGCAAATTTATTTAGTTCGTGCAGAGATGATTTTCACAAGGTGATCTCTTTTAACATCTCGAAGAGATCATCCCCCTGATACTATAATTTTTGTAATTCCCTCGGTCTTTTTTTTTTTTCTTTTCAATTTCCTTATCATTTCGTACCAACTGAGTAATTCTTTATGCTTTGGCAAGAATAATTAAAAAATAATAAAAAAAAATAAACTAATTACACGTTAAAAAATAATAAAATAACAATTATTTGATAATATTTTCCAAAAATTGATATTTTATAATTATCAACAGATAAATAAAATGTATATAATTTTTCAAAGAATTACCCATTGAATACAATTCCATTATTTAATTTTTTTATACTCATTAATACGACTAGATCCCTAGAATAAGCGTACAAAAGAGCAATACAAAGATTATCTCATTATTTTCTTTTGATTAAAGACCTTGAAACTAATTCATCCCTCTTCGATTGAACAAAATTATCTATAAACTCTGTTAAATATCACCAAAAGGAGAAAAATAATATTAAGCATTGACAATAGGTGCATTAAATTTAAAAAAAAAAAAATTATAAAACAATTTTTTTACTAGATATTTGGCGCACCAATAGCGCGGAGATTGATTGTATGTCAATTATCATTGTCATGGCATGGTGTTTAGCACCTCTCAATATTTAAAAAAAAAAAAAAAAACAATATCCATTTGATTGAAAAAGGGAGAATATATAAGATTGACTAATTACGTGATATGTAAGCTAGAAGCATTAAACCAACCTAGATTGGAAACAAATCCTTCCACTTTAGCTACAATTAAATTTCATATTTATCATCATCATTAGCACTAAAAAGGCTCTCTCACTCTCTTGCACACACATTCTTCATGTCATGATATTTAAACAATTAAATCATCTAAAAGCACATTTTAATCCCAATTCTTCAAGGAGTTCCTCTTCGTCATGGATAATCCTGCTTGAGGAAATAAATATAAACGAAATATAACTGATATTATATGATCAACTAGATAATTGGGGGGGTCAATACAATCTCTTCTACACACCTGCAATTACAATATACACCAAATTTTTTTTTTTTTTATGAACCTAAGAATATTATGAGATTACTCCCTAATTTCACATTTAAGCAACACACAATTCTCAATTACCCACAAAATTTAGATTTAGATAATATAATATTGCAATTGACATTCGTTTTATTTATACAATTTGAATTGATTCTCCATACGACTGCATATTGAATTATAATGCATTCACTAAGTCATAACATTATGCATTTGTTTCATTCTCAGTTCATTTAATTGAAATTTTAATCAACAGATTATTTGTTCTATTGTATTTTTTTTTTTTTTTCTTTAGCCGAGAACACGCGGGACGCTGGAAATATTCTAGAATAGCGTAGGCACTTTTAGGAAATATTCATTACTATTCCGAACAGTCGCAAGATCTTAAATTTGTGGGATAATAAAAAATATATTAATAATTAATAAAAGCAATTAGTGTGAAATCCACCATTTTGAATTTACTAAAATTTCTTGACTTATTTAAAAAAAAATAAAAAATACGATTAATATCCACAGAATTAAATTCTCTTATCACTTTTCACTGAATCGAATTTATCTCTTTGATTTATTTTAGAAAGTATAATTTTCCTCGTTAACATTTAAATGTAGCACATTATATCTCATGATCTTGCGACATTTTTTCGCACAGCAGAGACACCAATTTTTTAGCACGACAGAGATTATGATTCTTGTTTACACCCATTTCTCTCTCTCTCCCTCTCACATACTCATTCAAAATTTTCATATTCACCTACATGACACTACAACAGAAAACAAGATGAGTTTTATTAGTTTTTTTTTTTCTTCTTTTCTTCGTTGAAACGAGAAGAGTCACTCTGTTTATCCAGTCCTAGAATCTAACCAGTTATACACCTACAGATGCATAGATAAAATATTTGACTCTGTCTAGGTATTACATTTTTCATTTTTATATTTTTTCCATTCCTCGTATATACGCCAACTTTTTTTTATTCAATACCAATAGTTCAGTGAGTTGTTACACACGACAGCCTCAACAACTTTGTTTACCTAATAAATTTATCATTATGAGATAGGCCTGAACTAACACATGCAATAACAAAATTTACTCTTGGCTTTCATCTTGGCACTGTTTAATTATTATTTTCGACAAAAAAAAAAAATAAAGCAGAAATTAATCCAGAAATTTTGTACTCGAGTGGAATAAGGAGATGATTAAAAATTCTATTGCTGTTCATTTGAATAAAAAACTTATTCTTAAAAAAAAAATAATAATAATAATCTCCTTAAAAAATGTCTTAAACTCGAATTAAGCAACTACGAGCAATAAACAAATGGCTCGTAATGGGCCAATTGGATAATCAGAATAGGCCAAGTTTGGTCCTCAAAAATTCCCTGATGGGCAAATAGTATTGGCTCTTAAATGCCACCATTTCCGGTGTTTTACGCAAACTGTCAAAAATACTTGATTCAGTTTCAAATACAAGTACAATAACAATAAATAGCATAGTGACAGTTAGTAAAAATGCTGACACAAACATACGTACAATACGTATACCCCTGAGTGCTTTAGCTCTACCAATAATTGTTCTACCACCAATTGGTTGAAGACATAATTTTGTATTCTGTAATTTTTTCATTTTTGGTACTGGTGTTACTGATCTACTCTGTTGTTTGCCAATACCATCTACAAGTTGGCTCTCCGATGATGAATGATCGAATGAATCCCTGAAGAAATAATCATTTGTATCTCCATCGACTCCACCCACTGTAACATGTTCCAAAAAAAAAAAAAAAAAAAGAACAAAGAGAATAAAAATAAATACTTGTACTCATCACTATTCACTTTAAACACAAATAATCTTTTCACTTTGTTTATTTTTTCAATTATATTGTGTTACGACACAATATGTATAGACTGTTCAAACAATAAATACAATAATTCAGATCAGCGAATCAAGATTTTAGCATCTGTACACTCTCAACATTGAATTTTTTTTTGTCATTGAAATACTCTTTTCACAGGTGATGAAACAATTGAAAATGTTGCAGGAATACTAGAGTGAAATACTACAGGGTAATGCAGTCATGCAAGCTCTACAAGAATAAATAAATGGTTTAAATAATAACATAAAAAGCATTTAATGCAGTGAAAGCTCGAGGAGTGGAATAATTGAGGGCAAATGAATACATAAGAGAGGCTGAAGAAATAGGACAACCTACCTCGTGAAAAATACAGATTTTTTTTTTTTGTTTTTCTTTCTTCTTATTTTTTCTTTTCAAATCTTACCTGATGTATCGTGTCCATTTTTGTTGATATCATCCATTGTTTTTCCAGTGGTTCCTAGTACATTTGAGGATACAGCAGCAGCTGCTGCTGATGCCATTGCCAGAGCAAATGCCATTGGTCGAGTTATAGATCTAGCTGATGCTGCATTACCATTGATTGTAGATTTTGTATTCATGTCCTGGTTCTCATTTTTTATTCTTGAGAAACTCTTGGATACATCTGGTGCATCACACGTGTCCAATGTGCTTACCTGCATCTGTTCAACTGAGCATGGAGCTACTGGTGTTGGTACAATAGTAACAGGTACAACTTTTGATTGTCCAATTGTCGTTGTATATGTTTTAATCTCTGATGTAATGTTTTCTGGTTTTGGTATATTATTTATGGGTTTCACTGGGGTTCTTGATGTTTTTATTATCAGTGCTGTTGATCTCACTACCTTTGGACTCTTCTCCAATGAGCTTATCTTTTGTCGAACAACATTGTTTATATTTTTTCCAATCAACTCATCCGATCCAATGACTATTTTTTGACTGTACAGTGTCTGTGGACGGCCGTATGTGCTCTTTGGAAATTTCACTTTTTTCACTTGATTTGAGGTGATGGTGGTGGTGGTGGTGGTGGAGTGGGCACTCACATGCGCTTTTTCATTTTCGTCTAATGCTAAAAGAAATAAAAAATGAAATAAAGAAAAAATTGGAAATAAAGAAAATCATAGGGGAAGGAAAATAATAGAAAAAGCCAATGAGAGAAGCATAACAGCACGCAGTTAACGTGAAGCATAGGGGACGTGATATGAAGATTGATTAAAGTTATTTTTTAATGAATTTTGAGTTAAAATACCATTTTCATCCATATGGTATGAATAGTTTCCATGTACATGTTTTCTAATAATGAAATACATGTATTGGATGCAGAGAAAGTTGTTTTGGTCACGTCAGAAACTCGATATTTTATTTTTCAAATATTTATTGAATTGAACAATTGGGGAAATAAAGTTTTGTCACGCGGGAGTGAATTCTCGTCCGGATGTATTCTACAAGGGAGGCCACCAAGCCCGGAAGTTGTTTATCCGATGTAGACGGAATGCAGTGAGACGTGGGAAGAAATAGAGAAGATTTCTTGATGATATCTGAGGGTATTTCGATTGGCGATTTATGAAGTAATTCCAAATTCAGTAGCGAATTGGTAAAACGGTTCAAGTCGATTTCATTCTAGGGTCAGTTTTTGATGGATATCATCGAATCTATGGGAGATGGCGAAATTTTTGTAAATATATTTTTTATAGCTCTCATTTTACTCTACAAAAAAGGTCTCTATGAAAATTTCACCATCTCCCTCAAATTCCGAGATATATATCCTTAAACCGTTTTACCAATTCACTACTGAATTGGTGTCAATGTAAATTCACATTTAATTTTTCTGTGAATATCTTGGAATCTAAGAGAGATACGAAAATTTTTGTAAGGACCATTTTTGTAGAGTGTAATGAGAGCTGCAAAAAAGGTTCTAACAAAAATTTCGCCATCTCTCTCAGATGACGAGATATATTTTAAATGAATTGAAATTGGATTTTGGAACTCAACTACTGACACAGAGTTGCAATCATTCAAATACTAAATTACATAATTAATCATAACAAATAATCAGCAATAAGGCATACAATGATTATAATGAATAAATAGTGCTCTCAATCACAAACGAGAAGTAATAAAATCTAGACTATTGAATAAACTAACCATTGTTTTTTTTGGCATAAATTTCTTGGTCCTCGGATACAGTCTCGAGCAGTGGTAATGTATTGTCGGGACAGTAGGGTGAACTTAGTGGTACCCCAGTACCAGGGCATGTAGAGCCTGATTCAGACATACCAGCACCGTCTAGGCCTGCACTATGACAGCTTCGGGGTAAACTCGAATATCCTAGATAAATATGTTTTCTAATTAACAATTTATTCATGCAAAACTAACATTGTCGTTTCTAATTAATCAATTGGAGTGTGTTTATCTAAATATTGTGATTTTAAAACATTTGTCTCAGAGAATAATCTATTATTTAATTTGAAATGAATTATTAATACATGTGCAAGAGCCATTCTCTTTTCACTAAGAAAACATTGAGTAGAAAATTTTTGAAAATTATGAGAGGAATTGATGAAATATAAGCTTAAGGGTATTCCTCTGTTTGCTATTTTTTTTATTTCCGTAGTGAAGTGATAAAACACGATTTAGCAAGTCGATAAATATTGAATTATCTCGGTAATGAGTGAGATTAGAGAAAAATGTCAAAAGACATTTTTTGTTGAAAATTCTATCAGTTATAAAAAAGGTCTTATAACATTTTCCTCTAGAGTCACTCAGTACTGAGATAAATGGACAATTATTTTCCACTTCGCTACGGACTCATAATCTAAAAGATAATGAGGAGAAATATTTACTCACGAATTTCAATGAGATCTTGGCTGGGTGTACTGGGTGTTGCTGGTACACTACTTGCTTTTCTTCTCAGTCCTGTAGTCTGACACCGTTGTACCGGTGTGTCTCCCTTGCCACGCAACGATGACGCCTCCGCAGAGCCCGCTGACGCTGCTGCAGCCGTTTCCTCAAGTACTTCACGCTCTGTTCTACCAGTGTATTTGAATTTTGTGCCCCATGAAAATATTGAACCTCCACTAACTACCGGAGCATCTGAGGCTCTCGGTAAACTGCATCATAAAAACATCACCATTATCATCATATTTTCCATTTACAATATTTATCCACTTTTTTTTCATCTTCGAGAAAAATTCTTTATTTAAAAAAAAAATATTATTCTCCTGTTTTCTCATCATCCAAACTTGATCAACTTCTCATCCCCCCCACCGGAAGTGGTTGTGTATCACTCCACTCGATATCCAATAGCTCTTGAGCACCGGAAATCACTAAACTTTTATAAACTTATCCACGTCAATGTGGAATTTGCTCAATTAAGCTTCCTCTATCGATTCTCTTTTTAAATGGAAATTTATGGTGTCACCCAGTAAGGACAAACAAGCTCAAGGAGCATACTGCCACTTGGATTAAAGCGTGATCATTGAACTTACGTGAAAAACAACATTTGCTCGATTGCACATCTCCATACATGGCGGCAGTTTGATCCAGTTGGGCACTTGAAACCGACAGTGTGTTTTTTCTGAAAATGGGATTTATTTCTACGTTAAACTACGGGTTATTGGTTCAGGGATTTATTTTTCTATTTTGGTTGAGGTTTGAATAAGTTGAAAATTTCTAAATTCTAAAATTTAAGATATTCAAGTAGAAAAGAAATTCTGTCTATAAACATTTTTTTTAAATTCGTAATTTCCCACAGAATTTTTACGTTAAAATACATTTCTAAAAATAGAAAGACAGTATAAAATATCCAACCGAAGAAAATCGATTCCAATTATATTTAAATTGGATAAAAACACTCACCATCAAATGAATAAATATTGATCAATTGAATTGATTAATTTGAGTTTTCATTAATTGAATAAAAATCAATTTTACCCAATGAACCACTTGAATATCCTCAACTAGCAGAAGGGAATTATCACCACTAGCACATATGAATGTTAAAAAATAATATAAATTTTTCTCATGAATTACGGTACACGTTAACTCAAAAAAAAAGTATCTCGACGTGCTCGGCGAAGCATCGAGGTAAGTGGCCATCAGTTCTCTAAGCTAGCACACACATATATGTACTCACCTTCGTCCTCAAGTCCTGAGTGATATCCAGTCAGTGTGAGAGCACGTGAAGAAATAAAAAAAAAAAAATGAAAAGAAACATACGACCAAGTAATAAGTGGATTACCCAGTGAGAGAGTGGGGGGAGCTCTATGTATAATCGTATCAGCGACATTTGAAAAAAAAAGGTGCTTTAACCATGCGCTCTGTTCATTTTTTCTCAATGTTTTTTTTTTCTTCTTCTTTAGAATTTTCTTTTTTCTCTCGTTCACTCGGCCCTAATATGATTTTCTCGTAATGAAAAGCCACACACAAACCCCTTTGGGAATTAAAATCAAGGACACGGGGTTAATGCGTCAGCAACATCCCCCACTCTGATATATTTAAAAGGCTTTTTCAACGAGTTTTCAAGCACTAACATTGAATACTCACCTCGTGAATTGTTAAGTGAACGATAAACATTTTTCCCTCGTAGTTAATTTTTTGAACTTCAGACCATCGAAAATGATTTGTTTTCCTTGAGCCCTGAAATGTCAGTATTCCGTGATGATTTATACCTAGGTAAAGTTGAGTTCCTTTGTGATCCTGTGAAGGATAGAAACAAATTTTAGTTTAGTTTGGTAGAATGATTTTTACTGAAAAATGTAAGAAATGTATTTAAATAACACAAATGTTTCGAATGTAATGATTCCGACCTGAAGCCTGAAATTCGTTTTTCTCTAAATTTTCTGAAAATTGACGAAAGAGAAAAAATGCAATAAAAACTCCACGAAATTCAAATATTCTTTCTTAAATATGTTCATGTATATCCAAGCAATGGTCAAACACAGTATTGAATCACTGGTCTTCTACAGATTAATGATTTGGCGCTAAAGCCCGAAATTTTCTCTCATTCTGAAGCATTCGTTGAATGTATGCTTCTCATTTTATCAATTCCACAACTTTATCACAGGATCTCATAATACCTAGGGATAATTCTCACCTTGACAGGATGTGGATCAACCGCATACGTGTCAAGTTGAGCAGCAAGCCTGAGAAAATGTATCTCAGCTTGTTCAGCAGTGAATGTCTTGAGTTGCGTCTGATGTAGCTCAAGAGCTTTTTCCTCAATTGCCTCAGTCTGCTTCAACAATAGCTTGTGCTCGGACATGTAGTTGCCAACGTGTATCTCTGGATCATATTCCCCCAGCTCGTCTAATCAATGTCAAAAGTTTTCCAAATAGAACCTCATAATCCACAATATCTCTCTCTCTCGTTCGAATTAACAAAAGGAGATGACGAGACAAATTTTGATAATCAGAACAGCATAATATAACATTAATTCCTCATTAATTTCATTGTAACTCACTGTGAAGTATGCAGGCTGCCAGCAGCGCTGCCTCACCAGGACTGCAGTACAATCTACCATGCAATAGATCCCTCTTTAACTGCTGATAAATCTGATATCTCGTGATCTCTTCCTTGAGCCTCAAGGGATCAGGCGGATAGAATTTAACACGGAAACTGAACAGAATTGGCTCCATATCTGCAACATAAGTCAGTTTGTTAATTTATCTTCGAGATAATGTAATTAGGTATTCGTGAAGAATATCAAAGAGATAAGGGATAAATTTATCTAGACTTTTTTAAAATCAATTTGATTCAAAAAAATTTAAAAATCTCGAGTTTTTTTTATCATTAAAATCGACCCATTTTGTGAGAAAAAAAAGGGAAATCCCAGGGGAATAAGTGAACTTTGACAAAGTGAAGAAATTCAATAGATAGAAATCTTTCGTCTTTTCAATCGACTGCACATTCTGCAATCTCCAACGACTTATTCAAGCCCTTCCAGAACGCGACGTGAATGTCTTGAGATGATTTATCATACAAAAAATGGTAACGTCTGCTTCTCGAATTTCATACATGGAGTGAGGAATAGAGAGGAGGGGGGGGGGGGGGGGGGGAGTTTAATGGAGAGAGGGGTAGCTTCTGAAAGTTTGATGTCATGATCGACCGCGTCTACTTGTTCGCTATACCGTCCTCCATAAAAATATAATCAGGGGTTATAAATAAATAAAAAAATGAAGAAAAACTACCCCAATTTTTTTTTTAAATATAACAAAAATTAATTCCATCGAATAAAATGTTTTTTGAAAAATACTGGGGCAAAACAGGTTATTTTTTTAAATATAATTTATTACGAAATTTTCTGTTTTTTTTTTCTTTGATAAAATTATTGCTGAATCGAGAAAAATATTCTCTAGTGATTATAGTCACTTTCCACCCCCCTTCCCCCTCCCCCCCATGGTCTCATTATCGAGACCTTGCGACTACAATTCACCCTGTACATATTCTAAAAGTCCATAATGCTAGTTAAATTGTTATATATACCTTTCACTTGCTTGATCGCTGTTTTAGCGAGATCCAGCCAATGCTGAAAATAACAAATTTTAATCAAATTCTTTTTAATTACTAGAATTTTTAGATGGTTTAATTGAATGAACGAACGAGTTGACTCAACTCAATCAACAAAACCTATTTAATTACTTAAGATGGATTGTCCCACAGGTTTATGGGAGTTAATCAATGATATTTATAAACAAAAAAAAAAAAAAAATTTATCAAGATGAAAAAAAAATTCAAATAAAAAGTTGAACATTCGCAGTTCTATTCAATTCCATTCAATGATAAATCTATCAGAACCAATATCATTGAAACACTTGTCCAATCAATGTTATTCCCATTGAATTCACTCAGCTCAAATGAATTCCCCCCCTATAGTACCACGAATAAAACTTTTCCACACTCACTCGTTGCCTGCACTGGTCCACGTAACGAAGCCCAAAGTAATCCGTCTCGATGATGTTGAGCTGTTTACACACATACTCGAGTATGTACCTTCCTTTGTGTTGGGGCTGAAAAGAAGAAAAAAAAAAAAAAATAAGAAGAGAAGTAAAATTAAGAGGCGTGAAATTGAGCTCCAGATGCCGAGAGAAGAAGAAAATAGGAGTAAGTAGGTTAACACGCTTGAGAAAAATTCAAAGAGGAAAAAATAAAAAAAATTATTATGAATTAAAATCCATCTCTGACATCAAGGATATGTAACTCAACTCACAATTTACATAATTTTTCCATTTTTAATCACTCTAATCACTCCATAAAAACACCCATCAATTAAAAAAAAAAAATTATTAAAAAAAAACATAAATTTCCTCACTCTTTTTTACTATCAAAACCTGTCTCTGGTCAATACGTGACTGAACACCACTTCCGCCTGCTGATAAAAATGCAGACAAGTGTGAAAAAACAAAAAGAAGAAAAAAAAATCAATGAAAAAGAGAGAAAAAAAAAAATTGTAGGAAATAATGTGACGAGTTTTTCCTTCGATTGAGTCCTCCCCGTGTCATCAATAAATACACACATAAACACGTGTTACGTACCCTCCCGAGAATGTTGATGTCAGTGGGAGAGAGAGAGAGTAGAATGTCTGTATATGAGGCTTTTTTTTAATGGGCGATCGACGCACGCACGTTAATAAACGAATAGGGAGGCCAAGGAGACCTAGAGTCTCCACACAGTTGACACAATTGGACGGCAAAGGGATGTCTCAGTGTCGTGTGCTCCAAAAATGGGTATATTCTACGTTATCATACATATGCATGATTACATCCATATGTATTTATACAATACCCATAATACATCTTGATTTCATTGCTTCACTGTGGCAATTTCTACATTTTATTTTTTTTTTTATTTTTCAACCCGACATTTCCTGACCTTTTCCGGGACAATTTCCACATGAATAGGAGAAGGGTTTCAGAAAGTTTTCTTTGTTGCTAACTAATTTATCGGGAAAGTTTTATCAGGGGTTAATCAGTCTGGGTGAATGGAGAGAATTGAATTTGTCAGTTGTGAGTGTGTAGGTATTTTTAGAGGAAATAAAGAGATTTTTTTTTTGTTTCTGGAAAATTGAATTTTTTTAGCTAAAAATTTTATTTTTTATTTCTTATGAATGAAATAATTATTTTTCATTGAGAAGAATTTTTCAATTGAGAAATTAATTAAAAATAAAAGTGATAAGAAAAGTCAAAAATTAATGAGTAGTAATTGATGATCCGAGAAATGGGAACGCAATTAATCGAGCACTCAATCAACCTAATCCACCATATAGCATAAATTTTAATCAACTTTGAATCTCTCGAGCTGTCTGGATCAACGGGTGTAGCAATGTGGGTGTCACTGACGGATTGGAGAATCCCATTAGTGATCCAATGACACTGGGCTGCTATTATATCCCTCATTAATTATTTACAAAATTCTTCTGGTAATGAAAATTTTTATATTTCCTAGGGAAATTGAGGGAATTTTATCAGATATTAATTCAAGTTTTTTTTCGAAAAATATTAGATTTTAGAAAAAAAAATTATACAAAGCTACACAACAAAAACATACATATTAAAATCCCTTTTAATCCAATGTGGAAATTCAACGAGACACTGTCAAAGCTCTTGAGCTTAAAATTTATGGATCGAAGTGAATTAAAATAGACTATTCAGTTCAATTGAATTGAGCTTCTTTGATGATTTTATTCGGGATGACGTCATTGATGATATTGTATCAGACATCTGGAGGAATCTTCAATGGATAATTGGTGAATGGAGTTGGATAATTTCGATGCCAGAACACATTCAGATGATTTTTTTTTTTTTTTTTTACATTTGATAAAATAATTTTGCTGATAGTTTTTCATGAATATCTCGAAATCTATCAGAGATATAGAAATTTTTGTGAGAACCTTTTTTGTAGAGCAAAATGAGATCTACAAAAAAGGTTATTACAAAAATTCCCTCATCCCCCTAGATTCAAAGATATTCACCAAAAAAACTAGATTCCCAAATTTCTAAAATTTTTGGAATAAGAAAAAAATTATTCCAAACTCATTAATCCATCAATCCAACTCCATGAACATACGGAAGGGCCAATCAGTGGTTTTAGAGTGGTACCTCATATCGACGTTAACACGATTGTGATTGAGTGCAGCAATTCTGGCACAGTGGAAAACTCATTGAAAAATAAAACGACTGCGTTCAAGTGGAGGAGGCCTTGGGGGATGAAAATGCTAGAGAATGTAGAGAGTGTGAGAGGCAATAGAAAGATGTCATAGAGTGGGAGGGGGGTAAAAGTTTCCATTCCCTCTGGGATGAGATCGCAGGGTCGCTCGAGAATTGTGCCAAAAATAAAAGCCTTGTCCCACATTCCCAGGAGCCGAGAAAAGTGTGGATAGGGGAGAAATAAAAGGGGGAGTGAAAAAAGAAAAATAAAAATGATAAAGCAACAAATCTACTGGGCTTTATACTCCTGTCGATCCAATATATTGGCCTTCTCTTCTGCCCTCTGTTTGTTTCTCCTCTCATTCCTCTTTCATTACAAAAAATCGATTTTATCGGAGATTTAAAAAATACCTCTCTCTCTGATACTGAAATTGTCTTTCAAATATCAAGGGGAAGGAAATGAGTGGTGACATTGATGATAAATGATTTTAAAAAAAAAAAAATTATGAGAGAAAAGTCGTGAGATTTAGCATTTTACATGCTTCCGTATTTTATCATCCAGCATGTGTGTAATACATGACTTGTCAAGTGCAGGGGTGGGGACGATTGTATACAACGGTGAATCAAATGTGATCAGACATGCATGAAGAATGAAAGAATGTGTGGGTAGAGGTGCAGGTTTTGTTGTGCCTGTCAAACAGGGTCTTTTTCTACTTTTTTTTTTTAGGGAATTTAGTCATCATTTTTTTGTCATCAATTTTATTCACAACTTGTATTGATAAAAAAAAAAAAAATAAAAAATATTATTTGTTGGCTATTATGACTTGAAAAAAAAAAATTTATTAATTTATTTATTACCTGAAAGTCACAGTGGATAATTTCGGCGTCGTCAAGTAATCGAATAGTGGCGCGATGCACCACAGTAATGTCGTTTTTACTGCCAAATTTCAACATTTCTGCCCTCAAATCGTCACCAAAATTATCCCCCCGGCCCTCATCCCTCACTCCCCCACAGCACCACACACTTGATCACAATAATTCAAATAAATGGACAATAATAAGTGGATTGAGTGTAAAATAAAATTAAGAAAAAAAAAAAAAAAAAAAAGAAAAATTGTCGAGATGAAGTAATAATTTGAGTCGAGTGTTATATTTGAAATGGTATTTTGGTGGGGGTGGGAGAGGGGGAGGAGGAAGTATCGCCTGTCAGGCCCGTTGATTTGACAACGAGGACACGCGACCGGGCCACTGTGTTACTCTCCAAAGCCCAGGGTATCGACTATCGACGTGACTACGGATCGCTCGTACGTATAAACCCGACGATGCATAGTCCGAGAAAAGTACAAAACCAATTCTCATCCACTCGTTGTTATATTTAAATTTTCTTACTATTTATTCATAGTATTAAAAAAAAAAAAAAAACAAAAATTATTTTCACAAATGTCACAAACTTCACTCATAAAACACCAGCGGAATTCATAATATATGTTTTCCAACCGGAGAGACGACAGTCTGCCTCATTTACCGATCCAGCTCACTCTCACGTATCCCCGTGTATTGGAAGAGCCACTCCACGATTTACTCAGTTCTGCACTACTGCTGCGCCGTCTCCAAGTACTTTGTGTACATGTGCACGGGTATTTAGTTTGAAGTATTACCGTGGCGCTGTTTTCGTTGATATTTTTATAAATGAAAATATGTTTTTATTCAAAAGATACTTTAAAGATTTTTTTAATATTTATTCATCTCTTTGATTTTGATACTTTTAAGGGTGTGAAAACAATTTTGTAATGAGATTTTTAAGTGAAATTCGAAAAATTGATGATTTTTTCATGCTTTTGAAGTACAAAAGTCATTGAAGTATATTCAGAGGGAAAAATGATTGAAATAGTTAGAAACAGATGGATTTTCTATTTTGATATTTTTTTTAGAGCTTTTGAAGTACAGCATAAAGTAAAATAAAAATTCTTTCAATTCTCATATTCATTGGATTGATTCAACTCTTGTAGTGACTCAATACTTCGAAGTAGATTTTTCATTATTGGGACAGACATTTGCCAGAGTTGACATGAAATTCTTATCACTAAAGCAAAAAGTACTAATGTTGAATGACACTTTCTCTTCAAATCTGACATCAAATTGTATGGGACGTACGTGCCTCTTGTTAAAGTACTTCAAAGTACTAAACTTACTCTGACATCTTCACTCAGTACTTCAAGTACTTTTGAATTGACAAAAGAATTTCCAATGATTCAAGACAAGTAGATTCTTCATTGTTGGATCAGACACAAAAATTCCCACCAATGAAGCACAAAGTACTAATGTTGGATGAATTCATTCCCTGACGATTTCTTTTCAATTCCGACATCAAATTGTATGGAATTTACTTGATGCTTGCTGAAGTACTTCAAAGTACTAATACTCAGCACTCAGTACTTTAAGTACTTTTGAATTAACCAACGAATTTCCAATGATTCAAGACAAAGTAGATTCTCCATTGTTGGATCAGACACAAAAATTCCCACCGATAAACCACAAAGTACTATATAATATCGTACACTCCAACCCCCATAAAATCCCACCCCCAATTTTCCCAACCCATTCCCCTCAAAATTCCCAAAAAAAACTTCAAACTTCATCATCACGAAATCGACTTTATCATCAATCGGGAACGTATCATCCGAGTAAACATTCATCATTTTGATTGAATAAATACCTGATAAGATGGCATTGGGGGGTTGATAACATCCTGGAGATCCTGAACAGGGTAAGTGAGAATTTTGAGGATAATTCCAAGTCATCCAAAGAGGGTGGCGTTCCTATCGTTAACCATGATCGTGTTGTTTAGTTTTGGGCTCGTTGGAGGGGGTAGCTAGAGGGCGTTGAACAAAGGTCGACTGCGCGTGTATCGCTGGGGGGGGGGGGGGGGGGAAAGAGGCAAGAGAGTTAAAATCTACTCACCATTCCAGGGGCAAACGAGCCGAGTGGTGGCGCATTCGCGATTCAAACATGGCAGCGGCTACCAGCGTTGTCGTTCTCGACAGGGGCAACAATACCACCTGCACAATAAACTTACACGGTGTGTGCGCGTTTTAATTACTCATATTAAATATCATAAAATTGTTCATCACGTGTGTGAATAATTTGTGCCACTGACGTCATCAATTTTTCCACTTTTTGAAGTGAAACTTCTTTTTTTTTCTTCTTTTTTGCTCCGTTTGTAATTTCCTAACGAGTGTTTGAGTGCTCTAGACTCTTGAACTTTGATTTGTATATTTTTTTTTTTTTTTCTATCAATAGTATTTAGTCTGTGATTATGAGAATTAGAGCGTGAAAAATTAATTACAATTTTGTTGTGTTTTTGTTGCCGTTTGTGTGTGATTGAGGGCAAAGAGCGCGGCATTCACCGGCTGGAGCACGTGGATCCGGTTGACAAATTTTAAATTCAATATTTTTCAATTTTTTTCTTTTTTCACGAGTCACTGATCATTGATGATTATTTTCTAATCGTTTGTTTTATTTTCTCCTTGTGAGGGTATACGTTATGGAGTCATTTTCACTCGTATGACAGAACAAATACAAAAAAAGTCTCGCGCTACGGTTTATGTGCATATATTTTTGTATGCGCATGACTAAACGGTAGAATTGCAAATTAGTACAACGTTCGAACGTTTTTATTTCAATTTAAAATTGCAAAAAATGACGTTTTTTCGGGGGGACAAGAGTTGAAGGTGAATTTGAATTTAACTTTTTTTTTTTTTTTTTCGCTTTGTTGCAGGCGCCACTGTGGTTTCTTGGAGGGTGAACAATCAGGAACAGCTGTTTGTCAGGTGAGTGAATATTTAAATGGAATTTATGTGATTGACATATTTGAAAAAAAAAAAAATTATCTTAAATTTATTTTTTTAAAAATAAATTTTGATAAATTAATTACGAAAAAAGGGAGGGAGTAAATGTCAGGAAAATATGAGTAAAGTATAGAATAAAAGAAAAAAAAAAAACCTAGAAGGCAAAACGAGAAACATCAGTGCCCGTTTAACGGCTATTCTTTTTCTCTGCATACACATTTCCCCTGCTTGGTTTGAAGAGCACACACATGTGCCGAGTTTCCCATATAATTCACATGCGTGCGGAGTACACAGAAACTCCACAAAACCCACCCCATGCCTTTTTTTCCCTCTCTTTTTGTTTACGCTCAAACAATACAGAAAACGATCAGAAATTCAGAGGCTCTTTATTACCATTACAATCAAATGCGGGTAGAGGAAACCTCTGGGGAATAAATTTTTTTTTTTCACCCCTTTTTTCTTTCATTCTTTGAATTAAATATTAATATCGAGATTGATACGATGAGAAACAGCATTTAACATTTTTTTTTTGCATTTTTTCAATAATTTAATAAGTATTGATTTCTTAATATTGATTTATCTCGATACTGAGTGGGTTTAGAGAAAAATGTCAAGAGACATTTTTCATTGGAAATTTTCTGAGCTATAAAAAAGTCCTTCTGACATTTTCTTCTAAAATCACTTATTCTCGAGATAAGTGCGACAATTGACAAATTTTTCCAACAAATTTCTTCTAAAACTCGTAGTTGAGGATTTCATCACCTCATTCAAATGAAAACCCCCGCAAAAAAAGGTGGATCGTGTCCCGGACGTAATCACGAAGTGATCCGTTTGTTTTTTCCCTTTGAAGCTAGCCCTCAGTGGGGGGGGGGGGGAAGGGACAGAGAGAGATCGGCGACAGACTAGCGATTTATCTCAACAAAAAGGGGTTGCTCAGGACGAAAGACGAATTCAAAGGACACCTACACACTCGTACCCCTTTCGGCACAATAAAGTACCAATAAATTTTCCTTGAGACAAAATTCAACGGAATTGAATAAATAAAATGTTTATTGCATCTCGATTCGACGCACATGAGTTGGCGATTTAATTCAATGAAATTCTCATTCGTTTGGGCTATGTTTTACTTATCGGTTATGTGTGTATGTGTGATTGAGGGGGAATTGGATGAGTGAGATGGAGCACTAATGATGCAGCACAAGAGCGCCTGGCGTCCGTCGTATACGTCGTCGGGCGTCCCTGGTTTTTGTCGCTGAGAAGAGAGAGCTCAGAAACTCACTTGAGACTCGTGAAACTGTAGAATTTTCGCCAATGTAGTCTTGATATTTCATACTCTGTTGTTGTTTTTATTAAAATTGAGGAAATAATTCTCTTATCATAGAAAATTTGTATCAATTTGACAGTAAAATGTCAATTTTTTTCTGGAGACAATCAGTTTTTGGAGAATATCTCTGAATCTAAGGGAAATAACTGAATTTTTAAGGAGACCTTTTTTGTAGAACGCAGTCAGATCTATAAAAAAGGTCATGATAAAAATATCATTTTTTTCCTCAGATTCAGAGATATTTTCAAAAAACTCATGTGTTCTAAAGTGTCAATTTTAAATCATTTTATTATTAAATTAATTTAATTAATTTATTAAAAAATAATGATAGAAGCAATGCTACTAATTAATTAAATTATCAATATAATAATTAAGAATAAAAATACATTCATTCTGATTGAATTGCAATGATGAAAACTGAAAATAAAAAATTGAACGAAAATTAAAGGATATCATAGTAATATAATTTCTCAGCAATTTTGGATTTATCACACTGAGATATATATCCTTGAGGAGTAAGGTGCGTTGTCCGACGTTGAGAAATAAAGGGGGAAGTGGAGAAAAGATGGGGAGAGAGTTGAGAATGGAGGGAGCGATCCAAGGAGTCCTGCAGTTGAAAGGGAATGCTGTAGAATGCCAGCAAAAAGCGCTCCAGCCATCATTAGTCTACAGTCTCTCTCGAAGCTTAAACGTACATCCACAATGGTATACCGGGTGATACGTCGTATGATGCTTTAATTCAGAAATTTTGTGTAATTTACTAAAATGAGAGAATTTTGTCATTTTCATCGATTTCGCGGAAATAACAACACGTGGAGTACACGTGGGAATGTATCCTATTTGAAACTCTCCAGCGACCGCTTGAGCGGTGGGATCAACCAACACGTGCAGTACATATTCCAACGATAAACATTCTTGGAGAGACGGAATTGAAGATGATTTTGATACAATAAAGAACTCATTCAGTAGTGAAACACGAGTCAAGTTTTAATATTTCATGTATATCTCCGAATCTGTGAGAGATACCACAATTTCTCTGAAAACCTTTTTTATAGATTTTTTTCTGATCTACAAAAAAGGTCCTTATAAAAATTTCAATATCTTCCATAGATTCAGAGATATTCGTTAAAAACCGTCATGAAGGAAAAAAATAACAAGTCGATAAAGTAAACCAGTGAAACAATCTTTTTCTCAGCGAATATCTCTGAATCTAGAGGAGATAGCGGAATTTTTGTAAGAGCCTTTTTTATAGAACAAAGTGAGATCTACAAAAAAGGTCCTCTTAAAAATGTCGCTATCTCCCTCAGATTCAGAGATATTCACAAAAAAACTGAAGTAATACTTTACAATCCAGAATCAAAAACCACATCCCATCACTATGACGTGCAATAATCTGCAACGGACGTGCCAAAGTAAATGACAAGCAGGAAAAAATAAATACATTGGCCCCACTTTGGAATTATAACTTGCAGCAATAAAGAAATAAAAAAAGAAACAACACCAGAGGAATAAAAAGTATGAGAGATGAGAGGGGACATTGTCAAGGGAGGACTAACACTCGCAACGATAACGAAACTAACGAGGTGATTTGGAGACGTCTCATTGCTGAGAGTACGTTGAACATTTTTGTCCCTCACCGTCAGTTGAAACAACGAGTGGGTTGAATGGAGACGTTGAATTCCATCGGAATGATGAAATCTCAATTTTCAACTGAACAGAGATTTTTTTTTAATTTACAAGTCTATCCACATTATTAATTATAAAAAAAAAAAAAATGTTTTCCTCAACTATTTCACATTTCTGCATTCACAGTCAATTCTTAATTAACTCTCAACTAATTAAACTTGAAACTTTCGTTGATTAATTACAAAATTAATACAACAAGTTAGATAAATTATGGATCACAGAGTGGTATGGTTTTACAAAGTTTTACCCCCTTCACCCAACACCCCCTGAAGGCTCTATGATAGTGTAAGAGAAAAA
Organism: Coelinius sp. EB29; assembly: GCA_035578325.1. NCBI lineage: Eukaryota > Metazoa > Arthropoda > Insecta > Hymenoptera > Braconidae > Coelinius > Coelinius sp. EB29. The sequence goes on along the minus strand of JAOZGT010000005.1, from coordinate 556,984 downwards.
TGAAGGTATATAGCATGGAGATTGTATAAATAGGGTAGTAACCTACGGTCCATACCATTGTTTCTTGCTGACTTTGGCTAAACAAAGTTTGCTTGGTGACTTTGGGGAATAGGGGATGTGGATCAGCCTCAAAAAGGGGAGAGGAAACTGAGGACAAGCGTTGTAGAAGAGAGAGAGAGAGATGAGTTGGAGCCGGGCATAGCAGCAGTTCCAGAGCCCGGCTAATCGCAAAAACCGCTGGCTACAAACTATCTCTCTCTATCGTGTACTTTCAACGTACCGGGTGACTCTCTGTGTCGTCAACAATTTTACATCGTTACACATTTTGCCCCCCCCCCCCCCCCCCCCTCCGACACTCACTTTGTTGCAATTTTTATGGCTTGGTTATTTGCACAAACGAAGGAAAAACAGTGGATAAAATTTTTTATTGACATTATATTTGCGGTTGAAAGAGAAAATTTGTATTTTTTTTTTTTTTCTATTGAAGAGGTTTTATGATTATTTTTAGATGAAAGTCCAATTTCTAATTAGAGAGATTGGAAAATATTTTTCATTGAAATAAAAATGTATGAGGTTGTTTGTGATGAGGCGGAGATCCGGTGTGATTTTCACGGGATGATGGAAGAGTATAGGCGTGAAATGAAGAATTGAAGGAATTCGAGGATTAAAAGTTTTCTTGGATTATCTTTTGGTGTCTCAGTGTTAGATTTTTAATCGAAACTCTGTATATACTTGAAATTGAATATCCTGACTTGAACTATTACCTGAACATGACCGAAGAATTCAGTGAATTATTTTATTTTGAATCAACAACGACATTATTGATTACAAAACAGTCCATTTCCCCGAAAATAATATCAACATCTACTCTACTTTCTTCACAAATTTACCTGGAATGTGTATTTACAATAAGCAGAAAACTCGGACGTAAATTCAAGTCCTCAAACTGTAGGAAAACAAAAAAAAATCAATTTTCCTTGGAATTTTGACTGTTTACAAAAGAAAAAAGTTCTGATTCAAGTAGATGATTTACTTGATTCAAGTATGTGATGAATCCGATCACCTTCATTCCCTTTTCTGGATCGAATCAAGTCGGAAAATTCTTGAATCAAGTCGCTGAATTGATTTGAAATTCTCTATCCCAATTGGAGAATACGACTTGAATGAAAATATTTTTTTTTTATTTTTGTTTTGGTCCACTCAAAAAGAAAGATTCAAGTATATAATTTACTTGATTCAAGTAAGATGGATTTGTTCCAATCAATCCAATCCCCGACGTCGAATTAAGTCGGGAAATACTTGAATCAAGTTGACATCCTACGTGACTCGACTTGAATCAAGTTGAATCTCGTATGAATCGAATCACAGAACCGATTTGAAATTTTCTATCTCTACTTGATTCAAGTAGGAAAATTCGACTTGATTCAAGTCGGGAAACTTGACTTGATTCAAGTCGGGAAATTCTACTTGATTCAAGTCGGGAAATTTTACTTGATTCATGTCGGAAAATTCGGCTTGATTCAAGTCGGGAAACTTGACTTGATTCAAGTCGGGAAATTTTACTTGAATCATGTCGGAAAATTCGACTTAAATCATGTCGGAAAATTCGACTTGATTCAAGTCGGGAAACTTGACTTGATTCAAGTCGAGAAATTTTACTTGATTCATGTCGGAAAATTCGACTTGATTCAAGTCGGGAAACTTGACTTGATTCAAGTCGGAAAATTCTATTTGATTCAAGTCAAAAAATTCAACTTGGTTCAAAAAAATTTTTTTTTTTTGTGAATTCAAAGAAAATTGCCAATCCTCACTCAATGTGTTGAACAAGTAAATGCGTAATGCGGGTTACGAGCTATACCATGCCCGAAGAAAACCAAGTATACATATGACGATGGATGGTGGAGGATAAATGAGGAGGTGGAGGAGGGAGATGGTTGGGAACTCTGGGATGCCCACAAAAAGCACACCAGACAGCGGCGATAGTTTTTGTTGGGCGTCAGCCGCGTTCCCTACCATCACCGCACCGCCGCCTGCAGCTTCGCGCTACATCGCTCTCTGCCTCTCTCTCTCCCCTTTTTCAGCAGAGAATGAGAGAGACTAACAATCCCTTCTCTCTCACTCTCTCTCTCTGGTCCCTTCAATGGTTTTTTATCTCAGTAGGATTGTGATCGTGAGGCAGGATCGATCGATGGGATTAAACCAAACTCACTGATCTTTCTTCATTCGTCTTGAACAAAAGATATCACAATGCATTGTAAATACATTGTACTCCAATAAATTTATCCAATTAGTCAACATGTATCTAATAATCACGTAGAACATGAATCAAATTTTTTTATCCATTAGTTCATTAAAAAAGAAAAAAAAAAAAAAAAGAAAACCATGCAATTAATCGATATAGAATACACCCATTGAGCCATGAAATTCTTTTAGGATTTTGTCGTAAAATAGTTTGTTACCGTAAATTGCCCACTTCTTCTGCATCCGTTACACACATTATATACCTGTATATTCAGGTAGTGGGGGAAGGGGGGGGGGGAATAGAAGAGGAGAATGTGTGCTCATCAGGAGAAAACAGGGACAGGCAAAAAACGGTTTGAAGGTAGAGGAAAAAGAGATGAGTCGAAAAGCGAGCGCTGGAGACGAATGCGAGAGAGTTACTCTACTCCTCCACCTCCCCCCCCCCCCCCTCCCACCCTCTTTTCTGTGTGAAGGTGGAATGAGAGAATGAGAGTAGAGAAAGCGTAGAGATATACAAAAAAAAAAACGAGGGGAAAGAGTGAAAACAAAAAAGGAGAGGGAGAGAATGAGATGAGGAAAGAGAAAAGAAATGCGGATGAGAGGAGAGTGATGGAAGGTTGAAATAAACTCATCGGGAGGGACAACAGGATATACTATGTGTTTTCAGGCATATTTCTCCCATTTGATTCTTTGATTAAGTATATTTAATATCGATTATTATACAGATAAAATTTTACCAATTTACCTGTACATCAGTCATGTTTGTTAATTATCATTTTAATTCTTTTTTTTTTGTTATTTCTTCTCATCTGTTGAACTTTTTGTTGTTGTCGTGTTTCAGTAAGCAAGCGGTGTTCGACGGGAAGAAGGCCATTAGAGGTGGAATTCCATTTGTCTTTCGTAAGTAGAGGAAGCCAAGCGAGACACGCAATATCTCAATATTATTTTTGTTTATCATGTTGCAATTTTATTCAACTCATTGAGGATGTTTATTCGAAGGAACGAGAGTTTAAAAAATTCTTGATAGTTTTTTTTTTTTCTTTTATGTTTATAATGATTTTAAACCAACAATCCAAGTTTATTATTTATAAATAAAATTTAACATTTTTAGAGTTTTTCAGTGGATAAATTGTCAATTTGAATATACATCTCATGAGAGTTCGTGCATAATAAAAAATATTTGTTTATTTTATTTTATCAATTAGGCTGATTTGAATTATTGTTGGTAATGATTATTTATAATTTTTTTTTAAATTGAATATCCAGCGCAATTTGGAGCATGGACCTTCGGTCCAGGTCACGGTTTTGCTCGTATAATGCGTTGGAACGTGGAAAAAGCACCAGAACGAATGCCCAGTGGTGATGTAGAGGCAATATTTTCAATAATGGATAATGAATTTACTCGTTCAATGTGGAATTATCCATTTCGTTTAACCTACAGACTGATATTACGTGAAAAAGAATTACACTTTAATATCGGTGTTTATAATCCGAGCAAAGAGCACACATTCAGCTTCAATCTGTTACTACACACGTACTTCAAGGTTCCCGATGTGAGGAGATGTCAGATAACTGGTCTCCACGGTTGTACTTTCATCGACAAGGTATTGGATTTTTTTTTTCTTCTTCTTCACTGCATCTGATAATTACGTAAATGTATGAATAATGAATGAATATTTATTATTTAATATGAAATTTTTACAGACAAGGGACAATCAGATATTCCAAGAGGGCTTGGATGTTGTCACTGTGCGAGAATGGACTGACAGAATTTATCAGAATACTCAGCCTGAGCACATTATTACAAATGTTGTTTCTGGAAGGAAAATGAGAGTTCAAAAATACAATTTTCCAGATACTGTTGTTTGGAATCCCTGGCAGGAGAAGGCCAGGGATATACCTGATTTTGGGGATGATGAGTTTCCTAATATGATTTGTGTGGAGAGTGGACATGTTAGTAGCCCCGTTATACTACTTCCGGGTACGGCTTTCGAGGCTAGTCAAATACTTCAGGTAACTTTTTTACTTTTTTTTTTATCAATTTTGTCTCGAGTTTTTGGTGAATATCACTGAATCTAAGGGAGATATTAAAAATTGTGTGAAGATCATTTTTGTAGCTCTCAATTTTCTCTACAAAAAAGGTATTCATAAAAAATTCTACATCTCCCACCGATTACGAGATATCCTCCAAAAACTAATGGCAAAATCAATGGTTTAAATATTTTTACTCAAATTGAGTCGTCAATTTCAGGTCATGTGAGTAGAGGGTGGATTAGGGGGCAACTCTCGTGACTCTGGCTCATGCCACTCTCATTCAGGTGCCCCATCGCCAGCTCGTCCACGTGCAACTGTAGGTTGGCCAGCCACTCCACCAAGTTGGCTCTATGTTCAACCACCAATTCAACCACCGACCCAAAATCATCATCATCATCATCATCATCATCAGCATCAATCCCGGCATTACACCCACTGCATCACACAATCCTGCTCCATATGTTCCCTCAATCTCTAGTGGAACAAGTGTCGGTGGTGGGTTTATCCATCGTTATAACTGAATTATTCCCTAATTATCCATATCTCGTACATTCCTCAATAATTTCTACTCCAACAGTTACATTCCTGGCTCTCTCTTCTTCTTTACTTTTGGAATTATGTCCCGATCATTTGATCCTCCCTCAATGCTCTGTTTTACCCCTGCAGATGAAAAAATGGTGCTAAAAAAATGATCAAAACTCGTAGTTCCCACCGCAATAATTTACAATATAAATTGATTATTCCAATAGGAATAATCATATTCTGCAATTCGTTAAGCCATCCGTTGTCCTTCAACCAGAATTAATGGTGCTCAATTATTAGGCTGATTGTTAACACTTTCCTTTAATTATTCATGATCATTTTTTTGATAATTCAAAGCTCAATACAGCTGTCGAGTGATTTTTGGTGAATATCTCCAAATCTAAAGAAGATGGAAAAATTATGATAGAGATCTTTTTTATAGAGCGAAATAAGAGCTACAAAAAAGATCTCGATGAAAATTTCGATATCTCCTTCTGATTTCGAGATATTCAACGAAAAAGACAATTTTATTTTGAATGAAATTGAATTATTTCGCTGTAACAATTCCTCAATAAATCAATCGGCCATTTTTGGACTAGATATAGCTCAAAATTGAAGTAAAACGCATTGTTATTGTTATAATGAATACAATACGACTGACAGTATACGAAGAATACTATAATGTATGCAAAAATTGTACGTATCCGAAAAATTGAACATGAATGAAAAAAAATTAAGACATCGAGTTCCAGTGGCTTGTTGAACATAAATCGAAAAATATTACTTTTCTAAATTGTAAGTGACAATTTATAAGGTATTAAAACATATTTTTTTTTCAACTTTAATTTCGTAGAATCTTGATTAATTCAATCTGTAAATAGATTATAGCCAAATTATCTTTCGACAAAGTGTTTATTAATTATTTCATCTCTTCACTCGTTTCGAAAGTGAAATTGACAGGGAATTGAAGCAAAAAATTGTTTGTAATGAGCCATTTGAATTGAAAAAAAAAAAAAAAAAAACGTAGTGAATCCAATTATACTGTATTAGAAGTAAAGATCTTTGGTCTGTGTTAATCGATTTAAAACTACCATGAGAAATAATACGAATATTTATATCTCTCGACTTTTGAATATTTTCTTTCCCACTTATGACTTGAAAAAAAAAAAAAAAACTGGAGAATAACTCCGAAATAAAGAATGTACCCTTGTTTTTATGTTTGGGAGAGTGCAATAAAATTATTGGACAATGTGATTAATTATTCTTTCATCACCTCAACACAATAAAATAATTTTTATGAATTTATGACTACTAAATACACGACAATTTTTTTATCATTTATTTAAACGTTAAAAAGTTACTTTCTCTAAGTTTAGATATTATAATAATTAATTCACTATCTTAAAACTATTTCACAAATTGTTGTGTCAAATGATGCAATTAAATTTGCTAATACAAATTGGCTATTTATTTATTTAAATGTGAGCATCGAATATCAAGTTCATGTCTCTAATTAGCTATCAATGATATATAAATTATTCACATGAGAAAAAAAAATTCTAAAATTTTCTGTTTGTGTAAACACGATTTTTTTTTTGTTTTATCCCCTTTATAACTCAACTTGTTACATAGCCAAGATAAATTTGAGTCATTACCGAACTCCTTGTTGCTTCATGGTACCTTGTTCATGTTGTTCTTTCTTCAATTGTTTTTCTCTCATTCTATCAGCATCACTGGAACGAAAATAAAAATGTGATATTAAAAATAAATTGAAGAGAATTTTATGAGTGAAATCTTCATAATTGAAAGTAATTATATTATACCGTTGTTTTCGTTGTTCTAGTGTCAATCCTTTGTTACTTTCTTGTTCTCCAGCTTTTTTCACCTGAACCTTCTTCATATTTTTAGCACGAGCCAAGTCACGCTGATTTCCACCTTTATAAATAATGAATTAATAAATTTTTAGAGATGAAATTTCATTTTGGTAAATGTTGAATTATATCGGTAATGAGTGACTTTAAAAAAAAATGTCAAGAGACATTTTTTGTTGGAAATTTTATCACCTACAAAAAATGTCTTTTGACATTTTCTCATAAAATGATTCATCAACGAGATAAATCCGAAATCAACAATTGATTAAATTTCATCATTCTCCAATGTCTCACAACAAACATTGCAAAATCTAAATATACGGAGAGCCCAAAATAAAAGGTCATTTCACTCGAAATTAACTCTTCTCAATAATTAAATAAATTGTATACTAGAGTTTCAACCGCAAATTGTGAAATATCTGATATAAAGTTTGAAAGAAGAGAAGAAATTTGTGGTGGAATGGAAGAAATATTAAATACTATTTTGAGAGATTTCTGGAGTATTTTGATTGGAACTTCTGAACGAAATCTATTGGAGCAAGTCTAGTCTAGCTGTAAATATGGAGGTCATCAAGGGGAATAATGCATAATAAAATTCGGAGTAAAAATTAAGCAGAAATTTAAAAATATTCGATTTCAACATGAAATTTTTAATTGAAACGAATAAAAACCAATGAAAACTGAAAAAAAATTGGGAAAATACTATATACGGAAGTGACAGATAATGTCTGATGTCTCAGTCACGAGAAATTGTCAATGTTGGGGATAAAATTGGAGTAAAATGAAATTTTAGTGAATTAATTTGTCTAGAGACTTACGGGTCATGTTTATTATTCCAGTCTTGACCTCCGAACAAGTACTTTAAAATTAAATAAATAGAAATTATTATTTTCTCCTCCCAACTCCACACAACCAGCAGCACCGACGTTGTCTATTGTCGTTGAGTCTCTGCATGTGGTCGTTTTCAGTTTTACAAACACCCATCAAATTACACAGAGATGAGATTGAAAAGAGATGGAAAATCACTAGCCAATGAAATACTTCTCTTTTTTATGATTATTTTTGTAGATACTAGGTGGCAGCAGCTTCCGACTACGTTATAATTGCGTGGGTGAGATCTGTTTACTTAGCCCCCTTTGTATAGATTTAACAAATTTTTTTTTTCATCCTATTGAAGTAACGTTGAAGAAGTTTGATAGTGAACAAAAAAATTTTGATAGTTAATATTTCTATTTTTTATGAATTTTTTAAAAATCGCACATGAAAAAAAACAGGTCCACCCGCGCACCTCACATTAAAAGTATAAAAAAATACCATTACATAGCAAATTCATTGAAGATTAATGATAGTTGAAAGAAAATGATCGATTGAACAACATCAGCATATAAATAAATAAATTATGTTCTATCCACCCAACGCAACGCAATTTTAAATCCTCCAATCCTCATTTCAGCCAGTATTTGAATATTCAGCATGTAAATTACGGGAACATCATTGATAGAATAGAGAGCTGTTGTTCTGTGCATACAACAATCAGCGAATATCTTGCAGCATCTTGCAAAATCCTACTGCGACCATCTCTTCCACTGTAAAAATTTGCATGGAACATAGCGAAGCTCATCCTGATTGAGTACGGTTGTACATGCAGGTCTGAAAAGGCCTAAGGACAGTGACCGTTAAATTAAATATGCATTTCAGATTGGATTTACACTGCAAAGTGGTCTATAACACGTATTCATTTCCACGTTACCCAGGAGGTAGAATACACATGACGCGTTTTTTTTAACGTGGTATCCCCAGTAGGCCTAATCCACGGGGCTATATGGAATCTACATGTAAAATATCACCTGGTACCCGATGATGTTTTTTACATGGCGACTACATAGCGCCCAACTCCCCATAGAAGATGGGAAGCCATAGGGAGGGAATACGAGATCTGACTCCCAAGTGGAGACAGACCCGCACGACTACCCCATAGAAGATGGGGAGCCTAGGGAGGGGATACGAGATCTGACTCCCAAGTGGAGACAGACCCGCACGACTACCCCATAGAAGATGGGGAGCCTAGGGGAGGGATACGAGATCTGACTCCCAAGTGGAGACAGACCCGCACGACTACCCCATAGAAGATGGGGAGCCTAGGGGAGGGATACGAGATCTGACTCCCAAGTGGAGACAGACCCGCACGACTACCCCATAGAAGATGGGGAGCCTAGGGGAGGGATACGAGATCTGACTCCCAAGTGGAGACAGACCCGCACGACTACCCCATAGAAGATGGGGAGCCTAGGGGAGGGATACGAGATCTGACTCCCAAGTGGAGACAGACCCGCACGACTACCCCATAGAAGATGGGGAGCCTAGGGGAGGGATACGAGATCTGACTCCCAAGTGGAGACAGACCCGCACGACTACCCCATAGAAGATGGGGAGCCTAGGGGAGGGATACGAGATCTGACTCCCAAGTGGAGACAGACCCGCACGACTACCCCATAGAAGATGGGGAGCCTAGGGGAGGGATACGAGATCTGACTCCCAAGTGGAGACAGACCCGCACGACTACCCCATAGAAGATGGGGAGCCTAGGGAGGGGATACGAGATCTGACTCCCAAGTGGAGACAGACCCGCACGACTACCCCATAGAAGATGGGGAGCCTAGGGAGGGGATACGAGATCTGACTCCCAAGTGGAGACAGACCCGCACGACTACCCCATAGAAGATGGGGAGCCTAGGGGAGGGATACGAGATCTGACTCCCAAGTGGAGACAGACCCGCACGACTACCCCATAGAAGATGGGGAGCCTAGGGGAGGGATACGAGATCTGACTCCCAAGTGGAGACAGACCCGCACGACTACCCCATAGAAGATGGGGAGCCTAGGGGAGGGATACGAGATCTGACTCCCAAGTGGAGACAGACCCGCACGACTACCCCATAGAAGATGGGGAGCCTAGGGGAGGGATACGAGATCTGACTCCCAAGTGGAGACAGACCCGCACGACTACCCCATAGAAGATGGGGAGCCTAGGGAGGGGATACGAGATCTGACTCCCAAGTGGAGACAGACCCGCACGACTACCCCATAGAAGATGGGGAGCCTAGGGAGGGGATACGAGATCTGACTCCCAAGTGGAGACAGACCCGCACGACTACCCCATAGAAGATGGGGAGCCTAGGGGAGGGATACGAGATCTGACTCCCAAGTGGAGACAGACCCGCACGACTACCCCATAGAAGATGGGGAGCCTAGGGGAGGGATACGAGATCTGACTCCCAAGTGGAGACAGACCCGCACGACTACCCCATAGAAGATGGGGAGCCTAGGGAGGGGATACGAGATCTGACTCCCAAGTGGAGACAGACCCGCACGACTACCCCATAGAAGATGGGGAGCCTAGGGAGGGGAAGCAGAGTCTGTCTCCAAAGTGGAGACAGACCCGCACAACTACCCCATAGAAGATGGGGAGCCAAGGGGGGGGGGGAAGCAGAGTCTGTCTCCAAAGTGGAGCACAGATCTGCCGACTTCCCATTGATGATGGGAATGACAGAGTAAGCCATTCCCATCATCAATGGGATGGAAATGGGCCCCACCCGCACCATTTCCGTGAGGTACGTCCTTATAGTACCTCTCCCTAAATCTCAAATGAATAAGCAGAGTCCGACTCCAGGAGGGAGCACAGATCTGCCAAATTCCCATTGAAAATGGGAAGCCTAATGAGCAAGTCTGTACTCCCAAGTGGAATACAGACGAGCTGACTAACCCATTAAAGATGGGAAGCCTGGTGAGCAAGTCTGTACTCGCAAATCACGACCCAATAATAAAATTTGGTCAATGTTACCCATCCAATGTCCAAGATTTTTCCCGAGAATGAAATTACTTCCACCAGAGTATTTAACTTGGTTTTTATCACTGTTGGAAGTTCCCGCAGGTTATTAAATACCCCACTGGGTTTTTATTATATTTTTTACGCGTTTTTTATGTAAAGAGAAGCTCGGCGTCTGTCTCACCGTGAAAAGTAGCGACGCCATTTTGCCAAGCCAAGATGGCGTCGGTTCAGGCAATAGAGGGGATGAGTAGTGGCGCCCTCTATAGTGTGAGTGTCGACAACTGTTTATTTGTTAATTATTATTTATTAATAATAATTAATAAATAATTCTATATTATTTATTAATTATATTATTTATTAATAATAATTAATAAATAATAATTAACAAATAAACGGTTATTTCAGTGGTCACAACACAACAATAAAATTTGGCTAATCTTATCCGCCCAATGTCCAAGAACTTTTTCCGAGAATAAACTACTTCCAGCAGAGTATTTAACTTTGTTTTTATCACTGTTGGAAGTTCCCGCAGGTTAGTAAATACCCCACTGGGTTTTTATAATTATTTTTACGCGTTTTTTATGTAACGAGAAGCTCGGCGTCCGTCTCTCTGTGGGATATAGCGACGCCATTTTGCCAAGCCAAGATGGCGTCGGTTCAGGCAATAGAGGGGATGCGTAGTGGCGCCCTCTATAGTGTGATTGTCGACAACTGTTTATTTGTTAATTATTATTTATTAATAATAATTAATAAATAATTATATATTATTTATTAATAATAATTAATAAATAATAATTAACAAATAAACGGTTATTTCAGTGGTCACCACACAACGATAGAATTTGCCCAATCTAACCCGTCCAATGTCCAAGATTTTTCCCGAGAATGAAATTACTTTTATCAGAGTGTTTAACTTTGTTTTTATCACTGTTCCAAGTTTACGTAGGTTAGTAAATACCCCCCACGGCTTCTACTATACCCCACTGGGTTTTTATTATGATTTTTACGCGTTTTTTATGTAAAAAGAAGCTCGGCGTTGGTCTCTCTGTGGGAAATAGCGACGCCATTTTGCCAAGCCAAGATGGCGTCGGTTCAGTAGTGGCGCCCTCTATAGTACGAGTGTCGACTCACATTATATTATGTTTTCCCTTTGTTTTTTACTCATTAATAATTATTTGTTATAAATAATGATGAGTAATAATTAATAAATAATAATTAACAAATAAACGGTGATTTTGTATCTAATCAGTGGTCTAACCTAACCTAGTAGGGTTGAATTGAATGGGGTGAACCTATTATTTTTCTGGTGCGATTTTTTAAAAATTTATAAAAAATAGAAATATCGACTATCAATGTTTTTTTTTTCAATTATCAAACTTCGTCAAAGTTACTTCAATAAGTGAAAAAAAAAAATTTCAAAATCTATACAAAGGGGGCTAAGTAAACGAATCTGCGTGGGTGGCATTCATTCTAATCATAATTCTCTCAAAAATTCAAAATTTTTATTAATTTTGGATTTATCTCGAAAACAAATGATTTTAGAAGAAAATGTCAAAAGACCTTTTTTGGAGCTGATGAAATTCTCAACAAATAATGTCTCTTGATATTTTTCTCTAAAATCTCTCATTATCAAGATAATTCATACTTAACAGAATATAAAAATCGTCATAAATTAATTCTGACGTCTCTCTTAGTTGCTCACTATTTCGTAAACCAGTGATTCTACAAAAAAATGTCAAGAGACTATTTTTGTAGGTCCGAAAATTTCCTACAAAAAGCCTCTCTTGACATTTTTCTCTAAATCTACCTAAAATTAGATACTCTCGCAAATCTGAATTCTCAAAAATAAAAAAAATTCTTCAATAATTAATCTTTCGCATTTTACATTTATTGAGAAAATAATATTCCTTGAAAAAAGTATCATAGTTTCATTTATTCACGAAGGTATAAACAAAATTCATACTCCCTTAATTCTATCCTTAATTAAATCGACAAATGGATGCCGGAATGGAATAGTCATCCACACTGAGTACAAAAATCTCACTCCCCTCACACAACCATAATTACAAATCTCAATAATTGTGCTCATTAGCTCAAAAAGCACAGAACCCTCATTAATTAAACCGGAAGTGAGCGATTGGAATGGAGTGAAAATTCACTCAGAAGGTAATGAAAAATGACTTCAATAATCTCCCCAAATCAATTTAAAAAAAAAAAAAAAAATGTAAGAAATCTGAAATCAAGATTCTCTACAACTCATCACTTGGGGCCTTGACAGGATTTCCCTTGCGATCGAAAGACTTGAGTTGTTCAGTCGAATGTTTAGCAATATACTTGACAAAGTCTTCAAGTTCCCTTCCACCCTCGTACTTAACTGGAGATCCTTTAGAGTTCTTAGGAATCCAGAAAAGAGTTGGGAATCCCCTGACTTCGAACATTGGTGGTACATCATTAGCAGTTGCATCCATTTTAGCAATAACAACATTCTCATTGGCAAGTTTATCACCAAGTTCATCGAATATTGGTGCCAATTTCTTGCAGTGTCCACACCATGGTGCATAAAACTCAATGAGAACATCAGAGTCAGCATTTGATACAATTTCATCAAAATTCTTGGCAACAACAACTTTTACATTACCAGAATTATCATCTGGAATGGGTTCTGACTTGAGGAATGGCTCGAGATTTCCAGCTTCAAAGTCCTTGACAAATTGCTCAAATGTTTCAACTGAAAATTCACCCTGGAGAACGTACTTCTGACCCTTGGCATCACGTGCAAGAACAACTGGTTTATCTCCTTTAACAAAATCAATTCCAAAATCATTGAGTTCATGTTGGAAGTCGTCTTTATTTGAAATTGCAAAGTTTATCTTTGGGAAGTTCTTTCCAACTTTGATCACTCGGTTTCTCCAGTAATTTGTGCCCTTTGGATTCTTCACATAGTCGACTGCGTAGTAAGCAACAACCAGAGGATTCTCAAATTGTCCAGCATTGTCTCTGTCGCGTACACCAACGAGACCAAAGTAGTTTTTAGTTATAAAGTCACTGATTTCTGCGATTGAATCACCACCCTCGTATTTCACTGTGTTGGGCTCGAATTTATTCTGTAGAACCTTTGGACGATAGAGGACAATGTGATTCTTGAGGCCTTCTTTATCGAGGAGAGATTTGGAAGACGTGTGGGCAAAACGTGCCCTGTCTCTCAGCTTGTTTGAGACAGCGTGGAAGGCTGCTGACAGGGGTGAATCGTCTTCCTCGAAGTAACCGATAAAACACACTTCGTCAGTGGTCAGGAAGTTCTTTTGATCGTCTTCAGATTTGAGCTCCTTTGACGCTGGCGCTACCTTTGCCTGAAGACAAGAAAAATTTTATTAGTACTACTTTTTGATGAATATCTTCAAACCTATGGGAGATACAGAAATTTTCATAAGAACCTTTTTTGTACATCTCATTAAGCTCTACAAAAAATGTCTCTACAAAAATTCCAGTATCTCCAATAGATTTACCCCCTTTCATTAATAAAAAATATTTATTCCATTTTATTCAAATTACTCTACCCAATTCAAACAATCTCATTCCAAAAAGGAAGTGATAACCCCTGCCCTATCAATTTTCACTGATAACTCGCCCAGAAATCTCTAAAAAAAAAAAAACTTTCAAGAATATTCACCCTCATGGTTTTAGCAATTCCTGCAGCTTCTCTGGGTCCATCATACTCACTGACCATCTTAGACCGTGAGAATATCTTCAAGGTAGGATACCCACTGACACCGTACTTGGAGCAGGTGTCCTTACCCTTCTCTTCAGTACAGTCCACTTTAGCCAGAGTGATCAGAGGATCATTTCCCCTGAGAAGTTCAGCAGCTTTGGCATATTCTGGCTTCAGTTTCTTACAGTGACCACACCTGTACAAAAATCATATTAACCTTAAATGTTATCATGTACTCGATAAAGCCGGTGTTTAGATGATTCAAAAAAATCCCAAATAAATCCCTCAAATCACTGAAAACTACCCCAAATGAATTTACAACGTTTCTACCCAAAAAAAAAAAAAAATTGAAAATAATTGCATTTAGAGTGCAAAATAATGATGACCAACATCAGTACTTACCAAGGTGCATAGAACATAACGAGTGTATTATCATGTCGGTCCAGTTCACTGGTAAAATCCGTATTAGTGAGGTCAACAACATCATCCTTACCCGCATAAACACCGAGTGCCAAAAAACAGATTAATAAATACTTGGTCAACATTTTATTGCAAGTTAACACGAACGCTTTGCCGGTTGATATGAACAGCCCAAGTGGCTCACAACAGACGTCTTCAGCAAGACCTTCTTTCACTTGTCTATCTCATTTGGAGGTGTAGGACACGTTTTCAAAGGGGAATTCACCAATCGGGAAACAGAAACGTGGCTCCTGTCGTAGGAGAGAGAGAGAGAGAGAGAGGATTGAGTGCTGTCGGTCTCTCATTGGATAAAATATTGGACTAAATACGGATGTCACTAGGGGTATGTTACACTGGGGAATATTTGACGGTGGCTGTTTTATCGAGTGAGTCAGATGACAATTGATGACAATCGTTTAGGGTTATTCCATTGTGTTTGATAATTTTCGATTGATTTTGTTTGATTATAAAATGGGAATTTACAGTTTTATCAACTCCATTTGATTCATTTCGGAGATATAAGTTTTCGAGGCTAAATCCAGGTATTTAGAATTTTTTTTAATGGATTTATTGAACTGTTTATTGGTTATATTTGCGAATAATAAGTTTCACTGGTGTTTGAGGGGGATAAACAAAGGAAAATTTTTAATATACGTTATCCAGGGTTTTTTATTGATAGAAGAATAGGAATATTTGATTGAATAATGACAGATGTGGAATTTTAAATTTTTTATTAAATCCTTCATTCTCGAATGAAGGACAGAATTTAGTGATGGACTGATAATTTGAGACAGGTTTTTTCCACTGACAAAGTGATGAAGAATTTTGATTTTTTAAATATCTAATTTATCTCGATAATGAGTAATTTTAGGGGAAAATGTCAAGAGACATTTTTTGTAGGTGATAAAATTTCCAATGAAAAATGTCTCTTGACATTTTCCTTTTGATCCACTCATTATCGAGATAATCCAATATCTAACGAGATAATAATTTTATCAATAATTCACTCGGTGTAAATAACGTCATAAATAGATTTTGGTAAATGATCACTGACAAAAGCCTGAAGTCTCTCCTTGCGGTTTACTGGAGTGTATCGTTTCATTGGAAATGTCTTGACAATACCATCTGTCAGTGCTCTAAGAACACGAGTTAAATCAGCCTCTGGTCCCTTTGTATATTTCTCCAATGCCAGTAATTCCTTTTGAAATAATTCCTCTCCATACTCTTTACGTGTTTGAGGATCCAACTGCACCCACATGTCCCTTGCCTGATTAAGTATTGTAATGTTGTCTTTTAGCCACGTGTTACCTGATACGTAGTCACCTGTTTCAATTATTACTACATCCACTCCCCAGCGTCGCATTTCCAAGCGAAGGCAGGAGCCCCAAGCTTCTAGAGCAGCCTGGAATTATGATAATGTAAATTTTATCATGGAAAAGTCAAGGACGTGGATTATCAAATATTCAAAACACTGAGAGCATTTTTATGAATATTTTTTTCAACTAAATCAGTCGAGAAAGTGTTAGGAGATGAGTTAATTTCACTTCAACTCTTGTTTTTCCTGATATATCTCAGAATCTAGAGGAGATGGCGAAATTATTGAGAGTACCTTTTTTGTAGAGCAAAATGAGAGCATTAAAAAAGGTCCTTATGAATATTTTTCCATCTCCCATGAATTCAAAGATATCAACCAAAATGTAAATTATTTATCCTGTTTTTCCAACTAAACTGGTGATTCATTCGCAATTTTGAATATATTTCATAAAGAAAATATAATAATTCAGTGGCTTTATATAAAGCTTTTAGCTATGCATTGGATATGCTGATGGCATTTTTTGTTTTTCCTGATTTAAGTGGACAATGCTACATTTCACTGTTATGTATGGATTTCGATATTTCTCTTTTAATGAAACATTGATCGTTTTAATTGTCCTCGGATATCATTTCGTTACATGAATCTGTCAATCTTCTGGAGATTTACAGCTCCATTGTTGGTACATTTTACGACCGAGTACATCCGAATGGTTGATCCAATATTTACCCCATTTGCGCATTGAATTCCACGAACAGGACTCGGTATTCTAGCTAGAATACTCGATACAAGAATAATGCGACCCTTGCAGCGTCTCACGAGAGGCAGAAATACCTGGAATAAATGGTAAATCTCGGATAGGAATTGACACGTTTTCCATAAATTGAAAAATATCGATGATTCAATATCTGTCATATTAGAAATTTTTTTTTTACATTTTTTTACTCACTTGAGTCAGTCGTGCGACACCCGTGAAATTAATATCAGCACTTTTTCGAACAACAGAGAGTGGCACCCACTCACATTCTCCAAGGGCCACCCACGCATTGGCATGCACGAGTCCCCATAAACCTGATTTTTATCATGATGTACAGAGGGGGACACATTTTACGGTAATTTGGGGATCAATTAGTCAGGGAAGTGGTGAAACGTGATGAGTTTATTGGATTTATCTCGAAAATGAGAGATTTCAAAGGAAAATATCAAGAGACCTTTATTGTAGCTGACAAAATTCCCAACAAAAAATGCCTTTTGACATTTTACCTTAAAATCACTTATTATGAAGATAATTACTTATTTAATAAGAGGAACAATAGACTTTTACTTAAAAAATCAAATTTTCATTTTTTTTTTGTTAATTGTCTTTATCTCGAAAATGAATAGTCTAAAAAGAAAATGTCAAGAGATATTTTTTGTTGCTAATAAAATTCTCCACAAAAAGTGTCTCTTGATATTTTCCTCTAAATTCACTCATTATCGAGATAATTGATATTCAACAACACATGAAAAATGTAGTTTTTTCGTTTTACAACATGACAATTTAATTACTCAATAAAATACCTGGTGCACCATCCGGAAGGTTTTCATTGACATATAAAAATGCAGAATGTATGTCCAGTTCACTGGTAACATCTAGTTGAAGAACATGAAGCCTGCCTGACCCAGCCTCCTTCAAACTTTGAATTATCTCTTCATTCTCGGATGAATTTTGAAAGCCCGCGAATACAGTGAATCCCTGGAAATATTATTCAATTAAATGGAAATTGAAATTCAGGGAAACGGAAATTTGATATGAGCAATTAAATTTGAATATTACCAGTTCATCTAGACGTTTAGCAAGTGCATATCCTACCCGAGAATCACATCCAGTGATGAGTATTGCTTTACCAGCAGCAGTGACCTGGGATTCATTTAAATCAATATTAAGAGCAAACCGCAATATCTATTAGAGGATAAATCAGAGTTTTCTCCATAGGTATTATGACATAAAACTCTTGTCATGAGTGAGGTCAAGTTCGATCAAGGTCAGAGGGTGAAAGACATCGATAAATTCATGACAGTAAAAAATAAAAAATCGAGTTTATGAACTTGTAAATATTTTTATCCACTGATTTCTCAAAATAACTATTCTCTTAGCCTTGAACAGGGCACATGTAGGCTGCTATTAATCCAACAGTTAAATTCCCAGATCAAACGATTGACTAATTCAGTGAACTGAAATGTTGGAACAGTTTTGGGCAGCGCTTAATTACCTGCTAAATACCCCCGGGGGTTGAGTAGAACAACCAAATTCAATTTTATATTTTAGAAAAAATCAATTTTCTTGATAACGAGTGATTTTAGAGAAAAATATCAAAAGACATTATTTTTAGAAAATTTTTTGAGCTACAAAAAAGATGTCTCAACATTTTTTACTCAAATCCTTAGTTTCTGAGATAAATGGGTTTTAACTAGACATGTTAAATTTTTATTCTTAATTCAAGGGGAAATTTTTTTTTTTTGTGTTCAACTCGTATGAAGAATGTCATCCGTAGGGGGTCTATGCCACGTGAATAATTCAACCGTTACTCTAAATTTATCCAGCTGTAACTAAAGGTTGACTCAAGAGACTGTTGAAGTCACTGAGGGAATTTGAGCCTCACAGAGAATTCTTTGAATAATGTAAGCCTACCTTGAGATTGTGATAGAATAGGGTAAAACCAATGGAGAGAGACAGAAACAGTAGAAAAAGAAGAAAACTCGATGTTTGTGATATGCCAAGTGTATTAAATATCGTAGCAACAATAACAGCAACAGCGTGTGAAAATGCTACTGGCAGTATACATCTCTCCAATAATTCCAATGTCTGACTGTCATCAGGCTCTTCATTAATTTTTGATGGCATTATTCAATTCGTTTGAAATCGTTGTGTCTTATTAAATATAATATTTATCGTTTCGATTATTTCAATACTCGGCTGTGACATTCGCCAATTTTACACCTAGATCAAGCACGTCTTAGCTAGGACTGAGCTAACTTTAAACTGGAAATAGTCACACATATTGAATGCTGTGTGACTAAATATAAATTCAGGGATGAGTCTTTAATTTTTGGTATCCCCTGGCTTTACTCTCAAGCCTCTAGGCAATTGTTCTTTTCTTCTTTCTTCTCCTACCAATTTTTCTGCATCTTGTTCTTAAGAGTTCACTAGCCCCACCTCTTTTTTTTTTCCTAGACTTGATTTTTAATTTTTAATTTTTGCTGTTATAAATAGAATTTTTGCAACGTTTTCATATGCTTTGTACTACTTTCAATATATATCTGCTTGTGCAGTAATAAAATTTCAATCAATCAATTTAGTTATTGAAATATTAATAATAAAAATATCATAATTTATGAATAAATTTTTATAAAAAAACTTTTTCACATTATTTTTCATAAAAATTTTCCATCAATTTAATGGACACATTGGGGAATACATACCACAAATGCATTTTCACACTCTCTCTATCCAATTTTAAACTTGAAAACTTAAGAATGAAGAATCATGAGCTTCTGACACATGAGTTTATTAATTTACGACCACTTTTGCCACAGTGCAAGGACGAATGAAGACAATAATCGATAGTTCATTATCAAATGCACCAAATTCAGAATTTTGTGGGGCTAATTGATATTTTTAAAATTAATGAATACATCAATCATGAACTATTCAATAAAATAGATATTAAGAGTTTAATATAATCCAATTAATATGCTAATTATATTAACTACAAAACAAGGGCATTATCACTTGACAAGAATCGATAATAACCCAATCTGAGAGTAGCTGACAAAGTGTTAAAAAATTTAAAAAATTGCATCATTAGAAGAACGACTCGTTGAGTCAAGTGGATGATGACAATGACAAGAGGGTTATTAAAAAATTCTCTTGAGAATTTTACAGACCCCTTCATCCCTAAATTGATGATGTCATGAGGCTCAGAGAATCAGTATTAATTTTATTTAATTTTATTAATTGAATAATCATAAATTTTCCATTTCAATTAATTTATGCTTTTTAATTAATATTAATTATTAATTATAATTGCTTTCTCAAAAAGTATATTGAATTTAATAAATAAAAATTGAATCGAGTCATCAGTATGAATTAAAAAATAAATGAAAGATAGAAAGTGGGAAAAAAGGAAATTTAGAGTAGAATATGGGAGGGATGGGAGTGGGGTAGGTTATTGATTTTGCAGAGTGTTGGAGAAAGGAGGGAGTAAGGATGTTGGGTGTAGTGGGGGGGGGGGGGGGGGGCAGGTGGTGGCTTGGTACTATGTTCTATATATGCGCCTCGTCGAGTCTGTTCGTGGGGTATAAATAGGAAGGGTGGTTGCACCATTGACCCAGTGCTAGTTGGATTATGCCACGACTGGGTGGATGATCGGTTGTCTCAACTTCGAGCACTGCACTTTGACAGTTTATCATTCTCATAATTATTATCAATTATATTGTTTGTAAACAAATTGAGTAATCCAGATATTTACTTGAAAATTAATCATTTTGGTAGTTTAAAGAATATTGAGTTATCAATTAAATTGATGTGCAATTCTTGGACACTGCCAATTATTCTCAAATTATTCCCATTCAGTGAGATAATTTAATTGATTTTTTCTGAATTAAAAAATTGGTAAATATATTTGTGTCAACGAACTTTGAGAAGGGAGTTATCATACCCTCTTCCTTGTGTCTGTGTTTGGTTGTATCCTGCTGACCACAAGGAACAATGATGATAATTGAGTTTAGAAGATTTAATTGAATTCGTGAAATTAGTCTGTCAGTTTGATAAGTGAATTTCAATTGTGATATAAAATTCAAAAACTATTGTTGAATTTATTGTCAGGATAATGTCAGAGTGTTCAGCAGTGATTCCGTCAACGGGCAATCCCTACAAAATTGTTGACTGCAGTAGAGAAAAGAGAAAAGGTATCACAGCCTCTTCACTCGAGGATCTTACCAATATAGCCAGAAGTAGATTGTCACTACCCTCAGATGCTGATCTCACAATTGTGTTGGAACAAGATGGTAAGTTATAGCATACAATTGTGTATTTATCTCGGAAACGAGTAGTTTTAGAGAAAAACATCAAGATACCTTTTTTATAGATACATAAATTTCCAACAAAAAATGTCTCTTGACATTTTCTTGTTGGATGACTTATTACTGAGATAATTGATCATTTAGATGAAAAAAATGCCAAAGTAATTTTTCAATGATGTACAATTTTCTAGGGACTGAGGTAGATGACGAGGAGTATTTTGCAACTCTCGAGAGGAATACAAGCCTGATGGTACTCCAGGGGGATGAAAAGTGGGCAACACCAGGCAGCAGTAAGACATCATCACGTTACATAGTAGTTGATAATGTTGATAATGCTGGTAAAACGATCGATGAAACAGTGAGACGTTATCGAAGCCCAGTTGAGCCTCTAGTATCAACATTACACGGTGATCCATCACACATTTCTCTACTCGGTGGTAATGATCTCGAATTATTAAGTGATATGAATCCAGAGAGTCTATCTGATATTGTACCAGACAGATTATTCCTTGAACAATTGAAAGAAGCATCGGGTAGATTTTTAGCTGAAAAAAGACAGGCACAAGAGTCAATGGCACTTCTTCAGATGTACGCAACTGGAGGTGAAATGGAGCGGGCGTAGGCCATGTGGGGGGTGGGCGCCCTCACACTGGCCAATATGTATCGCGTCCGACGTCGTATATTCTACAGGGGACAACAATTGCAACAAACATTAATTCTCTTTTGGAATTGAGCCCAATAATTATTCATTTTTATAAAAAAATGAAAAATTTATTCTTGTTTCAGTAATTAATTCATCCGGAGATGAAAAAATGGTAAATTATTGTGTGAATATTGTTGGTAATTTTTTTTGTGCAATAGAATTCAGGAAAGAGAGGGGGGGGGGGGGGAAATGGTTATTGTAAAAAATATTATGTAATTAAGTAATCATCGAGTCGATTGTAAATGCGACTCTAGATGTTCGATAAAGAATATTAATAATTATAAATAAAATTTTTCAGAGAAAATTTTTATTCTCGTTTAAAAAACATTTATTGAAAATTTACTCAATTCAAGGGTGAGAATTCAGTGAAAATAAATTGAACATAAAAATTTTCTCTGAATTTTATAAATCAGTAGTTAGTCCATTTTCAGTAATTTTTAG
Source organism: Coelinius sp. EB29 (assembly GCA_035578325.1). Classification (NCBI taxonomy): domain Eukaryota; kingdom Metazoa; phylum Arthropoda; class Insecta; order Hymenoptera; family Braconidae; genus Coelinius; species Coelinius sp. EB29. Next base: position 534,799 of record JAOZGT010000005.1, on the reverse strand, counting down.
ATAAAAAAAAAAAAAACATTTTCTTCTCGATTATTGAAAAAATCGCTATGACCGCCCGAGTCACAGTAACGCACCCCACGGAATTGTATAATTGATGCTCAGTAAGAAAATAATAAATAGTATTTAAATTAATATAAAATAAATCGTACAATCGATATAATCATTTTGGATGATTTAAAAAAAAAAAAAAGGATTGTACATGTACGTCGGAGAATAGGGTAATGTTATTAATCGCTTGGAAAACACCAACGTGTAACAGATGGTCTGGTGTAACAGAAATCGAAACAGCTTTGTACGTAGAATTTACTATTCCTTCATTTTGTTTAACAAAACGTGCAGGCTAATGATTTAAAGACTGAATTTATAGAGTACAGCATTAAATCCATCTAGATCACCAATTCACTAATTACACAAGAAAATTAAGGGAAAAATGAAAATCTTAGGATATTAACGTGACACCAGATATCAATCCTTTGATACCAAGCGAAGTTGTAAGAGTTATGGTAAGAAAATAACAATCCAATAGTTTATTTAATTAATTGGGTAAGATAATAGGTCTAGGGGCTTCTGATAATTAAAGACTGTACGCTCGCGTCCTGCCCCCATACCCCATCCTCATCAGCAATTCTGCATTAATAAAAAATTTTTTTAGAGTAATTGAGTCCATTGATAAGGTTCTAATTTTAAAAATAATGGTGTACAAAGTAATAAATATGAGTCAATTTTTTCATTGTAAATTTGATTTTTATAGGTAAAATTTTGAATTAATGTTTAAAATTATTGTTAATAGATAAATAAAGAGATAAGGCGAATTTATAGGAAACAAGAAATAAATTTATCATCTCAACTTTTGTTAATTGTTCATTTATCTCAGAAACAAGTGATTTTAGAGGTAAATGTCAAGAGATATTTTTTGTAAATGAGATAATTTTCTATAAAAAATGTCTCTCTATATTTTCCTCTAAAGTTACTCATTCTCGAGATAATTACATATCTAACAAGAGCTTTTGTCACTTCACTAGTGAATAAAGTCTCCCAAATTACTGAATTACTCATTTTGGTCCAATAATTCTGTATAAATGAATGTATATTCACCACCGAAGAATATTCATGTTTGTGGAGAATTAATCTAGCGAAATGGGTCATCAATTCAATGACAAGTCAAACTTTCATTCTAAATATTCGAAATAATCATGAAACTTGAAAAATAAACTAATCGCCTTATTTCACTTATAATTAATCGCAGAGCTAATTAAATACTCCGAGCGAAGTCGATAATTCGTAACGAGTTAATTAAAATATAGAAATAAATAAATTAAATTAGAATAAAGTCGATAATAAATAGAAGAAGCGATGCAACGACCATTAGAAATGGCATTGGTTTAGAAATAATGGTGAAAAAGCTTCTAAAAAGTACGAATAATTAACAAAACCAAGAAAACAACAACTGAGTCTGTATTTACAATACGTGCTGTTAGTCAATACCTAACGAATAGTCTACTGCCATAAAAATTGAAACAACAACAAAAAAAAAAAAAAAATGCTCAACAACTTCTGAGGCCATCTGACCGTTTACCCAACATCCAATTGCTAACAGCCGTCTAAAAATTGTACAATTTAAATAATTAAGCAAGTAAAATGAAAAATATAAATGTTTAATTGAATATTCGTCATCGAAGAGATTTTCAGAAAATTTTATGCTCAAAAAGTGGAAAATTTTCATTAAAAACTTTTATTATCTTCTTTTCTTTCGTGATAAAAACACAGTAAATGCAATTAAACTTTTGAATAATCACAATAAAATAATTTTAGAGTGAAAATAAATGTATTTGGTCTATGTTTTAATGGTATTCAAGAAGTTTCCATCGATAATTTGAAAAAGTACACTAGATGCTTCATTCCACCTGACAGATGCATTTCTCAGTTGACATGCAGCTTCCTGAACAGTCAATTCACTCTTCACAAGTTGTTTATTGATCCCATTGAGCTCTTGAATACCAGTAGTAATGGTATTATCTGTCAGACGAAGTATATTCTCTCTGAGGGACTCATTACACTCGTCTGATAGAAAAAAAAAAAAAAAATATTATTAAATATTGTGATAAATTGATTAAAACATGATTTTAAAATTTTTAGAGTTTGAATTATCTTTTCAATTTTAACTGAAAATAAAATGGCGAATAAATAAATAATTATTATGTATCAATAGTTTAATATTGAATGCAAAGGAAATATATAGTAAGTGTCTTAATTATTGTAATACGTAACAACAATTTTCTCTGATTATACTTATATATTCCAGATAATAATTATTGTCATTAATTTTATCTTGTAATAATTGTAATCAATAAAGAAAGACAATTAATGAATAATTATTGACTTACGTAATTTTTTGTGGAGCAAACTGTTGTATTTTATGAATTTTTTGTCATTCAAGGATTTTATGTTGACGTAGGGAGGGCAGGTGGTGGCATCGATTGCTGTACTTGCACTACTCAGACTCCCACCATCTGTAGAATTTTAAAATTCGTGGTAAATAAATATTTTAGTAATGTTCATTGGAATTTTAAGGAGCATACCGTCGTCTGATTCTGCTGCTTCACCGGGTATTATTGTTCCTGATGCATTAGTTAGATATCTGAAGGTCAAACCCTGGGGAATTTCATTAATGAAGAATAAGAAATTGATTAATTGAATTACTTGATCCTCTCTCAATTTTTTACTCACCGATTTTATATCTAGTGTGTCCTCGTCAGACTCTGGAGCCTCTCCAGCAACAACCACAGCCTTTTTATCCATTTCAATATCTATTTTATATTTTTTTTCATTGATAAAAATAGAAAAATCAATGTGAAGTGAGAGGAAAGTAGTTTAAACGAATTTTCTGCTCCAAAAAACAATTTCTGGAGGGAATTCTACATCACTCACCAATCAACTGTGATCAGCTGATTATTTAGGTTATGTCATGGTGTTTGTAACTGTCAAATTGCTCCAAAAAAATTGGAAATAATTTGATTAGAGTAAATTTAGAATTTTTTTTATATAAATAATTGAGATAGAAGAATAATTTTCTTTTACAGTGAAATAACAACATTTTTACATTTTACGATATTTAATTAATCAATTATTAATTATTCATAATAATTAATAATTTATCCTCTCAATATGTCCAACTCTTCAGGTGTCACATGCATTCGTAAATCTTTCTCTTTGATAATATCTTGAATTTGTGTTAAAAGTTGAGGTGCAATATCTGCAGCATCGATGTAGATACATCTAGCCCATGGACACGATGCAACACTCTCATGATAAATCTCCTCTCCTTTCTTCTGACACAGATTTTGCTCTCTTAATAAAAGCATATAGAGTCTCCATATCAAAGGACAACAACGAATTTCAGGGATTCTGAAAAAAATTAGAGTTTTATTTAGTCAAATTGGTTGATTGGAGAGAGATTATGTAGAATTATGTATTTAAATACTTTGAAAGTCTCTTGTGAAAGTGGAGTAATTTGTTGAGAGCTGCAGTCTTAGCTATTAGATCTTTCTGACAGACTGTGGAGTTGAGTCGAGATCTGCCTGATAGACATGAGGAAATTGCTGACCACAGTCTTTTATTTGCAGTAGATGTACGAACACACCAGTTTGGCAATTCACTCTGTGAAGGAAGTTAAAATTTGGTTTTCGTTTTATTTTTAAATACTGAATTATCTCGGTGATGAGTGATTTGAGGGAAAAAAGTCAAAAGACCTTTTTAGTAGAGAATTTTCTCAACTACAAAAAAGGTCTTTTGACATTTTCCCCATAAAACCTTTCATTATCAAGATAATCTTGTATTCAGTGAAACAAATCAATTCTCATTTCATACCTCAATCGCAGAAGCCACCGACAGCATATAAAAATTATCAGAAAACCTCTTCAAACCATCCTCCAAACTCTTCTGCACCTCCTTAACACTCTTACAATGTCTCTCACCAACCATCTGCTTAAATATTACCTCCCCTTCCCAGAAAAGCTCCTAAAAAACACGAAAACATGAATATTTCCAGAATATGTATTCCTCATGTTTCCTCGCATTACATATTTACCTCAAGCCATCGATTTTCCCTTGACCTCTCAATACACCTCTCAAATAGCCTGTAAATTTCCTCAAAATTCCTCTCAGCAATGTACAAAAAATAAACGTAACACATGACTGCGTCATAATAAAAACAAGGTTGAAAATATTTGTTCAATCCATCATCAAGGACCTCAGCATTCATGAATTCCTCACAAATACCCTTTAAATACTCCTCAGTCCTATTAATTCTGTCTTCCTCAGAGACTCCAGAAGACATTCTTCCAAAAACCCCTAGAATCCTGCCCTTATTATTCATCCCCCAGTTTCTACTATCCAACAAGCACTCAATAAGTGTTCTATAGAGACTCAAAACAGATCTCTGCTCCTTAAAATCCTTGATACCCAATAAAACATTTCCCTTACTCTCAATAGCAGTCTCCAGTATATTTAAACAATTGTCCCACCTCCCCATCTCCCTCTCAATAGCCGCATACTCCCTATAAAAATCTAAATTATTTCTATTCTCCTCTCTCTTCAGAAAATCTTTTAAAATTCCCTTCAACTTCTTAATACTCTTCTCATTCTTAACACCTTCAGATCGTTGTACACTCACCAAACACCTCTCGAATCTCAACCACCAGATATATATCTGATTCTTCTCCTCAAAGATCAATTTTTCAGCAATAATTCTAAATGCATCCCTCACAAAATCAATAAAACTCTCTTGTGCAGGATGATACTTCAGGTACTGAGGTCCACTCGTAATTCCCTCAATTAATCCCTCCAGAAGAGAAATCCTCTGCTGATGACCAGCCACTTCACCAACACAAGGAAAAAATATTGGCAAAAGACTCTCAACTGTATCAATCCCCCAATTGCACTCGTCCATTCCCAATTCATCAAGAATTACATGTCTCGAGGGTAAAAGAGGAATTTTCAGTGCTAAAAGTGTGTAAATAGCGAATCTAAAATTAGATTCTTTTGACAACAATGGATGAACAAAGTCTGTGACATCTTCAGGGGAAATAAACCTGTGAGAGTCACCAATCAACTCTACTTCATCTCTTCCAACACTGATCCAATGACAATTTTCTCTCAATAATTCAACTCGAAGCCACAATTGATTTAGAGGTAATTGTGAAGTTAAAATGAGTTCTTCCATTCCAATTAATTTTTTTTCATCTATTGAAGTTTTAAATTTCATCGAGTCTTTTGTTATTCCTAAATTGAGGATCAGATTCATTCTCAGTGCCTCCCACATCTGCTCCCAGAGGCCTGAATGCCTCAGGAATATCCAACATTGGTACATCATCTGGAGTAGATTATTGTCGTAAATATTTTGAGTGGATTTTGACCATAAACGAAGACTTCCAAAGCATTTTGAGTATAAATCTAGGACTTTTGGTGCTGTGCATAGAGCTATTGATGATCTGGTAGCTGTGATTAATGCCTGCCACAGGATTAAATTCTGGGGTTCCTTGGAGATGAGAAGTTCCAGTTGAGATGAGTACTGATCAGCTGGAGACAGCTCATTGAGGAAATTTAGCTTCAGTTTGAGGAGAATCTGGGAATCTGGATTTGTTTCTAATGCTTTTTCAGTTATTGCTAATTTTCTTTGGTATTTCAGGTTCTCAAAATTATTGTCTCTATCCTCAAAATTAATGTATTGAATCCAGACATCAATGTCTCGAGGATTTTCTGTCAATTTTTCATTGAATTCTTTGATTTTAAGTTTTGTCTCGTCTTCTTTGGTCTGTTGGAGAGCTATTATGGATTCTGATTCTAGTGGAGGTGCATTTTGAGAGGTCTGAGGATCGTTTTTAGAATCTTTCTTCTTTGATTTTTTAAGAGGATCGATAGACGAGGTGAAATATCGTCTTAAGGGCTGTTTTTTATTTAATTTAATGGGTATGAATCCTAGGGTTTTAGAAGAAATAGTGTAGGAAGGTCTTGCTCGTGAACACAGAGTTTCAACCTTGAAATTTCCTTTGTCTCGAGTTCTGTCGTCAAAGTAAACATTCTCAACTTCTTTCTCGTATTTAATTTTTTGTTTAGATGACTTATTCTTCTTGGATCTCTTATGTTTTTTAGAGGGAGGAGGAATCTCTCCGGTGTCTGAATCATGTGGAACGACTGGTGTTGTTTTTACCTCTGGAATTTCGACAATTTCACAGTCTGATGAGTCCGAGGAAATCGGGATTATTCCAGATCCTGGGATTATATCTGATTGGAAACTAGAATTCTTTAACCAATTTGCTTCATTTCGACTGTCGATAATTTCCACCTCAGATTTCGAAATATTAACATCATATGCAGGAAAAAGTGACATTTTTACGAGTTTCTCCACTGATTTAATTTCTTCTCCAAAAAATTAACAAATTTCAATGTTTATCTATATTCATTATGACGTTCATAACCTCTTTTTTACACTTTTAAACTCAATAGAAATCCCCATATAATTAATCAAAATTAATCACTCACAACACGAAAGAAATATTGAATATCCACTAATCAATTCAATATCGTTGATTAATTAATTGGAGTTGTAACAATTGAATTGTTCTAAATGTCATGCGAGAGCTCTTGTCATTGTCAGTATCGCCGCCATTTTTATTTTTGAAAGAAGTTTGTAAATCAGCTACTAATGGCGCTAGTTTTAGTCAGTTGCTAGTGTCGTCCTCTAGACCTACATTTCAAATAATTGGAAGTAGAAAAAATAAATAAACAACTGACAAACAATAACAAAGAGTGATAAACAAATAAACCTAAAAATTGGAAAAGCCTTTTTTCGTAGTTTTTATTAGTTAAACATGAAAAATTGGGTGATTTACATGAAAAATAATGGGATAACCCCAATTTTTTTGTTGTTATTGAAGAAAAAAATGTTATGAATGGAGGAAAGTAAGACTCATGACCCTATAGACTTATTATGAAACAATATAGAACAGTTCAACAGATCGAAGTATTTATCAGTCAAGTGAGAAAGTGCATATAACGTCTTGTCAACAGGCAACTGCTCGTGACCTCATTGCTTGAGAATATTTACACATGAAATAATACTGCTGATGCTACTGGCGTAACAGATGGTATTTACACTATTGTATAATCCTAGGAATCAAGGTCAGAATATATTAAATTATCATTTATTTATTCTTCATTTATTCGCTGAAACATTACACTCAGATGCTACATGAATAGTACGGTTTTTACTGGCTAATTCAGCAGTGAATTAACATTTTATTAATTCCATAAATTGAAGGTTTTTTAAAAATATTTTTCTTGAAATTTTTATCAAATTTTTTATGATGTATTTCACTGCCGTTAATTAATTCACAATTAAATATATATCTTTGATACTCTCGTTATTATTTTTATTGTACAATATTCGTATAAAATATATCAATATTCATTTGCATTTCAAGTGAAATATGTTGAAATTGAGAGAAACATTTTTATTTCGGTTCTTTGACGGTTGAAAAATGAAAAAAAAAAATTTACAATGTTTATTTTTAAAAATAGTGTACATCAACTAGTGGCATTTAGAATTGTCCAAACAAGGTAGTGTCTTCGAAAATAGTAATAAAACACTGGCTTGTACAAGCAAAAATAATGGAATTGCAAGCAATCGATTTTACAATATCCTTAAAGTTGTTATTTGCTAATTTTTTATGACCTTGCTTCTGCACAGGGATAAATAGGAGGTCATCTCCATCTTGAATTATAATTCCCATCGCGTAGCATGAAATCATCAATCGACAAATGAATTTTTCATACAAAAAAAAAATCTTTCACAAAGGAAAAAAAATAAAAATTATTGACTCACACAATTTTTTAAAAAAAACCTCATGAATAAAAATTCATATATTATTTTACTCATTGGCATTCTGTATTGAGAAGCAGTGAACGCACTAATGCATAGTGAAAGCAGAGCTCATCTCGAAGGTTGCGGATAGTTATAAATTATTCCCCCTCACGGAAAACCCAGCAGCCGTGTTTCCACGCTCATTACATACATCTCTTGGAGATTATCGCAAACAATATGACAATATCACTAGTTTTCATTGACACGTACGCTTTTAATAGTTGACAATGGGCATTATAATCTCGAGACAGCAAATTATCATCACGAATGTGAATGAAGAAATTACGGGAGAATTCCACTGAATCTTATTTTCTAATATATAATTTAAGCAGATAACTATTGCTATTGTTTAATCAGATAATATTCTTGCTCTTGACATAAAAAAGAAGGCATTCGATTTTTACATTTAATATAAAGTCAAAAATTGAAGAAAAAAAATTTGTTTAAACCGGATATGAACACAAATGTATTAAGAGATTCTCATCAGGTACATTCTCCACATTTTAATAATCAAAACAAGCGTGACATAAGCACATTTAAACCACAAGTTGTGTCTATTTTTGTGACACTAGTATTAGAATATTTTGGGTTTGGCTCATGTAACGCAATAGTACTATTTCGTACGCTTTTTGTTATAACACCGAATAACTGGGACAAGATCCATTGTGTGTTGTTTTACTGGCTGTGTGCGCTGGTGCTACGAAAGCGCAAACAATTGTGAGAATATTTTTTTTTTTCCTCCCATTTTCACTCGTATTTCTCAATTTGTCTGTTTATTTTCATGGTCTGAAGTATATCGTAATAGGCACCAATAAACCAATTGTTTATTGGTGTAAATTAATTGATTACGACTGTAATAATTGATACATTTAATCTCTAAGTGTGTGTGACTGAGGGAAAATGGTTTATTACCAAGAAGAAGTAATTTCAAAGAAGGAAGAAAACCTTGTGTTCTATAATTTCTGATGAATTATTAATAGGCACATCAAGGAATCGAGAATATTATTTAAATGCAAAATACTTGACAAAGAATAACAATTATTATTTTTTAATCTACTGAATAAACCCAATTGGAGAGAAACGTTTAATATCCCATAACAATTTCTATTTCTGTGCATATTTGGGTAATGATTTCCTTTCAACTGTACCATATCAATAACAAATGATGAAAATTCCGGTTTGAAATAATTACATTGTTCCATAACTTCTAGGGAAATTAATATTTATTTCTCGTGTGAGAAAAATTCCTTCACTTTCCCGAGAGATAATGAAATAGAAAAAGAAAAAAAAAAAACTTCACTCACTTCAAATCCGGAATTTCCCAAGATGGATCCCCCCCCCCCCCTTCTGTTGTTGAAACCTCACAATATTCGAAAAAAAAAAAATTAAATTCAAACTTTTGCATAAAACTGCAAAAATATTGAATATTTTAAAATTTTTCCCACGAAACGCTTAATAATTATTTAAAGCTAAAACCGAAGTGAATCGATTGTTTTCACACAATTTCACATAAATCATGTTAAATATTTACTGAAGAGCAATTGTGAGTATGACCAAGATTAATGTACTAATGGTCATGGAAAATTGTTCAGCAGCGCCTGCAGTAATAATCGGTAATTCTGGTGCTGTACCATTCTCATGATACTGATAACTCTTGTGTTGAATATAAAGTCTGACAATTCTGTAGTTGTGCTGTTTAAGATCAACTTTATTGTGCATAAAGTTTTGTAGTGCATTTGTAGTGCACCACAAAAATCCATCTTCATCAATGGCAAAGCTGTCTGGCCACTGCATTCTGACATGATCCCTGGAAATTATTCTCTGACCAGTAGTGAATGAAGTATCTCTTCTAGAATTCCACAGTGCAACAGCATCATCAGCAAGAAGACCAAAATATAATGTACCATTAGCTGATATCATCATTCCATCGGTTTGAGAATTTTTTCTTCCAACTTCACGAATATAAGAGTCAATATTTGTAATTGCCTCATTCTTAAGTGCTCGTGTACTAACGGAATAAAGCCGATATGATGACAGTGGACAGTAGTAAACAAATCTCTCAGGTGCATCATACTCTGACAATGCAATACCATCGATAGGAATTCCCTTCATAACTCTCTCATCTCCAATGAAAAAGTCCTCAGCCTCTTTCTGCTTCTTCATAGAGTCATGCCTCACTTTCCAGGACTTATTCTTCTCCAGAGAGTACACAATTATGCCTGGATCATGGTCATTGGTGTCAGAAATATAAGCATAACCACCATCAGTGCTGTCCAGAACAATGTCATTCAGATATGATTCATTGTGAGGAGTTACACTCTCTGGAAATTCAATGCTCCTCAATACAGCTCCATTATTCTCAAGATCCAGGATAACTAAACGAGGAGGACATCTTGCTTTAGGCTCAGTGGTCATTGTAGCTGTTCTTCCAGTGTCAAGAACCCACATACGACCCTTAGGATCTATCTCCATACTCTGGACAAATTGGAATGCACTGCAATCTCCAACAGCCTGCATCTCCCAGCTCGGATATGCTATCAATTTTGGCTGGACATTTCTCATAACTGGTTCAGATGGTGTCACACCAAGGGTCACAGGTACACCGGGCTTCCATCTGGGTACTGTCAGATACATCATACCTTTCCATACCTTGATACCAGCTATTGCATTGTTCACTGGAATATACTCATTTCTATCGAATACATTAGTTTTAATTTCATCTGAGGGCCATGCAATGTCAATCACATTCCAGTGAAATTTTTCTTCAAACTGATTTGCTCCAGTTGTCACTGTCAAATATGCTAATAACAAAAGTATCAATTTAGCCAACATTTTTCAACTGATGCTCAAGAGCTAAATTGATTTAATGACACTTTTGATTATCAAGTTTTTCACAATTTTTTGAATTTCGTTATTCTGAAATTTATATTACAGTTGCACTTATAGTGGATATTTTCAAGTAGAATACCCTATTCCGCGCTATTCTTAAACCCGTGTGGTCTTATTCAATCGTTTAATCGGGCTTGCGCCAACAATTTCGCTCCCCCGGTTTCGTATTGAGTTTAAATCCAGAAGTTTGACTTTTTTCACGTTAGACGAGTTTAGATGGACGTTCCATAGTGTTCAACGTATAGGTTTTGACTGACGGTAGACGCAAAAGTGTAGATCCAACGAGGCGTCATTTCCCCCCCCCCCACACGACCACTGACTAGGTTTACCCCTCGTTCCCTCCACCGCTCTTCTTCCTACAACGCATTCGGATGTTTAGAAGGATTTTCTTGATGCTTTTTGGATTATGTACATGAATTTTTACTAACTTTTGTTTATTTATTACTTAATGTTCAAGAAGTCTCCGTTGTTTTATGGAAATGAGGGGGAAGATTTTACTTTTAATTTTTATTTGTGAGAAAAAAAAATTTCTCTGTGAAGATTCTTATTTTTTTCTTTTCTTTCCTTTCTTGTCGAGTTAATAGAAGAAAGGGTGTGGCATCTGTTCAATTATCCGTCTTGAGTTTATATTGTTAAGGGACTGAAAAGAGGAGAAAGGAAAAACTTCTCAACCTGTGTATAATTCTAAGAAATTTACACAAAGAGATGTTCATTCACTTTTATTTCATCCGTTTTTTTAATGGTATAAAAAGGAGGGTTTTGTCAAAGGGATGGTACATAATATGGATCACATATTTTTTCTTTTCCTATTTTGTTTGAATAGTAATACATAAAAATTGATTTAATTGAAAAAGCAATAAACTTCAGTCACTCACGTACTCAATCATCAATTTTTTATTTAGTATGTGCATATACAAGAGGGAAATGAACCAGTGGAACAGTGCCAGGTTGTTTAGTGGCCTTCACGACCCTTCCAACAATGTAAACAACGTTGAAATAAATTTCGAGTAATCTTATTACGTGATTGTGTACACTGTAATATTGAGATGAAATTTACGACGCAATTTGATATTATTGAGCTCTCTCTCTCTCTCATTACTCAGTTCCTTCTTCATGCAATCGAGCGGAAAATAAATTGGAAAAAAATGAGTAAATAAAATTTTTCACTCTCTTCATCAGGCATTCAATGGAAAAAAAACTGGTATTTTCAAGGAAATAGTTATGCATCAATCAGCCATATACTAGTGGGATGTTAAAAATGACGTAATATTCTTATCCTCTTGAACAACTGCCAACATTTGTTGTTATTATCATTTTAGATAAATTCCGTAATTATGACAGACTCAGAGACATTTTTTATTTTCAGTGAAAATAACCAAAATGTGAGTGATTCCTTGACCCAATGATTTCTATTGAACATACGCATTGCTAGGTGTTCAAGGTGAGCGTTGAAGCCAAATTATAATATCATTAGCAATTGATTAGGCTTGAAAATGAATTTTTTTCAGAACCAGATATTCAATTTTTATGAATAAACTACATGTTTTTGTGACTTTAGAGCATTGGGAGGATTTTCCATTTGGGTATAAATAGAATTTTACTCCCCCTATTATTATTATTATGTCACTTTTATACTTTTGTTTCACATCAATATTATAAACCCATGAATTTTTTTTTTCTAAAATTCCCATGAATATCACATGTTGATGAAAATCCTTGAATACCTCAATTACTCATCACCTCGATTATCATAAATTGACTCAACCCTGAAACCTCAAAAGCCTCGACATTCGTCTCATATTTCTAAAAAAACCTAATAATAATAAAAAATGACTAAACATTGAACAGGTTCTGATGACGCATTGAATTCAAGTGAAAAATTTAAGCGTAGGAGCCCAATACACTGACTCCATTTATACTCCAATTAGCCAATGAAAGATCGAGATGTTCTACTTGTACTTGGTGCGTGTAGTGTCCACTGAGATGTAAAAAAATTTACACATTCTCTCACGTATTCCTGTAAAATTCACAATTCAATGAGTCCAAGTGATAAAAATGAGAATTTAATAAACCAGAAAAAGTGAATTTACTCGACCCAATTATCCTCAAACTAAAAATTTAATCCATTGACCTTCTGAACTTTGACTTCTGAAGCTAGAGATAATGATGAAAAATAAATATTTGCTCCGCATGAATAAATCCGCTGTTCTACATAGAGTTAATTAGATAAAAGTAAATTTCCTCGTGTTTGCATATCATCAATTACTTGATGAGTGACACACACGCTTGTCTTATCACCCCTCCAATGCCCTTTATTCTCCCTAGTAAGTCAACAATTTATCCAGCAATCTACCCTGGATTAATCGCCCCCTGAACTGTATATTTATTATTCATTCAGATGTATATTCTTCATTTTGATCAATTAAAGTATTAATGGACAATTTTTTGGATATACGTATGCATGGAGCTCAATTTCTCTTAAACTTCTCATTGACGAATGAATTTCAGAGAATTTGAAATATGGAAATTTTAAAAATTAATTACTAATTACTGAACAATTTTTGGAACATTTTCGAATGAAAAATTGTTAATTGAAGTCATGATTTTCAAATTAAAAAATCAATGAAAACTCATGCAAGTTTCCTATTGATATTTAGATTATTTTAAAATATCTCAGTGATGTACTAGGCACAGTAAAAAGGCCGCACCCTCACTTCCCGCTTCCTACTGACACACTAAACCAAAACAAGTCGGTTATATGTTCTGAAATAGAATATGCTAGAGAGAGAGAGAGAGAGAGAGAATGATGTGGGGGATTGATGGGTAGCGTGAGAGCAGGAGAGGAATGGGGAGACATAAAAGTGGAGATGAAAGAAAACTTAATTTAGGATATAGATTTTTTTACTTCATCGTTTGATAAAAAATTAGTTGCAACATGATGAAATAAACAAATTTTTATTTATACGAGAGCTCTTATGGGGAAAATATACTGAATCCTACGAACAAATAAGAATTTAGTAGAGGTATTCAAAATAAAAACCAAGAAATACCTCCCTCTAGGTATCAGTGAAGAAATCCTCAAAACGGTTTCTTAATTTGAAAAAAAAAAAAAAATTATTTTTTCTGCCATACGGGTTTCCCTTCGATAACATATTACATTAGCATACTGTCCCCATGACAAAGCCTCGTATTTCAAGGGCTACACAGAACGATGGAAAGATTGTACAGTGACTCACACAGCTCAATGGTTCCTTACAATTTATGATTTAGTGTTCTTCCCTCTCTATCATCTCCCTTCGTTAATTCTCCTTTACATTGCTCAGTTGTCGTATGCGTAACGGACACACTCGTAAAGGAAGAGAAATAGAAAAAGAAGAAAATAATATTCCGTTGTTGGGGTGAGAGCCATTCAAATGAAGCACGCACAAGCGGTTATGTACTGTCACTCGTTAATGCGATTATGCGAATCACGAAATAGGCGAATGACCGTGGATACTTCCCGCTCAGTTTAATAAACACATTTTCTCTTTTTTTTTTTTCTTTCTTTTCTTCTATGAAAAATTCTTCAGCTGCTTATTCAAAATGAGGGGTGTACGATAGGTACGCGGGCGTGATTGAGCTATGCGTGACCACTGGGTGAGCGTGACTATATTCTTCAAAATGATTTCATATTGTCAGTGACGATTATTAATGAGAAACCATTGGCATGTGAAAATTTTAGAAACAAAGCGACAATTTTTTATTTTTTTACTTATTCGGTAATCAAAATGGAGTCAGGAAGTCAGTTAATTTTTTTTTTTCAGTCAAATGGTTGTGACGTATGGAGTTATCCAACGTCATTTAAATAATTGTTTTAAAACATTAAAAGATACGAAACTTGTTCGTTAAGACACAAAATACAAGATAAGCAGTTTCACGGTGAAACTCAAGTCCAGCTTCTGTGAAGAAGCTGTTTGATGGTATAGTGGCACTGTCAGTAATGGAACTGCCTTGTATTAAAGACGAAAAACCATGAGAATGAATATTAAGCATTTTGAATTGGACTTGAACGGATGATCACTCCTTGCGAAAAATCTTAGAATCGTGCGGAACCGAACCCATTATTACTTTGATTTGTATTGAATTATTAGTTTCAGTTAATTATATTAATCCATTTAGTAATCGGTGTTTGGTTATTGAGAAGAAGCACTTATCAATCCTGTCCTTAACTTCCCCAAATGGGCAAACTCCCCGTGAGCTCGTATACCGAGTCCTAGTCGGCATTAGTCTACAAGTTGAAGAGCAACTTGTTTAAGGAAGGACGAAAACCTCCCACGTCACATGGTTAGAAATGTGCATTGTTTTAAATTTTTTACTGCACCGAATGATACATTTGGAATGAACATTTTTCATTTTGAAATGAAAATTCTTTTAACAATATTTAATTGCAATTTTGTGGATTGAATTGGGTCATTGCGTCACGTTATTGACGTAAAATTGAAGGTAAACACAGTTGCAATATTGTACCTTCAACAGTCCAAAGAGAATTTCTAGTTATATATTTACCACTCGTCACACGTAAGAGACGTTACAACACCAAACGCGTGACTCAGTCCATCTTGTGTTTTTCCAGCAACAGCCCTTTTTGTACATGACATTTTGAGGTCTTATTGGAGTAAGTAGAAGTGGCGTTTAATGTCCGTCGAGACGTAAAGTGATGATCGATCGTGCTACATTTTTTTTTCCTAGAACCCCTCTCCATCTAAACACCATGTGTGCATACATCCTCATCTCAATTTGGCATCGGAGTAATCCAGAAAATTACTGGAGTTTGTCAACTCGAACGGAAATAAAAATCTTCTCTATTTTCTGTAGAATTGAATAGTGCTAGATTGTATCATGTGAGGGGTTGAATGAAAACGAACAGCGAAATTATTGACCTTGAGGTGGATTTTATGACTAGACTATTTTCAACACAAAGTACTTTCGTTTTTTTTTCAGGAAAAAAATTGAGTAAATACTGGAGTAGAAATACAATTTTTTTTTATTACTTTGTTATTATCCCAAATTGACTTGAAGAAAAATAAAAATTAGAAATTGACAGAGATAGGGAACTTGCATGGAACTCAGTTTTCTCTTAAATTTCTCATGTATTACGCATTCTTCATAACAAATGAATAGCCAAACAGCAAAAAATATTGTGAAATATGTCCTAGACAAATGGAAGTGTCTATTCACACGGTCCAACAAATTATGATGATTAATTAAAAATCAGTCATTTCTGAGATCAATTTTTAAGTTATGACGTCACAAGGTCACTTGGGTAGCTTCCCATTGGCCGAGTGTCCGAGAGTGGTTTAACGTCCAAGAGACCTTGTGACGTCACGAGCAATTTCAAAGCATTTAAATTTTAAAAATTAATTATTAATTACTGAACAATTTTTGGAACATTTTCAAATGAAAAATTGTCAATTGAGGTCATGCAAGTTCCCTATTGTGGTTTATTGATTAATATACTTGATTTTATCAGAGACAATATTTTTCCAGCGATAATCCTAGAGGGATGGGAGATTGTACACTAGGGGGTTGCAAAATAATGGAGCAATTTATGGGGGTACACGGATTTCTAAAGGGGGTTTTTACATCTAGAGAGGGGGAGAGTGGTCGTTATGGTAACCATACGATGCGACTCATCATCTGGAGTAAGACAGGGATAGTGTATACATGTTTACCCCAATGGCCTTGAGACCCTCACAAAGACCCTTGGTTGAATCGAATTGAAGGAAGTGGCATTCATATCATCCGGTTAACGGTATATCTGTACGTGTCTGGAGTATCTCAAAGCATTTCTAACTTGTATTCTATTAAGTGCTTTTTCTCTACACTCTTTATTTTCTCCATTACATATTCCACATTGCTGCACTATGGGCTTTTGAAGAATTTCATGCCTAGTCGTCAATTAAATCATAAAATAAGTTACGGTCAGGTTTTTATTTTCTCTTTTTCACTTGTAAATAATAATTGTGATGCAAATTTTGGTAAATTAACACCAGTTGAATTTGTTAGTGGTGTTTTTTAAATAATGGAGAACCTGAAATGACGAAAAATATTATTTTTATGACGTAAATAAAGTGGGGAATTTCAATTATGTACAATGGAGAAATTCTCATTGACTCGAAGGAATGAATTTCATTCATGTTTTGATTAATTAAAATTAGAATTGAAAATTGTTTAGGTTTCATCTAATTTTCCATTCATCCTCACTTCCGGTGGAGAGATAAATCAATTAATTTTTAAGGTAAAAGTAAATTCTCCCCTGACATTTTATCAATGCGATATTTATACTCATTAGGAAGGTTTACACAAAACATCAACAATCTGTTTTTGAACAATTTACACTTGATTTATTTCATCATCGTCCTTGGTGAGGACGGTGTATTAATTAACATACAGATGCTAGTCATACGAGCAAATATAGTGTATGTGTAATGATGATCTTATGATGTAGGAAGTGAAGTGTTGGAGATGTTGGTGTCGAGACATCTAGACACACTTTTAAATAGGCTTTTCTTAACAATACGCATTGTAAATAAATTTAGACAACAATTTGTTATATTATAATATAATTATTGCAGAGGAAAATGTTTTTCGGATGAGATTACCTTTGAAATTAATGAATCAATTAATTGATAAAGAGTTAATTAATTGAATCTTTGAATTTCGGAATAATGAAAAATCTTTAGTTATGGAAGACTGATTGATTTTCCTCTGTATACGATTATCAGTGAATGAACATTGGCATCCGGAGATGCCTTTAGGCAACAGTATATTGCACAATTGCGTCATCATTTGCGTATAAATTCTGCTGGGTTTATATTTATGAGGCCTCAGAGAGACTAGAATCCTTTGGCACAAGTTTCAAACTAATGTACAGTTTGTGTGAATAATAATAAAAATTCAACTCTCTGTAATTTTATTTACATTTTCAAGGGTTTCAGCTACGGAGTGGCATCTTGTTACGTAATAAATGTGTCATTAAGTGCATGTACCCATGTCGAGTTTAGTTTAGTTTAGAGTGATATTGTCTTATGAGTTTCAACAATTGAGTTGACACTGTTTAAATATTATTGTTATGTTCAAATAACTCTAGATATATATTTCAGAGAGATTGAGAACATTGCATTTGTTGGAAAGTCACTTGTTTTTCTTAATTGTCTGGAACATTATGATTGTCCTAGAGGAATTTTTAAATTGAATTCTCAGTAGTAGATTCAACGACGTTTATAGTAATTTTCATGTGCAACTATCCAGGAGTAAATGAAAGTTTTCACTTTGTTGTAATAAATTTTGCTGTCTATTCACTTTTATTCGAGTGATCTTCTCGAATTTGATTAGGAGGAGACACAGGGACTGAAGGAGAAATGATAGCGATAGGAGTTGTGATATAATTTACGAATAATTTCGAGATAAATGAAATTATTTAGACTGAGAATAATAACATGGGTACATTTGTCTTATCTGTGTGTCGTTATGTACAGCATGTGATTGTAAATTCTTTGATATCACGGACAGTTGAATTAGCCAAGTAGTGAACTAGCAAGTTTACTATATCAATTCCTAGGAAGCTAGACGATTTTAACATTTTTTCCTAAAATCACTCATTGGTGAGATAATTCAATGTTCAACGAGATGTGAATAATTGACTTGTTCTACTACATTTGACTTTCCTACATTGAATCATCACACTGTATTACTCATACCATTCTCTGGAATGTGACCGGTTTTCTGGCTGCGTTGCGTCGGTACCATAAATACTATCATAAAAATGGTAATGTAATAGTTGTGTCGTTAGATGGCAGATGGCAACACTAGCATTGATATACATTTGAATATTTATGATGAATTATGATTAATTTCATCATTGACTGGACTTAATCCTCTTGAACAATTAAAATTCAATCTATTATGATTTTCACATTGATTGGAAAGTCCCCCTTTTGAAATTTTTTCCAGTTCTACCACAAAAGAGAAATGAAAATAGGTGGTACACCTGAACGCCGGTGGCGATCCCTATGATAACAATTTTGTAAACGAAAAGAGTCGTGCGAGAGTCATAACCGCGTAATGAGTGTTGTTTATTTTCATGATTTATATAAAAAATAACGTAAATTACTAATTAAAAAATCAGGTGAGTCTTATCCAAGTGTTAAATAAAATTAATTCATAGAACAATTGAAAAAAAGCATAATTATACTTCATACACTAACGATTATAATCGTCCACTGACCACTCCCATTGCCTCCCTACTCCGATTATTAGTTGTACCATGACTCAATGAGTAATTCTCAAAACATTTCATTCATTACGCGTGTTCACACCCAAATGTCTCTTACAAACCCCTAAAGTTTTAATTTCGTGGTTTAAAGATCAAAGTAAGCACGATGAATCGTGCCTACCTGTTGACCATATTCTTCATCACAACAATTATATCAACAAATGGCCAAGAATCCAATCAACAATCAAATTGGGGTAATCAACAATCGAACAATCAGCAATGGAACGATCAGCAATCCAACAATCAGCAGTGGAATAACCCCCAAAGTCCACAATTTAATCAGCCCGGTAATTCATTCAACGATCAGGCCCAGAATGCCTGGAGTAATCCTCAACCCAATTGGGGTACAGGAAAGACATACTACTACGGTGAAGTGGAACACAAGTGTCCAAAGCACTGGATAAAATTCCAGGAATTTTGCTATCGTTTTATAAAGAGTCCTCTGCGAAATCGCGAAGATGCTAGACGTAATTGTCAAGCATACCAGAGTGATCTAGTCTCCATAAATTCAGTTGAGGAGCATGGCTTTCTTTTGCATCAACTCCAGTGGCAGGATCCCCAGCACAGGGCCTGGTACACTGGAGCAAGACAGCAGGGTGGATACTGGTCGAATGAAGCTGATGGCTCTCAACTCGTCAACATGGAGAATGCTTTTTTGCCCGAACCCAATGATGGCTACAACATAAATCGTGATGCTTTGGCATACAACTACAGTAATTCTCTTCAACGTTGGGGACTAGAGAGAGTACCTTCTCATGAACCTCTGCTATACATATGTGAAGCTCAAGCTTCACTTTTGCACGAGTTGATTGAAGATGATCGTGATTACAGTTATGGAATTGAGATTGATAACCCCAAAGAGATTCCTCGTGGACCTTACTTCATCAAACAACCAGTCAACAAAGTGTTTGATGTCTCAAAGAGAAAACTTACTAATGAAGCTATATTGAGTTGTCTTGCTGGAGGATATCCAACACCAACTTACGAATGGTTCAAAGAAGATTATGATAATGCGAGACTATTTGCCACGCCAATTGATCCATTGACAAATCCCAGATTCACTATCAGTGGTGGTAACTTGATTATCTACAATCCTAATCAAACCGAGGACAAAGGTGCTTATCATTGCAAAGCCAGCAATAAATACGGTGTGATAATTTCTGAGACAGTTGATCTGTCATTTGGATATCTTCTTGAGTTCAATTTGAGGAGATCAGAAGAACGTGGAGATCAAAATTGGGGAAAGGCAATCTCTTGTGATCCTCCACAGCATTATCCAGGTGTACAGTACCACTGGATTCGTGAGAGCTATCCGACATTTGTTGAAGAGGATAAGCGAGTTTTTGTGTCTCACGATGGTTTTCTTTATTTCTCTGCATTGGAGCCCATTGATGCTGGTAATTATGCCTGCAGTGTCAACAGTATAGCTTCAGATATGGGTAGAAATGGACCATTCTTTCCCGTAAAAGTTAATCCTCATTCGAATTATCAACAGCTCAAGTTTCCCAATAATTTTCCAAAAGTCTTCCCAGAGGCTCCAATTGTTGGTGAGGATGTCAGATTGGAGTGTGTTGCATTTGGTTATCCAGTGCCTTCATATAATTGGACAAGGGAAGGTGCTTCAATACCCAGAAGTGCTCGTTTTTCGAGTTACAATCGTGTACTCGAGATACCACGTGTGAGGGTTGAGGATCAGGGAAAATATACCTGCAGACCTTTCAATGATAGAGCATCTATAAAAAATTCCGTCTATTTGACTGTTCAGGCTATGCCAAATTTTACTATTCCTCTGGAGGATAAGCATGTTGATTTGCGCTCTGATCTCACATGGACTTGTGAAGCCTTTGGAAATCCAGGTGTCACTTATCATTGGTTCAGAAATGGACGGTTGTTGGATAATACTACTTTGAGAGGAGATGAGAGAGATAGATATTTTATTCAGGATAATGTCTTGAAGATTCAGAGGGTAGAGGAGGAAGATGCTGGAATGTATCAGTGTCGTGCTAGAAATCAATTGAAGACTACATATTCTTCAGCACAATTGAGAGTTTTATGTGAGTATTGTGTTTTTTAAAATTATTCTTTTGTAATCAAAGAATTCATTAATTTTTTTCTTTTTAGCAATGAAACCCTCATTCAAAAAACATCCAATGGAATCTGAGACATATGCAGCAGATCGTGGAAATGTAACGATTGTATGCAATCCAGAAGCAGCACCACGACCCAAATTTACTTGGAAAAAAGATGGCAATATAATAGGCGATGGTGGACGAAGAAAAATTCTTGCCAATGGTAATTTGATAATAAGCCCAGTATCTTATGATGACGAAGGTACATATGTGTGTACTGCAACAAATCAGTATGGATACGATGAAACACGTGGACGACTCATTGTA
Organism: Coelinius sp. EB29; assembly: GCA_035578325.1. Taxonomy (NCBI): domain Eukaryota; kingdom Metazoa; phylum Arthropoda; class Insecta; order Hymenoptera; family Braconidae; genus Coelinius; species Coelinius sp. EB29. The sequence continues at coordinate 513,279 of JAOZGT010000005.1, read as the reverse complement.
TTACGTAAGTCAATGAATTACGAATAAATATTATTTTTTGTCTTCTGACAAAATTCATTGAATTACTTGATTATTTTTAGGAGGTCCAAATTTCGTCGAAACTCTCCAGTCACGATATGTAACGGCAGTAATGAACAATCAAACCTTCATTTGTCGAGCAGACACAGATCACTTGCTGGATATTGCCTATATCTGGAAACACAATGGAATAGTAATTAGAGATAAAGATTTAATGGATAATCCACGTCTTCATATTGACGGAGGAATTTTCCACATAATCAATGCCACTCTCTCCGATGCTGGTGAATACGAATGTGTAATACAGTCTGCAGTGGGAAATGTATCAAGTAGAACCCTATTGACCGTTGAAGGTCCACCAGGACCACCAGGTGGTGTATCAGTATTGAGTGTTGAAAAATCATCAGCAACCCTAGAATGGACAGACGGTGCATTCAATGGTCGTCCAATATTCAGATACAGAATTGCTGCCCGTACAAAATGGCGAGATTGGTACAATATATCTGATGATGTAAGAGCTGAAGAAATTGACAGATACAGCAGTCGTAAACAGGCTCGTATAGAAAATGTACTCAGCCCTTTTACAACTTATGAATTTGCTGTGTCAGCAGGCAATGAATATGGCTACGGACCACTTTCCATGCCATCACCCCAATTTAGCACACCTCCAGACAGACCAACAAAAGCACCAGCTAAGGTTGGTGGAGGTGGTGGTAAACTTGGTGATTTGATGATCACATGGGAGCCACTACCACCAGAGGATCAACATGGACGTGGTGTTTATTACAAAGTATACTGGCGTCGAAAAGGAGATTTTGAATTTCAATCACAAGAAATAAGAGACTCCAGTAGCATAAGTACGGCTGTCATTGAAGTTGACAAGAAGTTTTACTATACAGAGTACGAAGTCAAGGTACAGGCTATCAATGAAATTGGAGAAGGTCCGGTATCTGAAATAGCAACAATCTTCAGTGCTGAAGATGTGCCAACAGGACAACCGCAGCATGTTTCAGCAATGAAATACAATAGTACAAGTTTGAATGTTACTTGGTCACCGATCGAGGAGGACAGAGAAACGGTAAAGGGTAAATTGATTGGTTACAGGCTCAAGTACTGGCCGGTTAATACAAGAGAGGAGCTATGTATCTATTATCTGTCACGAACAAAGCGACCGTGGGCCCTTATTGTGGGTTTACAACCCAATACTGAATACTATGTAAAAGTTATGGCTTATAATTCCAATGGGGCTGGACCTGAGAGTGAAAGATGGTTAGAGAGAACATTCAGAAAAGCACCTCAGAATCCACCGAGTTCAGTGTTTGTTTATGATGTTAATCCGTCGGAAGTTAGGGTCGAGTGGAGATATGTACAACAGAGTCTTGATGAAGAGCCACTTGATGGATATAAGATACGTGTTTGGGAGATTGATCAGGATATGAGTACAGCTAATGACACTATTGTTCCTTCTGGGGGTAAACTAGAGGGGAGAATCAAGGGGCTGAGTCCAGGTAAGACATATAATCTTCGTGTTCTTGGATTTAGCAGAGGTGGTGATGGAAGAATGTCAAGTCCACCTAATACATTCCAAATGGGCGATCCAGCTCTCTTCAGAAGTGCTGCAAGCAATAAAATTTTGGATTCTGCTCTTGGAATTTGTGTAATTATTCTCATATGGAGATTAGGCTTTGTTTAGGTCTATTGAGGATTTTGAAAATGATGAGCAAGTTTTTTTTTTTTTTATGTCGATTACTGAAAATTTTACTGTGGGACAGCAATAATTGAAGTGTTTTTAAAATTTGTATTCTATCAAATAGTTAATAATTTGATATTATTGAAGAGAATTGAATCTCAGGGTAGGTGCATTATTTTAAAAGGCACTTTTTTTATTTCTTTTTTGATGAAAAATATTTTAGCCATTTGAACGAAAGATCTGAAATTTCAATATTTTTTCATGAAAATTCTACTAACTCCAATCTATCAAATAGAATTAATCCGTGTTCAAAACAGTGATTATTATTTTTTATCACTTAAGAATTATAATAATGTAATTATAATATTTTTTCTAAAATTTAGTTGTCCTCAAGTGCAACTAATTTTTTTCCGTCCATACGTGCCGAGATGAATAATACATATTCTATCACGGGTTGTAAACTGGGTACTGTAGAAAATAAATAAATAATATCCGTCAATACATGCATCACATGCATCAAAGAGCAATTATATATAATTAATTTTAGAGTTTGTCCTGTAAATTGTGAAAATTTAGACCGACTATTTTTCCTTTTTCTAGTATTATTTCTACATATTTGTAGAAAAAAAAAAAAAAAAAACAAACTATTCTGATTTTTTACTATTGTAACACGATAAAAATTTTATGATGAGAAAATAAAGATGAATTTTTCTACTTTACTCCTGATTCTTCTCCTTTCTCCCTGAACAATCACAAATTATTCCATTAACCAGTATTTATTCAATTTATTAGATACACAATGATGATTCGTATTGTCTCATTAAAATTCACATTCGGATTACACGAAAAAAAAAAAAAAACACCATTTGTTATATAATAACGATTAAAAAAACTCGAGGGTAATGTACGAAATGATAAAAATACAAAGAAATAAAATAAATAAAATAGTGACTAAGGTATCTAGTTACATAGTTATTAATTTAACATATACACAATTATTTATAAATAACAAAGGGCAATGGTTGACAATAATTTATGTATGGCATTATTATAATTTCAATTTTTCAAATTATCCTCTATTAATATGTAATAACCACTAATTCAAATCATGGAATGCACTGTAGACTCAGATTTGACGACTAATACTCAAATTTATCTCGACAATTTTCTTTTGCCTCTAATAGAAATGCGATTGCGTTCAATCATTCATTGAACATGTTCAAACCTACAGTTATTTATACTAGTCATCTAAGGCCAGTAAGTAATCGCGTTTGTATATTTCTTCCAAGTTTTTGTTTTATTCATCACCCACAATTTTAGCCCATTGACATCAATCTGAGGGGTTTATTCTCAGTGTCTATGTGAGTGAAAAAGATCAATACATGAGCTTTTATTTGACGCGCATTTTTGAACAATGATTATTAAAATTTATTAAAAACAAAATTTTTGATGTTCCTACAGTGGCGCTAGTTCTACTGCTGGTAGGCCCATTTTTACCCGCAAACTTGGTACATCTTCTTCTATTCTAATGAGCAATTTGAATTTCTGAAAGGGGAAATAATAGTTATTATATTAAATTATGAATAAGTAACGAATTGATGGGAGAAAATCAATAATCACCTGAGCGGTTGTTCCAGGCGTCGTTTGCCACTTATAAATCATGTAACCAGGTATGCAGAGCATCGATGAAAGTGCCGTAAACCATCCGAAAACATGAGACCACCATGGATACTCATAATCCAAGTATTTTATCGGTGTCCATTGTATCAAATTGAAGAGAAAAACACTCTAAAAATGAAAAATCATAGACTTTTTTCAAAATCAAACAGCAAAAAATATTGTGAAATATGTCCTAGATAATTCATGATAATTAATTAAAAATTAGTAATTTCTGAGACCAATTTTTATGGTTATGACGTCACAAGGTGCCTTGGGTAGCCTCCAAGAGACCTTGTGACGTCACGAGGGATTTAAGAGAATTTGAAAATTGAATGAAAAATTGTTGATTGGAGTCATAATCTTGAAATAAAAAATTTAATGAAAATTCATGCAATTTCCCTATTGCTGAATAAAATTGATATAAATATGTACGTACGACACAAATCATTGGTGTTGTAAATGTCCAGCAGAATTTCCACCAAGCGAGTGGATAATATCCAATCATATCGCGTAGAGCGTCATAAAATCGATTGACACCGAATGCCCAACTTATGGCGATACACTCGAAGAAGATGAGGAAGAGTAGACAGAATCCAGAGACAGCGTAAGAGTCAAGTATTTGGAAGACATACATTCCACCTTCAGATATACAGGACAAACCGACGAGATAGGAGATCAGGCATACCATTGCTATAAACAACTCTTTTCTTCTTCTTAGAAGCTGAGGCCACTCGTCCACCTAATCATTGAAATTGGTCATAATCATTCATGAGAATGATCAAAAGTATACAATAAAATAAATGATAACATGTAATTTACCATAGCAGTGATGAATCCCTCCATAGTACAGAATTGTGAGTCCAGTCCAATGAGCAATAGCATAAAGAAAAACAGACATGACCATATTGGTGCACCAGGTAGCTGAAGTACAGCTGATGGATATGCTAAAAATGCTAAACCAGGACCAGAAGCTGCCACTTCAGCCACTGGTTTCTGTTGCTCGTGAGCCATAAATCCAACAACTGAGAATATTACAAAACCAGCAAACATACTGGTGGAAGAATTCACTGAGCAAACAATTAGTGCGTCTTTGTATACATTATTTGTGAATTTATTGTAGCTTCCTAGAGCCACTAGAGTTCCTAAACCGAGCCCATATGAGAAAAATATCTGGGTGACTGCATCGATCCAAACCTGGTGAATATTTAAAATGTATTTTTAGTTGGAAATATAATTTTCATTATAAATCATCCAAACCTACCTGGGATTCTTTGAGTTTTGAAAGATTGGGACTTATGTAGAATTTAATTCCCTCCATAGCACCAGGCAGAGTGATTCCACGTATCAGGAGAATTGTCAAGAGTACATAGGGAAAGAGGGAAGTAAAGTAAACTACTTTTCCTGTCCATTTGACACCCTTCCAGATGCAAAAGTAGCACATAATCCATACGAGAAGGAGAGTACCAGCGAGCTCCCATCTTATGGTACCAATGTTTTCTATACCATCACTTATCTGCAGTGCTCGACGTCTGTCAAGTGTCCAAAAAAAAGAAAAAGAAAAAAAAAAAAAAATGATTAATTAAGATGATTGATTTAGGTATCATTAATGATGAAATACTGACTCCCAAAATTCTTTGACAGGATCAGTGAGCTCCGCAGCAGAAACATTAAAATGATTGACTGTGCACATTTTAATAATCGTATGATTTCTGCCCATTTGATCCCAACAATTAAGTCGACGTCTGTCATAAGGATTAACACAAAATTTTGTATTCCACAGATTGTCACATGTTCCCCATGGTAGAGCTAAAGAAAAAAATTAATAATCAGTATTGAATAATTGGAATAATAATGATTTTATTGTGATAATTACTGCGTCTCATTGATATGAAGAAATAAAATATTGCCCATGCAAGAATAACAATGTAGTAAACATTCATCCAGCATGACATGACAGCAGCAGCATAACCAATTCCTTTGAAAAGTGGTGCTATTTTAAATACTCCAAGACCACCAATTGTCAACATTTGACCGAGTGCAAGCTCCATGAAGAACATGGGTATTCCAGCGAGTATGAGAGCCAAAAAATAGGGTATTAAAAATGCTCCACCACCATTTTTGTAGCACAGATAGGGAAATCTCCAGACATTTCCTAAACCAATTGCCAGACCGACCTGAATAAAACAAAAATTGTTTTAAAATTGTTAAAATAAAATTACTTATTTACTTCAGTTATTTTCACTTACAACACTGAGAATAAAATCCAATTTTGTGCTCCATGTACCTCGCTCTGGTAGAGGTTTTGTCTTTGGTGTTGTTGATGTACACATTAGATTAAGAGCTGCTCGCACTTCATCGATATTCTCAGCCTCAGCGAGCTCAGGATCCCTCGAACTCTCCGCCGTTTCTTTATCCATTTCTGAACTATCTCAATGAATTCGTGAGAATGATTGATTTTAACAATTAAATTTTTCCTAAATTTCCAGTTCCCTTAGAGGCAGACGAGTGGATTTCCTCGAGTCATAACACCGAACCTGGACATTTTATAAATACTTTTTTTATGCTTGAGCACGATTAGGTATGAGAAAGGATGCTATCAATAATTTTGTTCTATCTTTTTCTCTCGATTATTATCTCAAAATGACTGTCTGCCATTGTCATCCGGAAGGCAGAGATGCGGGAAACGATTAGAGACAGTTCTCGTTGATCGTCTTGAAGATGACGGCTAAAAGTGATGGGAAAAAGTTGGCAAAAGAGGGGAATGAGGTGATCTATGATTTATCAATCTAGGTCGTTCCTTTGTGCTGATGTTAAAAGTGTATTGAGGCTTATGGATATTCCTGCGGAGACTTTCTATTGTATATTTCACAAAAAGAACATCTTGAAAGCTCAAAGATAAAATTGAGGGGTGAAATTGTAAGAATATGTCAATTACACTCCAGAGTTTTTGATTAATATCTCTGAATCTAAGAGAGATATCAAAATTTTTATAGAAACCTTTTTTGTAGATTTTTTACAGCTCTACAAAAAATATTATTATGAAAATTTTGATATCTCCAATGGATTCAAAGATAATCACCGAAAACTGTCATTGAAAAAAAGAAATCAACGATTCTTGGGATAGCAAACCAGCGGACAATAAATTTTTGATGAATATCTCCGAATCCAAGAGAGATATCAAAATTTTCATAGAAATATTTTTTGTACATCTTACTTTTCTCTACAAAAAAGCTTTTTAACAAAATTCTCCCATCTCCTTCAGATTCCGAGATATCCCCCAAAAACAGATGAATATTGAATTAAAATCATTCAATTTTACAAAATTCACCATTATCCCAATGCGCTTCAATGCAGATGGAATTTAAATAATTTCTTCCCCGAGTATTCACCATTGATCTTGAAATAACTAATACAAAGTGCAATATCCTACCACAAAAATATAACTCAACCAACATCATCATCTTCATCTCTCTTTTTTTTTTTTTCATGAATGACCGTTAAATACGCATGTCCGGCAGAGGGTTCTACGTAATAAATATCACCATCATCGGTCAACCCACCTACAAGTCCCTCCCCCCTCCCTCTCAACCACGTTGTTTCACCCATCAGTTCCCTCTTCCTCTTTCACGCTCATAAAAAACAGCTATATTCTAATTAACCGAGGAAGTAATAGTCTCTCAAATCCGCCTCGTCTCATAAAACCCACTGGATTTTCCCTAATCACTCCTGAAAACTACAAAAAAAAAAAAAAAAAAAAAAAAATCAGAAAACAATATAATATACAATACAAACCCCAATCCCGTTGAATCCTCTCCTCGATTTATTTCAAATTCCTCGCGCACAAATCGACAAACAATTCTCCACTCGTTCACCCACAATTTTCTCTCGACAAAAAAAAAAAGAAATTTCCCGCCAACAATAAAATTCAAATACTCGACGCACTAATCTCCAAAAAAAAAAAAAATAAATAAATATTCACATTTACCTCCGAACAACAAAAAAAAAAAATGTCAAAAACACGCGTGTGAGCGTCGATCCAGCGTGCGAGGAACTGCGATCCCCAGTGCTTTGATACCTATTATCAACGGCTACGTTCGTCAGTTTGAATTAAAAAAGGAAAAAAAAGAAGTGGGGAATTTTTTTCATCTCCCTTTGATCCAACTCCCCCCCACCCTATAACCAACCAAGAAGAGAAGGGATATTTGATATGTCGCGCCATGCGCGAACCCTCTGACAAAATTCCCCTGAAAGAAAAAAAAAATTTTTTATATATCACCAAGACACATTGAACGCCCAGAGATATGGACTCTAATCATCACCATCGAGCTTTGACAATTTTTTACAGTCTCCAATGATATATGGAGGGGCTGACAAGCCAGCATCACAACGGTATATCATCATCAAGCGTTGACAACGCACTGCCTATGGGTCTCTACCGGCCCTTATCCAGCCTATCTTCAATATCATGGGTGAGGAGAGGGAGGAGGGGGGCATAAAGTGTCTATTGTAGAATTAGAATAATCCATCCGGCGCCCAACTGCCTCTAATTCTTCGTCACAACCGTCACTGGATTATTTGTTTTCTTCAGTATTTTTGTTTGTGGAATAATTTTTTCTTTTTTTCTTTGAATTCCCTTTTTCTTCGGTAGAGATCAATGGAGTAGGTTTTTATTTCAGGACTTTTTTTTTGGGGGGGGGGGGGGGGGGGAAGAATAATGGTGAGGATAGAACGGATCGGTTAGTTTAGACTCTTTAGAGTAGGTGAGCAAGACTAGGAAGCTGTGTATATCCGGAGGGGTTCACGTGACACCGATCTGTCCCTGCATCCGTTGGAGAGTTATTCTGACAAAAAAAAAAAAAAAAAAAATGGGGGGCTGTATCGAGCGTGCTCCACTAACACAATGAAAGGGTTTTTCTGGGGATAATTTTTATTTTTTTTTTCAATTTTTTGAGATTTTTCAAATTTTAAGATTTTTATTTTAATTTTTAATGTGAAAATTAATTATTTATTTTTAGAATAAATCATTTATCTTTTGTGAATTGAGGAGATAATTGAATTGGTCAATTGATTGATGAATATAAAAAATAAATTTGATAAAGAAAAAAAAATTATTTAAAAATGAAAATAAAAAGACGCATCGAGATACTATCGGCATCAATTGGTGGCACGCGGATTGCTCGTTTCACTGGGTGGCATTAGAAACATATTTGTTGAGGAGGGGAACATATCCCGAATTGAGAGGAGGATGTGTGGGAAGTGGCGCGGGAACTATTATTATGGTACACCATTGTTAATATCGATGGGGGTTTTTTTTATTCCGGAAAAGTTTAGTTGATTCAGAGAAATTAATTTATCATCAATCACAATTATTTGACTGAGATATATTCATGTTTATTTCATTAAAATGATGACTTCTTGAAGAGGATGAAGAGTATTTATTCATTTGTTCCATTGAAACTGATGGAAAATAAATCAAATTCAATTATTATTTAATTTTAATTATAATCGATAAATTTCATTTCGATATTTTAATTTTATAACAATCAATTAAATATATTTTTTAAACAATTTTTATTGATATGTAAAATATATTATAATTTTTATTTTTGAATATGCGCACGATAAACCGCTCAGTGCACATGCACCGGTAAAGAATAAGATTATTTACATGAGTGACGTCAGAAGTGGTACAACTAACCTCCTAAAATGACGTTTGTTTACTTGTTCATATTACCATTTTCAACCCCAAGAATTTCTTGAAAAAAGCATCAATATCGATAGAATCAATTATCCATGAATTTTATTATTGAGAATGTGAAAAAAATTAATTTTTTCTGAGTTGTCACACTCTCAATTAAATTTTAAACATCAAGTAAGGTTATGTTAGCTAATCTTACAATTCACTCTTAAATTAAAAACTTTAATTAAAAAATTGAATAAAAATGAGAACTGGGGGTATGTTTGATGTGCGTGAGTTTGGTAAAAGGGTGCGAAGATTTCTCGACAGTAATTATTCGTATCGTAAAATCCTAGTCTTTCTGATTGTCGTTGGTGGATTTATTTTTTATTTTGGACAGCCTTTTGCACATTGGTTGTTTATTGGAAGTCGAGAGGCTGTTGAAGGTACGTGAAATGATCAAAATCATCAATCAATCAATTAAAACGAGAAAAAAAAATTGTTAATTTTCTTGTATTTTCAGCTTATGAGGACCAATGCATAACTGAAAGATTATCAAATTACGATTATGATGTATCAAGTGATGATGCTATAATTTTGAGAAATTCTCTGAATGAAAATGACCAGAATTACTTGCCATACATTGGCAATGGTGTATTTGGTGTACAATTATTGCCAGTTGGACGTTTGTACATACGTCAGGGACGTACACTCTCCCTCTTTGCACAGTGGGATCCTGTTGTATCTGTTCCCCTGCCTGATGATACTCCACATCAAGAGGCAACTGTAATGCATCTAACTGATGGAATTGTTTATAAATATCAGTGTTTGAGAAGTGGTTATCACATAGATACTCAGTACTATGCTCATAGAATTTTTGAGGGAATTCTTGTAGAAGATATCACTGTTTTTAATCCGTCTTCTGTGAGCCAAGAGATACCTCTTAGGCTGAATACTGTACCCCATTGGACTGATTATGAAACTAAAAATGTCAAGTTAGTCAATCTATTATTATTCATTCAATCTTGATTATCTTGAGAATTAGTGATTTTAAAGAAAATAATTAAGAGACATTTTTTGTTGGAAATTTTCTTAGCTACAAAAAAGGTCTCTTGACATTTTTCCCTAAAATCGCTCGTTATGGAGATAAATGGATAATTAAAAATAATTTAGAAATTATTTTATCACGATTTACAAATTCTCTAATTAATGTTTCTTCAATTATTTCAGTATTCAAGTAGATGGTAAAAATTATGACTACGTGATAACTTCTGGCTACGTACCTCTATCAGACTCAAGTCAAATAATAGTTGTTTCAATATTATATAAAACACCACAGAAGAGTGTAGTAGTTAAGCCAAAAAGTTCAACGAAAATTGAGTTTCTCACAAGTATATCTTACAGTGAGCCACAAATTTCTAGGAGATATGTGGCTGAACGTGAAATTACTCAGAGAAAAGCTATTGAAGTGTGTACAATTTCATTGACTCAATTAATTCATTTAATCATCATAAAATTGAATTTTTAATATCTACAGGCAATGAAAAAAGCTTTAAATGCCCACTCAGATGGACTAAAAGATCAACATATTAAAGCATGGAAGCATTATTGGCACACTGGTTTCAGTATAAGTAAATCAAAGGCCAAGGGTGCTCTAAATGGACATAAAATAAATTCAACAATCTACTACGTTCTGTCTCAAGTGTCCAAGGGAATTGCCAACGTTGAAAAATCAGTTTCCAATAATGAGGGCTGCTATCGTGGCCACCACACACTGTGAGTACATCAAAGGCTCTATTACTCTATCAAAATGATAATATCGGATTTTAAAAAAAATCACAGAGATGCAACGAGACTGTGGAGAGATACGTCGACGATTGATGGAGTCAATTCAATTGTCAAAGCATGGTTGATCACCCTGGAGAAGCAGGGATGTCATCATTTGTTAGCTGGGGGGCCTAGTGCTGTACAGCAGGCCATTGTATTGAGTCTTGGAGGTCTTAGATTTAGCAATCAACATCTGGAGTTTAATATTGATCCGCAGTATCTTCATCGAGATTATTTATTCAAGTAGAGTATTTTTGAAAAGAATCATATTTTTTCAAATATTGAAATATCTCGATAATGAGAGATTTTAGGTAAAAATGTCAAGAGGCATTTTTTGCTGGAAATTTTTTCAACTACAAAAAGTGTCTCTTGACATTTTCTTCTAAAATCACTCATTACCGAGATAATCCCCTTGTGCAATTTTAAATGTTATTATTTCAACAGACGAATTAGTTACGGCAATGTAACCCACGTGAACATCTCAGTAACAGTAAATGAGGATAATCGTGCAGTGCTCTCTGTAGCCCTAGACAAGAGTGACAGTGACTATTATGCCTGTGATGCAGCATGTTTAGATTCACCTGTACCACTGAGTCAGACATACACAAATTTTCCAGTTAAATTGACCCAACCACTGACAGCAATTCTCTACATAACATCAGACCATCAACACATGCAAGATCTCAGAAATGCCCTACATGTACATGCTGTTGATGAAGCACCAGCCCATGATCATCATGTAATGGCACTTCACAAGCATGGCCATCAATTGGGTGGATTGCCAACATTTTTTTGGATCAGCATATGCTTTCTCATCATTATTTTTCACATGTTTCTCTGCAAACTCATATTCACTGAGTACTGTGATCATCAGGATCGCCAACGTGGTCGATACATGAAGCCCTGACTTCAATAATCCATCCAATCATCCAGCAAGTGTTTTTGTTACTCTGTAAATAGTTTTTTTCTCGTAAAAAAAATTACATATTTTCCATTGAATCATTGAAATTAAGACTGTCAGTGATTTATTACAAAAAAAAAAAAAAAAAACATGTACATGTACTTGGTAAACATTTTGTTGATTGTTACATGCTCGTGAAATTTATAAAATAAATAAATAAAAACAGTATTTTTGATTTTATTTCTACCTGTTCGTTTTAAAATTCATCCTAGACCCGAAATAATAATTACAATGTGCAATGACCTTAAATTAATGAATATACGAGCAGGAAGTGAGCAGTTTTAACTACAAATTGCTCGTTTAAAATTTATGAACATGAATAATCACATGATTTTTCATTTATAGTTATTAATAATCAAATATTTATAATACTAAAAATTTTTTTTTTGATCGACACATTTGATTTAAGTTTATCCATTCAATCAATTATAAATATCAATGACCTGCATGTTCTATAATAATTTTTTTTTTTTTCGACGTATAACATTCATATAGATTTCCAACAATCTAAACACTTTACCGGCGTATACAATATTTACACTTGAACATTTTATTTAAATATTCAACAATTACCAATATTTCTATGTAATAGAAAAAAAAAAAACATTCAAAAATTGATAATCAGTAGTTTTGTTTTTTTGGCAAGCAGTTTACTATTTTAGGACTTAAGTAGACATTCGACCATATCCTTTAATCATTAGAATATCATTTCTTACGATTAATTATTATATTCGATAACAAAATTAAAAAATCAATAACAAGCGTTTTTTTCTTCTCCTTTCGAAGTAATTGTGACATTAATGATAAATTTATATCTAGTGTATATTTACAATTTTTTTGATAATCGAATGGAGAGATTGAAAAGTTTAATTTAAGCATTTTAAAAATCTCAAATCAATTTTTTTTCTTTCACACATTAACAGTCAACTTATCTATTTACATTTCCATTGTACATCAGGTAAACCTGAATATCTGTTATACTTTCACTAAAGCTTTGTTTCCTCAAGCAATTTTACTCTCTGTAATTTGCTGAAATCACTGGAGTTATCTTACATCGAAATAGTTGTTTGATAAAGATGAGTCATGGATGAGCAATATTTTTATATCAAACACTGAATATTTATACATGAATTAAATACTGAATCAGTTTAATTATTTCCAGGATGTGATCCTGTTGTAGAAATTCACAGATCAAGTTATCGTGTAATTTTCGTGAATACTTTGAATTGACTCTTGTCTAAATTACATTAATTAATTTATCTACTTCACCACGATATTAAATCGATTATCCTTACCTAGCAATTCGTTTCGTGCCGCAAAATTGCACGAGATTTCAACATAAAAAAAAAAAATAATCTATTTGATTATTCAACATGAATGAATTTTATCGTGATTGTCCATTATAAAAATTTTCGTCTTCACGAGGACATGATTGAGGGTAGAAAAATAATGGAAACAATAATCTACAATTTGAAATCTCAGTGCAAGTCGATAAGTCATCAACACAATTGAATAATCAACTGTAGAGTAATAATTGCCCTTTGGCAATTGAATTGAAAATATAATCTACGATGTATTAATTGTATATCAAGTATTAATCACTAATTGTTCTACGACAATAAAAATTTATGTACAAAATTGCAGTCTGCGGGCATTGCACGGTATTAAAGAGGGCTCGTGGGAAACGAGGCCACCGGATACTTAGTCCCGGTTGGTGTTAGTACAGTTTAACACTATTATAATACGTCCCCGCAATTGCGATTTACTACACGCACAACGGAAACCAAATACCGGTGTTGTATGCCTTTCTCTCTTAAACTTTTTTTTTTTTAACGTTAAATTATTTGATAATATATTTACAAATTGTCTTTTATAAATTTCTCTTGGTGAACTGTAATGTGTCCAAACGTATCTTCTTTCCTCACTTTTTTCATTTTTTGCAAAAATCAATTTTTTTTTTTTTTCATTTCTGTAATTAAGACTCTAAAAATAAAAAAATTATATAAAAATTTTGAGTACGAAAAAATACAATTCGATTATTGAGTTAAAATTGTTATCAACATGAAGAAAATAACTATTTTCATAATTTTGAAGAAAAACATGAGTGGATATGGGTGAATTTAATCGAACAAACCTTGACCTCGTGTATCTGGATCGAATAGCACTTGGAAATGGACACAAGAAGAGCTCTTCCTGACAGATATCTGACACTCAAGCGTGGGAAAAAAACCAGATCCCTCGTGAGATGTTTACTCTGATGATTGAACTCGGTTGGCTCAGTTAGTCTTATATTTCAGAGTGATATATGGATGGAGGGACATCGATACTTCCTCAATACATTTTTTTTCCCTCTATAATTTACCTATTATAGACTGATGTACAGAGGATGGAGAAAAAAAAAAAGGGAGAAAATGGAAACGTTCGGACTCTATGGAAGACAGTACAATAGTTGGTTATCCCCAGGATTAATACTTCACTCACGCTTCATCAATTATAATTATGATGAGAATTCTGAAAATGTTGGCGATGGACTGGACATTACGAGTCTTCCACTGTTACCTGACGGTGTATTATCATTCTCATAATTCTCATCAACTCTTGCTGATATTGTGGGTATAATACCACAAGTGATATCTGTAATTTCAACAGACTGGAGAGCATGGAAAAAAAAAAGAAATTATAGTCAGAGAGGGAAATTTTTTTTTTTTAACTAAGATAATTATTAAATGTGAAAATATTTTGGTAATGAGTGGATTTACAAAAAAATATCAATAGACAATTTTTTTTTGAAATTTTTTCCTCTAAAAAAATGATTTTTTGAAATTTTCTCCTAGAATCGCGCATTCCAGAGATAATTGAGAAATTACGTGATAATAAAAAATTGATTTATTGCTTTTGGGGTAAAAAAAAAAAAATGATGATGGAGCATCAAAACATTAATTTGTCACTGAAGGACATAATGAGGAAATAAAAATAGTCTAGAAGAGTTTATAAAAAATAGTCATTACCTGGACGGATCCTGTGAGAGATAGATCCATAGGATCAAGTGAGACAGGTTCATTCGTCTTGTTAACATCATGAAAATCATAGCTCTCTTGTAAATCGTGTACCTCTGGTACTGTAAATACAATACCATTTTCATCATGATCAGCATGACCATTTAATTCACCATTATTCAGTAATACCACCTCCCCACCAGGCACATTATCCTCTCTGTCCTGGTCGTTGGGACTCAGGGGGAGGGGTATTTTGACCTAGCTGAAAGATGTTTCATCGCAGGATGGACTCGCTGGTAATTGGGTTTCACCATTGATAGCTTTAATATCAGTCTGACTGTGTCTTGTTGGACTACTTCTCGAGTATGATGTTACACTTTGCATCGTTTGGCTCCTGGGCCCAGCGAAGCGCATACTGTAGTTTTGTCGATTTAGGTGACCTGCACCAATACTGGCAACTCCAATAGCACCAGGTGCTATCTAAAATAATGATAAACATCAAGATATGGGGATTTGAATGATACAAATCCATGGAAGATGATGAAATTGATTGATCATCTTCATTAAAAAAAGAAAAAAAATATCTCTACTCTCTTTGATAGCACCACTTACATTCGGATGTCCCGGTCTAATGTTCTTTTCCGGTTGAAAAAGTACAAGATATACTTTAGGAGTGAATAGACATCCCAGAACAACCGTAGCTGAGATATTGAGGCACATGCACATACTTGCAATTTGAATCTGAAATACAGAAATTCCCATAAAATATTCAAATACATCTAGAGCTTTCAATGACAAAATTTATCATGAAAACTCACCGTATAATCGTTGTAAGTACTAAAATATATTGGTACAAATGCAAGCCATACTATGCACGTTGAGTACATGGTGAATCCAATGTACTTGGCTTCATTAAAATTAGCTGGTATTTTACGTGTTTTAAATGCATACAAAGTGCACATGAGTATAAGCAGCATATTGTATACCAGTGACATCATCAGTGAAAATGTTGATACACGACAGGTGAGTACAGCTGTCAAAGGGCTTGGATGAATCTCTTTGATGTCCGGTGCTTCTATGACAAGCCAGGTTATTGCACCGATCAGTTGAACCGAAGTTATTCCTAGAATGTAAAAAAATATATATATATACAGCAGTGGAAATGGTGATTTTTTTTTTTTTTTTTTTTTTCATTCGATAGTCCGATCAAAGCGATTGAAATACGAGAGAAAAAAAAAATGGATTGTTTTTATTTCATGCTGGAGAAAATATATAAAAGCAATCTCACCTATTGCAATTGCCACTTGACTTCTTGGGGATGTGTACGATGGCCTTTTAACTGATATTTTATCCACATTTATTATACGCGATATACGAATTGTTTTAGTTAAAATTGCACTGTAGCATATGCTCAAGCATAAACCCAATCCAATGCGTAAGTATGTGCAATTCCAGCTAGTGGGCTCACTTAGAATTATAAATGTCATTACATAGCAGGAGAGAATTCCTACCAATAAAACGTAACACAATTCTCGTCCAGAGGCCTTTATCACTGGTGTATCATTGAACCTTTTGAATAAATATTGATGATATAAAAATAAAATTAAAAATTCATACAGTAGAATTGAGTTGATATAATTTACCTCAGAAAAACTACAAATGTAAATAAAGTACTGAGTATACCAATGCCAGCAAATGCAAGTGGTACAATTGCCCATGGGCTGCGCCAGTGTATAACTTCAGCTGGTACTTTAATACATTTAGATTTCCAGATATCAGGTGCCCATCCAGGCTCGCAGACACGACAGGTGTCGTTGAATACAAAAGCTGTCTCGGAACAACTCATACAACTCCAGCAACAAGCGTCCTGGAATAAATTGAATTGCATATTTTAACATTTTTTTATTTTTTTTCATCATTATTTCTCAACTCAGTACATGTTTAGTGGAGGATGGAGGGATTAATGGAACTAAAAAAGTAGATGGGATGCTAAATGCTGGAGAAAAAGTAATAGTCTGGGGTAAAAGGGGAATAAAACTCGGAGGAAGAAAAAGAGAAGATGGAGGACAGATGAGAGACTCGAGAGAATTGTAAATTGCGAGGGGATACCGCTAGTATTTATAATGAAGAGTTAATGGTGAACATTTTGTTATTACAAGTATACCAATGGAGTGAACAGATGGAGATGAAGAATGAATCAACTTTGTGGAATAGAATAATAAATGGAGCATAATTAAACAGGACTATTACTTGAGACAACACATGTTGGATAAGTGAAACGAGTCAGTTGAGAGTCAGACAAACATGGGTGGATAAAAAAAATAGGGGCTTTTGTGGGCTTGTTTTCTTGGTCAATCGAATGTCATTCCTGCATTTCTCTCTTGTACACTTGCTTTTTGCTCTGATAAATAATATTCAATTGAGATGATGAGTTTCGAATTGAATTTGTGTTTTGTTGGATGACAGTTTAAATTTAAATTTTCCAAAAAATTCTGTACTTTGGAGAAAATTGAAAAATCCAGTGGAGCTTTCGAGTTATTGAAAAGTCATTGCAAGTTTTCTATTGCACACAAGAAAATAACTGCTCTGTCGCTGTCCGTTGGCCTGTCTCAGGAGAAATCATAGCTACAATATACGAGTTATCTCTGATGGATAAAATGAACGTTAAATGCACTTGAAATGCAGGAGAAATGTTATAACTTGGTCTGTTGATGTATTTCATAACTCCTCGTTAACGTAAATGGAAATATAAAGTCATAATTTCAGGTACTGGAAACTTTTGACTTTGCTAATTCGCTGAAATATTATTGTATAATTGTATCGCTGGATATGAGTTAAACTTACTGAAATTATATTTTATTTGGAATTATTTTTTAAATATAAAAAAGTTATCTTGATAATGAGTGATTCTAGGAGAAAATGTCAGAAGATCATTTTTGTGGAAAATTTAATAAGTAAGAAAAAATATTTTTTGACATTTTCATCTAATTATGAAGATATTTGATATTCAAAAAAATAATCAAATTTAGAATAATGTAAAATTTCTCCTCCATCTCATTCACTTTGTATTCTTTCTTTCAGCGTGAATCCAGAAATAAGATGAAATATCCTCATCCTTTTCACTCATCATTGACAAATGTCAGAGTGAGAAGTATCAAGGGAGTGGAAACAATGTTTCACATCTGTATCGCTGACGTTGGCTGTTATAGATTGATGAGAAAACAAGTTGTGACAAGAGGAGAAAAGCCAGAGATTTTCAGCATCTCCCACACTCATATCTGTACTCCCAGATGGAGGAATTTACGTCATCGAGTAAATTGATACAGTCAACTGGAATTATTTTCCTGTCGAGCTCTTTACCACTCCAATGTCCTATACCACAATTAAAATGAACCGAGGTTTTTGTTGCTTTGTATAATTTTTTTTTCTCCCCTCTATTTTTACTTTTTTTCGTACATTTTTAAATCGTTGAATTACCTGGAAATTACGAACGTGACCCAGTGGACAATTGTCACTGCAGGTACTCCGGGGTATATTAGTCTCACCGGGACCTCCCGTCCACCTTGTCATGTTAATATCCAGGGTGAGTCTAAATAAGAAAAGAATAATGTTTAATTACTACATATTATTATTAAAAATTGTAAAAATGTTCATTATCTAGTGATATTAAAATTTATTCAAAATTCATGTAGTTAAATGTTGAATTATCTCGAAAACTAGTGATTCTAGAAAAAAATGTTACAAGACCTTTTTTGTAGATGATTAAATTTCCAATAAAAAGTGTCTTTTGACATTTTTCTCTAAAATTACTCATTATTGAGATAATTCAATATTCATCAACACGTGAAGAATCCAAGTATCCCTCGCTCCAATCCACGATGAAAATTCATCAATTTTAATTATTGATTAACGTACACTTCTTTCCACGATCCAATCCTGGTATAATCGAATCTCCCCTCCTCATTCCTCTGATACTGATAAATATTGTAATACCCATAGGCATCACCATCAGCGTTGAATCTTATTTCCGTTTCTTGACGACCTGCGGAAAGACGGCTCGTTACTCAATCTTCATGCCTATTCAGTGAATTCCCCCCCCCCCCCCCCCAGGTCAATAATTATTCATCATTCTTGTTGGAGCGCTGCCGACAGGCACATTAACAGAAATTGCGTATAAACCCTCAAAGATAATAATTAAAATAAAAAATTTGTGCTCAATATTTTAAATAATGGTTTTTTTTAAAGTGGGCGGAGTTAAAAAAAGTCCCTCAATTTTATTATTTTTTTCACAAAAACTATTTTTCAATTTCCGTTGAAACATTGTAACGAATGACAACCATGTCATCTGACTTTTATTAGTTTCCAGTTGCCTTTGAATTTCATCGACCATGCATGAAATGATAAGACGAGACAAAGAAAGTAGAAATGAAAGGGGGAAAAAAAAAATAATGGATGGTCAAAGAGACAAGGGCAACAGAAGAGTGAAATATTTCGTATGAAAAATGTCACAAAGTCCTTAATTTTTATGTATAAAAATTGATATCTGGTAAATTCCAAGGTACGATTTGAAAAATATTAATTTAAACTTTTTAATCTACAATATTAAATCAAAATAATTGTGTAATTATACAAGATAATTACCAAAAAAAAACAATTTTTCATAATTTTCTCAAAAACCAATGAAGATAGGGACTTCTAGTATTTTGCAATCGATTTCTGAGATGATTTGACCCCTGGCACGCCCGAAACATGCTTTTCAATAATTTGTTCAAAACAAAAGGCTCCAACTACCCGTAAACTGCACATAGTTCGATTTAAATAAGAAAATACCATCCCCGTAGTCATGGAAATCATTGATTGATCCATCGATTAATTAAGAAGGCAAATAAAAAGTTGTCAATCAATACAATTATTCATTGTCAATCAACTTTATGATAAAGAAGAATCAAATTAAATAATAAGTTAAATCATGTAATATAATTATATAAGTATATTATTATTATCATTATATTCAATTTAAGTCATAGTGTGTGAAAAATGAGATGAAGCTGAAGATATCGAGAATCTCGAATCAATTCTTAAGACAATTTCACTCTCAATTAATTTACACTTGACGAATTCATTAAAATACAGTCTTTGTGTACTTGAGTTAATGCTCTAGTAGTGTTACCAAGAGTGCACACTGTAGTTACACTTATTTTATTTGAAATGTGTGATAAGTACTGGCTTTGAATACTAACCGACAAATGTTACATTACGTATATACTGAAGAAGATGTTGACCGGGTGGTGCTGGTGCAAGTTTATCGCACAGATGGTGTATTGTACCTTGTGCTTTGACACACTCGTCATCAATGTAATTGTGTACTGCATGGGCCATTGCATAAACTGCATCCACTGTAGACATAAACAATGATGTATCAGGGACAAGAGAATACGTGGCTTTTGTCTTTTTTTTTTAAGTATTAAAATGTGTTTTTCTTATCAGAGGAAAATTTTGACATGAATTGCCAGAGGAACTGTGACGCCTGTGTTTTGCTGATTAAATTCATTGTTTATTCTCTTTATTCGTGTTTATAATAGTTTTTAGAAAAATCATAAAGAGAATAGTCATCTTCATTAATTTAACCATCTTTATCCTCAAAAAATTGAATTTTTTTTTTTACACATAAAATGTCAAATAAATGTAAATAACGTCTGTGATGATAAATTTTATTTTTACCATTTTTCATTCTATCATCACTTTTTTTTGGGGGAAAGGAGGATATGAATAACGAGAGAATCGAGAGATATATGCATGTCATAAAAAAAAAAAAAATATTTATGATACAATTTGACACGAATTTCCAATTGATTCCCATGGGTGGTAAAAATCCCCGAAATATTTCATGAATATCACTTGTCGGGATATTTAAAAATATCGTGTAAGTCACATTTAATCCGTTTTTTTTTTCCTTTTTGACCCCTAAAAAATATATTATTAATCCTCTTACATCCTCAATAAATCATACAAAAGTTTCATCCTCCTTGTAGATACTCTTTGCAATTCCTTGCCTCGTAAAAGTGAATATGAAATTTTGATAAGGAAATACCCGAGGGTGATGTTACGATAGTTGGCAACAGAGGGGAAATGACTCTGAGAACATGCCAGAGTCTTTCTATTCCCTCCCATCCCTCCCCGAATTTTTATTTCATTATTCCTCCCCTTGGAAGAAGTGGGGAAAGCCCTTCTCAACTGCTGTAAAGAATTTTAAAATAAAACCTCGAAATTGTCAAACTTCAATTTATCACGAACCCCCTCCCCCCCCCCCCCAAAAAAAAATTAAGAAAAAACTCATTTTTTAGAGTCAATTTGAGATTTTCCGAGAATTTAAATTGAGCTTTTTGAAAAGCTTAATTTAATATTTTCCAGAAGTTTATATTGAAATTTGATTTTTTTCGAAAGCTCAAATTAAGCTCTTAAAAAATCTCAGATTGACATTTTCAAAAATTTCATTTCAAAATATTGAAAAGCTTGATATGAACTTTTCCAACTAATTTTGGTACATCAAGAAACAAAATGAGATTTTAAAAGTGCTAAAATTCATATTTCCAATGTCTAAAAAACAGAAAAAAGCTCAAGTCACTATTTTTTCTGGGTGGTCATTACAAATTAATGTCACGATCTGAGAATAACAAAAATCCATTGTTTGAATGAAAAATGACACAAAATTACCCATAAGCGATGGGATTCACCTATAGCATGACAATAGAAATACTGCGACCCCTTTTTCTTTCAAAAAACATTTGTAAGAAAAACGAGTGGTACCAGGCGATCCCGAGAATCATTTATAAATTTTCCCGTGGACAAAACGTGAAAAGGGGTGGAGGGGAGGGGTTAGAGCGAACCAGTGGAAAAAAAAACTTATCCAATTGTGAAAAAAAAATATACACCAAAGTTTTTGGTCTCTGGAGGATAGAGATAACACATGTGCCACTTGTCCTTTATCATGTGTTCCGTAGTTGGTGTAGGTAAAGTGTCGCACTGGCAATTCCCCTAACAAGGGATTTTCATGATCGAAATACACAGGATAAATCTGGAATTTTATCTGTGGTGAAGTAACATTATTCTGTCTGAGATGAAAATAAATAAATAGTAATTAATAATATTAAATGATATAAAATACTAAACCTTACCTACAAAAGGCACAAGACCCTCTTGATCATACTCGTTCATTGTTTCATCCCCAGTACATCCTTTAATTCCTTTAGTCATTGGTCCACCGAATGTGCACTTGTGATGTTGTGACCAAAATTCACGAAACCATACATTACGACAATTAATCATTTTCTCTGGTAATTTTGGATGGGGTAGATTTTTTTCACTCTGACCACCGCACTCGTCACCAACTCGTGGTCTGAGATTTTTAAAATATACATCGAAATCTGAAATAATAAATTAATTACTCAAAATCTCATGCAACAAAACTATGAAAAAAAAAAAATTTGAAGGGTATATTCCACCGAAAAAGCTGTAAAAATTTATCCACTTGGCGCTTGATTTAACCTCGTTATGCTTTCAATCTTCCCAGTATTCTGGTAATTCTATATCACCAGCTCAAAGTCATATCACCATAAGAGATGTGTTGGATGTGCTATATGGAGGATACTGGAATGGTGGGATTAATTTCGTTGATTATTCCAAAGTTGTTTGAAAGTCATTTGCCATTCGGTTGAAGGCACGTGGTTGCATACTATATCAGTTATGAATTAAATTGAGTTTTCAGGATTTCCGACCACTGGCAAACTTGTTGGAGACTGTTAAAAACAAATCATTTGATATTCAAATTGGATAGATTATTAAAGTTTGATTTTAGTTCTTGTATTATAGGTATATATTATGTATACTTATGTAGGAAAATGTCATATCCATGAGAATTATGAAGAGAGTTATTTCCTTCATGTTGATGACTTTTTATTTGGCCACTAAATTCGATATTAGTAGGTGAATTGCCAATTTAAAAAATTTTTTAATTCCATTTTATAAAAATTGTTGATTGCAATTAATTTTTCATTTAAAATTACATCTCCAAATTCTATTAATTTTAAACACCAATTGCTCTAGACAAATTCTCTTCAAATCAATAAATTCCATTACACAAGACAGACGAATCATAAAAGATATCGATCGTACATATATGAAACTACATTCTCTTGGGGAATCCATTGCTCCAGTTCATACCCATTTTTTCCTCATTTTTCGTTATTTTTTTTTTCACTACTCATTTCGAATCATTTCCAATTTCATAATCCAGCATTGCCTCCGAGTATTTTGTGATCAAATATCACACCCGTATGAATTGGAAATCGTTATAATTGGACATCTGTTGTGGAGAGGTTGAATTTTTTATCTCACTTTGAAATCATTGCAGAGGAGGAAAAAATAAAATAAAGGATAGTGCAAATTATCGTAAAAATGGAATAATTGAGAAATGGAAAGAGCAGAAAATGAATGCAGGGGGGGGAAAAAATAGGGCTCTCGGGTATGGAGTACACTTGAAAATAATTAAGGAGTCGGCGTTACGTATTAACGAACTGGATAAAAAAGATGTATTCCACTTTGAGGGAATGGAGTACATTTATCAAAGGGATTGTGGCATTCATCGATAGAATTCTTCTTTGACAGTTGTAATGAAAGTCTCTTTTCATTCTCTGGAGGTACATTTTTTTTTTTCTTTATACACTCACCATCGAGACGATTACGAAAAGGCAGAATTGTTATTGCACTCTCAGCAGCAATCTCCTGATCTCGTACTGGATGGACTTTAGCACCCCACGAGTCACTGCCAACCCACATAAAGTGGCCAGTTCGGTTTGCCCTTATGGTTGCTTGTAACAGCTTCCTGAAATGGTACATTATCAACAGGTTGAGATTAGAATTTCATTAGAATTGATACCTATCTTTTGTCTTGACAATTTTTTTATCTTAATGAAGAATTTTAAAAGAAAATGCTGAAAGACATTTTTTGTTTTGCATTTGAAGATCTCGGAAAAATAATCTTATCTCAATTTTATTGATAACACATTCCAAAATAGCACGCACAAGAAAAAATTTTATCCTATCAAATTGGTTGAAATGAATTTCTTATAATTCAGGATCATGACTCCAATTAACAATTTTTCATTCGAAAATGTTTCAAAAATTGTTCAGTAATTAGTAATTAATTTTTAAAATTTCCATATTTCAAATTCTCTGAAATTGCTCGTGACGTTACAAGGTCTCTTGAAGGCTGAACCAATCACAGGACGTATCCAAGTCAACCTAGCTCAATCTGTGCACTCGTCTCAGCCAATGGGAAGCTACCGAAGGGACCTTGTGACGTCATAACCTAAAAATTGATATCAGAAATGACTGATTTTTAATTAATTATCATAAATTATCTAGGACATATTTCACAATATTTTTTGCTGTTTGGCTATTCCTTTGTTATGGAAAATGCGTAATACATGAGAAATTTCAGAGAAACTGAACTCCATGCAATTTTCCTATTCTGGAATTAATTAACCAGCTTTAAAATGATGAATTATTCAGTTGAATAAGGGTAATCCGTATGATCACAGAGCCCTCACTATTGTCTAATAGCATCCCTATCTGCTCTCCAGCACTCAAATCTTCTCTAGCTTCAATCTCATCCGGCTCATTTAAGTCTTTGCCTGAGTAAATGGTCTGCAGGGACGATAACGATGCAAATTTGTACAGCGAGTGAACCTGTGTGTATAACAAACATTTTCACAATGGTAACGGTCAACGTTTAAGGGTTGAACGGAGAAGGGGGTCAATGAATGTGAGTCAATACATTACTATTTCTCTGGAGAAGTATGAAAAGAGGAGCTCAGTACGACTGTATCATAAAAAGAATTTTACCTCCATTAACAGGTACACATTTTTCACTTCATCTCGTTCTATTTGGCTCACGTTAAGAGTATTAACGAAGAGGTGGACGATATGATATCGTGGGAGAACTTGTGCACACATTGTGAGAAGAGGAAATAAAGTGAATGATCAAAATTTTATTTTTCTGAATTGTGAAATTTCTGGTATTTTTTGTCTTTATGTTGGATTAAAAATTAAATTAAATTTTTTTTTTTTAATGGAAAATGAAATTTAATTTTTATAAATCAAATTCTATTGTTTAAAATGAATTCCCATAAAATTATGATACGATTTTATAAAAAATATCTCTTTAATATTAAAGCTCGAATCATTAATATCGTCTATCAAATGATATTCTGTATGAATTATTCTTCCATGTGTTAACAATATATATTTATACCCAGGAGGATGAAAAATTATCGTGAGTAATGTGAGTCAAGAATTGTCCATAGGATCAGTAAATCATGTACATATGATAGGCAATTAATCTTGTAGAAGAAAGTATAGATAATAAAAATGTAGAAAAACCTCGTGATATCCCTTAAATAGAGATTTTTCTCATTGGACGACCACCGAGACTGTAATTCTCTTTTACCCCCCGCTCCGACCGCAATAAAACAAGAGCACGATGTGTGGAAAAAAGTAACACTGTGTCGTGTTTTATCGTGATAAATAACCACGAGTTGTACGATAGGTGGAAAAACGTCATGTGTAGCCAAGCCTGAAAACACCCTGGGGATGGAAGTATCCACTTGTTCTGGTGATAACACACGTGTAGAAGAAATTTTCAAACATGAATTTGTATTGAACAATTGTGAGAAATAGAAATCCGAGAGAATTATTCAAAATTAAGAATATTATTTATAATTAATGCGATAATTTTTTTATTCCGTATTATTTAATCAAAATTTACATATTTAAACTCGAATAACGCAAGATTTTTCCATTTATATTCACCAATATAACGTGAATAAGAGAATTCTATTATTTCAAAATAATTTTTACCAATTTTTTATTCACAACTTCTCTCATGCACATGTCGCACGACGAACCTTTTGGATATTTATGAAGTCTGCATTGAGGTTCATATGAGTGTTCTGAAAAAAAATTAAATTTGCATTTCATTTTCATACCCAGATGGCTCTGAAATTTCCCTTAAAATTATGAATTCAATGCAAAGTGATTTATTCTGTGAGGGAATATTCAATTTTCAGTTGACATTGAAATCCTTTCGAGGCAAGAGGAAAATGAGAGAAATTAAATGAATAAATTTTTGTTCAATTTTTTATTTAAATAGATAAGTGTAATTTTCAATAACACTTCCCCTCAATTTTTTTATCAATAACTATCATAATTATCTCGATCAAAGTCTACCCAATTGTCAAAGCCCCCAAATGATTAATTTCTCGGTATTGGAGGTGTCAGAAATAATAATCAAAATGAATAAATAGTCCTCACCCCTGCTCCAATTCACCGAAATATATATCATCCCTCGAACGAAAGATTTCTCCCTTATCCATTGATTCAGTAAAAACAAAACAACGGATATATAACCATTATTTCACTCCAACAGAATAATACTCAATGATAATAGAGGAGATAGCACTCTTGATAATGAAAATACTGAATATCCAACGTTATCCTACAAACCGAAAACCACCTTCCTAGGTGATATAGGAGGTGAAAGAGGATGAGCATTGTCTAAGCAGTACAATACTCCAATTATTTCCACTGGAAGATATTCAACCACAGTTTCACAAACAAACTGTCAAAGAACGAAGAAAATTGTATCATGTAAATTTTTAAGTTATTGACTCTCGAGAGAAGGTACATGCCTTTTTTTCCAAAAATTGTATTAAATAATAGTAAAAAAAAAAGTATTTATCAAAGTTGACTCGTTAACACTTTGTACAATCTACAATATGCACATAAATAATAAAACTTTTGTATAAAGTAGCCACAAGAAAACTAGCAAACTCCTAAATGAGTTTATTATGATGCATAAATACAGTGAAAGTGGCATTATAATCACCATAAATTAAAGAAGACGGTTACCTCACATTATCCTCATCAACAAAAAGCACAACACCTCGTGCATTGTGCTTGGAGTTGAGTCGTTCAATTATACGATCAAAGTCCTCGTTTCTCGAGTTTCTCAGAATTTTTTCACTCACTGCAATGCATATACCGTACTCGGGTGCTAGACTTATAAAACTCGCTATTCCCTGAAACATTAAGGAGAATAATAATAGTTTAGTCAAGTTATTAAATAGAAAAACACAATTATTGAATTTTTACATTTTATAATTATTGGATTATCTCGGTAATGAGTCATTGTAGGAAAAAATGTTAAGATACCTTTTTTGTATATTACAAAATTTTCGAAAAAAAATGTCTCTTGACATTTTCAATTAAAATCACTTGTTTCTGAGATAAATGAGAAATTAAGAAAACTTTTGAATTTTGAATAAAATAAAATATCGAAAAAAAATTTTTTCCCTTATTTTAGATCTGAACGTACACCGCATAGATCATTGTCTTGCCTCGAATGGACATACAGCAGTCTCCATGGAGACAATCATGACTCATGATATTTCTGCAGTGAGGCCGTAAGGATAAAAAATCCACAGATTTTATAGCCCTTATCCCAATACTGGGATCATTCTATCTGCCGTTCAATCTTTGAAAGTATTCGTATCGGTTATACAGCGTAACGTATAGTGATAGGTGGGGGGGGGGGGGGGGGAGAAGAAAATCCTCCGGTTTTGTCCTTATTCTCGACTCCTTGAGCTCACATGACTGTTGTATACCTTGAATGGTGTTTTTATTTCTCTTTCTCTGTTTATTGTACGTGTTTCAGTCTCGATTGGTTCAGGCCATAAACTTCATTACGTTAGACAAACCCAAGAGAGAAGAATACGATGTTAATTGACCTTTTTCTCGATTGACAATTCCTCGTTTATTATTTTATGTTGCTCGACCTAGCAAAATGATTATACAATAATATGAACATTAATTAATGGAAGAGAATAACCACTATTAAATTATATTTTTAATCAACTTCCTTTGAGCTACGAGTACAATCTCTTGACATTCATGTTCATCAATTAAGGTCCATAATATTTTCTTTGGTCCTGAAAGCATTTGATTTTAGTTATAAAAGGAAAAATTGTCTCTAATTTATGAATTTTACAAAATTCAATGGAAAATTAAGATAAATAAATTTTGATTAAATTTATAATCATGAATAAACTTCTGTCAGTGGAAAAAATATCAAGTATTTATGAATTTTTCGCATATTATAATTTTTTTTCCCACCAACGAATTGGGGACTCCCCCTCAACTGCTGGCCCCCTGGCGGCCACCTGCAGAAACAGCCCCGGCACGATTCAAATTTGTTTTATTTGCTTTTAAATTTCAATTTAATATAAATACTCGTATTTCAGTTAAATTTAATTAATAATTTATTGACAACTCGAGTGGAATTATTACAAGAGACAGATACACATTGAATGAAATAAATATCTCGTTATTTCCAGAAGGTGGGAGGGGGGGGGATAAATATTATTTCATGGGATTGAATTTTGATGATATCGAAAAAAAAAAAAAAAAAAAATATAAAAATTGTGATAGATTTCGAATTGTTGAAATGAATTACATAATCTCTGACAATATCCAATCGTCAGAGTTGAGTTGTAATGGAAAATGTACATTTATAGGTGATTATAAATCAATTATTCTCACTTTCTCTCCATAATCACCCTCAACAGCGACAGTAGACACGTATTTCCAACCAAGCTGATGTACCACTTCAACCATTGCCTGCGCTTGGAAATTATCTGGTGGTACGACACGACTGAAGTACTCGAAACGGCTCTTTTCAGAGAGCTCGGTGCTCGTAGACGCATAGCTCAGTTGAGGTATCTAGAAAATAAATAAATAAAAATTCATCATGAGAAAAGAGAAATTTTTAAAAAATTCACCCTCTCCCTTTTTATTCAACAATTGATTTTTTTTTTTTTTTTAAATAAAAAATATGTAAAATTATTAAACTTTATAAACTTTTTCGAATAAACTATTAAAGTCAGAATGAAGCTGTCACGAAAGTGGCCAAGAACAACACAGCAAGTACACACAAAGAAATGGTCGGGTATCGAGGATCCATTTTGTGGTACAGTAGGATGCGGAAGGGGCTTAGTACCATAATACATGGTGCGAATGGGAACATAATACCTACGTAAGTGAGATAAGGAGAGAAGGAAGGAGAGGGTGGAGGAGGATAAAGTGCCAAGGGTAGACTTGCGTGGAAGGGTTTTGTATCTGACAGGAGGATCTATACTTCAGTTTCCTCAGTTTCTCTAGCCCGTTCACAGGAAACAAGATATCTCGATTTTCCGTTTTCCCCCATTCCGCTCTACTCGATTCTATGCCCTTATTCTTGTACCTCTTCCCTATGCTTGTTTCAAGTGTGCACAAGAAATTGTCTTTTATCGTTCTTCCCTCTCTCTCTCTCTGTCTTCAACATAAATTTTTCTCTTTCTCTCGCTGTAATCCTCTGGGGATGAAGACGTGCGTGAAATACAACATTTGCAATCGCAACTTGTAGCAAATATTAACTGCAAGTTTTCTTTTTTTTTTTTTTCTTTGGATGTATGAAAATATATAATTTTAAGGGTACGTGTTTCTTTTTAATTCAATAGAATTTTTTTTTTAAATTTATATTATCGTGATGCAATGAATTTTTAAAATTTCCATGACAATCCTCCCATATTTTTTAATCTTGGCATGGAGAATTTCAGAATATTATCATAAGTTTGGATTTATAAAAATGGTACATGTTCAATGAGCCAAATTCTAAAATTTAGGAGAAGATGTTACATATAGAAAACCTATAAAAAATAAACTCTGAGAAAATCTTGAATACAATGTAACTCTCAAGAAATCAAAACAATTTTCAATCTAAAAATACGAGAAAATAACAAAACTATGTACTTTCAATATTGACGAATGATGTAAGAAAATAAAAATACCCTGACGTCTAGTACACGAGACCCATAAAAATACAAGAAATGAATACAGTCCTACAAAACTGTAGAATTACGGAACAATTCTGATAAATCGATACAAAGAGAGAACTCGCATATTTATCAACAGAAACAGCAAAACAATTTTATATAACAGAGAACGAGAAAATCTCGAGGGATAAAGTATATGCGAAAGTGAAATAAATATCGAATATGTGTACATTTTCTAGACAAACTATAGGTAAAATCGAATGACGGTGGTCTGCGTTATTTATCGTGATCGATACTGGCACAGAGAGAAAGAGACATGTTGGACTCTATTTGATATAGAGTAAAACTATCCCAAAAGCCTTCGTGGTACACATCTGCGCAGATTCCTCTCTCCTATCCACTAAATCCATTCCCTCTATTTCCCAAACCCACTTTTAACCTTACCCCATCCTCTCCTTTTATCCTGGCTAGTCCTCCAGTGTAGTCTATCCAAATAGAACGTGAGATAAACTTCAACAATATTCCAAAGTTCTTGGTTGAAATTAACAAATTGTTTATTCATTCCAAATAAATCAATTTAATCTAAATTCAATAAATCCAGTTATTGGAAATAAAAAAATTATTTTATCTGATTTAAATAAATCATTTTTCTGGATATAAGTTAACAGTGAAAATGTATCCAATGATTCAATCGATTTGTTCAATTAACCAGTCCATTCAATTGGAAAAAGCCTAGTTAATTTATTCATCTGCACACCCTTTACAATTTACCCCGCATATTTCACTTGGTCAATAGTTTATTCCAATACTCCACCTCTTTCGGTTTTTTGGCATTCTTTTGACTATTCATTTTTTTTTTTCCTTTTTTTTCATTGACCAAAATGGGAATATTGTATCGGCTATTTTCCATGATTCTGTAACCATTGATTGGGTCTCTTGTCCTTCATTAATTTGACATTGTTAATCAAACCTTCAATCAGGAAAGAATGAAAGATGAAGAGAATAGAAATCAGCTGATGTCGGGGTTATGGATGCGGTGCTCATCGAATATTTGACACGTAATTACTGTCTCTCTCTCTCTCTCTCGCGGGTCGGGGGTTGGAGTGACGGTAACTTTGACGGGTTTGCTTGGAGTTGCAACTTTGTCAAGTAAAATTCAAATTCCGTCTGACCTGTGAGTCAAAGTCAACTTGTACCTTGTGTTTCCTGCATACCAATCCTGGATACTGGAAAGGGGTATGGGTATTTCAGGGATAACCATTGCTGAATGATTGTGTTCGTATTGGAGAGAGATGTTGGGCATTTCACAGGAGCAATGGGTTCATCCACCATTCTGAAAGGTCTTTGAATATTATTTAATCAAGTATTTTCAAAGAGTGAGCATCAATAGGCAATTTGCATGAATTTTTATTAATTTTTTTATTTCAAGATCATGACTTCAATCAATAATTTTTCATTAAAAAAATTCTCTGAAATTGTTCGTGACGTCACAAGGTCTCTTGGAAGCTAAACCAATCACAAGACGTATCCAAGTCAACCTCAGCCAATGAAGGACTACAAAAAATTGATCTGAGAAATGACTGATTTTTAATTAATCATCATAAATTATCACAAATTATTTGGCTATCTATTTATTATGAATAATGTGTAGATGAGAAATTTGAGAGAAACTATTTTATTATTTTCATGCAAAGATTCATCCTAAAACTTCTCAATTGAAATGGCATTCACCCATTGTGGAATACCCGATAGACTCAATTGTTACCCATTCATCGATTCAACTTTTCAACCCTGAGGACACTGTAATCACGAGCCAAAATTCAATCAAGATTGAGCACGTATACCTCTTTTGATCTTTACTCTTGACCTTTTTGCAAAATTATTTCTTAAAAAAAAAACGGAATAATCTCAGAATGCATTACTTACTTTAAAGAGTCGAAGAATGTTGGCTACCATGATTGATACTACACTGAAGGATGCACCAATGACTCCAGTCACTGACTTGTGGGGTGTATACTGGGGTGGTCGACCGTCTTCACATCTGTACTCTGACATGTCCTGAAATCCAGTTGATAAGTGAATAAAAAAAAAGTTACTCAAGCAGATAAAATTCATATGAATCATCTATATATTACATTGATGAAATTTATTGGCTCCACCCATTCATTCCTAGCACGAGATTTTTTTTTTCTGAATATTTTCATAAACTTCATCCTAGTCAATATCCCTCAGTTCTGTTATTATTATTTTTTTTCACAGAAAAATCACAAAATCTGTAATATCTTTCATTCTATTCTCATTACTTCCATCGGCCATTTAATCCTCTCTAGAACCCCCAATAAATACCCATTCTCCCTGGAATATGAAAACCCGAATATTTATCAAATACGAAAGAAAAAAAAAAAACGTTTTCCTCTGTTTTTTGATGTCATTCGGCAAATAAAAAGCAAGAGAAAGGGAATGAAATTTTTATCACATACTATTATACCAAAAGCTTTAGTACATCAAGATAATTTCAAAAATTTCTAGCATCCAGACTGGAGCCACAAGTCAACCACAATTGTATCCAATTACCAAATGGAAATATGTAATGATTCAGACTGTACATTATGATTAACACGGTTGAATCATTCTCAAATTATCACAGATCAATGGAAAATCGATCGTATGGCCTCCGAATGCCAATTAACCAGTTTAATCGCTAATCGACACTTTCATTCCTCTCGTGCGCGGGAGAGATGGCCAAAGGGGTTTGATAGATGGTCATAGTAACCTCTGGCCAAGGGACAATATCGATCTTCATTCCTCCTGCAGTTGGTATGAGCCTTCAATTCCCCCCTCACTCTGACTGTGCGAGAGGTTCCAAGTTCGAATCCCGGCTTGGGCAGTGAATTTCTTATTTATTAGTTTCCTTGATCTCTAATATTCAATTTGAGAAAAACAAATTTTTAAGAGACGTATTTGGTCTAGTGGTTAGCGTGCTGGCCCCATGAACAAAGCGTCTCATGAGCGAGGGTTCGAGTCCCGGTGATGGAAAAAAATTTTTATCGTCGGAAAACGAACTAATAGCTTGTGGACTTAGTTATGAGTTAGCTAGAGTAAAGTGCGGGTAAGGAATTAGGCTGGGGTACCGCGTAGGTACTGGGACGGGTCGGTAAAAGACCGCTAAGGTTATACCATCTGGCACCCCCCAACTAACTATTTTAATTCAGTGGTGAAGGGGCAAAATGATAATTGAAATATTATTTATTTGATTCAATAATTTTATTAAAAATTTATAATCATGTTTTATTTATTATTGTTGTTTTATTCTTCATTAATATTTTATATTAAATATTACCAACAAAAGACTCACTCTGCTTCAAAGAACGCAATTACGAGAGAAAATGATTAAATATAAATTCTAGAAAATATTTCAAAGAATGAATGAGTTCAATCTGTTCAAATAGACCATTTCTCTGATAATAATCTTCGATAAAAAAAAAAAATTAATTCTCGTTTTATCATCCTCCGATAATTTTATCCCTCTTGAAAGTGCAATTCATTGAATTATGTTGATCCTAATTCCATACGACTAAACTCAAAAATGTCGATTTTATTTATCATTTTATCCATTTATCACCAAGATGGTCCTAAAAATTGGCAGAGAGGGGTGATAATGGTATAGGGGCTGAGGTTGTGGGGTTATTCGCGTAAGATAAACCCCCTCCCTCCCTCTTTCGAAAATTCTAGTCGATCGATCACATGTCCCAGCCGTCTAACACACGCGAAATCTCTTACCTCTTTCTTATTTTTTTTATTCAAAAAAGGAAAAAAAAAAATTGAAACTCTTGCGCAAGAAGCAGTCGCGATTATGAAATTTTCAGAATTCTCAGACACTCTTAACATCTCACAATATCTTATACTCTGATGGAAAATATGTACATTGTACATTGAGAGGAGGAGAATCTTGAAGTGAAATGCTTCTTTCACTCAAGAGGTACAAAAAAAAAGTCAATTTCATTTTTTAAAAAATTCATCCTTCATATTATTGATATCGTAACATTCAGTTTTCAATTTCACGTGAATCATAATTTTCTCTGAATATAGCACTAAATACCTAATTTATTCAAAACAGATATTCCATTAATTTTCCATTAAATTCTCAACTACTAAAATCCCTTCAATTTCGTAAATTCTCTGAAATAATTCTACTCTAAAACAACAATAATTTCTCATTCACGGTTAAACCGATATAGTACCCAGTAATATTCACATAATAATGACAAATCCACTTTACGAAAATATATTCCACACCATGATTGCGGTTTATTCGCCTGTGGATCGAGTTGTGCTGCCTCAAGTATAGTTGAGAGGTCGAGTGTGTATCGTGCCAAAATCGAGTATACAAATTTGACCCTATTTCGATATTAAACTCATCAATGAACTCTCTCCTCCTTTATAATTTCAACAAATTTCTCTCTAGCCATAGGTAGTGAAATTTTTTTCATTATCGTTATTCCTCCATTTCCCTCCCCCCCCCCCCCCCCCCCTACTCACCACCATCACCCTTGGTGCCCAAATGAATGGAAACTCACTAAAAGTGTAACGCAGTCAGGAGTCCAGACACGACGTCTCTCGTTCAGCAAATACTGGGAAAAATGTGAATAAACTAATCGGGTTAAAAGCGAGAGCCATGACGAATTGGCGGGGGGAGGTATTTGTAAATTTTATTCTCCCGAAAACCAATATTTTTCAATGCACCTTGGACATTTTTCCATCATCATCAATGACTGATCCATTATCCATTTTTCTCATAAATATGTGAAATGATTAAGGCCTTAATTAATTAATTAATGGATCAACTAATAAACTTATAAAATATTTCGGGAGTTTTTTTTTTCTGTGATTTGTAAATTTGTCAAAAGAAATTTGATGTTTTTTTTTTATTTATAAATAAATAAATAAATGTCTTTTAACTTTTGAATCATGTCAATTGCGTTGTTTTGACTTTTATTTGAATAATTGGCAGCTGAATGTCTCAGGGTGGAGTTACTTGGGGTGTAAAGGGATGGGTTAAATGAGTATGTAAAGTCAGAGGGCTGAACCCAGTTGAGATGGATGGGTGGGGAAAAGGGAGGCTGCAATGGTTACGGATGATAAGTAGTTAACTGTCTATTATCAGGGAAATGGAATCTTTCGAGGTAGTCAATTTCTCTGGTTATTTGGAGGTATCGATGATTTGCATAATAGTGAGTTTTTTCTTATCCTCTCAGAGGCGCTTTTAATTTGAATTTTAAATGAGAATTCTTTTTTTTTTTAGGAGTTGACACACAATTTAGCAGTGAAATGGTGGGATGGAGTGAGTAATGTCAATTTTGGGGTGAATTTTTTGGGGATATCTCGGAATCTGAGGAAGATGGTGAAATTTTTGTGATAATATTTTTTGTAGATTATGAAATTTTCAACAGAAAATAATTCTTGATATTTTTTGCTCAAGTCATACATTATCGAGATAATTCGATATTTATTAGGTGAAATCCATATGCGATTTATGCATCCATCCATCACTCATAACCATCAAGTGTTTATTCACTCTCAATTCCTCGATCTGTATGAAAAGGGACGAGAGAAGGTACCCAGAAGGGAGATAAAAAAGTCAACTCCGTGGGTATCAGAGAGCAGCGCAAGTTTGTATGCTCAGCGAAACGTGAATACTGCCAATGGTTGGAGAGGATGTTGGCGTTTTTTGGTGCTTGCCTCGACCCTTCTCGCCCCTCGTTTTCATCATGCCCGAATAATATTGCAGATTCAGAGAAATTGTGTTTAGCACAGCATGGTACAGTTCAAAAAGCTTATATATACCTTCAATGATGTATAACACTGGTCCATGTACTTTTGATATACAGGAAATCTCTTCAATCAATAGTGAATTAGTGAAACGGTTCAAGTCTTCAAGATATCTTTGAATCTATGGGAGATACAGACATTTTTATAAGGACCTTTTTTATAGCTCTCATTTCACTCTACAAAAAAGGTCTCTATGAAAATTTCGCCATCTTCCTCAGATTCCGAGATATTCATCGAAAACTGACGCCAGGATGAGATCGACTAATCTAAGGTTTTCCCCACGCTCGAGCGTTAGTATAGATTCCCCATACCCCCACCACCGCTCCGAGAAGACGAGTAAAGACGATAGTCAAGGTAGAGGGTTAAACTGTTTAACCAATTCACTACTTGAATAAATGAATTAATAAATGCATAAATAAATAAATTAATCAATTAATTGAATAATTAATTGATTTTAAAAAAATGTCATTTAATCACATATTTCATAAATGACGTCAGACAAAACGAGATAAAAAATTATTTATCAAAAATATATAGGCATATCCTGCTTATCACGTCTGGATGAGGCATGACAATGGTACAGAAGTGAAGTAGACAAGCCAACGTTGAATCGTTGTACGTGATTCCAATAGCTCAAAGTACGTGTTTAGAATTATCTACAAGGAGTTGAAAATTACGAGTGTAGGTATTATAGTAAAAAATTTCAAGTTTATCTTTACATTCTCTATTCCATTGGATCGCGTGACACACTCGTAAAGTCTAGAAATTCAATGAAAATATCCAGTAGTTCGAGTTGAGTTTGGTCAGACAATACAAGTAATATTTTTAATCTTATATTCAATTTAAAAATACCACTTACTGTCGAGAAACTTGGTGAAATTGTGCATTTTCATAGCGATTACAGTGGATACGATGGAGCGACGAGAATGGGAAAATAGTGGAAACTTAGAGAGATAGAGGGAGATGAAAAAAAAATAGAGTCAAGAGGGTTATATGCTACATTCATTTCTCGTTACGGTTACTTGGTTCAGGCAAAATTGGATACCACCAAGTTCACCCTCATGGACAATCGTATACGATACACTCTTCTCTATTCTTTTCAATTTTCCAGGACATCCAGAAAGGCTGGAGAAGGGGTAGGAGGAGGGAGGAGGTAGATTTCTAAAATCTCATGAATATTTTACCATTTTGTTATTTCCAAAAATTCTCAATTCAATAAAATATCCATTTATTAATCGAGATAATGAATACATGAAAAATTTATTTCAAAAAGAGTTAAAAAATATAATACAAAAATCGAATTTCCTCTCTTCCTCATAAAATTTACTGACAAAGGATGCAAAAATCAGAAAATATACTCAACGTTATGATAAAGTTTCCAGTTACCTCTGTATCATCAAAAACATGGTAAAAATGAGAAGAAAAATAAAATACTAGATCGTTATAAAAGCTAAAAGAAGAGTAGACATCGTTAACGTGTTGCAGAAATTCTCGTGAATGACGTGTTAATTGAATCTCTGGGCCTCATTTACGCTTTGAGCCAGCCTCCCAAAAGAAATCCCCCCCCCCCCCCTCTCTATCTTCCATCTCATTGCATGAATGTAAAGATGATGATAAACGAACGAATAATAAATTAAAAAAAATTTCAACTCACTGAATTAATGAAACTAATGAAGAGACGAAAGATTCTGAGACGATATAGAATCTCGTCAATGCAAATTCGCTGGTGGGAGGGGGATTTTCTGAGATATCGCTCCAGCAGTTCGTGTAATTGCAGATCCTCATGCTTGCACACTTTCTTTGTTTCCAATGGAATTTACTCTCGGGATTCTAGAGGTGAAAGTGAGGGAAATAGAGTGAGAGAGAGAGAGTTGGAGGCTTCTCTTTTCACAGCTTGTGAGAGGTTTCTCTCGCCTTAATTGAATTCAACTTGTGGAACAATCGTCTCATGCAAAAAGCCCCCCACCCCCCTCCATTCACATATCCGAATGCCTGTAGAGCTGGAGCTGATGATGAGAACTATGGATATGTGTATTATTCGGTAGAGTGGGTATTTGATAAGGTAAAAGAGTTTTCAGGGAATATCGATTGAGCTTTCTTTCTGAGAGGGTCAAATGGTGGGAGATGGTTGACCTTTGGGAGGGGAGGGGGTGATTTTTTTCTTTTTTTCAGGTACTGATTACTGGATCCAGTAATTTTTAATTGAGATTAAAAATTTAAAATCAACTTTTTTCTTATCATTTGAACATTTTTAATCCTCAGGCGATTCCATCCTCTGCCCTTTCTTTGTGGTATATGGAGGGTGCAATGTTAAAAAAGGTAATAAATCAAGATTGTAAACTACTTCAGTTATTAAACACCCGCGGGTGATTTATTAACATAGTTTTAGTAACGAAAATATGCATTTGAGGTTGTGAACTTGCATAATAATTTATTATCACGTGTTTCAGGTAAATATGGACATGAATAAAGTGGTTAATGAATTTTATTCACGTTGTGAAGAGAGAGCAAATCAGGGAATTCAACATTGGATGTGTATGATGAGCATTTGAAAATAGCACGGACCCTCTCTGCGGTGTGTCCGATGAATTTTACTTGCTGGTATATATGTATAGGGGGGCACAATAGGGTACTGCCAAGAGTTCATATGAACGAGCGGCAAATAACGATGGAAACTCGGCTATTTGCCAGAATCTACTCAACGGAGATTCTACGCGCTGTGCATATATACCCCATCTCTACTTGAGTTTTTCACGTTTTTCTATAAACGCATGTATATACCCGTTACAACTGGATACTTGAGATGATGCTTGTTATTTGTTTATAACTGTTGTTGTTAATGTTAATTTTATAAAACTGTAGGAGTTGAGTGGTGCCAGATGGTATGACCTTAGCGGTCTTTTACCGACCCGTTCCAGTACCTACGCGGTACCCCAATCTAATTCCCTACCCGCACTTTACTCTAGCCAACTTATAACTAACTCCACAAGCTATTAGTTGGTTTTCCGACGATGAAAAATTTTTTCCATCACCGGGACTCGAACCCTCGCTCATGAGACGCTTTGTTCATGGGGCCAGCACGCTAACCACTAGACCAAATACGTCTCTTATGTATAAAACTGTATTTTCTGATGATAATAAAAAAATTAGTCGCAATTAATTGCAAATATATAAAATTCAATTACAAAATAAAATTGTTCACTATTCGATTTAAAATTGCCATTAACATCAAAAGGTTGAAAAACTTTTTAAAAATTTTCAACTTGTGAATTTATTCCTTTTCAAATAAAATATTTTAACCCAGTAAATTAGTCTTATTATGCTCAGCATTAAAAGTTGTGTGTTAATTAAGCCCTTCAATAAGCCCCTAGAGACTTTTCAACGTCCAAAGTAAAATTGAGACAATACTGTCAGGATTACCTAGGTGGGTAAAGTTATAAAACCACCTGTATTTTCCCTCTCAGAGTTGCACTGAATAATCTAATTTGAAGAATAAAATCCTGACACCATGACGAACATAACATTCACCATGTTGTGAAAAAAAAAAAAATGGCTTTATCCTCTGTGAACTCCATCAGATGAATGTGATGAAAGCTAACCGGATTGAAGGCAACGAGTGCACAGGTGTGTGGAATTTCACACAGCTGAGACGACTGTATACAGTTGATTGGCGTCTTTCAACGACTCTCAGCCTTGTACAGAATTGTACGCCTCACAAGCATCATAGGTTGTCTTGTTTACATCGGGAACGACTCAAGTAGCCTCATGTAAGCATCAAGTGTGTACGCTAGGTTTAGAACTACCATACCCAGAGGGTACAAGTACCCAACACTGGTACCGTTCAACGGTTTATTGGGGCTTCAAATCGATTCATTGGGTATTGTAACAAATTGTGTACCAAGAAATAGCTAATTTCACCACATTCAATCCCTCAATGGACTTTAATTCCACTTACACAGCACTTTCTATGACTCTATTTTCCTTTTCAATATTTGCACGGAGAGGAGGTACTAGGGAATTCCCGGTAATTGTGTAATGCACTCACGAACTATCTTCAGACTGTTGGGATTCTTCTTGAATTTACCGAGTTGGAGGAACTCATTAGAAATCCACAGATCGTTTTACTGTTAATTGTAGAGTTTAGAAAATAAATAATTATCAGCTGAATAAAGAACTTGGGGTGCATAACTTTTCTCATGATTTTTTCGTCATTATTGAACTTGATTATTTGATAAAAGTATCTGGAGTTTTAAAAGAAAATTATATTTGACTTAAATCAGGTCGAAAAATGGACTGACGTCTTTCTACCTAAATCAGAGCGATTTTTTTTTTTGGGCATTTTAATAATTCTTAATTGAATTTCTTCTTCTCACTTTCCCTTTCTGTCCATGGAAGAGCACAATTATGCCCAGAGACAGATTTTTAACAACTGAAGAATTTCTTTGTAGAAATATTTTAAACAAAGAAAACTTTAGAACCACTGGACATTAATAAATTATCATGAGTGATGGCTTCTGCAGGTAATGTCTATTTTTTTTTTTTTTTTACTTTTCCATCTTCCAAAGTAAAAAAGTGGAAGAGGTTTTTTTCGATACAACACGCCGATGGAAAGCTCCAGCGTCACACGGAGTGAATAGAGACCCTGAGAATACATGCGATGGATAAAAGCTCTTTTTCTTGGCGCCTTCAACATTCGACAGCCATCGCCTCAGGGATTTCAGAGAGCCACTCAGTTAAGAATGACGTGGGATTTTGTTATTTACCTGATTCATGTAGGACCTCACAAATTCCATACTCTGATCAAGGGCGTATGTGTCACTGCTACACGAATCAAGGATGAGGGCGCCAATTGTTGTATTTGGCAGCAATTCATCATCCTTATTTATCTCGTCCAGGGCAAAGAGCATTGCCTCCAGGCGCTGAACGCCCTTCTCCTCTTTCACAGCGCCACATGGTGATTCACCACCGATTCCTGCGACCTGTATTTTTTCGATGGAATAAAAATAAATATCATTTCATTTTAAAAATTGGATTTTTTTTTGTTCATTGGAAGAAAAAAAAAATTTCAATGAAATCAAAAATTTGAGGTTTCTCTTTGGAGACCTTGAGGAGGTATTTTTGGACATATTTTAACAGAAAAATTATTAAATTTCATGGGTTGAGAATTTTTTTTTAAGAGAAAGTGATTTCTCTTAAAAAATACATAAACAAGAGATTAAAGTTATTTCCAATGTATTCGAATAGAGTGAAAAACTTGTACTAATGTTCTTTTACCTCAAAGTTTCAGCTAAAATCCATTCCCACAACTTTCATCCTCAATTGTGAAAAACTGTATGTTGACACAAATTCTCTCGTTCACCCACACATACTTGAGAACGTACGGAAAAACAGTATCATAAATTTCAACTTGAAGCTCTCGTGAAACGACCAACTCCATATTTACACATTTTAAGAGAGAACGTAAAAACAAAATGAAAGAATATTTTTATGTCGAGATAATCGTAAGGTATACCTGTTCGTGCATAGGAAATATTCCACCAAAGATGATGTCTCCGTCAATGCGTATGAGCTTCGAGGCATCTTCCTCAATGTGCTCCTCTGAATCTTTGTAACAATCAGTGAGTAAGAGACAGAGACAAAGGCACATCCACAGTAGAACTTTGCGGGCTCTGATGGCACTCATCGAGGTGGGACGATCACGATGCATCACCATTTTCACTGAAAATATATGATATAATATTGTGACTATTCAGTGATAATAAAATTTCACTTATCGAATTATTTATATTAGAGAGAATATTTCATTTTTTCGTCATTATCTCGCAATCTATGGGTGCTGGATCAATATTGATAAGGACCTTTTTTGAAGGGAAAGGAATTTCCAAGAAAAAATATCTTTTGACATTTTCGCTGAAAATCACTCATTTTTGAGATAATTCAATATTCAATTTGATATTGAAAATTGGGTTGATGAATAGAAACATCGGACAGGTAGTATAATTAAAGGAGAATTTTTTTATAGTCTAACAATGGAATGTAGTGCAGATTTCCAATACCATAGAATGGAAAACCGTATCAAACTTTGTACCTCACCATCACTAGGTAGTACCAAACAAAGGGAATATTTTGAATAGCTCATCGAATTTTCAATCACCGCGATCTTCTAATTGAATTCAAACTCAAAGCTGTCCGCCCGAAAGAAAAGAGTTTCCCTTTCTGACGAAATTTTAACCTGTATTTATGCATAAATTCTGAAAATTTCAATTTTATAATTTTATAATCCTCTGAGCAATGTTCACATATATCACCGCAAATTAATAATCCCTCCAAAGTGCATCATGAAAATCCCTCCTTTGATGGATTCCCTCGTGTTTTATCCATCTCATTAATTTCATTGGAGTTTGCTCTGTTATATTCTGTCATAAAAAACACAAAGTCATGGAGTAGATAACTATCAACAAATGTGGCTTTCTTGGAGACTCCAGGCCTGGTAGAAATTTTGGAATTTTCTCGTCGGATCGTATTAGGGTATTGGTCGAAATTTCATCGGGAGTGTGACGCATCCTTTTAGTAAGGATTTTCAGGACTCTACTCCAGCCACGTCCTCTTCGTGACTCTCGGGTGACGTTAAGCCCTGGGTGGAGATTAATTTTTCCACCTGTGCCCGTAGCTGAGTCCCTCAAGAATAGCCATTTTCCAACTTGCTCGATAAATTCCTATAAAACTAATTCAAATTGAATTAGTGTCACAAGGAGGTTGACGGAGTAATTTCCAGAACATCTTACAACTATCCAA
Organism: Coelinius sp. EB29; assembly: GCA_035578325.1. NCBI lineage: Eukaryota > Metazoa > Arthropoda > Insecta > Hymenoptera > Braconidae > Coelinius > Coelinius sp. EB29. Next base: position 470,900 of record JAOZGT010000005.1, on the reverse strand, counting down.
CTCATAAATTGAATGGTTATGAGAGAATTAGTATCTGCATCTGGAAATACCATCACGAATTCTGAAAATAACCCATCAGGTACCGACTCAAAGCAGAGACCAAATTAAATGCGATAAATCCATACAATTGTTTCCATTATTTCCTAATACACCTCTGCGATTAAATCCTCTTTCGAGTTTTTCAAGCCATATGACGAAACACTGATGGGATTTTTTGCAAGTGTGCAATACCAAGATATATTTATTCTCAGGAAAAAAAAAAACAAAACTCAATGATTTTGAACGAAATCAAACATTCATTCATTATTCATAATACATAATTCTAATTCCCATATTGATTCAATAATCAATCTAGAACAAAATTCATCCTAATAATGATGAATATTCATAGTTCAGTCAGAAACAGTTCGTGCATCAAAATTAAACTGTCCTGATTGAGATAGAATTTTCTACCGGAATCAAGTAGAGTTTGACTTGAATCAGTAGAGTGCGACTTTAATCAGGTAGAGTTCGATTCTAATCAGATAGAGTTCGAATTGAATCAGGTAGAGTTTGACTCAAATCAGGTAGAGTTTGACTTGAATCAGGTCCAAAAACGGACTTATCAACTTGAATCAGAACTTTTTTTTTTTTGCTTTGGTCTGGGGTTTTGGTCAGTTTAATCCCGTATAATGTGAGTGACCGTCGTTTGAGTTGCATTCACAATAACCTCATATCTCCCCGAGGGCTTCCATCTGTTAAATCTCCGTCTACCATTCGATAATGCCCTATTTCGGGACTTTCCACGATATTTTTTCACGCTCCGGAGGTTAGAATTCATCACTCGCTGATTCTGATTCTGACGTTCTTCCCCGCTCATCTGCTGCTCCGTCGGTGCAGATTGGACTGTTTGATCTCCATATTCATCTGCCGCAAAATTGAACCAATTGAGACATTCACTCATGAGAACACAATTATTATCATCATCCAGTACATATCCTGGATAACACGTGCATTTGAATTTAAGCACCTGAAATATCAAATCGGACATCAATACCTGGTAAGAACTCAATATTTAATTGATTAATCAAACAAATAAATTCATAAACGTATTAATCGATTTCATTACCGGTTTGTACGGCTCAGATGAATGACAATTTGGGTTTCGGCATATGTCCCAGTTGGGGAAAGAATTGGGACCACACTCGTGTGGAGTTACCCTCTGATCCCATTGTGCTGGACAAAAAAATTAATTATATTTTATTCTTTATAGGAGCAGTAATCAATACTCACCAATGACGCAGTAGACAGAGGCTAGTGAAATTATAAAACTCAACAGCATCATGATGAACATCCAATATTTTCCACTTGAATAATGATCAAAGCCCTTGCTCACCTCTTATATAATACAAGGTACATTGATTTGGATGTTGAAACGTGACTTTTCATGGAATGCACTGGTTATTATGAGATTTATGGGACGTGCAGTTATCAGGGAAAATACCATCACGACTTTGGAAATGACGCAGGTTTGGAAACAATTTAATTCTGATGAATTCGTAGTATAGATTCTTTGGTTCTCGTCAGAATTCAATAGCTCTTTTCAGATTAGTCGTTTAACCCCTTCATAATCATTTAATTTGGTATTCAAATAGTAATAAGATGTTCTAACAATTTATTTATTTATTTATTTTGTAGAAATTTTTAGACATGATAACTTGGTAAATCCCATCAGTGTTTCGTCATATGGCTTGAAAAACTCGGAAGAGGATTCAATCGCAGAGGTGTATTAGGAAATAATGGAAACAATTGTATGGATTTATCGCAATTAATTTGGTCTCTGCTTTGAGTCGGTACCTGATGGGTTATTTTCAGAATTCGTGATGGTATTTCCAGATGCAGATACTAATTCTCTCATAACCATTCAATTTATGAGTTGGATAGTTGTAAGATGTTCTGGAAATTACTCCGTCAACCTCCTTGTGACACTAATTCAATTTGAATTAGTTTTATAGGAATTTATCGAGCAAGTTGGAAAATGGCTATTCTTGAGGGACTCAGCTACGGGCACAGGTGGAAAAATTAATCTCCACCCAGGGCTTAACGTCACCCGAGAGTCACGAAGAGGACGTGGCTGGAGTAGAGTCCTGAAAATCCTTACTAAAAGGATGCGTCACACTCCCGATGAAATTTCGACCAATACCCTAATACGATCCGACGAGAAAATTCCAAAATTTCTACCAGGACTGGAGTCTCCAAGAAAGCCACATTTGTTGATAGTTATCTACTCCATGACTTTGTGTTTTTTATGACAGAATATAACAGAGCAAACTCCAGTGAAATTAATGAGATGGATAAAACGTGAGGGAGTTAATGAAAGTAGGAGTTTTTGGTAAACCAGAAAGTAGTCACTGATCATGAATTTTCTAGTGGCACTTGCAAAAATCTTTCTCACCATAATAATCAACGAAAATGCAATTTTCCCAGGTAGAGGCCAGTTTGTATTCATTAAAAGCCCAGCAACGAGGGAAAACCACATTCAAGTGTTCTCCATGTAATTAACCATCAGAATAATTCTCAGTCAGCTGCACAATCTTCACATTTTTTACTCTCAAAATTTCTCTCGCATCCTTACCCATTTTCAGATGTGTGATTTCCGACCCCTTGGCATGGTAAATTCACCCAGAAATTAACCGAATGAGAGTGAACACGGTATAGCAGGGTTAAAACACGTCAAAGTGGTTTATAACCCGCGTTATACCCAACCCCCTGATGCTGCTGCGATTAACCTCAGAGTATTCTACCGCACCAAAGCCTCTGTCGTCACCTGTCCCATAAAGCCTAGATATTCCTAATTAATAAGTCAATCTTGGACGTAATACATTATTCCCAAAAATCAATTTTCAACCTCAAGTTTCCGCTCAATATTTCCAAATTCAAAGGAGATGTCAAAATTAACATAGAGACCTTTTTTGTAGTTCCAACTCTACTCTACAAAAATACTCCTCACAAAAATTTATCTACCTCTCATAAATTCTAAGATATTCATCAAAAACTAGCCCCAAAATCAAATTTACTTGTCTCGTCCCAATTCAATCCCAAATGACCATCAATTTTTGCTGAATATCTCGAAATTGAAGAGAGATTAAGAAATTTTCATAGAAACATTTTTTGTGAAATAAGAGGTACAAAAAAGATTCTCATAAAAAATTTTTCTATCCTCCCTTAATCCTGAGATATTCAGCAAAAACTAAAAGAAAGAGGCTTATCTCCCTTTACCACTTTGCTACTAAAATGTCAACTACTCTCCACTCACTTGAATATTTCTTCCTAAAAAAAAATACCACTGAAAGATTATCAACAAGCATCATCTTCACCACTCGACGACCCCTCTCATTTTCTCGAACATGTTGACATAATCTTTCCCCCTTCACTTGAAAAATTAAATAAAAAGTCACTTGGGTGCAAAGTGCTACCTGACAGATTGTCTCCATCAAGTCATTAGACAATTTTTTTTTTATGACCTCTCTTCACCATCTGGCATCAACATTGTGAGTAATACAAATCCTATGTAAAAGGTGGAGAAAAAAATTCTAGTTATCACAGCAACTTTCTTTAATAATTTCTCAAAATTATTTTTCTACTCACTGGTTGACGCTCCCCTGGCATTTCAGATGCTCGTAATTCAGTAGAAAATCATTATTATATCAGATGAATACGACAGCTAGTGGCTTTCCACTATATATTACCTCCTTCTCGTTCTTCTAACAAGATTTACATAATGAATCACAATCTGGAATTCTACCACAAATTGTGGGTCTTGGCTGTACATCTCGCCTCTGTGATATTTGATAAGCCTGGAATTTTCACCAGAAATATTTCTCCAGTATATCATTTTGTGGCTGTTGTATGGAATGGAATTTTTTTTTTTTTTTTTAATATTGAAGTTGGCTTTCTGGGCGGATACCACATGCCAAGAGGGAAATGGCATTTCAATTCGCATATGAGGAATGGGGGCAAAATGGATATTTTTCAATTTTCAATATTCTACGAGAGGGTGCGATTTGGGGGTATTTTGAGGATTAGAAAAAGGGGAAAGAGTGACGAAAAAACTGTTTTTTTTTTTTTTTTTTTCAATTAAAAAATAATTCTTCATTAACTCTTCAATACCATTAATTCTGTAATATTTTGAAAATTACTGGGGCAAAATAGGTAAATTCATTCTCCACCCTCATTACCATAATCCTTTATATTTGTCACTCTCTCCCAAAAAAAAAAAAAAAAAAAACAAAATTCGTTGATACCCAACACACAAAATACCAGATTAACCGGATGGAAATTGACTCCAAAAGGATTAGCCCTTATATCCCCCGGACATACACTGGGGATTTCTTCTCTCTACTGAGAATAAAAATAAAAACAGCCTCAAAACCTCGATCCCCTCTCAATCGGCTCCCAAATTGAATACTCTTCATACCCCTCGAATTTAGATTAAATTCCTTTAAATTAAATCACCATGAGCCATCGTATTACACCCTTACATGCCACTTTATCCTCTCCCTCCCCCCCCCCCCAACATGAAGAAGTTAAGCCTACTAACTTCAGTAAAAACCTCAGGGACAAAAATTTCCTCACTACAAACTTGTGAGTTTCGAATTTAAAAAAAAAAAAACACTTTAAACTTTTTTTTTTTTTTCAAAAGCTCTTTTCTACTCAGAAGAATAAAGAAGAAAGGTCATAAAAAAATTTGGAATAAAATCGTAACGATTTCAGAAAAATCTCTTACATGTAGAAGAATGAATGTCACAGAAAAAAAGTGACTATGACTCTTGTAAATCCTCTATACTCGTATATCCTCCCAACTGGTGTTAAGAGAAGAATATGTAAAGCCATGGGAAATGTCAAAAGCCTGAGAAAATGGGATGAGACAGTGGAATGAGTGGATTTTCCAATGACAGAGTAATGCGGAGCTCAGTAATTGGAATTGTTTTGAGAATTCTGATTAATGGACATGGCTGGAGTCAGGTAAATCCATTGGAGGGGAAAGATTATAGGATGAGGGGGATAAAAAGTTTAGGGTGAATAGATCGAGGGATAAAAATCGAAATTGATCGTTAAACTTGAGCCAAGGGCATGTGACACTCTGCTTTGATGGTAAAATGTTTAGGGTATACTTTGTCTTGTGTATGCACGATATACTGGAATTTCCATAACGAGTAGAGTCACGTTGGCTACATACGTTGCGCATGACCACTCGATTTAATGCAGTAATATAGCATATAGAGATATGGAAAGGGTTTATGGAGAGAATGCAATGGGAATTGTGAATTTCCTGTTTAGAATTTTTCAGTTGACTGAATACTTGGAGGATTAAAAAATATTTTGTACATGAAACTGAAAATATCTTCCATTAAATAATCGATAAAGCCAATATATTGAAGCAAAAAAAGTTCTGATTCAAGTCGATAATCCATTTCGATCAAGTAGGATGACTCTACCTCAATCAATCCGATTTTTCGATCTACCGTAAGTAGAAAATCGAATTGATTCAGGTAGAAAGACGACAGTCCATTTTTCTACCTGAATCAAGTCAAACTCTACCTGATTCAAGTCGCACTCTACCTGATTTGAGTCAAACTTTACCTGATTCGAGTCAAACTCTACCTGATTTGAGTCAAACTCTACCTGATTTGAGTCAAACTCTACCTGATTCAAGTCAAACTCTACCTGATTCGAGTCAAACTCTACCTGATTCAAGTCAAACCCTACCTGATTCAAGTCAAACTTTACCGGATTCAAGTCGCACTCTACCTGATTTGAGTCATTGAATCGATCTGAAATATTTTCTCGACCTGAATCGAGCCCAAAATCTACCTGATTCAGGTCGAACTTGGTCAGATACAAGATTCTACCTGAATCAGAACGGTCCTTCTTAGGTGCAAGTATTATAGCTCCAGTTGGCTAGACAAGAGGCTAAAATTTCAAATCTCTTATCCCTGCCAACGAGGCGAACCCCCAGTACCTTCACTCAGTTTTCTCGCCCCAACATAATTGTTCATCCTCACACACTGCCATTAATCATACACCTACTCATGCCAACGGACAAACACGAAAGAACGGAAGGAAAGGGGTTTTTTTTTCACCTCAGATGACACTGTGTGCACATTTTTAATCGACTCCAATTATTTCGCCTCATCCAATTTTCCCCACTCGTTCTACCATTGTACCACCATTTTGCTACATCCTACATTTGACCATTTTCTCCAGTTTCCATAATATGGAAAATTCCCTAATTGATTGAAATTTCGACGTGAATTACCTCGACGCAAACTAGACACCCGCGGGAAATATTAATTATACATCCTACTAACATATATAACACATCATTTACTACATCCCACACATAATGTATCATATTTGCTTCATTCAACCCACCATTTCACGCTTCATCATTTGAATTTACAATATTTTGGTATCATTTCCATCATGTGGACATCTTTGACCTCAATATGATTATCTTCACTGACCATTGAACCATCTAGATGGGCTTTGCACCTCTCAAGCGTGAATATTAAATTGAGATTTTTGGAAGTTTATGGAGTGCTGAAATGGCTTATTCCAAGACATTAACTCATTTATCTACAAAACGAGGGATTTAAAGGAAAAATGTTGAAAAAATATTTTTTTTAGATTATAAAAAATATCTTTTGAATATTTTTATTTCAAATAAATTTTTATTGAGATAATTTTAGATTAAATAAAACGTGAAAAATTGATTTATCCAGTTAAAAGTCAAAACTTCACAACAGTATTAATTCAAACTATTTAATTGGTATGACGCCACTCCCTCAACAACTTTTAACCGGAGATTGTTTCGTTGAATCGATCCAACATGAACTCTCACTCTGTTGTATCTGTTTGTTTTGCATTCCTATTCCTTATGTTTTCCTTCCCCTCCACCCCCCACCCCCTTTTTTCCTCCCTATTCTTCATGTTCTCCAGATGAACCGTTGAAGAAGCTCCAGTGAAACTTTCAATCGGCGACATTTGGCTACATTCCACAAGCAATAAATCCCATAAAAGTAGTTTCAGAGCAACAGATCGTTTTTTTTTTTTCTTCTCCTGTGATGAGATTAATTTCCGGATTTATCCAGACCAGAGATAAAGATTCAATTCAACGTTAAATGTCTTGATGGACAGTTGCTCTAATGAGATATTTTTAATTCACCACTGAGATGTGTAATTGACAGGATTGAGAATGGATTGATGTAGCTGTTGCATTAATTCAATTTGTAATAACAGACTCAACTGGTGAGTGGAATCACCACTGGAGTCCAGGGAATAGCAGTGGTTTCACCACTCGATTTTTATCATTAACCATTATATCTCAGTGTTTTTTTTTTTTGGGGGGGGTTTATTTATATATTTTTAATTGATATAGCCTGGAGGATCGATTGCTATGTGCACATATCCATTATGCTACACGCTTGTTTGACTCCAGTATCCATTTGTTCAGTTAAATTACCGCTGGAGTTAGCAAAGGTACTTCGTAATATATATCACCATAGCCCATGGGCCAGTTGGTGAAATGTACATGCATTTCCAACACACAATTCTGTAGCCTCTGACGTCTGACAAATACAGAATTAACACCCAAGGGGCTACACTGTTTTGGAAATAATTTTTTAATTCAGGAAATTACGGTGAGAATGACATTTCCGCTACTAGAGTTTTATTCTATTTTATTGGATAATATGGGGGAGTTTATTTCGATGGGCTAAGAGTCCTGAGGGATTTGTAAACAATTGTTTGTGAATAAATTTATGAATTAATTCAGGAATGAGAAATAAACAATTTTTTTTTTTTTTCATTTTAAAATTTTGAATATTGAGTTTTGGAAAATCTTAAATTTTATTTTTGTAAAAAGAAATTGGTGAATTCATCAGAGGGTTCATTTGGATTTTAGAAAATTTATAATTTTTTTTTTTGTTAAAAACATACATTTGAGCAGTGAAGATTGCGGCCAACAATGTCACTGAAAAATTCCCAATTCAAAGTGTCTTTTAATTGTTATTTTATTTCACTCAAAAAAAATTCATCGCATCACTCATTACTTCATTGTTACACGATCGTGGAAAATAGTATATTTGAAAAATGGAAAAAAAAAACCGAAATAATCGTATGATAACCACGACACCCGACCATCGCGGCCAAACTGAAGTCCCGCTACAACTCTAAGCTCGTTTTATGAATTCCTTTGGACTTGCGCAAATGGTATAAAGCTCTCTCTCCCATTTCCACGTTATTGCAATGCCCGTTTGAAGCTCCAAATTTTGGATATTTGTTTGTGAGAGAGAGAGACTTCCGTCGTCTCCAGCGCCACCCAATATCATGTCGATAATACAGGGATTAAATGTACCTTCTGAAATACCAATTATTGATTTCTCCTGACATATTTATTATGTCTCAATGAGGTTAGGAAACATCAATCTGTCATATGTGATATTCTATTATTTTTGTGAGTAAAAATCCTCGAGAATTTGATAGATTCTTTTATAAAAATCGTGTGCAAATATGGAAGTGGAAAGTGTATTGATATGTCGGGCATGTATGAAATCTGATGGGATTTTTTTTTCTATATATGGAGATGATATGGAGCAGAAGAATTTACCAGATAAATTGGCAGAAATTACGAATATTCAGGTTGATTATTTTATAATTGGACAAGAGATTTAAATAGACCCACATTTATTCTAATTAATTAAATTATCTTTTAGATAGATAAAAAAGATGGTTTACCAACAGTTCTGTGTCCAAAATGTGCTTACCGAACATCAGCATTCTACGATTTTAAGCTTCAAGTCCAAGAAACCCAGGTAAAGCTACGAAAAATGTTTTCATCAGAGACAGACACATCTTCAATCACTCTAAATCCCTCAAACTGGACGGAAGAGGGAAAAACCGAAGGTGAAAATATCCTCGACTTTATCAAATGTCCCCCCACAGAACAATCCCCTGAAGATGATTCAGAAGGACTAATCTTTGCTGCAGACTCAAACGACATAAAAACAGTTGAGACATTGGATGAATTTTTTATCCAAAATCCATCAGAATTCTCCATCGATCAGAAGGAAGATATGCCAAAAGAGTTGCAGGAAATTTTCGAGTCTGAAGATGTTGGTTATACTCTTTTATACATTCCTCCTGATGATGTAGAATTAAATTTGAAAGAAGAGCAAGAACAAAAGGGAGAGTATGAGGAAGAACTAGAAAAAAATGAAGAATTTGAGAGAGATTCTGATGAGTCAACCCTCTCTCCAATCCCCTCCCCAATTTCCCAAACAATCCAATCTGACGTAATAACGAAAAAAAAACCAGAAACCACTGATTCAGACTCTGACAATTATCTCGATCAGCCCCCAAATCTCCTCGGCAGTCTAAACGACACAGTAGTAAGAATAAGAGAGGTAAAAACAGCCTCAGGAATGACCTACCAATGCAGTCTCTGCATGCAAAATTACAATGACTTACCATCAATCCTGTCCCACACAGTGGACAATCATATACCGAGTACAGGTCCATTCTTCTGCGCAGTCTGTGAACAAGACTGTACCTCCCAGAAGGATCTCCGTTCTCACTTGAAGACCCACACAGGATTGTACCCCTACAACTGTTTCCTCTGTGAAAAAGCATATACATTAAAACGCTACCTAAAACGTCACATGATCTGTCACCCTGAATTCCTCAAGCATCGATGTCCAAAGTGTGGCTTGAGATTCCGAATAAAGTCAGAATTGGAGATTCATGCTGCCACACATCTCTATGGTGCTCCATACGTCTGCAGCCAGTGTCCACGAATATTTAACCACAAAGGGAATTATAAGAAGCATTTGATATCACATTTGGATCCTCAGGGTGTACGATTGGGAAAATATCCCTGTGACATATGTGGCAAGAGATTCTTGAATAATCGAACATTACAGACTCATATTAGGGTACATACTGGAGAGAAACCCTTCAATTGTCAAGTATGTGGTAGATCATTTTCTCAGCAAGGAAATCTTCTGAATCATATGAGAATACACTCGAATCCTAGAAGTTACATATGTGAAGTATGTGGTAAAAAGTTCAATCAAAGAGCAACATTGAAGGATCATGGACTTCTTCATACTGGGGAGAAACCTTATGTATGCAATGTATGTGGAAAAGCATTTACATTTTCAGCAGCATTGAGACGACACATGTGGGTTCATGCTGATGATAAACCATATGGTTGTGATTTATGTAATTCCAGATTTGTTGGAAAGTATGATTTAAATCGTCATATGAAGATTCACACTGATAAACCCAGACAGAAGAGACGGAGGAACAATAAGATTCAGCAGGATGATTATGATGGTGATCCTGTACCTGTTGGGCCAATGATAACTGATGATATACCGGCTGTTGAGAATGGTTTTGTCGAGCAGGTTTTAATGGACAATGAGGAGGAACATATTGGGGGACGGGAGGAGTCTGAGAAGGAAAATGTGGATGCTTTGTTTGATCTTATTGAGTATAGTTGAATGGTTTTTAAAGATTTACTGAGAGATTTATGTATATGACACTATTGTGTAAATTTTGTTTGGTGGATTTCATTATTTAAATGATTTTTGTAATTTATTAATTAAAGTTTTTTTTTTTCCCAAAAACTTGAAAATTCGACTTTTTTTTTTAAACCTATGAATTTATGGAAACATGCTGGAGGTTTATAAATATATTGATCAAATAATTAACTTCAAATTTTATTGTTGGACGGTTTCAGTATGATATTTGCACAATATATTAACAATTATCAGTTTTCTTATTGTTTCTCATTCTCATCAGTAAATACTGATATTTGATAAATAGGATTAATTTGACAGTGGAGAATTCAGCTTTAAGCTGTTTGTTTTTTTTTTTTTTTTTCATCATTTTTATCAACAAAATATATATATTTTTATTTATAAAAAATTTTCAATTTTTTCATATAATTATTAGGGCACATTGGTGTCATCAGTGCATTGAAAATTATTATAAAAATCGTTGGGAATTATAAATTTTGGATGGTTAACGTTACACTCTTAAACTTGATATTTTTAATATAAAAATCTAGAGAAAAATGAAAACTAGAATGTACAATAAATGTCGCTGAGGCCGATTAAACGTTTCTTGAGCATTAAACACTCGATGAGAAAACATTTATTCATATAATTCATTTTATCAACTTCATTTATAACGTTTACAATAATTAATAATGTTTCATAGGACATAGATCATATTTTGATAAATTTGAAAAATTAAGCCAGTCCAGTCACCATAAAAACCAACTAGAAATTAAAAAAAAAAAAAAAAAAGAATCTGCTGTCATATCATTTTTCCCCTCAGTCCTAATTCACTATTTTTCCTCTGATTGAAAGAAAACAAAAAGAAAAAAAATGTTTATTGAAATATATAAATTGGTCCCACTTAGTCCACTCAACATTTGTCTTTTTCACTCATATAGTTATATCATTGTATACATAATATTTATATCAACTCCACTTTCAACAAGACAAAAAATATATATTTTCTTTTTTTTTTTTTTTTCGTCCTATCACTATAATCCTTGGGTTCAGCAGCCTTCGAATAGAAAAGAGAGAAGAAAAAAAAAAATGGAATGTGGTGGTTGCGCTTTTATGGTACACGGATAACATAAAAATTGATATATTTTTTTTTTTTTTTTTTTTTTTTTTCGTAGTTATAATATTTACAAAGACTTACAAAATCACACCTAATAAAAAATAAAATAATGACACAATCATATCGTGCCTATCGTAGCTTGAGACAAATAACATATTTATGATAAATATCTATATAAATCCAACAATCATTCCATGATGAATAACATTAGAGGAGCTGCCAATTTTTTGAAAATTTGTCAAAAAGACACATCCAAGCTACAATAGGTGTGAACAATAATCATCTAATGAATGATATTTTGATAGTTATTAATGGAAAACCTAGCATTCGGATTTATCCTCCTCCACCAATTGCTGGGTATCCTTGCCTGAATCAATTGGCGTAGGATCCAATTCACGCCGTTTTAGGTGCAACTGAGGTGGCTCTTTGTGCTGTATTGCTGATGGTTTCATTTCAGCTGGTACTTCGTATATTGAACTTGTTGTACCATTAGTTGTTTCTAAATTCACTGCATCATACATTGGATTACTGAAATCACGATTCTTGGTGCTTACGTCACCGAGATTGTACTCAACATCGAGGGGTTCCTGCAACAATTTAATTCAATAACATTGTATGTGTACTTTCTTGTTGTAATTAACTCGAGAAAAACAATGGAAAAAAATTATTGAAATGGAAAACTTGCCATTCTCTCATGAGTTGGTCCACCAAATTCAACATTGCTGCCTTGTCTGAATGAGACACTTTGAGCAGTTAAACCACCAAGACCTCCAGGTTTTCCACTGTAAACGAAAAAAAAAAAAAGAAAATATTATTTCTCTCAAAGATTGATCCTCAAATTCACCGATTAAAAAATACTCACAAAGGTCGTTTCTTCAGAACAAGGAAAATAGCAGCAGCAGCAAAAAGAATCAACAGACAAACAACAATAGGTATAACAATAGCAGCAGTTGAACTACCCGCTCTCGATGTCCTGAGATTAACTTCACAATGATCTCCATGGAAATCATTTCCACAAAGACACTGAAGTTCATTAGCTTCATCCGATATACAAACTCCTCCATTTTCACATGGACATATTCTTGGTGATGGTTTTGGTCTTTCAACAGTGGCATCACATATTCTCTCACTGCTCTGTGGTAATCGTGAACCAGCAGAGTCTGGACACAAACACCTGTATCCAGAGGGTATTCCAATACAGAGATGAGTGCAACTATCACTCTTGCATGGAGATCTCAAAGTGGTATTATATCTCAAATAATGATAAACCTTGACACCACCAGATGGTACAGGATTCTTTACAATATTCTCTACAACTCCTCTACCAAATTTATCTTGCTTAATCACCTCACCGGTGTACTTTGTGCCCCAGTAGAGATTATTCTCAAATACATCTAACGATATTGGATGCTTCAAGCTCTCTCCCTTGATGATAACCTTTCTATTCGATCCATCAGGTGCAATAGACTCAATGACATTCAGCTTACTATCAGCCCAATAAATAGTATGATACATAGAATAATCAATAGTAAGAGCAGAAGGTCTTCCCAATTGTCTAGAAACCAAAGCATTTCTCCTACTTCCATCCATCCAAGCAATCTCAATCTTCGGCTGTCCCCCAGCATCTGCCCAAACAATTGTTCCCAATTCAGGATCGACTGCCATAGCCACTGGATTCTCAAGTCCCATTGTAACCAAACTCCTTCTATACCTTCCATCTGATTTAGAAACCATTATTCTACCAAATTGTCTTGCTCCATTCGTATCAACTTCACCCCAGTACAGATTATCCGATATCCAATCAACTGCAATACTCACTGGTTCAGCATCACTCTGAATATTCAAATCCTGGGCATATCCAATTTTAGCTTGACCCTCTTTGGCGTTTATCATGTAGGATCGTTTGATGGTATTATCGTGAGAATTTATCCAGAAGACATATTCCATTTTTGGATCAATGTCAATGGCTCTAATGCGTTTCTCATTGGCAACAGCTGGTAATTCTTCTTTTTTGTGGAGACTGTAAGCACGTATGTCTGAACCACTTGCAAATAGAAGTTGAGCATCACCTTTAGTTGTTCTGCATACTCCCGAGTGATTATCAACGAGTTTGAAATCATCAGTGCATGAGCATGAGAATCCACCTTTGACATTTGTACAGAGTTGGGTGCAGTGATGAGTGCCAGTTGCACACTCATCAATATCTTCACACTGTTTATTGTTGTCAGATGATGTTATATATCCTGGATAACAGGCACATATGTAACCACCACTGGTAACATTCTGACAGTAATGAGCACATCCTCCTTTATTGGCTGGATTGCAGAGTTTGTGGGGATGACAACCGCGCTCGTCAGACTCGTCACCGCAGTCGTCTGAATTATCACAGATTTTTGTTCTTTCGATACATTTTTTGTTTGCACACTGGTACTCGGTAATTGGATCACATGGACGAATCCTCTTAGCGCACATTGTTAGATTATTCTCGTCAGAGCCATCTCCGCAATTGTCAATACCATCGCAGAGCTGATAGCGGGGAATGCATCGGTGGTTATTGCATTGGAATCTTCGGAGAATGTCACAGGTGAAATTTGCTGAAAAAAATATTTTTTATAATATGATTAATACCCATAGCCATTCATCACAACTCCCAAAAATTTATCAAATAGACTCATCACTCACCACAGAGCGTAGGAAGTTCGTCAGACGCATCTCCACAATCATCGCTCCCGTCACATCGATCCGACAATGAAACACAGAGATTATTATCACACTGGAATTTCGATTGTGGACAATAGCGTCCATCAGGATATCTCGGAGGGCATCCCATCTCATCGCTGGCGTCCCGGCAATCCCTCGTACCATCGCACCGCAAATAGGAAGCAATACAATGACCACTGCCACACTGATATGTATCATTCTGCAAAACATTTACCCCATGTAAAAATACATCAAATCAAATCCATCAAATTGAAATACTCGTAACTCACCTGACAGACAAAGGCCTTGCACTCGACCTCATCACTATTATCACCACAATCATCCTCGCTATCACAACGCCATCTCGATGCAATGCATTTCCCATTGGCACATCGGAATTCTGACTCTGAGCACGATCTATACCTGCCCTTGCATATTGCATCAGCCTCATCACTCCCATCTCCACAATCGTCAGCAAAATCACATAGCCATTGTTTAGGTACACAACGATTATTCAAACACTTGAATTCTGTTTCTGAATCACACACAGGACAGCTCTCTGGTAACTCATCTGATTTGTCTCTACAATCGTCTTTGCCATCGCAAAACAGCCACTTGGGTATACATCTGTAATTGGCATGTCCTGGACAACGCTGCCAACCTCTTGTACAATTTTTCTGACGGCAAATGAATGCAGGCTCATCACTATCATCCCCACAATCATCATCAAAATCGCACATCCATAATTTTGGAATACACTTGCCATTGTTACAACTAAATTCTGTACTCGGATCGCAAGTTCTATTGTGACAAATTACTGGATCCTCATCACTTCCATCCTTGCAATCTGGATCTCCATCACACTTCCACGATTCGTGAATACATCTTCCATTGGATTTACACTTGAATTCCAATTCGCCACATTCATTTGAGCAATTTAATTCGTCACTCTTGTCTCCGCAGTCATCAGTACCATCACAAACAGTGACACTGGGTGTACAATTGCCATTTGCACACTGGAAGACACTGGCACGACATACTCGTGCTGGACAGGAGGCGGGCTCGTCTGATCCATCTGCACAATCCTTTTCACCATCACACTTGTAGAACCATGGAATACATTTCTCCTCAGGTGGTCCACAACGATGCTGACCAGTTGTGCAATTAGCTACACAAGTTTTGTTATCTTTGTTGTCGAGGAAAAATTGATTTGGACAGGCACATTGGTAAGATGTTACACCAGGCTGACCATAATTTTCAAGGAGATAAGATGAACGAGGTGGTGCTATCAAACAAAGATGTGAGCATCCTCCATTGTTATCAGAACAAGGATTGATGTAGGGTAACTGTCTCAATGGATGATAAGCATGAATATCATAAGGACGATGCGTTGTATTTCTCAAAACTCTTAAATTATTACCAGAGAACTTGTCAGCTCTGCTGATAGCCTTGAGATTCCAATCGGTCCAGAATATGTGATCATCAAATACCGTAATTGCAAAGACATGGGGCACAGAAGCTCCAGAAAGAACAATCCTTCTATTATGACCATCGAGATCTGCAAATGCAATGTAATCAAGATGAGCGTCAGCCCAGAAAATTCTATCAGTGAAGTAGTCAATGGTTAATGCATTTGGCCAGGCAATGTCATCAGCCCAGGTGAGAATTCTAGTGAAATTACTTCCATCCATTCCCATTTTTCCAATGTATGCCTGGAGATGCCAGGATGTAAAGTACAGGTAACCAGTTCCTGGATGTACGACTATAGCTCGTGGATCGGCAATTCCACTCTTCAGGGTTTTTCGATTTGATCCATCGAGTTCAGAGACGTCAAGATGTTTTGCGTGTCTGTCCAACCAGTAGAGCTTTCGTCCCACCCAATCTATAGAGATTCCTTCTAAACCGAGGCTGTCGTGTCGTATGATTGCTTGTCGTTCTCCACCTCCAATTGGTGCACGATAAATCGTCTTGGCAGTTACATCACAGAAGTACAACATCTGGGTGGTGTAATCTGCATCAAGAGCAACAACATTTATCAAATCCTGATGCATAACTGCATACTTTGTTGCATCGATGGACATATTTCTGACATAGTACTTGTTGGTGAAGATAATCCAAGGTTCTATTTTGTCACGACGTTTGCACGTGTGTTCGTCGGCTGCTCTCTCGTACCATCTCTCATTGCATTTACAATAGAATCCACCTGGAGTATTTTCACATTGTTGACTGCAGACGGCAGGAGTCTCAATGCATTCATCAATATCAGCACAAGCTTTACCATCATCCAAGAGTTTGTATCCTGGATTACATTCACAGTGATAGCTCGTTGGTGTATCAATGCATCTGTGACCACATTGATTCAATTCCACTCTGGCGCACTCGTCAATGTTGCAGTGAGGAGGTTCATCATCTTCATCGGGACAATCTGGCTCTTTATTACACACCAATTGTGCATTTATGCATATTCCACTTTTGCATCTGAAATCAAGTGGATTTGGACACGTTGTATTTTTGATCTTCGGAATACATCCAACTTCGTCAGAGTAATCACCACAGTCATCCTGTCCATCACATTTAAATTGAGATTTGATGCACTTGAAATTTTGACAAGTGAATTCTTGAGGTGTACAAGTTTTATATTGAGAATTACAAATTTTCCCCTCGTCACTACCATCACCGCAGTCATTGTCGTGATCACACAGCCAATTTCTGTTGAGGCATCTGCCATTGTTGCACTCGAATTGATTGTCAGGACAGGGTGGAGCTGGTGGACAATGATGAAGAGTGACGTTTTCATCAGCTCCGTCAACACAATCTGGATCTCCGTCACAGAGCCATTTCTTAGGAATACATTGGGCTTTGTTCCAGACCTTATTAGCATCACAAGTAAATTCTGTCTCTTCATCGCATTTTCTGTCATTGCACTGATGCCTTTCATCCTCGTCCGAATTGTCCAGACAGTCGTTATCACCATCGCATATATATATCCTCGGTATACAATTGCCATTGTCACAGGTGAATAAGTCTCCAAAGCAAGTGCGTCCTTCTGATTGACAATAGCCAGGAGGCTCATCACTGCCATCCAAACAATCGTCATCACCATCGCAATACCAAGTTGCAGGTATACACCTGTGATTTGGACAACGGAAGCTATTTTGTGGACAAGTTCTCTGGGCACAATGAATTGGATCTTCATCACTGTTGTCTCCACAATCGTTATCACCATCGCAAAGCCAATAAGGCTCGACACAGATATTCGTTGTCTTACATTGTAGATGATTAGGATGGCAGGTATTATTCTTTGGACATCTCTCGTGTGTCTCATCAGACGTTACATTATCCTTGCAATCATTAACACCATTGCACACCTGAGACTGAGGTATACACCTGTAATTAGCACAAGTAAATTCACCAGCTGCACAAGGTGGATAGACACAACCCTCTTCATCACTTCCATCCCTACAATCATTCTCATGATCACACTTCCAAGTTTTGAAGATACATCTTCCATTATTACATCTGAATTCATTGGGACTGCACGAGTGATGTGAGCAGTACTGTTTATCCTCATCAGTACCATCTCCACAGTCATCATCTCCATCACATGCCCACATACGTGAAATACATCTGCCATTTCTACAAGCAAATTTATTGCCATCACACGTAACATTCTTTGGAACACACATCCTGTCTTCATTGACGAGTCTACTACTATCATCACATTTGCATTCTGCACGTCCATTTGGCCCTGGATGACACGACTGTGAACAACCACCATTGTTTACAAGACAAGGATTAACAGTGCACTGTTGTTTTCCAGGTGAAAAAATGTGAAGATCTCGCGGAGAATCATCCAGACGTTTCACCATCTCGACTCTATCAGATCCTGTGTATTTTTCTGCACGATAAACCCCTCGTAGTTGTAGATCAGTCCAGTAAATATGCTCTCTGAACACTGTTATAGCAAATGGATAGATAGTTGCACTCACGAGGACTTCACGATTCTTTCCATCCAAATCAGAGCGCTCAATTTTCTCCCTCACTGCGTCTGTCCAGTAGAGCATCTGGTCGTCGTAGTCAATGGCTAGACCACTTGGTTGTGACAAATCTTTGTCAATAATGGCTTTCTTCAGTGAGCCTGCCATTGTTGTTCTAAATATTTTACCAGATGTTCCAAAGCGTCCCCAATCGGTGTAGTAGAGTGATCCATTGCAGGGATCAACGACTATTGCTCTTGGACGATCTACTCGGGCAATCATAACTAAATCAGTTCCATCAATATTCATTGCATAGATACTGTTGTTAGAGGAGTCTGTCCAGTAGACTTTTTTCTGGGTCCAGTCGTAGGATATCCCTTCTGGATTAATTCCTTTGTTGATTATACTGTGAATGTCCGTGGATGATGGATTGTCTGAGGAGATCCAAGCTATTTGTGCCCAAGGCCTAATCTGCGTAAAGAGGATCTTCTTGTCCTGATAATCAAAATCAATTCCAACTACATTTGTCAAATTGCCAATTGGCTTGAATGGAGCATTTGTTGATCTGGGATCGAGATTGATGGCTCTGATTTCAGTTCTCGTAGCGAATACAAGATATTCATCAACATTCTCACATTTTCTTCGATCATCAGCGAGTTTTCCAGTGGCACAATCACACTTTGGATCAGGCTCAGCAGGATAAGCGAAACAGAGTTGATCACATCCACCATTTGATGGACGTAAGCAAGGATTTGAGTTATCCTGTGGTTGACTGTTAGCATCGAAGATCGAAATGTCCCTGAGTTTTGGTAGATTAGTGCGCACTTGAGTGGGGAGGCTGATGTCACCAGGTTGTTTAGTGGCCTTGAAGACAGTCTGAAGATTGCGATCTACCCAGTAGACATCGGGACCAAAGATAGCGACGCCCATTGGGTTTGGAAGGTTTCTACGAATGACTTGTTGATTTCCACCTGACCAAGAGATTCTTTGGATCATGTCTAGTTTAGAGTCTACCCAGTAAACATCGTGGGTCACTAGATCGATTGTTATGTCTCTGGGTGTACTCACTCCTGAAGTAATAATTGGAGCCCAATTGCTACCATCTAGATTACATTTACCTATTTTTGGATACTGGCCATAGTCAATCCAATAAAGCCTTCTCTTGATAGGATTAACAGCAAGTTCTCTCGGTGCATCAGTCGTAGTCTTCACAATTACTTTTCTATTACTTCCATCGAGTCTAGATACCTCAACATAATTATCATGTGGAAAGACATTGGAGAAGTACAGATTTCCAGCGATCCAGTCGATAGTGAGTCCTCGAATTCCATTCGATCCAATTCCATATTTGATCACTGGAGTTAATTCAGTTCCATTGGGACGGATTCTGAAGATTCCGTTCCAGATACCCCTATTAAATTCCACCCAGTAGATCCAATTGGCAGCGTAATGAACATCAATATGAAGAATATGATGTCCTGTACCTGCAATTGGCACCATAGCTTCTTTAGAATCAGTCAAGCTGTATCCTCTAGCCACATCCAACTGTGTAACAACAGCAAATGTTCCAAATGGCTCGCACTTGGCTCCTCCATTCATTTTGTATCCCATACTGCAGGCACAAACTTTAGTTCCTCCGTTAGCAGGAAGACACAGCTGATCACAGCCTCCATTATTCACCAAACAGGGATGAGGGCCGTCCACTCGTTTTTTGTAGATCACAAGAGTTTTCAGAGTGGATTCATTGTCAACAAGAGTCACAGGATTATTTCCACTAGGAAGATCAACCCTCTCAATTTTATCGTAAGTTGGATCCATAAAATACAGCTTTGATTCATGTACTGCAAGAGCTTTGGGCATAGCTATATTATTAGCATTTGTCAAAATCACTTGAACATTTTCACCATCAGTTGTCATTGATTTAACATAAGCTGGAAATTGTGAACTGAAGTAGATTTTCTTGTTGGCAATGTCAATAGTAATAGCTTCTAATTTATTTGTATTATTAACAAGAATAAGAGAGTTGGTGCCGTCCATATTGATTCTACCAATTTTCTCAGGAACTCCAAAGCCACCCTCATCAATCCAAAACACATGTCCTTCCAATGGATCAACACACATTGCTTTTGGTCTAGCTACAGAAGTTGAAGTTCCATCATTGGCAAGAACAATTGTCCTGTATCTAGGTTGACCATCAATCTTGATAGCTTCAATGTTTGAAGCATATTTATTTCCAATAAATAAATTACGTCCCAACCAATCAAAGGCCATAGTCGATGGAGATCCAACAATACCAGAGTCTCCAGCTGGATTGGGAAACTGTGTCTTATTTCCTCCGATGTATGGAATCGTATAGATTGTACCATTCTCATCATCTCCATCCTTGGCTTGTAGCCAGTAAATTATTTTATCCCTTCTATCGTAATCTATAAGAGTACCCCCTTCGACTCCCACAACAGGTGTTATATATCCAGTTTTACTCTCTCCTGGAGTCAGTGAAATATCGACAATCTGTGATCCACGAAGTACCATAATGTAAGGCACATCTTCTTCTATGCAACGTCCATCGGACAATGATTTAAAACCAATGAGACACTTGCAGGTGTATCCAGAGGAAGTACTGGGTGATAGTAGACAGAGATGTTGACATGTTGCATTGCTACAAGGACTAGTATACATGGGTTGAAGCACTGGATGATGTACATGAATGGATAAAGGTTGAGAGATCAGGTGAGATACAACAGTTTGATTGCTTCCCTTGAATTTGTGAGCTGACAAAACACGATTTAATTGTCTGTCTGTCCAGTACATAGTGTCTTCAAACAGGGTCAATGAATGAGGATGAAGGAGGTAGTGAGAACTTGCGAGAACTTGAATTCTTTGAGATCCGTCGTATTTACAAGTGTCAATAAAGTCTAATTTGCTGTCAGCAAAGTAAACTCTTTTGTTAGCAATGTCTAATGCCAATCCATTTGGCCAATAGATTTTAGTACTGATGATTGTAGATCGATTTGTACCATCCATTCCAATACGTTCGATTCTAGGATTCTCACCCCAATCAGTCCAGAAGAGCCATTTTGAATCTGCACTAGGATCGATACACATACCTCTGGGCTGTGTAATGTTTTCTTTCACAAGAACCATTCGAAATTCACCAGTTTCTCTGACAACTTCAATAGTATTTAATTTAGAATCCAACCAGTAGAGATTTTTTCCAATCCAGTCATAAGCAAGTCCCTCAACTAGATCTAGTCCAGTTGAAACAACATCCTGAGGATCTCCTCCCTTTTCCAATCGTGATATCTTTTTCAATTTCATATCAGACCAGAAGATTGTTCCAGTGTGCATATTACTAGCTGTTGCAACAACATTTTCAACATTAATTGGAACTCTCTCTAAAGCTTGCTCTTGAAGATCAGCAACGAGGATTGTATGTCTATTAGAGATTATTAAAAATGCAGCTGAATGATTGAAGGCTTTGCACGTGTGATTATTCTGTTCTAATTTGTATCCTTCGATACAACTGCAAGCATAACTGCCTTTGGTATTTGTACACGTTTGAGAGCATAAACCAGGTGGATTACATTCATCTCTATCACGACAAGTGTAGCCATCCTTATCAAGTTCTTCTCCCATTGGACATGTGCATTCAGCACCCACAGGTGTTTGTATACATCCATTGCTGCAGAGTCCTCCCTGATGGCTACACTCTGACAAATCACATCCCCAACCCTCATCCCCACCATTTGGACAATCTGGTTTACCATCGCAGACACTAGTAAGATTGACGCATCGATCAGTAACACCAGGACATGGCCACTGATTCGAGTCACACTTGAATGGAGGTGGTGCACAGGCATGAAGTAATGCATCTTCATCAGAACCATCACCACAGTCATCTTTACCATCGCAGATATACGTTTTAAATACACAACTCTGATTGACTGGATTAACACACTTGAAGTATCCAGTTGGACATTCGTCTGGTCTCTGTCCACAGGATTCTGGCTCATCTGATTTGTCATTGCAGTCTGGAGTTCTGTCGCAGTACCAACTCTTTGGAATACATACTCCAGAGCTTACACACTGAAATTGCTTCTCTGGATTGCATTGATCAGGGGCTAATGATGGACATCCTACTTCATCACTTCCATCATTACAATCAGACAAACCATCACATTTATAAGACTCCAAAACACACATTTTTCTATCAGCACAGGTGAATTGCGTACTGAGACATGTCACTGGAGGACAATCCATTTCATCTTGTTGATCGAAGCAATCATTGTCACCATCACATACCCAAGATTGTGGTATACAATGTCCAGATCTTGGACAAGTGAATTGAAAGTAAGAGCATGTTTTAGCAGCACAAAATTCACCTTCATCAGAGCTATCACCACAATCATTTTCAGAGTCACATTTCCAGGAAAGTGGTATGCAACGATTATTGTCACATGCAAATTGACTAGCGCTACATGTAACATTTGGACAATTAGCTTCATCACTGTAATCACCACAGTCATTCTCCGAGTCACATCTGAAGCTCATTGGCACACATCTACCAGATTTACATTGAAATTCATTGGGTGCACAAGTTGGTTTTGTGCAGTTTTGCATTTCATCGCTGTTATCAAGACAATCATCATCCCCATCACATACCCAGGAATGTGGTACACATCTCTGATTGGCGCATGTAAAGTCCCAGGGATTTGGACATGCTTGAACAGGTGGTTCTGCTTTGGGATCTGAGGTGCAAGTTCTCTCGTTTGGCATCAATCGTTCTCCATAAGGACATCCACAGACTCTTGCGAGTTGAGGACGTCCAGGGAATCTACTTGTTATATTCTGAGGAATACCAAAGCAGAGTTTTTCACATCCTCCATTATTAATTGAGCAAGGATGATCAGATGGTTTTTGAATCTCTCTACTGAATACTTTAACCCCATACAATCTATTTGTTGCTGGCTCTCTAACGAGAATTGCCTCCTGCTGGCCTGTTTCTTTGTGCAATCGAATAATCGCATCTAATCTCCAATCAGTGATGTACATCCACTGTTCATGAATAGCAATTGAGAAAGGATGTCTTATCAATCTTGGACTTATGGTCTTTACATCACCTCCCTCTAGATTCGAATGCTGAACATGATCGAGTAATGCATCACACCAATATAATCTGTCTTTGGTGAAATCAATAGCCAAACCATTGGGCCATCCAAGTGTCAAGTTCTTGAAGACCAATAGATTTGATCCATCAGCATGAGCTCGACTGATATTAGCTGGACGATCCCACTCAGAAAAAAATATATATCCGTGATTTGGATGAATAACAATGGCACGAGGTCTCTTCAAATTCTTCAACAATGTTCTTCTATAAGTGACATTTCTAGTGCTCAAAACATTGAGTGTTCCTTTCCTAGAATCAATGTAGTAGAGATTTTTAGCTGCCCAATCAACAGCAAGACCCTCTACTCCCTCATTCTGACTGGCCAATACAATTTCCCTACCAGTGCCATTCTGATGTACCCTATAAATAACATCCTGAAGAACATCACTGTAATAAATATATTGCTCATGTGCATCATAATCAAGCCCAACAAATCTGGCTCTTCTAGATACAACTGGAAGAATAGCATCACTAAAGCCCTCCATAACAGGATCTAAGACCCTTCCCTTGATGAAACGTTGTTGTGAGTACATTAAAAATTCCTGTACTAAATTACAATTCATAAGATCAACTGATAGCCTCCATCCAATATTACAAGCACATCTGTACCCAAGACCACTTTCACGCCCCCCAGCTGCAGTGACAATGCACATGTGCTGGCATCCTCCATTATTATTTCCACATGGATTTTTTATATTTCCCGTTGCTTGAACCAATGGATGAAGTGCCTTAATAGCCTTAGCATCACGAACTTTAAAAATAGTATTGATATTACCATCTCCAATGTTCTTATCAGTACTCATAACAGCTTGTTTTGTACTATCAGTCCAATACACCTGATTCTCAAAAACTGTTAATCTAGTTGGAGCAGGAACTTGTGCCCCTCTGAGCACCATAACACGTTTTCCACCCTTATAATCAGCTGTTTCAATGTAATCAAGAAGTGAATCACACCAGTAGATCCTCTTAGCAATCATATCAACAGCTACACCAGATACTTTGTATGCAGCTTCAGACACAACTGGAAATACATTAGTTCCATCCATATTAGCTCGAAGAACTTGTTTATTATCAGCAATAAACATTATTCCAACAGTTGGATCAAGAGCAATATCCGCAGGACTTGTGAGATTTGAACCAAGGACAATTCCATGGTAACGACCATCCAACTCGAATACATCAATTTTCTGTACAATTGAATCAACAACATACAATTTTCTTCCAATAAAATCAACAGCAAGTGCTACAGGAGCCCAAGAACCAGGTGGTGCAATATCCACTTGTTCAGCTACTGAATCAGCTGGTGTCAATGGTTGTGAATGAACTTTTCTTGTTTTGACATCACTCCAGAATATCAAATTCTCAGAGAATAAGTAATCAACACCACTGGCACCAGTTGTGTTAGCTATTAATGTTCGATTATTACTGTTGGCATACATGCGCCAGAGGGCACGATCTTGGGCCAACAAGAGTTCAACAGCTGGCCAGTGTTGATTGTTCTGGGCTCGACACTTGTTGAGGCCAATTAGATTATATCCAGGGGCACATTTACATATGTACGAGCCTTCAGTATTTTCACACAATTGCTCACAGAAACCCCATTCATTGCACTCATTTCTGTCGATGCAGATGCCAGAGTCATTTGCCAGGACAAATCCTTCAGCGCAGTAGCAGGTACCACCTGTCAGTGATGCTTGACACTTGTGTGAGCATCTTAAAGAGGGACAAGCATCTGTAGAACAGGCAGCTACCTCATCAGCATTATCAGCACAATCTGGTTTTTTGTCACAGACCTGGGATCTCTCGATACAAAGTGGCTTACCATCTAATCCACCTTTTGGACACATGAATTTATTATCAGGACATACTGTTACTTTGCAGGATTTTTCATCAGAGCCATCAGGACAATCTTTGTGACCATCGCAGTGAAAACCCAGGGGAATACACAGAGCATTTGCGCATCTAAATTGCTCACTTGTGCACTGAGGAAAACCTGAAAAATGAAAAAAAAAAAATTTATTCTCAAGTTTATTGATGATTATGAGGATTTATTAGTCATTTGCATGAACAATCTTTGTTTGGTCTGGTTCAATGGTGTCTGGGTAAGTAATAACTCACTGCAATGCTCCTCATCACTGTTATCACCACAATCGTCTTTGTGATTACACCGTAAACTCGATTCAACACAACGCTGGGTAGAATTACACCTGAATTGATCCAATCTACAGGCAGGTTTCATGTTCAATGGACAATCCTCCTCGTCTTTTCCATTTCTGCAGTCCATGTAACCATCACATTTCTTCTCTTTTGGGATACAGAGTTCGTTTGTTCCTAGGCCACCGTTGCATTTAAAATCATCTATTTGACATTTTCTGTATACTGTAGAATAAAAAGCAATAATCAATTATATAATGTTTTGTTGGATGTCCTTGTGACATGAAATTAATAATAAAATACTTTGCGTGATATCAAATAATGGAAATTTCATTATTACGAGTGACCTTGGCATTGACCAAGTGAGAGAGCCGATCGATGAGAGTCTAGCGAATGAAATTATTAATTTTTTTTTTTCTCATCGTATCTCTCTCTATCTTGATCACCCTATTTCCGTTGAATGGGCATGAGAAATAAGTGATATGTAGAATAAAACAAGACTTAATGTCACAGTGAATAAAAATCTGTGGAAAATTCAAACGTTACTCACTGCATCCGGCCTCGTCCGTACCGTCGACACAATCCACCGTCATATCGCATCTTTGGTGTTGTGGTATGCAGTAAGTTTTATTGAAAATGTATTGACTGCAGGATAATTGACCCGCCTCACAATCAGGTGGTGCTAAAAATGTTAATTACGTAAGAGAAATTGTGATGAATAAATAAAAATGAAAAAAAAAAAAAAAAATTAACATTCTAATAAATTATTTTTCGAATAACCGGAAGTGGAATCACTCTCGCATGCCGGAAATCATCAAACTCCATCAACTAAGAATTTCGATGTTTCCTCATCCGGCAGTTGTCAACAATCAAATTATTATATCGTCGTGAATGAAAATAATGTAACTCAGTGAATAAATAAAACTTACGACACCGCATTTCGTCCTCGCCATTCTCGCAGTCCTTCTGATAGTTGCATACCGCAAGTTGTTGTATGCACTTTCCGTCTGAACACCTGAACATTCCCGTACCACAGCCAGCTCCATCGTCTATTAAATAATGACAAGAGATTAGGATTTTTTTTTTTTAAATGATGAAATAACGATCGAAGAGCACAGTCGTGATAGGTGAAAGGGTCATCAGTACTTTCGATATAAAACCCTTTCACATTTTACATTCTTTCCCCCTGAAAATTGTTTAAAAAAATTCCACTCTATTTACAAATCAATCTCCCAAATACTGAATTAAAACTCAAAAAATTTCATTAATCGATTGAAAAAAAAAAATACCTCTCAACGAGGTGAAACTTTTCTCAATGGACTCGACAAAATGAGGATAAACTATAAGATTTATTGGAGCAGAAGAGATTGACGATGTTGGTTGATTTGTGTCAGTAAATGTTGCATCATCCATGTAACAAAATTAATACCTATTTGAAAGATAAAAAAAAAACCAGAGTCTAAGGGCCTCTCGATTCTGTTTATTCGCCTTTTTGCAGATCCCAATAGCCAGAGGAGGGCATTGATACATGGGTGAGAGCCTTTAACTTTTATTTGATGCATTGAAACCTTTGAAAGTAAGACGATGATTCCGAGGTTTGTCCTCAAAGACGTGCGAGTGAGAGAGGCAACGTGAGTACATAATGAGAGGAAGAAAAACACGTCAGTGAAAAGGAAAAAAAAAAGGGAGGGAGAGGGAAGAGAGAGAGAGAGAGAGATGAATAGAGAATTGAGCGTAGAAACGAGATAGTCAGTGACTATGCCTATGCGATGCTACGTCTTCCCAAGTGCAGTAACAGAGCGGTTTGTACTCTCGTGTTGGGGCTCTCGTGCCAGGCTGCACAGCCTGGTACCGTGAGGCCTCGTGGTAAAATCTGTACTACTGGGAGGGAGTGAAAAGAACGTCCACCAACTATTTTCAACACAATTTCATCAACAACATAGGACCCCATACTCTCAACATCGTCTTCTACTCAGTAATTTGAGAATATTTCATAAAATAATCACTCATGACAGGCATTATTCATTATATTAATTTTACAATGATATTTCACAATGAGTGAATAGAAATATTAAATTGTCTGAGAAATCTAGATCATGGCAATGGCAAATTGAATAATTCAATTGATGTCGTGAGACCTTTCAGCACAGTCATCTTCACTTATTTCGATACTCTATTAATTTTTGTATATATATATATATATGTACGTGAGTTATTGCACTGGAGTATGTCAATTGTCCCCCCCCCCCCCTCCCAACTCCTTCTTTTATACATATCGAGTACACTGGCCACGGAATTGATTCAACGACCTCGATGTTACGAATAATTTGATTCAACGAATAATTCGATGGTACAGTGGCATAATTGACTCGTTCAGTGGAGTCTTTCAAGAGAGAGAGAGAGAGATATTCAAAATGTTGCAAAGACTGGAAATAACGAAATTCCAGAGAAGGGGAGAAATTCGTGGGGGAAGAGACTGAAGAAAAAAAAAAAATGAATGGAGTCAACAGGTGAAAGGAAAAGAATATATTAAATTGAATCGCACATAGTGTCAATGGGAGGAAGTGGCCAGTGTGTCCATTCTAGCGTCCGGGCGTTAACTGCAATTGAATTTGTACTCTTTTATCATAAATTCCAGTTAATCACCTGCTGAGAATAAATACGTATGTACATCAGCTGATAAATATCAATTAGAATTAAAAAAAATAAATAAATAAATTAAAACGTCTTGCAACGCCACGTTGCGGCTAACAGGTATAAATGACACGACTGGATTTACCAACTGGAATGAGAGAAGAAAGGTCAACGACATTTGGTGTGCTGGGTACCTCAGTCGACAAAACTTGTACACCAAATTCGTCGTCGAGACGTTGCAAAAGACACGTTTGATCCCAACGTGTCAGCAATTTTTTTTTTTATTTTTTTATATAAACCTCTTGGATTGTGCAAAGTAATTCTTTTATATCAAAAAAGGTAAATAATTATTATTCTGTTTAATGAGGATAGGAATATCCAATAATGGAAAAAGTAATTATCTTGTTCCTAATAGATTTTCCATCTATCGTAGGATACAATTGTCTTCATTAAACAAAGTCTTATACTCTTCTCTATTGACTGAGATACAAGAATTGTCGTGCAATTGCTGGTAGTACCCCACACCTTTGGCTAGGTCTTTTTCTTTTTTTTTTTTAACGTGGGAAAACTTTAGCTTTCACCTGTATACCAGCGCCAAGAATAGAAGAGCCGGCGCTTCTTCAGTGCGAGGTACATTCAACAGGTATTGTGCATTAGTCTATCCCTCAGGTGATTTTCGAAGAAAAAAAAAAAAAGAAAAAAAACTCATCTCTTTAAATTCATCGATTGCGCATGCATTTGACGTACTTTGCATGTCTGAATAATGCACAATCGTTATTATCAAAAGAATTATCACTTATTGTGACACTGAAGGTTATCATTGTTCATCATAATCACATGATAAACTCTTATCTCTGAATGCCCTTGACTCATAGAAAGTACTTAAACGACTGGTGGAACTAGTATTTTCCACTAAATATATTCCAAAATGTGAGAAATTATTATTTTTAACAAGTAGCACAGCACAAGAACACGAGGAGGAAGAAAAAAAAAAAACTTCCTACTGAAGTAGCAGAATAATAATATCCATCTCAATATATCAATCATGAGTGTGGGCGAGTGATCGAGTCACTCATAATTCTCCAATCTCATTTTGCCAAATGATCCCTAGGCTCTCAATATCCACCTACATATTATCATCAAAACAAGGATTTGAGATATTTCAGAGTACCTTGGTCATAATCTATGTATGCGTAAAGAAGGTGTACGAAAGGGGGGAAAAAAAAGTAAAAATAAATAAAAGAGAAGCCAACGCGATCGGGACGGGACCATTGGAGCCAGGGTCCCGCTATCCGCTCGGCCGCTAGTCACGAGGTCGATGAACTGAGAGAGGCCTGGTCCGTCTACCTCTACCAGTGTATTCCCAGCTCAAACCTCCACAGATCGTCAACCTGAAGAGCACTATCACCAGATAGACATTTGTACTCCCCCGTACCCTATGTTATTAACCCGCAGCAAATGCCCAATAACTACATTTCCAATGTTATGGACATGAAAAAAAAAAAAAATTAAACACAAGTAACGGTTAAATAGTCGATAAATAATTTAACCCGTTGGTTTTGTTCCAATTTGCTGCTTCCTATTAATATTTTTCAACCATGTAGATTAAAATTTCAACCAAGTTTTTTTTTTTTTTGATATTATTTCGTCAAATACATGTACAACGTCGTGATACGACACCTGAATAAAAAATCGAATAGCGGCACAACTTGTGACACCCTTGAAAAAAAAAATCTTCAGGCACTTTGTGTTAATAAAAACTCAACCATTTGCCTCTGAGGAATGCCAAAGAAACGGCTTTGTACATTGTGTATGTTGAGGATAAATTTCTTATCCATCATGACTCAAGGATAAGACGTTTCACTATCGAGAAAAACTCTCGAGTTGAATAAAGAGGATTGAATGGTCTTTGAGAAGGTGCAAGAGGCTAAAGGAAAACAATAAATTTGTTTGAAATACTAATCGTAGTGTACGTGAGTCAATGCAAGAATTGGATGAAAACTTTCACCTGTAGAGTGGGCATCAACAGGTAACAAAGAAGAATAAATTGAAGAAAGATTTCATAGAGAAAAGAGGGAGGGGGGTGAAGAAAAAATGACGAAAAAAACCTTGAGTAGCTCTATAGGTCAGTGGGTTCGTATGAGAAGTTTTTATTTATCTGTTGATGCACGTGTCCAGTGCGTACGTGATACCTAGGTGGACATCTCGATGTATTTCTTGGTAAACATCATCATCATCATTGTACATTAGGTACAAATAAAAGGGAATTATTTATCATTCACAATGCGATAAAATCTAAATAATAATTAATAAAAATAGATATCAACATTCAGCAATTGATTGGGTCATTGCTTTGCACTCGGGCGTGTCATGGTCACACGCTGCATGATAAAGTTCATACATCTACATGGCCTTCGCAATATCTTCATGACGTTATTTCCACAATTCTAATTACAATATTTTTTTTTTCTCCTCCTTTGTTTCGACTAATCGTCTAGATGTTAAACAAAACAAAAAAAAATTTTATGCAAAAATGCATAATAAACTGAAGAATGCAGTGAAATATTATCATCTTGTCCCTGAAAATACATGATTCCAATGTGAACATGTGCTATCTCTCTCCTTAAATGCACGAGTCAAATGTAAACACAGTGAATGCCTCGAAGAAAGATACAAAGAAAGGGTGAAAAAAAGTAAATAAAGTGATAAAAAAAAAATATTCAAGTCATGCGCAACTGGGATAAAGATTGAGATACATTTCAATATTTGCCTCAATATTTTTGATTTCTTACTTTATACCTTTGGAAATATTGATTCAAATAAAAATTGATAAACGATTGGAGAATATCTCACATTGATACTGAGACAACAAAGAGCCAAAAAGATAGATATTATCCACTCAAAATTAAATAATAAGAGTAGTAAAAATAATACGACTATCATCCCAAATGGTAAATCCATGTGCCGGCATTATACGTGTATATAAAGCACGCGTGAAGCCACCAAAGGATATTTTCTTGTAGGTAGGCCCCCTTGATGAGAAACCGGTTTTCGTCTCGAGTGAGACGAAGAAACATAATGCTCTCGTATAAGACTATTACGATATTTTGAGATATAGTCAGGTTTTACCTTGGACTCCCCTCACCCCCGCCCCTCTCGGCCATCTCTCTTTTCTTTGGAGAGACAGTGATTTTCCGTGTCTTTTCTTGAACCGAAAAGCCGGATTTTCATGGGAATCAGGAAGAAAAAAAAAAAAAAAAATCCACTTGAAGGTGACAACGTGGCAAGTGAATAGAAAATAACATCTTCAGACGTTTTATTTTGGTTGACATTGAGTCAAGTTATAACAGGATCATCAATATGTCCAATTAAAAATGATTAAATGCATTTAGTTTATCGTGTAAATTTTGTGATACAATGAATTAATGTATTATTCTTTGTTAAACGTGATGGAATGATAATTTAATTCATCGATTAAATTGAATATATTAATATTTAATTTACCAATGCCCTTGATTGCACCGATGACACTCGTCTGTACAAGCACCAAAATAACAAGTGCAATAAACAATTGTTGATACGTTCTATTGCGTCGATATTGTCCAGTGTTACGCCTTTGAAAATCAAGGAGACCGGAAGCGAGGCCCGGCAGCATCTCGGCCACCGGCATCGCGCGCTCCGGTTAACAAAAAAATTTATTTTTCACGGTTAAAAAAGAAAAAATAATAATAATAATAAGCCAACACACTTTTAACATAGAACACACAATTGCAGCGACTGTAGTCACAAATGGTAATGGTGTAACGTTTGATGTTTAACAGCCAACTATTTTTGATGGTATAATATATATAATGGGGGAAAACAGATAGTTGGTTGTTTTGAATTTCACTGTATCTCTTGCTTTCTGGTTTATACACAACTGCCTCGAATGACACTAGATTGTTTATTTAAAAATTGGGTAATGTTTTAATTAAACTCATGTAACAATAATAGAAAAAAAAAAACAAAATCACAACACAAATAAATGTTAGAGGGAGGGGATTACCACAGGCATTCACCAATGTTATTAAACTTAATTTCTTCAATCCATGGCGAGTTCGCGCGTTATTAACCCGGTCGCGGTCACCAGGCGACTGGCACAGTGGCGTGTATTCAACGTTCACCGAACGTCGGATCTTCAACAAGTTGCAAGCCGGTGGTTTCTTCTTCCCTCCAATCCCTTACCCACACTCGTAAGATCCCCACCAAGGTATCCACGGGTTTAATTCTACCTTGTACCATTCGTGGGGAAGGTTTATTTTTCTTCATATCACCCTGAGAACTGTTTTATTTGCTACCCTAGAATAATTTTTGATTTATCTGTGTGAATTCATTCTTTGAAATTTTGGAAGGAAGTTTATTTCCTCTTCAATTCGGCGAATTGTTACATTATCTTATTTATAATTGTGATTTGTTTTTTTCTTTTCTCATGGAATGAAGAATTTAATCGCAAAGTGAAATTTTCGAGTTTATATTGATAATGAGTGTTTTATGTTTGGAATTTTCAGCTCTACAATCACCTCATTCTTTGAAAATGTTGAGAACAGTAAAAAGAATACTTTGTACTATCGAATAAGGAAATATTCAATAATTTAATCCTCAAAATTCAATGTCATACTCGAAAGAAAAATAACCTGAGAATTTTCGTGCCCTTTGACCGGGCACCCATCTACCTGGCGCATTGACATGACCCTCTCCCCACTTTTACTTTTCAAAAAAAATCCCCAAGCATACCTGTATCCAGCTGACGATTTAACCCAGTTAAGAATGTACATGAGAAAATTCTGTTTTTTTTTTTTTTTGACTGATGAATGAACATGTGAAATCAACTTTTCTGATGATAAAAAAAATTAGTGTTTGTCACAGTATTTTCCATATATATGGGCTCTTATGGAATTTTGAGTATCCAGGAAAATATTCTCATTTTATTTATGAATAATTTTTATCAATATGAAGCAAATAACTTCCTCCATCATTTGAAAAAAAATAATAATTCTTTTGAATACCTGCAATTTCGCTAAAAAAATTGTCAAACAAATCAATTTCCAACTGATTTTCTTTTAATTAGGGTCATTTAACCACCAGCATTGAAGGATCACAAGTGCGATCACTTGTACAAAGCCATTAACCGTTAATTCAAATGACGTATATCCGTCCAATGACACTACTCAGTTTCTATATCGACATCGTTCTAAATTTTGCATACCCAAGCAAATTAATTCTCAAAGTTCAGCTCTTTCATTTCCTCATTGGGCGAAATAATTGAAATAATAATTGATTCGTTGAAAATAAAATCAATTGAAGATTCCCAAGAATCGTTTATTTTTCAATTCATAAAAAAAAAAAAAATCATCTACACATGATGAATAATTCCACTGAAAGACAGTGGAATCATGGAATAGATGATTGCGTCGTCAAACGAAATAATGATAAAGGTCATATTGGGCATTACACTGGCATTTTGTTTCAGCTGTAATAATGCATCGGAATTCTTCATGAAATTGCCACGACGCTCTTTTTCTTTATTCCCCCAAGCAAGAAGTTCCTCGTGTGTTCAAACCAATATTTCCAAGTGAGTAGAAAAGTGAATGAGAGAGAGAGAGAGAGAGAAAAGGTGGATA
This sequence comes from Coelinius sp. EB29, assembly GCA_035578325.1. NCBI lineage: Eukaryota > Metazoa > Arthropoda > Insecta > Hymenoptera > Braconidae > Coelinius > Coelinius sp. EB29. Next base: position 436,929 of record JAOZGT010000005.1, on the reverse strand, counting down.
GCAACATTCATTATTTAGCCCAACCGGTGTGTAACTCGTGGGAGATAGGTTCCACGGGTGGGTTTGAGTGGCTGGTACGCGACGCCTGGCACCACCAGGTACCAAATGCCACAAGGTCATCCTCCTTACAACGAGATCGCACAGAGCGCGCTGTCTGATTACGTCTAATCTCACAAGAAAAGAAGATATCCTTTATTTTTATTTTCTGCAACAGAAAAAGAAAAACACTGCAATTTCTTTGAATTCTTCAACTCTGATATTTTCCAATTTAGTCAGATGCTCCTTAAATGTGGTCCAAGGTCGACCTTCAATAGTACTTTTCTTCTTCCTTTTTTTTAAAATAAATACCTTTTATATACCTGCTGACGGATATGCTCGAGAATTACGTCATAGCGAGTGGTACGAGATGGCACGTTCACATTCTCATTCGGTGATTAGTTTGTTTTTAATTTTTTTTGTCAACCTGTTTTCAGGTGTTTTCTTTCAAATAAAATGGTCTCATTTGAATGGAAAAATTCATTACGTGCAGCTAATTGATAATCAGCTCTTGCTTATATTACGTAATTAAAGGACATGATTTGGTATTTTTTTATTATATGAGAATATTTTTTATGACTCGAGGTAAAATCGAGAATTTTGTATTATCTTTTGGGAGAATCGTGACAATTTCAAGGCAATATTTTATTATTTTTCTTTGGATAAATGGTGACCAGTGGGACTGGAAAATTGAATTTTTCCGCTGGAGTCACGTGGCACAAACAGTTTGATAATTTATCACTACTTGAGCACGTCGCTAGCTGTCGAGCGGAATTTTTAATTTTTTAATTATTAATTAATTTCTAGGAAAAATAAAAATCATAAAATTGATATAGGACGACCTTTATTACTTAATTATTTTACAATATCATGTCACAATATAATGCTCATCAATGTAATATCATTACAATAGTTAAGTCGTAATATAATAATATATAATATATATTTTTATGTCGATATCTTAAATATACCTCGTATTACTCAATACATCGTGTTGTTGTTATTTTTTTTTCCTTTTTCCCATGTTTTCTTCATTTTATTTACACTTATATCAATTATAATTCATGTATTTATATCAGGATGGTATAAATAATATTGTATTCCATAAAAGCACTTCTTGTTGCTTATAATATTATCATTTTTTTTTTTTTTTTGTTCGTTACCATAATTCCTTTATTCGTCTATTCGTAGTTTATTTTAATATCATCCAATGAGGTTTTCAATTTTTTTTTTCTATCAAATCATCATTAATCAATCATTTTGTTCCTTTAAATTTCCCTTCGAACTCAATATTTTTTTTTCTCTTGATTTTTAATATTTATACTATCCTCCGGGTGCTACCATTTTCTAATTATATAGATTTACAATGCATCACCAATACCTGATTAGATATTGGTTGATGATTGATCAATTATTCGAGGTGCAATTTTTTTATTTTTATTTCTTCACTATTGAATTTACGCCAACTGCGCATCATCGATTGCTCTTCTCTCAACACAAAATTAAAATATATTAATCAGTAAATGATTGATCACTGGAGGAGACATTTTCAATGTTTGATTTGAATTCATTTTTAAGAAATGAAAACAGTCGATTTGGGGAGGGGGGGGGGGGGATCGAACGGCTAACTAGAGTAATTATTTATTTCCGATTCAAGAAGAATTATCATGCACTTTATTTTCCCTCATTCGCTTCTCCTGGTCCACTAATTTTCCAACCATTTTGGAAAAGAATCCACTTTTTTTCTCCTCCACAAATTATTCTTCATCAACTATTACCGCGTGCTCTTATGATATTATCAATTCGACTCAATCTGCCATTTAATTGATTTAATTTAATTTTGAAAATTGATCCCCTGGGGATGAATTATCAAAACCCAAGGCAAAATCCGATTTGGCTTAACACTTTCTATCATCACATTATTTATTAATTTAATTTTTTTTTAATCATTAGGATTGAATTATTGAATCCCATGTATCAATTATTCTACTAGTATTACGTTTTTTAACTGAATGTTTTTTCCTCCCTACTTATTCGCTGGTCCAATTGTGGAATTTACCCATTTCTTAGTTCCTTTGGCCCTTCTCCTCGTCTTTTATTTCTCCATTTCATCAATTAATTGATTCAGTTGGAGTTTCACATTTTTTTTTTTTTTGAATCGACAAATGGATTTCAGTCACTCATATGATTGTGTCACGTGTGCCATTAGTGTTTTTTCAATGTGTAATACTTATACATAAATAGTATGTCTTTATTTATCGATCATTCAAGAGCAAAACCTCTTTAATTTATTTTAATTAATTAAATTATGGTAATTTGCACATTTTGACACTTGTAACACTGAGAAAAACATTATTTCAAAATTTTGAATTTCAGAAAATTTGATTATTCGTATTTTACCAATTTTTTTTTTTTTTTTGGTAATAATTTTGAAACAATTTTTTCTAGTGTATGAATCGTTAATTTTCACTCTCCCAACTTGGTATTATTTTAATAATAATTAAAGCCCGTTACGACGGATACCGATTAATGCGTGTCTTCAATATCCCCAGCACACTTTATGGGCATAATATACCCCTTGAAAATCGTATGTGCGCGATTCAATAAATGTTAAAATTGCTATAATAATTAGTATAGGCGAGTCTTAAAATTCATTTACATATTTACTTAATTCACTTTTTTTTTTTTTTAATTATCAATTTGCAACTTGTATCATCAATAATTCATTAAATTTTAATCATAAATTTTTGATATGATATCACCACGTCGAAACGACAAAAACTGATAGATAAATTAAATTAATTTATCCTGTTAAATAGAAATTAATATCAACAACGACGGAAATATTTATCAATCGAGAATCTTTTTTTTTTTTATTTGTTTATTTTTTCACTAAATTCTGAAACTATTAATCACACTGAATGGTGTATGAATAAATTGTCTTTCAAATGCACAATACAGTGTCTCGGTACTGGCACGAGTGGTACAATTGATCACAAATGACTAAAAGATGAGACAGGAGAGTGATTAAAAAAAAAAAAAAATTAATGATTTATTCACTCATTTTCACGAGTTGTCACAAGTTTTTTTTCATCACCCTCTTGTCCCCAATTATCTACTATTTTCTGTTTATTTTCTCCCAAAAAAATTTCTTGATAATCACACCAACGCCTGTGCGTTTGGAATTGTTTTTTTTTTTTACCATAAATAGTCGTATTACAAAACACAAATATGTTGAGTTTGATCGCAGACGAAGACACATATGATTGCGTTTTAATTATCTTAATAAATCATCAAACGTCGGGGAGCATCACTTGTTGTTTATAATTTTCATTATGATTTGAGCTCTCGACGGAGACAAAATTTGTTGATTTCATATAATAATGCATTGATTACAATTTATCTACGTACAATATTTATTGTTAATCCACGGGATCTCCCACAAGTCCAATAAACCCTCATCTTTGGTTTCAATGGAGTCTAAATTTTTTTTTTCCTCTACAGCACTTTTACCTTTAATATTGAATTAATTTAATTCATTCAATTGTCTCTAAATTCAACAAAAACACGGAAGATTTATTTTTATATCTCATTCTCGCTATAATCAAAGAATTCAAAAAACTTTCTCCTAGAAATTTTTATATTATTCAAATAAAAATTCATCAAATTTCGTCCCACAAATGCTACAATATTTGCATATTAGAAATTACACGGTAGTTTATACGTATTTCGAAAAAAGTCACAGACATTATTTTATAATTTTTTTTTTTTTTTTTTTTTTCAATTTGTATGAAGTGTTCTCGGATGATTTTGTTAAGTCGTTAACACGAGAGTGCTGTCTCAAATTCATTTGTTACAGCCTCACCCCTCAAAAATATATATTTATCCTTTTATATGTATTTTTTTTTTTTTTTTGTATTTTTCCCCCACAATTTCTCGTTTAGTAATAATATATATGTCATATATTCATATAATAATATATGTATGTCCGTTATGTGACTTATTATCTATTGAATGATTTATGCAAGTATATACTTACACTTTATCTTAAATGTTAATCCATATGTGTCTGTGCAATGTTATGTATTTTTTTTTTTTTTTTTTTCAATTAATTAATTCTCTCATTACAATAAGTTTCATTTCACTAGAGTCAAATTACGTCGAAGGAGATGATCGACTGTTTCCAAACGTAAATTATTATCATTATATTTTTATCGATGGTCACTGGTATCAGCATAATCAATCCGGCAGCCTAGAAAGTACTCACATTGTTTCTATAAAATTAAATCATAAATTTTTTTATAATGAAAATGAAATTGAAACAGCAAATTAAGAAAATAAATGAACGAATTGTCTATGGCACCCTGGTGTTTTTTTTTTTTCATTTTTAATATTTTTTTTTTATTTATTCCATAATATAATAATATAATAATTCATAATAATATATTAGCAATAATAGAGCAATAATAATATTAGGTACAGCTGCTTGTCGTTTTTTTTTTTTTTTCTTAGAAAGAAAGAAATAAAAGGAAAAAAACTAAAGACACTCCGACTACAAAGACCATCTGCTCTTGAAGATATTGTTTTTTCGTTGTTAATAATTATGTTCTTTGTTTTTTAAATTCTCATTGCTCTCAATTTGATTACTTTTACTTTTTTGGACATTGTGACTCGCGTAGAGCAGAATTGATCCTCGATAAACGGATTATATTGGAGTAAAGAAAAATATATAAACAATAATTGCGCACAGCCCTTGCGCAAACACAACTGTATGCAGTTATTGTAGTGTTTCAGTGTGAGTGTAATGATGTTTTTAATTGAAAAATAAAATTGTGAATTTACATTATTCCACTCGAATTAAAAAAAAAAGCATTATCAAATTAAGAAAAAAAAAACAAATAAATCATTGGGATACAAAATACAATGTTCACTTACGAATGACAATAGTTATTAATGATATACTGATATTTTTGAGATGCTCGCTGCATTTTTGGACTTTCTTTGTCTAGATTTGCTTATTTTTATTTTTTTCCATTTTTCTCCTTTTCAATTTTAATGATTCACATTTGTGTTCATTAATCGTCTGTCAGTGTCAACAATACGTTTTTTTTTTAATCAATTTTCTTCGATATTTTTCATTTTAAATTTTTTCTGAAATTCAACGCCACAATCGATCTGATCGCTAAACGTCTCTTTCATTCATTTCTTTTTATAGTCAGCTAGACGTAACAATTACGTACGAATTACAATATGTCTATGATAAGTATATTAAGGCCATGTTTTGAAGTGTTTTGGAGAGCAATTATGTAGCTGTATTATTAAAGATTTTCCACTGTTCTTTCACGAGACTAAAATCTTCATTGAAATGATTAAAAACAAGTTTTCAAAAAAAAAAAAAAAATCCCAATTATCGTCCGCTAAATGTGAAAATTGATATTTTCAATTTATGCCAAATAATTGTGTGACAATCCACGCGACAAATTGTACAGCCTAAAGAGAGTTTTATTTTGTTTAAAAACTAGAGATATTTATTAATCCTACGATTGCACAAGAAATTGGTGTTCCACTGAAAGGCGAGTGGGTTTTTTTTTTATTTTTATTTTTATTTTGTTAAAAGAAAATTTACTAATCCCATAATAACGTTCTTCCTACGAAGACAATATGATATGATAAATAAAGAATGGACATAATTAAAAAAAAAAAAAAATTAAATAAAGCACACAAATATGAGCTCTCCACTGTCTCATTGAATAACCATTCGTTCTCCCTTCCCACTCTTACACATCAAGTAAATAAAAATATTTTGCTATTTTGCATTGACTCGAGTGAAACAATCACCCCACAATTAATCCTCTTCCTGATCATTCACACTCATCATCAACGCTTTCTCTCTCTCTCTCTCTCCCTCTCCTTCATTTTAATATCAGTTCTATGGCTTAAAAGAGAACAGTCTTAAATTTAAGGTCCTCCGAGTTTAATGAGCATTTGGCGAGCGCGCGGGTGTTGACCAGTTAAAACTTAATTCAGACGTGACAAAATAAATTTTTATAATGATTTAAAAAAGCCAATAAAATTCATTAAAAACTGCAATTTAATTTTTTTTTGAATGGATTAAAAAAAAATAAATAGAATCATTAGTCTCGATTGAACAGTTGAAAATCACAAGTGCCACCGAAAAAAATTGAGATAAAAGTGTTTTGAAACATATTTCAGTTAATATCCATTGAATATTTCTCAGCTCTTCACTATAACTTGGCATTCTCTTCATTTCAAAAATTGTCCATGATTAAGACACGTATTATGTTTTATTCTCTCATCTTCAATTTTTTTTTTTTGTCCCAAGAACATGTAGAAGGGTACTCTCTCTCCACGTGTGTTTATTCACTAATTAACTTAGAAAAGTGTTCAAAATAATAAAAAATAGTACGTGCATGAACGTGAGTGGCATCAATACATCAATTTATTTAGTTTTATTAGTCATTGGATAACGTCCATGTACGTACATATTTTTTTTTTTTTTTTTTTTTTCATTACTCAGTGAATCATATATCTAGAGAAATAGCCTAGTGCTCACAACACAGACTTCCTAATTATTAGAGGATTTTTTTAAATTTATTATTTTTCATTAAACTTAGGAGATACTTTACTTTTTTGTTGTTTAATGATCGTTAATACTCGCGTTTATTTAATTGGCATAATATTATACTCACAGTAATAATATTCAATAATTAATTATTATTTAATATATCATCGGTTAAATATATTTTTTTATATTATCGTTATTAATTAATTTATTTTTTTTCTGTATAAATACATTCATTTCACTTTTAATTATATGTATATGTCATACAACACTGTGTTTCATTTTTATCTCATTATCATCATTTTAATTGTCACATCTAATTCATTTCAAATCAATTTTAATTGTGCTATGACGGAGGGAGAGGAGGGGGGGGGGGGCAAGTTGATGCGTTTTTCCATCAATTTTTAAAATTATTTTTTCTTCTAATTTAAGTGTTAATTTCGTTTGCCCACAATTAATCCCTCGTTTTTTTTTTTTTTTAATTCATTTCTTTAATTAAGGAATTATTGTAATAACAGCGTTTCACGATTTTTTACTGGAATCATAGTCCTCCGAACGAGCTGTCTCACAGATATAATTTTGATTAAAGTTTAGGTGGAAATTATGGAAAGGGATGATGAGAGGAGAATCGGATCGCTTTTTCGGAGGGACTCGGTTGGTTTTTTTTCTTTTTTTTTTTTTTTCAAATAGTGAGGAATAATTGATTAATGGGCTGGGGACACTTGATATAAGGGCACTTTTTCATATCTATACTAATCTAAATAATCGTTTATAATAAACCACAGAGTCTCGTTATCATGGTTTATCATTTGTTTAATCTTGTTTCACGTCTTTTGGGATTTATTTAATATACTTTTTGTATTCTCTTAGGACTAGATTTCAGGCGTTCCACACATGTCACTCCATTAGCCAAATCGATCCAAACGACAGAAAAAGCTTAATTAGTTTATTTTGGAAGAAGCAAAATCTCTTGGAATTTACTTGAATTTATTTTTCATGATTTTTTTCAATTATTTTTCATTTTTCAATGGTTTTTAAACACACACTGATTTACCGCTGATTAGAAGAATTACAGACTATCGTGTATTTCTTAGGCACTGAAACATGGAATTTATGATATTCTTTCGTAACGCATTGTTTTTTTTTTTTTTTCAATTCGATTCCTCTCTCCTCCCCTCTCGACTCACATTGTGCACAGTGGTTTTATTTGTTTAGATTAGCTCTTTTTTTTTTGTTATAAGATTTATTTTGGGTAATTGGTTGGATATAATTACTTTCATTGGATTTTAATGTATCAAAGTGTGAATTTCCGAGTTTTTTTTTAATTATTGGAAGCAATTGGTTCCATAATCTTGATTTTTGGTCACTAGAATATGAATATTCATTATCAAAGGAAAATTCAATTCAATGATATTGAATTAATAAATCGCAGAGTGGTACGAATAAATTCGATAAATTTAATTTGACACGTGATATTGTGAGGCAGATAAATGAAAAAATACTCAACGACAGTGAGACATTGTATCAATTTTAAATACCGCAAAATATAATATAATGAATTGAAATAATTAACGTGAAAAAAATTTAACGAAAATTACATTAGCTAACGAATAAAAAAATGTTTAATAACAGTACGATTGGCAACACAATTAAGCGTATATCGGAGCACTTGAGTTTCATCATTCTCTCCGACTCTCATTCTCCTTTCAATTTAATCATTTAAAATTATTCATTTGTGCTTAAACGCGCCCCGTAATTGGACTCTAATTAATGGAAGATGACATTTTTCAAAAAAAAATTTTTTTTTTTCTTCTTTCAAATTCATAAATTATTTTTCGTCTCGTTATGGAAAAACGGAGAAACGACTTTACAAAAAAAAAACACAGCGTTACACATTTATTATTATTATTTAAATTATCCATTTATGTTAACTTATTACGAAGCTACACCTAGGAGCCTCTTGGACATTCAATTAATATGATTCGTTCTTCTTCATTACCCCATTATACGATTATTTAAATTCCTTAGAACCTACGATAGAGGAAAAATGAATGAAAGAAAATATAAATTGAATGAGTCCTTGAAGCACAGAGAATAATTCGCGTTCGATTGGGCTTCGTTAAATTACAATAAGATATAGATATTTAATATATACACATATTTGATATATTATTGATCAAATAGGATTAATTTTTAGATTCGTTAATGTTGTCTTTACAATAGACTGATTTTTCCCTACCTAATTACCATTTGGGGAATTTCACACGAATCAGATCATCTCTCGTTCTGTCCAACAACTTTTCTTTTTTTTTTTTTCCCCTCATTCTCTTGATTTAATTTACGACGTTGATGTATATATTTTTTTTCTTTATTTCGATTGACACTGAAAGCAAGCGAGAGTAGTAGAATAAAATGAAATAAATGGCCCGTAGAGATCGAACGGCAATTGCGTTTTCCTTTTTTTTCCTTTTTTTTTCAACTATTTTTATTTATTAATTTATTCTAGGATGACAGGGACGACATTTAAGTAGTAAGCCCACTGTAATTAACACGCGTTTGTGAAAGATCCTCCGCGTCAGAATATACTCTAAAAATATGTTCTTATTGATATTATTATTATTATTATTATTTCAAGTTACATTGATCCCTCGTAGGCATTTTTTTTTTTTTTTTCATTATTTTTTGCTTAATTTTTTGGCTTCAAATGAGCAGTGATGAGAATAATTATGCGACCCCTTGTCTTTAATTTTTAAATTTTTGTTTTGTTCAACTCTTTGACCCCTCGTTTTAAACATAAATATTATTTAAAAACTTTCCTTCAATTTTTAATTCATGAAATTCTCGAAAGAAAAAAAAAGAAAAATTATCTATCGAAACATTGAGTTGGTAAATTGAAAAATCAATTTATTCATCACTCTCGTATTATTTGATAAAATACGTACTGATACGTATGGGGGACACATTATGTACCAAAATTACTGTCAGTACATTTTTTTTGATACGTCAATTGATTTTGAGATGTGTTGGAAAAATTGATCTTTCAATTACTTTATTTCATTTGGGTTAATATAACTGGGGTTTTTTTTTTTTTTTTGTTATTTTGTCGCACACTTGTTATCTCATTAATTAATAAATTTTTCATTTTTTTTTTTTAAATTGTCAAACGTAAACGATCGACTGGAATGAACACGCTTCGCCCCTTGGAAATGCACCATACGGCCTCATTAAACCTTATTTCTCTCTTATTTCCTTCTGAATACTATCAACGGACGTAAGTGTAGAGCCTCGCACTTTAGGGGTGTGGGGGAGGGGGAGGTGGGGGGGGGGGGGGGAAGAAGGGTAAGGTAATAATTTAATATGATTTTTTTTTTAATGTGGAATACATGTAGACTCTTAGAGATATTCTTCTTCAGGGTAAATGAAGCAAAGGTGTTTGTGTATGTGTTGTATATGCATGAATGAACACTTGAATTCTCCTTACGACAATTATTTTCAATTCTAATGAATAGATTAATCTGCAACAAGTTTTTCATCAAATCTTTCTCACGTTATAATTTATTTATAAATTCTTATCATTAATTATTATTATTATTTTTTTTTCATCTTTTTTTGTGGTTTTCAATGCTTATTATTACCGATATTAAATTGTCACATTTTTCTTGTCTATAAATAAATACCCTTATATGTGTGTTCATTATACTTAGTATCTAATATTCATACGCATCCACATTTAACTCTCTCTCTCTCTCTCTCTCTCTCTTTCTTTACATTTTCTTCATTTTTCTCGTCGATTTCATATATATTTTTTTGTTTCTCATCTGTTTAATTACGTTGTATCTCACACGTGTAATACTTAATTTGAACTGAATCAATCGGCCGTCGGTCATATAACTAATTAAAAACAAATGAAAAAAAAAAAAAAAAAAAAAAAAAAAACAAAATGACATTTCTGTACTTTTTGTAAGTGACAACCGTTTAATCCGACTAGTCGATGTACCCTAATGAATGTGGCACAAAATCAGGGAATTCAATCAAACTCCATCAAATCACACAGCAGAATTGACTTCTGGAATTTTTTTTTTTTTTATTGATTCTGCGATGAATGATAATGAGAAAATAAATGGAAATTTATTTCTCTTTTGGTTATTATAGTGAGTATATCATAAGATGAATCAATTAATTTTAGGATAATTACCTTCCCTGTTTTTTTTTTTTTGATATTTTTTCTCTCATTTTTATTCATTACAGAAGTCAGTATGCCTTTTATCTAACGCCTGCCTTAGAGAAACAATAATAATGGAATTGAAAAAAAAAAAAGAAAAAAAAGAAACAAACAAGTCCTATAATTTAACAGCCACGAGGAAAAAACTTTCGAGGTAGATTCGAATGAATACTCGCTTTCTGTTTTTTTTTTTTTATTATCATTTTCTTGTTAATTATGTTTATTCAATAATTGCCTTTATCACGAATTTAATAATCCACGATGAAAATGGACGAATAGTTGATCGAGTTAACCCTTCTGTTTTTACTTCCTCATCCACTCTAGTAACATGACATTAATTTAATATTAAACAAATGATTACAACGATAAACAATAATAATTAATTGATGATAAAAAAAAAAAAAATTGAAGAAAACATTACTGAGATACATATAAGGCTTTTTGTTTACGATTATATTATAAAATACGTTTTTAACCGTAAATTCAGTTATTTAAATATCGTTTCGAGTAGTGGATTGTTGATATAACAATTAACGATAATCATAGTGGTATGCAACAATAAATTGATAAGTTTTTTTTTTTTTTTCTCTCCATTTAACAGATTCAATTATTGAATAGAAGAAGAGGACAATGGCTATTAAAGCGATAGTCGATGACAGCAATTACAGTTGTATTTGAACTTAAATATAAAAAAATTATACAACTATTTGTTATTAATTGTGGGGGATCAGTTACATTTATTTTGATCTAGTTACTTTCTTCACTCAATCATTGTCCCTTTCATTCACTCAATCATCGAGTTGTGGAATAAGTGCGGTTTACACGAGGGTTTTTTTTTTTTTTTAATTGTTTATTATTAGTAAATTTAAATTTATTGATTTTAGGAATTTATCGAATTTAGCACTCTCAGAAGCTCACGATGCTAGAATGATGGATCGTCAACAACATCACAGATTGATACTGGCGTTAAATATCAACGCTAACCGACCCTGCCCTGCATTTTATGATTCATTGGTTGGATTTATTTTTTTAGGCTTGATGCAGAGCTTCAGAGATGAAATTATAATGGAAATCCGTGTGCCGTGGGGAATCATGGGTGCAATTATTAATGGGGTTTTTTTTTTTTTAAGATAATTTTGTTAATTAAATTTTTTTTTTTCACATATTCGACTAGTCCGACTCCAAACCAACAGCAAACGGAATTGATAATAAAATTGAAAAGGTGAAAAGTGTCACTGACACTTGTTCTCCCTCAATTTTCTTTTCAGGTACGAGACTTAAGGGCCGATTTGATAATAGTCACTTTCTTTCCACTTGACACCTTCTTATTTTTCATCCGAATAAATAAAGAAAAAACATATATATATATCGAGGGGTGTGGGGGAAAATTATAAAAGAAATAGCTTTCATTTTTTTGGGTTTTCAATTATTATTTGAGAAATACCTTATATTCAAGAATATCAAGTGCCAATTGTGACGTTAATGTATTTTCTCATTCTCTTAATCCTAAACTAAATGCAGTTTTAGTGAGCAGAAAGTTTACTTGGCCGAAATAATTAACAAATTACAAAATAAAATGTATTTCCTCTGAGGGGAGAATGGGGGGAGGGGGACTTAATTTTCAAAATTATTCATTTGTGCAATTAAAAATAATGATTTTGCGCATTAATCGCATCCAGCGATTTTTCAAAACACATTTACTTCTGATTTTTTACGTTAAAATCAATGCGTTCAACAAGCGGTGGGGGAGTTATGCAAATTAAATCATCAAAAAAAAAAAAATATATATATTCAACAAAGAGGAGACAAAAATAATATGATTTGTGACTCTGTAAAGTGTCTTCAAAAGAGGTCAATAATGGCGAAAGTCGGACTTGACATCTCCAACTACTAATCAACTTTTTTTTTTTTTTTTTTTTTCAAACGTAACGCTAGATTAATAAAAAAAAAAAATTGTTAAAACCAAAATAGAAAAAAAAAACACCCTTAAAAACTAAAATGGCATAGAAAATCAGATCCTACAGACTATCAAAGGCGATACTAGAGATATTCGCCGGAAGAAATACCCGGTACACCAAAAAAAAAAAAAAAAAAAAAAATCATATATAATAATAATAATTTATAATTGATAATGATAGTAATAATATAATATAAGACACTCGTTTTTCTCTCAACCAAAAAAAAAAAAAAAAACCTACAATCGGTGATAAAGAGCAACAAAAAATATATATAGAATGGGAATAAATGTATCAATGAGGGGAACCGCAATATTTATCTTTGAGCCACGACAATGATACTTCCTTAATATTCAATAAACGTCACCCGTTCACACACTCACGCTTTATCACTCTCAAGAAAATCTTATCACATACTCGCACCTTTCGAACACTTTTTTTTTTTTTTTTTTTGATTTTTCATTTTTCATACATTTTTTTTTTTTCGTTTTATCTTAAAGTCTACGTCATTTTGTCGCACACATGGAGGCGCAACGGGTCCTCATCCGCTGATTATTACAATTACTCAATTTTTTTTTTTTGCATTTTTCTTTTTTTTCATCTCTTTTCCCCTAAGATTACGCTCAAACGTCAACTATATCCTTAGAACAACGTCTCTCGTCGGACAAGACACGAGAATATCACATTGCAGGTGTTTTTTATTTTATTTTATTTTAATCCTTACATCTTAATCTAATTTACTAGAAAATAACTGTTTCTGCTCCCTCGCGATTGTTTAAAGAAAATAATAAATAAAACCCATCCGACATGATCGAGCTCTCGAGTTTTATCGCTATTACAATTTTTTTGTTTAATTTATTTCTAGAGATATTAATTTTCTTGCATTATTGAGGGCCTCAAATCTCTCTCCCAACTTCACTAAGAATAAAATTTAATCATCATCCTACAATTGTTATTATTTTTTTTTTGGTACTAAGATGAAAATGAGAGGACTCGTCAAAAGTTCAGTGAATCATAAATCGCTCTTTCTCGAGATTTGATATTCGAACGTTTTTCAAAAATTGAAATAGGAAAGAAAAAAAAAAACATTTTCTAATATTAAAATATCCTTTTGTCATGATTGTATCCGCATCGTTGTTGAGAATATGTTTTTGCGGCTCCACTGGGGAATAGGGGGGTGGGGGGCAGCCACGTTATTTATTTATCTTTAACTTTGAAAAATACATAAAAAGCTCAGTGCTATAATACTAGGAGCAAAAATAAAAATCTGGGATAAAAGAGAGAAACAGGAGAGTTTGAGTGGAAGAGAAAGAGAGAGAGAGAGAGCAAGCAAACATTGATAACAGGAAAGACATTGATCCTTAAATATTAATGGACGAGCAGCAAAGGTTGTGCGATGAATTCGATGCACTTCAATTATCATTATTATCGTTAATTTTCATTAATAAAGAAGGATTATTATGAGGGAGAAAGAGCGATGATGACGATGTATCGCTCCAACGAGTTAAGTCTTCAGATTTTATCATTTTTTTTTTTTTTGCACTGGAATTTGTGGAATATCAATAGCAAACAAAGTGGGCCACACAACTTGACAATACTCACTGTTGATTCTCATTATTATCTCCTTCTACATACCCCTAACTCTATAGATAATCATTTAAATAATATGTAATATACGGTAGGCTAATAATTCTTCATAAATATATATATCTACGTATATATATATATTATTGAAAATTGTTAATTATCGTTCTTTCTAATGATACTAAAATTAAACTCTATATATTTATTCATCGTATTGTATGTGTGTATCTATCGAAGGGGGAGGTGGTGGGGGACTGTGTGAGCGCCTGAACGCAATAAGTTACATCTAAGTTATGTAGTATTTTTTTTTCTCTTTTTTTTTTTTAAATCTTTTTTTCTTCTTCTTTAATTCCACTTATGCGCCATTATCTTCCCCCGGTGTGATATACAAAGGCGACTTTTACCCTCCACCCTTGACTCACATATTCTCCCCATTTTTTCCTCATTAAATTACGACATCCCACACTACTATCCCCTCACTTGAAATATCCCGCAATATGGATTCACAATAGAGACCCTAAGTGTTTATAAATTCAATATTATTATCACAAGAAATAATCTTTCTACTGCTCTGAGAAAGATTTCAATCAAACTCTGTAACTTCTTTGATTCGATTCGTAATAATATTACATTAGCCATGCGTTTAAATTTTCACGTAATGGCGGAATACTTGGAGAAGAAAAAAACATTAAACTTTTAATATGAAATTCGGATTTCAGGTATAATTCCCCCTCTCTCTCTCTCTGTCATCCACTCTCATTCTCATCCCTCAAAAACCCGAATATTCTCTCCACAAACACAATAATCATATCGGGCAATTTACCATTAAACCGAGAGCCAATAAATTAAATAAGAGAAGTATTAATGTTTAAAAATTCACGACAGCCCAATGTTAAATGCCAAGTAC
Organism: Coelinius sp. EB29; assembly: GCA_035578325.1. Taxonomy (NCBI): domain Eukaryota; kingdom Metazoa; phylum Arthropoda; class Insecta; order Hymenoptera; family Braconidae; genus Coelinius; species Coelinius sp. EB29. Next base: position 421,642 of record JAOZGT010000005.1, on the reverse strand, counting down.
AATAAACAATTCAGACTAATCAATTCAGTGTTCTATTAATGTCCTCTTTCATCATCTCCATATAATAATTCAATAATAAAACTTTTCTACCCGTCTTACTCGCGATTATGACCGGGCTACAATATGTTCAATAATTGAATACCGTTTAAAACCCTTAAGTCTACGTCCGTTGAATACCAGCGTTAACTCTGACAATTTCACTTCATCACAAAAAAAAGAAAAAAAACGAGAAAAATTTGAAAACAAGAAAATATCAATTAAATAATGATCTTACGTGTCGATGGCCCTATAAATTACTACACTCGGGGTGTTTTATACCTCAAAAAACTCTCTCCATAAACACACGAATAATCATACACTCGAACCCTATCAATTAAGTAAAACATGATTATTTATTCCTCATTTGCAATTTTAATCATTCGTGTGCAATGTGTAATTTTCATAATAAATGTACATATGTGTGTATAAAGAAACTCCTTACGACGACGTTGTATTGTTAGATAAGCGTGTTTCGTGTTGTCATATCATCCCCCCCGAAAAAAAAAAACACAAAATCCCATGAACCCCCTACAATTCATATATAATCTTTCACCCTTCCCATTTCGCTCCATTCATTAAATATCTTGCAACTTGCTATCTCTCAATTCTTAAACATTAAATTCGCTTATTTATTTATATCGAGGTTTATACTTTATTTTATACTTATGAAGTGGTTCTCCTTTAGCTCAGTGTGTCAATCTCAAATTTGTATAATTGTTAATGGGCATTTGGTAATGTCCATGGCCCATACGACTAAATTTCATTGCGCAAATTAACACTCTCACAATTGTGATGATTTATCTTTCTCAATTCATTCAATTATCTCTTGTTTAATATGTTGATTGTTGTCTCCTTTTAACATTTATCTTCAGGTGTTTTCCCCTCATTTTACGCGATGCCGGTCGTTCCCCATTGTCGATCGTTAAAGGAAAAAATTCGTCACGAAATAGGGAAAAAAAAAAAAAAAAAAAAAACGAGGTACTATTTATTTTTTCTCTTTTTGCTCGGTCGTCGTTTGGTTTTCAGTCCATCAGGTACCTTCGACGTTGGGAAAAGAAAAAAAAAAACTCGTTAGTGCTAACGAGTTTTTTTTCTTTTCAATTCATCTTCAATTTGTTTCTTTTTTTTTACACAACGTTTTTTTAATTTAAAATGTTTTTTTTTTTGTTTTCATTTTGCTCACGTGGAAACGGTCGTTCACAAGACAATGTTATTATAATTAAATTGGCCCATCCTCGGCCGTTTCCCGCTGTTCTCGTTATCACAAGGAGGCATAACGCTAATACCGACCAGTACTTAATGCCACCACGACTTGACTCAAATTAAAATGTGATTTTTTCTTTTTTCTTTCATTTTCTCTCACTTCTTCACGCGATATCTTAATCATTAATAATTAATTATATTATTTATCATAAGTTTTGTTTTTTTTTCTTTTTCGTTTTTTCGTATTGTTTTTTTTTTCTCCTCGCCGATCGTTTTTTTTTTTTTTTTTTTTTTTTCATTTTTAAACTCTACATTAATAAATGGTACAGAGACACACTGGACATTGGCACGACAGGTGGCATTTAGATTTAATATAGAATAAAATTTACGTTATTGCGATAACATTTGGTATCGTTGTGTCGTTGCCCGGCCAGCCTGTTTTTCATTACAATGTTTCTTGGATTTCTTTTAAAATTATTTCTGCATTTATCATCCCTCAATAGCCTTCAACCCTCGGCAGGACGGCGGGCAGCGACGTCAATGCTTTACTTCTTTTTTTTTATTTACTTTAATTTTTTTTTTCATTATTCATTTTTAAGATTTCATTTTTGTTTTTTTTTTTTTTTGTTTTTTTGATTAGATTGGTACAGTCTAAGTTTGATACTCGCTGCAGTCTTTAAACTGTCCAGCAAAAAAATGGAACACTCCCCGACACGATCAGAGACCTTTGGCCTTGTATTGGGTTTATTTTTTGTTTTTTATTCATTCTTATTCTGCAGTGATTCAGAGTTAATGACGGAATTTAAATAAAAAATAATTATTATTTTTTAATTAATGAAATAATTGTTCTCTTACTTCTTTTGATAATTATCGTCGTGTAACACATTCACATGATTGTGCGTGAGAGTTACAAGAATTGAGGTAATGAGGTGGTTTTTAAAAAAAAAAAAAAAAAAAATTATTTTCTTAATTCCCTCATCTTTTATCATAATTCCGTAATTACTCATTGAACCACGTGGCTGATAGAAATTCTAGCTCAATGCACATTTATCAGTATTTGAGGTGGGACAGAGAGCCTTGATTGGGTGGGTGGGGGGATCGGGTGGGGTTTGACGTTAATTCGCACTTGAACCCGATTCGATGATCACCGAGATTAACCGATCGGATTTAATCGAAATTTTTAAACTTTATTTTTTCGTACTTTAAATTTTTATCTGTTTACATTTTTCATCTCAGTTCAATTTATCTCTCATTTTTTTTTTTTTTGTTATTTTTATCGCAGTAAGATCATTTTGGCTGTTCTTCCATTCACGAGTTTTTTTTTTAAAGTTTAAATTAATTTTTGTCTTTTTGTTGTTAAGTAACTTGTTCCGATAATAGCATTCATTATCATTAATGTTAATTGACATTTTCGAGAAGACTCAATCGACATTATAATCATTTTTTTTTTTTTTTAAATTTGCGTCAATGGGTGCTCGGATGTCGCGTTGCCATTATTTCAGTGAAATATCTAGGTTTCGGTGATTTGTTTCGATAAGTAGGCGATTATTAATTATGTTTATTGGTTTGTTTTTTTTTTTTTTTCTCTCTAGTTAATCGAATGAGGAAGATAAAAATTATAAGTTAACAAATAGCTGGCGTTGACGAACTCAAACTTTTGTTTTTTGCATCATTTGTGAAGAATCGATGGATAATTGATTATTGACGCTTGTCAGTTAAGCCAATGATTATTGGCTAAATTTGATTGGCCGTTGGACTCGATGCCCTGTTTTCCTCTCTACATCGACTCACCTCCCAGAAGATCTCCGGGTAAGTACGAGTTGAGGGAACTTGGTGTTGTCCTTTGTGCTTCACCAGTGTCAATTCCAGTGTTACTCCATAGTGAATTTGTGGTAGGTGGTGCACTCCATAGTTGACTTGAACTGCCACCCCATGTGTCTAGAGGTGGTCCTGCTTTGTTGGAGGGTCGCAGACCCCAGCCGGTACCACCTGAGCTACCAGTTTGTTGTTGACCACCGTGACTCAATTGCTGAAGAAGTGTGTGCACCTCACTGTCTGCTGGAGACTCGGCGAATATTGTTGTATTACCGAGAACACAATTGTTCAGGGCTCCTTGAGCCTGTAACATTAATTTTAAAGTACAATAAACCCAATAAATTTCTCTACAAAAAAAAAAAAAAATATGTTGACATTTTATCATAAAATCACTCGTCACTCAAATAAATACCAAATTATCCAATGATTTTTGTTTACCAACCTTGCTAGACTCATCGCGTGAAGAGTATTTTGTTAGGGCAATTCCGTGATTCAGGTACAGGCGAAAATCTTGAACAGGCCCGTGTTGCATACACAGTGTTTTCAACGTTGAACCATCGATCTGTGGTGTCAAATTCTTTAGCAATAGCCAAGTACCACCAACAAGCCATCCAGCATTGCTGCCACCTCCACCACCACCACCACCAGCACCTCCACCAGCTGATTGAAGACCCCATGAACTGGAAGACCGACTAACTCCACCCAGTCCAGCCCAACCATTGCTGGTATTGCCACTGACACCTTTGCTGCTCAGACCGGGTGGTGGACCCTGACGAGCTTTATTCATTGGAGCACCCCAGAGTTCTGATGTCACTGCTGTTGGGGGTGGGGCTGAGTCTGTCCAGGTATTTTTAGAGCTGTACAGATAGACAAAAAAAAAAAAAAAAAGAAAAAGAGATAATTATTCAATTATCCGCCATTTGAGCACCAAACGATTGAAAAAAAAAAAAAAAAATCAAATCAGAAGTTTCCAAGATATCCACAATTAATTACCTAGAGAATGCACTGGGTGTTGTTGCAGGTGGATTGAAACTCCACGTAGAATTACTCAGACTAGGAATTGAAGTATCAACATTTTGTGACTGAGGTGGTGGTGATGTCTTGGAGCTTGACGAAAATATAGTATCAGGATCCTTGATGGCAGCCAGTGACAATGATCGAACTACGGAGCCGGGAGTAATACTGGGATCGTCCTCAATGTTCTTCATCTGAGTGCCCTAAAAAGACCGAATATAGGCAAATACTGACAAAATCCCACACACTATACACCTTTAAATGTACAGACTAATGTGAGAGTTGTGATAAATAATTATGTGAATATAATGGAACGTGATTACCTTCCATGGTTTGCCAGGCTCAAATTCTGGGACTAGATCAGTGAATGCAGCACTGCCTGGTTGCCAATCTTTTCCATCAGTAGCATCATTATTACCAGCATCTGGCCAACCACTGTCACCAAGTCTCGTTGACCATGTACCATCAGCCTGTCCCAACAGTGGATTCATATTGGGACTTGTGTGTGTATGACCTAAACCACCTGGTGTTTGTGGTTGTTTGCTTGTGGTGCCTGGTGCACGTGAAAATTCATTACCAGTTATATCACCATCTTTGTCAATTGATGGTAATTTCCACTGATTCAATCTCGATTGTTGTTGGCTAACTGGTGGCTCTTTGTTCATTGTCAAATCACTGAAACTATTTTGAATTGCTGACATTGGATCATGGACAGATGTCTTGTAATAATCTGATGATTGTGATGGAGCTGAATGCTGTTGTTGCTGTTGTTTCATATAAGTTGCTTGTTGAACAGCAATTTGATTCTGAAGATTAGCAATTTGTTGTTTTGTCTTTGTTATTTGAACACTTATTTGTAAAACAGTCTGGCTGTTGCCCTTGAGTGAACTCTGGACCGAGTGTTGCTGGTGCAATTGCTGGAGTACTTTGATTTGTTGGAGCAATTGATTGAGGAGAATAAGGGTGGGTGGTGCCAGGGGTTGATTCAATATTTGTTGATTTAGATAGCCCTCCTGGACGGCAAGTTGAATCTGCTGTACAAGCATTCTCAGTTGCTGCGTGCTTGGAGGATTCTGGGGTGTTCTCGATGCCTGAAATTAATCAATTGATGGAATTAAAATTCACTCTGATTGATCAACTACCTGGAGTTATATTGAACAACGTCGATGTCTATTTGTGCTGATAATTAACTTTTGTATGTGATCTAAGTTGAAACGTAGATTTTGACTACGGCAGTCGCATAACTTTTAACAGATTTACTTACGATACTTCAACTCTTGGTACACCAATTATTTTTTCGTTTTTTATTTTCAAATATTTTGCTCATGCTGCATGAGTAGAATTTTGCGGCGGTAGACGAAGCGTAATTATCATGCAAACGAATGCAAAATGAATGATAAACCAATCAGGATAAAACAGAATAACAGACGCACAGGCAAAAAATAATATGAAAGCCAAATGGAGAAATAATAAAACAGATTTTGCTTCTTTTTTTTTTTTTCCTGTCGTAAATGCAATTCAAGCGAGAAAAAGGAGAGCAGAGAAATTTGTAAAAGTCATGAATGGACATGGTTGTCTAGATTTCTGCGCATATGCGTGTGCCGTTCGTCAGGTATTGTCACCTGGTTAAAGGGCGGCTGCGGAGGATTGGTGTTTGGCTGTTGTGGTGGTTGCATTTGCACTGCTGCCTGTTGTTGTTGCTGCTGCTGTAGCTTCAAGAGACTGGCGCTGGCCACCGAACCACTTACGTTGCCAGTTGATACACCGCTAGGCCGCACACCCAGGCACTCGCCCTGTTTTACATACGAACACCCTTGTACCCCACTACCTTACCTAGCCGTCTCTCAATATTCATCCTTTTTTTTTTTTTCTTTTTTTTTCTTTTTCACATCTTCATTGTTGTTTTTCAGGATTGCGAGCGAATACAACCAGGATTCGAGGGGAAAAGTGTAGAGATATTTTTTGGAGAGATTTTTTTTTTTAGAATAGGAAAAAGATTTATCAAGATAATTTCAGTATTAAAGGAAATATAGAAAATTAATTTTTCACTTTTCACCATTTCATCACTACTCAAATACTTTTTTTCTCATAAAGCCAACTACAATAATTACTGGCTGTATTCGCTAGTGCATCTGATTACCTATTAACCACCTTCACCATGAGAGCAACAACCCAATTACAATTGTCTTACACTAGCAAACTAGTTTCTCTTCAAATGTTATTTTTCTCTCAAATGCAAGAATTTTGGCTTTAATAGAGGTAAAAAAGGAAACACCTAAACTCTCGAATGACACACAAAGATTTTTTTTTTCTCTCTCATTGTTATTCAGCATTATCCACTCAAAATCAAAGTTTCCACCGTACCCAGTATCCAATGGTTAACTCTTAAAAAAACTCTCCGGTAAAAGTGTACACATGAAAGATATATTTGAGTACATGCAGAATCAAGTTTGAAACTTACCTGTGGGAATGACATTTGTTGAGCTACGTGGCTGAATTTTGGATATGCACCAGACATGGATGACTGGTTTGATGGATCATAGCCGGACTGTGCCTCGTGACGACGCCAGTCCAATGAACGTACTTGAAGAAGCTCTTGGGCCTCATCTCGGTTCATTTCACGCTTTCTTAGGGCTGTTTCAACATCTTCCTTCTATATTTTATACCGCCCCCCAAAAAAAAATATTGTCAATTAAAAAAATTCAGAAGGATAAAGGATTTAATAATAAATTGTCAATAACCTTGTAGCCCAAATCGCAAAGATAACGGAACTCCCTGCTGTTCCAAATGACTTCCTTAGTGAGTGCAGGTTTGCTAGGATGACCCCAGTTTGGTGCTGGCTCCATATCAGCCTCTCCCCAGCTACCAGAAGGTCCCATAGCTTTAGGCTTGTGGCCACTGGGTCCTCCCCAAGAAGCTGGATTAATTTGCGGTTCATTCCACGATGCAGGAGTTTTTGGCTCATCCCAGCTAGTAGTCTCATGTGGTCCCTCACCCCAAGATCCATTGCGACCACCAGGTGCTCCTGGATGTCCCCACATAGGTCCACCAACGTCTGGTTTCATTGGCTGACCAGGCATGCGATTTTGTGGCATTCCTGGTGGGCACTGCATCCCTCCTCTTCCCAAATTTTGGGCAGGTATATCCTTCCAGTGTGACACTTTGCTAGCAGTCATTGGACGCTGATTAGCAACTGGATTGCCCCAGAGACTAGTGCCATCATCATAATTGGGTACATTTCTGCGTTGAGCTGGTGGTGAAGGCTCCTCCCAGCCTGAAGGCTTACCAGGCATCATTTCTTTGGGTGGTGGTGCAGCCCACTGATTCATACTCGATGGATTTAACATTTTGGCAGGTGGTCCTGAAGGATGCTGATGTCCCATTTGGTGATGTGGTGGTCCAGGTGGTTGTCCCCACATTGCATCAGCACTAGCACCATTTAAACGTCCTGATACACCTCCACGAATGTCTCCACGCATATCAGCCATTCTTGGATCACGCGCCATGGGATCCATGGGGCGTAAATGCTCACGTGGATCCATTGTCATGCGATGATCACGTGGATCACGCATTTCACGTGGATCAACTGATCTGATGTCTCTTGGATCACGAGGATCAATACGTGGATCACCCCAATTTGATGCTGTTTGATTGCCAGTAGCGCCTGGCCACTGAGGGGTATTAGGTTGAGTTGGTGTTGGTGCACCTGTCCACATGTTTGATGAATCAGCAGCCTCATCATCCTCACCCCATGTACCACCGATATTTGTTGATGGAGTATGACCCCAAGGTGTTTTAGCCTGTTGAGGTGGTGGAGGCTGGCCTCCATTGCGCAAATTAGCTTCCCACAGTTCAGTTCCATTGTTTACTGGTGGCTTCCACATGGGAACACCGTCTTTATTCATAATGGGTTCTGGTGATGTTGGCACATCCCAATTGGTGTCTTGATTAACATGCTGACAGCCCCAGCCATCTTGGCTGAATAGGGCCTCTCTCATGGTATTGAGTTGTTCAAGTTGTTGTTTTGTTGATGGATTGGGGGGCATATTTGGTGGTGATGCACCACCAACACTGCCTGTTGATGGAGTTGTACTCTGTGGAGAAGTTGCTGGATTGTTATTGCCATTGGCACCTGGTGGTCCACTAGCTGGTGGTGACTGTTGCACATTGTTTCCATTATTATTGGGAGCTGGCTGATTGGCAACTTGTCCACCTGTTGGATTGGGTTTTCCCTGTGACCATGGACCACTTGGATTTGCTTGGGCTGAATTGACTGGTTGAGAAGTTGGTGGTCCACCAGTCTGTGAATTTGATGCTACATTTGGATTATTTGTTTTATTCACAGCTGATGGATTTGTTTGATTAACTGGTGGTCCTTGATTTTGATTTTGATTACCAGTAACTGGACGATTGACATTATTTGTACCCCAATTTGATGATGGTGGTGGTGCATTACCAGGTGTACCTCCCCAGCCTGATGAATTTGGATTATTATTATTTGGTGTTGTTGCTTGAGCTGATCCCCAATTGGTGCCACCACCGGTATTGAGTGAACTCTCACCACCACCAGCGAGTGATAAAATAATTGGTATACCCCAGCGTTTTTTGTAATCAATGATGGGATCATTGTGAGTATCTTTCTTGTCACCGAATAAACTGTGCAGGGCTTTTTTGAGCTCATTACATTGTTTTTTACACTTGTTCTCGTTGTTTTTGTATGCCTCATTATAAGCAGGAATGAGTGCACGAACGTATGCGATCAGTCTTGCCCAATTGTGAGTAAATGGCCTTGCATCAGCATTATCACGTTCGTTGATATTATCATTCACTTGTTCATCATTATTATAAACAGTGTTAATTGTCTCAATATTGGTATTTATTTTATCGTTGGAATAATTATTGTTTTTGTAGTTCAATTCAGATTGTATATTGGCAATTGTTGGTGTCATAATGCTGCTCTTCAATTGTTTCTCGATAATGATACGAGATGATACAGGTACAGTTTCATATTGGGAGGTGACGGTGGCTGATTGGCTATTAAGCGTCATCGTAGGCTCGCAGGTAGTAATTGTAGGAATGTTGACAGATGTTCTGACACATACAACTTGGTGATTATCAGATAGGTCAAGTCGAGCTTGATGATGAGACATTTCAGACTTATTACTATACTTAACACTCGGCGTAGACTTAGATACAGACTTAACATTACAGTTAGATTCAAAACCAATTTTAGTAGACACTTGATACTTATTAATCTTAAAATTATCATTTAGAGGCTTGTTAGACTTATTGTTATCCTGAAATGAAAGAGCACCAACAGTAAATATTGTTGCTTCGGTAAATCTAATACCATCATTTTGAGACCCTAATATACTAATATTAGTAGTCATTACACAACTAGTCTTGTAGCACACAGCGACGTTAACAATGTCATCGATAACATCTGTATTATTGTTACCATTAATATTCATCATAGTCGTATCATCATCATCATCATTATCGTATTTATCATAATTATTATTCTGATTAACACGATCAAAAATCCCTCCATCATACCCTTTTTTTAGATAATTAATTATGTTACAATAATCACTATTATTAGCAACGTTGTTGTTTTTATCGTAACCCTTACTCTTAATCAATAATGGAACACATATGCGTTGCGTCAGCTTGTTGACGGTGACGTGTGACAGTAATTGTTGATAATATTGAGAAGTAATAGGAGACAATGCTCGGACTTTAGTGAGATTATCATCATCATCATCATCATCATCAATGAGAGATTGCAAATTATCAATAATGTGGTCGGTGAATTCGTTTTTGGAAACGATAAGCGTAATGGAAGAACTGGCATTATTTATTGCCGTGAATTTGTGAGCACGAGACAACAATACCGATTGGCTGCTGCTGCTGTTGCTGTTTCTGTTGTTGTCAATAGAATCGTGATTAAATTGGGAAGCCTCGTTCATCATATTACAAATATGTTGATTGAAATGCTGAATATCTGACATTAATTTGCCAATTGTTGGATATTGAAGATCAATGGCATTAATATGACCAATCATTTTACTGGTAACTACTGAACATGTATCACCAATATTGTTGTCACGATAAAATTGTTTACGATCACTCGTAGTATCATTAACAACTAAAATAACCGGTATACCAACAGCATTAATACCAACGAATCCATCGCCAGTAACATCTAGTAGATAGTAATAGTCACCGTAACTTGTTGAGCTGAGCAATATCACAGACTTTGAGTTATTATTACTTATCATACTAATATTAGCCTTAATGTTATTGTTTTCGCCGTGGTGAAGGCGGGACCCTAGTAAGGAGTAATTGTCGACAAGGTTGGCGTGATTAAGCTGCCGCTGGGGGCAATCAGACTTGGGTATCCTAACTAGGCTAGGTACCCCAGCGGTACAAAAATTCACGCCTATCGTATCATTTAAACGTACACTTAACATTAGTACCCTAATGCTTATAACACTAAAGCTATCCTTATTATCACTTAACAGCTTACACGTAGACTTAGAGTTATCGGCTGAGCTGCCCACTTGACCAAACAAGCAGCCCCGTGTAATTTGCTTTCTGTACTTGTGATGATTATGTTCTGCATTGTTGTGGTTATTTATTTTATCATTATTATCGTAGGTTAGAAGGTGATTTGTTGGATTTTGTTTTGTGGTTTCTGGTGCCACTGACTGGCAGGCCTCACCTCCATCGGCTAAGCTGAGCTCACCTGTAAAAATTTGTGGATATTCCTGCTTCTTAAAATCTCATATTCTCTACAAAATTATCTCTGAAACTACTGGATTCAAAGGAAAAATTTCGACAGATCTAAACCTCGTCCCTTCAGAGATATTATACTCATCTTCTCCTACCCTTTGACAACTCAAATAAATTTTCAATCTAGTCAAATGCAGGAAATAATGGTAAACCTACAACAACAACAACAACTACTAATCTGTTCTGATTTAACGAGTGAAACTGACCACCTCATAATCATTTCAGCCCCTCTCATCACCCCAATAAACTTTATATTTTTTGATTAAAAAATAAAAAAATTACACTCACCAGATTGGCGTGGCAGGACGGTTAAGAAGTCATTGGCGGCGGTAGCTTTGGGGTGGCTGGTAGGTGCTGCCATCATGCTGCTGTTTATGAATTCGATATCACAGTACCTAGCATGCTCTGGTCGTTCCCCTTCCCGCGCCCCACTCAGACTGCTTTCCTCTAATACTACTACATCCCCCTGTAACAAAAAAAAAGAGAAAAAAAGTTGAAAAAAATAAAAATAAAAACCTGGCGATTCTGTTGCACTTTATTGCATCACCAGACTCGTTCAATATATATTGTATTTCTCTCTCATTCCATTTTTATATTCAATTAACTTACCTTGGAATTTTGTACGAAGGCATTTGTTTCGGTAGAAATCTCATGTGAACTAGAATTGTGTGGAAACATTGGGCTCAGTTCTTCTTTGGCAGGCAATGCATAGAAACCAAGATCTCGTAGACTATCACTATCAGTGCGCTCCTAGCTCCATGCCAATAAGGATCTGTAAGCAATAGAAATAATTAACATAATCCACTATCTTCAACCTCTATTTACTAATATTGAGCAGTATCAATAGACTCTACACGACAAAATTCCCTCTTTCACCTGTAGCAGGTGACTAAAGCGTTGGGGAAAGGCTTAGATAATTTTTGATGCGAGATAAGATTGCCATATGAGTTGTATTGGCACTTTTGCGCGACGAACCATGGATTTAAAAAAAAAAACCAACATGATGAATTTGTTAAATTCAAAAGTAAAGAGCTTGACACTGTTTCCACGCTTGTGACAGAGACAAATTAAATCTCACACAAACAACAATATCCCAGACAATCATTTGAGATAATCAACGGTGGGTAAAATGAGAGAAGTAACAAAAAATTTTTAAAAATGAAGAGAAATAAAAAGAGTGAAAATGTTCCTCCACACACAGGCATACTATGAAAATCCATGAGTATCGATTTGTGAAAATAAAAGATGAAGAAAAATACTGGGGAGTTTTCAAAGGCGTCGTACACTTTTTTTCTTCCATCATGATAAACTCAATCACAAATTACCGGTATACAAAAATTGAAGGGAAATAGAGAGAGAGAGAGAGAGAGGGACGAAATGAGGGAGAGAAAAAAAAAATAAGTAAAGGGGAATGAATTGTACAACGGTAGATCGCATCCCACTTAACATTTTCCAGCGCACAGAGCGCATGCACCCATTACAACAGTGAAAACAAATTCCTCGCAGAACTTTACTATACTCTACTCTACTCTCAGTTCCTCTCTCCCCCCACCCCCCTCCGCTCTCTCACTCTCTCTCCCTCACTGTGCACGGTCTAACGCACAGTGGGGCCCCCGTAGTCATCGTATTTTCGAAAGGTCAGCCAGGGATTTCAAACGAGACGCAAAAGAAGGATCACACCGAGCACCTCTCCCCTTCACTAATGTAAAAAAAAAAAAAAACACCTCCAACATTAAAACTCAACACTTTATAATACGTAAAAGAGTTCAACCATCAACGATTATATCACAGTATAAAAACGTAAATGCCTGCGTGGCGTGTGGAGACGGTACATGGAATCATAAATTGAGCATAAAAAAAAATAAAGAATTTAGAAAATAGTGATGATGACAATTGAGTAGAAAAATAATAAAACATTCACCAACGATGATTATTTCAATAAAAAAAATTTCCCAAGTAATTCACTCACAAGCACTGGTATCACAATACACCAACTCCAACTTATGAATTCACTTTTACAAATAAATTATCTCGCATCTAAATTCAAATAAAGACAATTAAATCTATACTATCGTTCTATCTGAATAAACCAATACTCCGTGATTTTTTTTTAATAAACAAGAGGAAAAAAAAAAAAAATCTCTCCTACAAATGTAACTTACGCTTACGGCTCCAAAGAAAGAGCACACAGTCCGCACGGAGCTATTTGGCTAGCGCGGAATACCGAAAACCTCGTACTCGCGCTAGTGTAGTTGGTTATTCTCACGAGCGTACCTCCCCCCGTTCGTATACACACGAACTAAACTTCGTGTCTTGTGTCTCTGCGGTGGAGAGAAAGAAGGGCGGGTGGGGGGTAAAGAAGTTGGCCGAGTGGAGGTGGGAGAGAGAGAGGGGGGGGGGGGGGGGGGGCTATTACTTTTGATGCACGCGCGAGGCCACGTTCACGTTTCAATATTGGACGTGCTCCATTCACGAACGAGAGAAGAGGGTCGCCATTGCCGACCACCGTGGCGCTGTCGGTGGTTCTTCTGTGTTAACCAATCGTCTTTGCCTACTACCACTGTCTCACTCCAACTGGATCTATTCTACAGACTCTCTTCCCTCTTTTTATATCTTTCTCTTTTGTATATTTCCATTCGACCCTCTCGCCCCCTCAGCCACTCTCTTTTTTTCCCCTCTTTACCACTGCCTAAATCGTTCCTACCGAGTTTACGCTCACGCGCACACACCATGACACTCACTCTCTCTCTCTCTCTCTCTGATTTTTTGTTTTCACCAACAATCTCTCATCTCATTTCACCATCGCTCTCTTCATCCTTCACCTCACCTCTAGCCCCTGTCTTGTATCTTGTCAAGGGATCGCAAAATTGCAGCTACCCTCTTTTACCAAACATACACAGCATAAACTCCGGGGAAATCCAGAATCCTCTCGTTGGTATCTCTTCCACCGACAAATGACAGAGACAAAACTTCAATATTCCACACTTGTCTTTGTATGCATTAAAGCTGAGGAAATGTACTTAGCCGGGGCTCCATCGATTCCATCGATCTGACTACGCATTGACCTTGAAAAAGTTTTGCATCCGAGTTGCAAAATGGTGAATTAATTGATACTAATTATCGAATGATAATGAATTCATTATGCAGATTGTCATGTTTCTATGGTTCTCCATGGGATTCCAGCCGAGCCAAACTGCGTTTTCATTCTCATGGGGAGGTGTACAGAGGGTAGTTCAAAGTGTCGTCAGGGCATCGCGACATTGCCTCCGAGAGGCACACCAGCAGTATCGGAAATTATTGATCTGCCAGTTACATATATATATATAGACATCTGTATGTACAAGAGGGTAGTATATACGATGAGAATGGTGCGACGGTCAGGTCTAGTCAACGAGCACACCAGCAACGCTGTTCCCTCTGGTGCGCCTCTGCCCTTCCTACACCTCGATTACCATTCTGTCTACCTACTCTGGCTTATATTCTCTCTCACACCCTCCCTTTTTTCAACACTTTTACAGGAGAAAATATATACTTGGGTATGGGAAAAATAGGAGAGTCTGACGAGACCTCATCTCGATGTTTTCCTCGCACCCCCCGCTGTTCACCTTGGCGCCCCACCCCTCCTGTCCCTCTCGCTCTCACCCCTTCTGTCGAGGTATTTTTTTTTGTGCCCTAGAGCACTGAATAAATATACCTCTATCTCTCTGCACTCTATCTACAAATCCTATATATGAAACTCAATTTTCAGCTATTGGATGGATCGACTCCACTGGATTTCAACAATTGCAAATTTCTAGAGAGAATTTAATTTTTCCACGTTTCATTTGCTATTCAAATAATGATCCAGTATTAGAAAAAATATAGAAACAGAGAAAAGATTGACAGAATTAAAATACTCCCCCAGATATTCTAAACTTTCCAAGAAATTTGTGCTCCGTATAATTCAAACGGTAAAATGTTATTCAAAGTAATCGGAGTGTAACTCAATTCAATTTCCAAGTGCGTTGGACGACAAATGTATTATTCTCAAATGTAGTTGAGTTAGAGAATGATAAAAATGTTGGAAAAAAAAAAACTAGCCAAGTGTGACTTATTCGCAAAGGGAATTGTTGAAGGCAGCTGATATTATAACAAGAAACAAGACAATATCCCTCTACCTTCCCTACGGTGGAATTGTCTTGGTCATCTCGCCATATCCACTGCGTCGCATTATCTGTGGTCCGACGAAGCGCATCGTCAGTGTCCTCCCTCGTTTGTTATTGTTACACACAGGGAGTATCTTGTGTCTCGCATGCCAGCATTTTCTCCTTCACGGCCTAATCTGTCTTCCACCACCCCTCGTATACCGCTCAAGGATTTTCATTAACTGCATCAACATCAGTTTCTAATCACTTTGAAGCAAAGTCGTAAAACGCATCAAGTTGAATTAAATACTCTCATTAATCATGTATTTATCTCAGGAACGAATAATCTCAGGAGAAAATTATCATTATCACCCGAAATCACTCCTCATTGAGATAATTCAATTTTTCCAACTGAAAAATTATTATCATCGTCACTTATCAAACGCAAGCCAATTGACAACAAACTGATTATTTTCAAGACGTTAATTGTCGGCAAAAGAGTACAAGAAAGTGTCAAGTGCTCCATGGGTTTGATATGTGTAAATTAGCAGTGACGGAATAATCGTGTCATGCTGAATAGAGAATTAAACCAAAATAATACCTGTCACTGTACTTCATACTTCTCGCCTCTCTGTTTCCTCCTCCACTTGTATACCCTTTTCCCATTCTCACCACTCCTCTCCCCCTTCTACATTACGCAATAGCATGCACCTAGTACAATCTCATTTCATGCTACTTTTATGTATCCAAAATTTTCTACAGTCGCGCACCCTGTTGGCAAATATCAGCGGCTATTGCCGGGAAAAATTGTGGAATCATATAGTCGATAGTATACCCTTTACCAGAGTAAAATAATACTTTGATATAATGTATAATATATCGATACATTGGAAGAAAGAACCTAGTATGTAAAAACCGCAGCTCACAACCGCTGAAAATTGATTTTTTTTTTTCTTGTCCCCTCACCTTTTTTACTCTCTCCTTCTGAGGTTTTACAAAGTAGTAAACATTGTTAATGCCTTACAACGTTTGTACACAGTTGTTTGATGCACATAGGATACATTGCCCCCCTCCCTTTACCATTGGCCACCGCAGTGTGTATATGCATTTGTACCGGTCGCTATATATACCATGTAGCTTGGCAACAAGCAGTCAGCCAGTTGCGGGGCAAGGTCGACCCTCTCCTCCTCCCCCCTCCCCCCCCTTTGGCTATTTTATCCCGGCATATATTTATTACGAAACCTCGTGCATGTACATACATATATACACCACTGTCCTATCTATCCATCCTCTATTTTTTGTCCTCTCGCCTTGTTTCGTTCCAACTTTTTTTTTTTTCTTCTCTTTATTTTTATTCTAAACTCTTGTCTTTCGCGTACACCGTTCCTTCCTCGTTTCCAACCACAATCATGACGTATCCACGTGTTCCTAATACATATATGTATTGGAATACAGTGAATTACAGTTTATACGGGCATGAGGAATGAAAAAGAAGATGAGAATAGGAAGTAAATGCAATGTAAGAGATTTGTACGGTACGGAAAAATATATAGAGTTGGCAGAGGGACACCACACCGAGCGGAACAACCGTAACTTCTCGTCTTTCCAAGCACAAGACACGAGTGTGTATTGTGGTTTATAATGTACAGAGAGTATTGAATGTCTCTGTAGAACAAAGAGGTACCTCTCAAAGGTATTATGGAGATCCTATTAATTTTACGATAATTGGCCAATGCCATGAGCGTACACCAAGTTACTTTCCAATAATCCCATGAATTTTAGGGTAGGAGGTACAAACCATGGGGGGGGGGGGGGGCAGGTAGAGTTACCATGATTTTATGGGAAAATAAACTCTCTGGGAAGGTGTACACCATGGTACTTTGTGAGCCAGTGTACCCTGGGTGGAGGGAGTGAGGAAAAAAAAAAAAAGGTCAAGAAGAATTTAGCGAGATGAACATGGTAAAGAGAAGCATACAGCCAGGCAGTGTGACCACATTCCAGAGACACTCCCACTGGATATACTTAGAGGCAACATGTATAACGTCGTACTTAATACCCCTGTGGAGGGAGGATGTAATCAGAAATTCTCAACGAGTTTGTATATCATGGTTAATGATTATGTTTATCCAGATTATTGAGGTTTAGTTCAATTATTATGATTTCAATTGTCGAGCTTTTTTTTTTCTTTTTTGAGTTTACTGATAACTTTATTGACATGGAGAGTATGCCAGTGGTATGCTGGTATGGGCACTTTTTTTTTTTTGCAGTTTTTATCGTGAAAGAAAATCATAATAATCTTGCCCTCCCACATTTTTAAGCGAGGAGAAAAATGGTGTAGTTGAAAAAAAAATATATGTTCGCACGTTCACCGGTGGAATGTGGCATTAATTATCCTCAATGATGTCTTCCGATTGACCATCCGTCGACCTCCAAACGCCACTTTAACGAATGTAGAACAGTGCGAAATTGAGGAAGAAAAATTGTACAATGAGTGGAGGGGGGGGGGGGGGGGAGGAGGAGTTTTTTTTTCTTTTAAAGAATAATCACAATTTTTCTACTTAATTCTTGAAGCACCCATTTTTAGAGTGGCCACAAACTGCCGTTATGGCAACTCCGGCTCTACTCACATTACCAAACGGAAATTGTGGTGTTGTTTAACTCCGTTCTATTAATTTTCGCGCATGTACAGAGTATAAATGATGAGCTGAAGTGGAATTGTGGATTTTTTTTTTTCATCTTTTAGGACTCACAAGTGTGAGTGGAAAATTGCGTATTGGAGGAAGGAAGAGACAGAGAGAGAGGAAATTATGGTTAGCAATATGGCAGCTGCGTTACACTGGCACGCAGCTAAAATCTGCGAATATTGTTACATCTCTGGAGCTTTTTTTCTTTTTTTCATGAAAAATATGACATTGTTTATTTTGTTTACAACTAATAAAAGACTTGTTTACTCGCTTGACCGCCCTCTGTATGCCCCTGGTATTACAACGCATATATATAGGTTATATTTATATTTTTTTACATCAACCGTGAAGCCGTCCACGCTCGTACCCCCCTTCGTTTCCACAGGCAATAATCACGATTGAATTTTGTTTTTTTTTTCAGTGTTTTTGTACTCACCTACGGCGATTCGTTAGAACGTTGTTCACAGTCGTTTAAAAGTCTCACTATCACAACTCGATGATAAAAAAAAAAATAGCCTTTTGTCACTTTAAACACGCTCAAAAACACATTTACGTACTAACCACGGATTTTTATTGAAAATGAGACTCCATTGCTTGGCACGGAGTTTGCAGAGGTTACCGCGGCAAGGCGCATCGCAAAAACCCCCCCGGAAGATACTGTAGTAGATACCGGAAGCAACGGACTATGTATCATGATCATCTAGACAGAGATAGTGGCGCCAGCGACATTTTTAGCGCCAAATTTTGAAGATGAACTTGTTAGCCGCTAAAGGTGAGCATTCCATCAGTGTCGTCTATACAATACTGTTTATTTATTTATTTATTCATCTATTTAATTATTTTAAAAAAATCGAATCGGACTATTTGTTTGCGAACAATCGTTTTCTAGAAGATTCTGCATATGCTGACCACACGTGCTATTCATTTTTGAAGCCCATGGAAAAGTAGAATACGACCTTTTAAAATTAGTGTGCCACATCCGAATTTTTATTCGTAGCTTGATCAAAAAAGTTGAAATACAATCATTTCTGCTGGGAGAATATGCATTCTTCATTCTTCACTTCAGAGAGGTGATAACAAAGATTTATTTGTCTCAAGTTTGCTTTCTTTAGGCCAGCTAGAGAGGATTTGGTGTGTTATTTCAGTAGCCTAGTTTCTGATGCTCAGATCCTCATCGGTTGGGAGAATCAATGGCTTTTGTAATTGAGTTTGGAATTGGGAGGAGAGTATCTTCCTCGAGGAGAGACTCAGACTCTTTATTTTCAGATTTTGCCAAGAGTTCCTTGAAGGTTGCTACTACTTTCTCTTCTGCTTTACTACTGTTCTTCAGACCTGAATTGAGAATAAATGAATGAACATTAATTGGATTGAGACGATTAAAAGAAAATGAGAGTTTGAATAAAATCAATCATAACTCACTGCCAAAAATATTGAGAAGATGATCCTCACAATCAATAAAATAAATCTCCCTTGTAACTCCAAAATTCTCAATGGAATTCACCACATATGGACTGACATGCAGGAAAATCAGCAGCTGAGATTTTCCTTCAAACGCATTTATAAGATTCTCAATTCCTTTGGTTGCGGTATAATCTATACCCTGAAGCCTCTCAAAGTCCACAACAACTGGATAAATACCTCTTGCCTCACGATACGCTACTTTGGTTATTTTAGTCGTCAAGAATGAAACAGCGGGGTAAAACAGGCCAATCTCTGGTTTAACAAGGATGTATTTATCCTCCATAATTGTCTGAAATCCAATGGAATGAATGAAGGGATAAACCATAATAAGTCGAGCTATTCATTGTGCATTTATCTCGGAAGCGAGTCATTTCAGGAGAAAAAATAAAAATACCTTTTTTATAGTCCAGAAAATTTTCCACAAAAAAGGACTTTTGACATTTCCTTTCAAAATTACTCATTACCGTGATAATTGACTTATACAACTTTGCAAATGACTTTTTACCTTTTTCAACTGAACATCAACCGTTGGCCTTGCAGAAAGATAGAGAAGGAACAGAGCATTAACAACAGTACCAAACAACAATCCAGTCTCCACATTGAATAAAATACTGATGACAAATGTTCCCACAGCAATGAACAAATCTTTCTCTAAAATCACAAAAAAAAAAAATCATCACATCTCTTTTATCACGTAAATAATTAACTCTTCCGGGTTCAATAACTCGCACACTCACTGTTGCCCTTCCACAAGAATTTCATGATCTTTACGTCAATGAGGAAAATAACGGCTGAGATTAGTACAGCTGATAACGTGGCTCTCGGGATGAAGCCGAAGTAAGGTGTGAGAAAACTGAGAGCCAGAAGGGTCATGATACCTGAGTAGAGTCCGGCCATGGGGGTTTGAATGCCACTGGCACTGCCTACTGCACTTCTGGTGAAGGCACCACATGTGGGCATTGATCTGAAAAAACTTCCTGCAATGTTGCATACCCCGAGGGTCAGCATCTCTTGAGTTGCTTCCACAGGACCATCTCTTACTGAAATTGATTTATTCAATTGTGTGAATTATCTCGAAAATATATTCTTTCATTTAAGAAGAATCTCGAGTTTGTCTATTATCATTGATTCCAACAATTTGAAACTTACCAAAAGCCTTAGCTATTGCAACATTAGCCAAAACTGCTATCAGTGGAATCATGATAATCCCTGAGCCGAGGTGAGAACACATTTCAGTAAATGAATATGTGACATTCTCATGTTGGGTGGAAAATGGAGGTAGAGAGAATTTTGGAAGACCCGGTCTTACAGTCCCCGATGTTTTGAATAGAGATTCTCCAATTTGATGATATCTCAAAGTGATGTACGATGTGATGAAGACGATGAGAGCATTTCGAGAGATTGAGAGAAACCAGAGAATTTTCTCAATCATAATTCCCAATGATTCCTTATGGCGCTTGATGCCAACGCACGGTATATCCTTCAATTTCTAAAATTAAATTATTTTATCTCAATTAAAAATTGATAATTAATCCCCCAAATTATTGTTATGCATTCAAACTCACTCGAAATATCAGTAAAAATATGATACAGAGAATGCCCAGTGCAGTATCATTAAATTCAATCAGCGATCGTTTTTCAAACAGTTGGACAAGTATGTGTATGACACTTTCTGATTTAATCTTTATACCGACCAATCCAGGTAGCTGAGAAATAACGATAATTATCGATGTGGCTGAGGTGAATCCAGACGTTACTGGTATTGATATAAAATCAACGAGAAAACCTGAAAAAAATTCTGTATTCAATATCTCACGAATTATCCATACACTTTTCTGATTCTAAGTGATACCTGCCTAAATTAAATATTCCCATGCAAAATTCTGCACATCCAGCTAAGAAACAAAGTAGTACAACATAATCTGGATTTTTTGTACTTGTAAACTCGGCGGTTAAGAGTGCCATCAATGACGTTGCACCGATCGATACTTCTTTTATTGTACCGAAGAAAATGTAGACAAAACCACCAACGAAGGAAGAATATAAACCATACTAAAGGAATAAATACTCTAGGTGAAATTAATAAATGGTGTGATGAAGAATCTAGAGCACGAGATGAGCCCAAAAAGTATATACCTGTGGAGTTAACTGGGCTAGCCCTGCATAAGCAATACTCTGTGGTATCATGGTGAGTCCGAGGGTAATCCCCGCTATGAGGTCAGAAACTGCGTGGAACCTTGAATATATCGGTAGCCATCTCGTGATCGGCACATATTTGTTTACATAAAATTTCGCATTCTTCCTTCTAGTAGACACTGAATTTCAATTTTATAAGTATTATTACCTGATTATGTATCATTCATACTAATGTAAAAATGAAACATAATGAAAATAACGACAACACATCTTGTCTTCTCTTAATTATGGAATTTTCCATATGTTTAACTATGATGATATTTTATTAATATAACTAGATTTTTTAAAACTAGTCAATATTTAATTTACTTTGGACGTTTTCATTGAAGGAATTTCTCATCTCCAGTCATTCCCTTGTTTAAATATCCAAATACAATAAAAAATGACATTCATTATCAAATAATCATCAACACTTACTATTTTATGATAACAACTCCACAACGTTCTATCGCGATGCAGAAGCAAGGTTGTACTGGCACACGCGATGAATTATCACTCGACGATTTCAAACAAACTCATTCTCATTATCTCCATTAACGAAACCTCAGAGCCCAATGTAAACAATAGAAATCATAAGTACATTAAAATTAAGTGCGTGAATTTAACTATTGATTAAAAAAAAAAAATCCCAAGCTCCTTCTCACTAAATTCACAAGTCTCTCGACCATGAAAACGTGCCATCTTTCCTCATAAAATTGAGACAATAAACCATTCCACTTGATACAAGACCTTGTTAGAAATGAAGACTAGGAGCCTAGAATCACCTCATATGCTCCAATTACACACACTATTCATCACGTATCGTCCCACCTTTCATCATCACGTCATTTCAAATGAGAAAATTGCATCTTGAAGCAATGTAGATTCTCAATAAATCATAAACATCTATCCTTTAAATTTTATTTCTAACGAATAATATATTACCATTAATATCCTCTGTACATTATTCATAAAAATCTATTAGAACATAAAATATTCTAAAATCCAAATAATCCCCAAGAAATGCACTTTCGTTGAAATTTAATATAAATTTTTCAATTTCTTCTTCATAAAAATCAAAAATAAAAAATGTCAAAACATCAAAAAAATGATCATAAACAGTTCGTTAATAATCAATAAATAATGGAAAAAAAAATCCTATAAAAAAAAATTGATTAAAAATTTTCACTGATTGAATCAACCAAGTTTTTTGTTGACTTGGTCAATCATTTCATCGACTCTCTGCGATGTTCCCCGGAATTTATTTGGCTCAGGTCCAATCATTTGTATGAGCTGGGGAACTTCTTGTCCGCTTATCTGTGTGAAACGAGCCAGTGCCTTCATGCAAGCGAATAGCTGTTCTTCTTCTGGATTTCCATTGAAGTACTGGAGAAGGGCCATTGTCAGTTCAACTGCGACGTCATCAAAGACCTGAAGATTTGGAGGGATAACGTATTGAATAATTTACCCAATGAATTATACGAAACATTTGTTACGAATTTATAAAATGATAAGGATCTTTGATGGCAACAAATAAAATGAAAGAAAATCACATAAAGTATTTTCTCATAGGGTACCCTCCATTAATTGATGACTTGTGATCGATGTCGTTGACTCATCTCGCAGTAACGAACATAAAGGAAAAATAACTGGGATTGGTACCTTAGAAGCGCTGCCTTTGGGTAATAGTTGCCGGAGGGCTTTGTTTTTGTTCATTTTCTGAAAAAATTAATCCAATACCTACAAAATAATTCGTTCCAATCATCAACAATCTTTTTACAATTTTTTTCATCAATATAATCAACAAGCATTTATACATTTAGCGACAACGTAAACGTACATCTTATGTACATTAAAACGACTGTGAAGGCAGCACTTCTATTTGGACAACGTTATCGGCGAGGTTTAATGCAAATTTACACAATTATAGTGAGTTTTGTTTCATCATTTATGACATAAGTTAGACAAAAAAGCCAGAAGGATACAGACCACAGTTTTTACCTCCTTGCAGGCGAGATTGTGAATTATAGCGACACCACGTGCTTGAAGATCAGGGCATTCTGATAGGAGTGAGTGAACAGAGACTTTTGTCGTTACTCTGATGTTGCTGATTCCTTGATTGTTGTGTTGCCATTCGGATATGTATAATAGCCATTCAGAACTGCTGAGATTTTCAAACATATTTGCCATCTGTAGAGGAGAATCAATGAATAAATGAAAATCAATTTGATGTTTAATTTACTTACAAATTGTGCAAGGGGAAGTTGCTCCTCAACTGGATGACGATCGATATCATATGCAAAATTCATAATTATGTGTTCTCTTCTGTCTTGATGTAAAAGAAGAATCACATCGTCTTTTAGAGCTGCAGCACTGAGAATGTTCAGGAGCTTCACTCTTGCAGCACTATCCAATGATTTATCATGAAGAATTCGTCCTGATAATCAAGAGAATGAGGATGATTGATAAATATTTATATAAAAAAGAAAAAACAGTTGGAGTTGTTGGATTATGAATCAGTGCTCACCAACAAAATTAAGAAAATTATCACCCAACGCCCATGAGCCTTCATTCTCAAGAACATACTGACGTAGCTCCTCAAGATTAGTCTGTTCAGTTTCATTCAATTTTCCCTCAAGTAAGCCAACAAGAGCCTCAAACTCAGCAGCAATATCAAACATATCTTTGAACACAATCGGAGGATCTCTCTGACGTTTTCTCTCTTCCATCTCTCGTCTTTCAGCTGCCTCCATCTCCAGAGCCCGCTCCGAGGGCAACATCTCTGCTCCCAAATCACCGTTGGTGGGCATTTCAGCTACTACAATTTTAATTATAAATTTCAAATTATCCCCAGATATTCATTAAAAAATGCACGTGAAATTGACTCATCCAATTATTTTAATATTTAATTGAATTTACCTTCACTATCTGCCATTGCAGCACAATTACTAGGACCTGTACTATTACTCTCACTACCACTCTGCTCTCTCTGCGCCTTATCCCTCTTCTCCTTCTTCTTCTTTTTCTTCTTACGCTCCTTCTTAGCTAATTTTTCGTTAAGTACGTTACGTCTCTCCTCCAATGCAATTGAATTTAATCTCGCCTCTTCAATTTCACTATTGAGCAATTGATACTCAGGCGAGACTTCACGCTGTATTCTAGGCTCAACGAATCTCTGTCCAACAGTAAAACCAGCACTGGATTGACTCGCTAGTGATTCAATGAGTGGTGCCAATGCCTGTCCCACAGGTCTGCATGAGAAAATATTTATTAATAATATTCACTGGTGTATAAACATATTGTTGATCATTATAAGTTTATTACTCACGTCTTGAGAATTTCCTCTGGCAGATCCAAAATATATTTTGGAATACCACTGCCCACTAGGAAGCTGCTCACCTCGTCAGAAAAACCGTTGCAATTTAATCGTAAGAGATGATATGCGCCAGGTCTTTTGGTAATAAATATTTCATGAATATTTAATACTAAATTATTATCCAAAAAGTATTTAAAACAAAAACAATGGTGAGAAACTCACGCAAATTTTGAGGTACCAAGTCCGTTTATGTACTCCAGAAACACTGAGTAAGGAAGAAATGTATCACCGAGTTTTTCAACTCGCTGTGGCTCACCCAATACAGTTCCACCCTGAAAATAAAAGACATAGATAAACTCTTTCTAATGGAGAGACTATTTGTTATTCTCTAGGGATTAAGTGCGAGATATTCTGGTGGAGTTTATCATTACGTTGACTCTAATTTTGGAACGGAAGTGCTAGAAAATTGTGAAACAGCGTGACTCGTCATGTTTTTCACAATTTGTTTTTTTTTTTTACATTGATTCAACATTTACTTTCATCGTAAAAGAAACGATATTTTGAAATGTATAATAATTGAATTAACGTACAGAAAAAAATTGATAATAAAAATTGACGTAATTCCAGAAAAGAAATTTAATTGAAATTAATGTGTAGATGAAGGACACTGGCACTTCACTGATGAAAATTGTGACATTTGTCGTGTGATCTGGTAGTTATAATGGGTGACAGTACATTAGCCACAAGACACTCAGGTTTATAATATAATACTGGACAGTTTGATGATGACAAGTCAAGGGGGGACAACACGAACAAGGAGAGATTTTACGTTAGGATAACATGTAACAAGTTTTAGGGGACTTACCGGCAGGCTTTTCTAAACGCTAAGACGTTCCAACCAGGATGAGTATGAGAAGAGCGTGAGTGTACCACCCGAGCTGGGTTGTGTAAATTATATTTAGAATATACCCGGACCAAATTTAGTACAACACTGTCTGACCAAGAGCGTATCGTATGGCTGATGATGCTATACTGGGGTTACCAAGTTATACTCGGTGATTAAATTGAAAGGAAAGGGAAATAAAAGTGATATATAGAATGAGAAATAGAGGAGATTGGAGGGATGTATTTTTCATCGGGTCTTCACTTGTCTGGGACACGTCAACACCTCTACCAGTCATTAAACTTGATCAATTTGATGGAATTTTTGGAGATTCTACTTACGGGTCTGACACTCTGAATTCCCGAGGGGCCGAAGAAGTACTCTCGACCGTAGGCCACTATTGCGGTGTGCCAAACACCGTCCAGGTGTCGACCTGCGAAAGGAATTGAAAAAATTATGAATTATCTCAAAATTCTATAAAAATGGAGGAATTCTTATAGTTGTTTTTTTTTGTGGCTTGTCACTGCATTTTATTTAAAAAATTTGTCACAAAATTTTATGTCATCAATTCCTTTTGCAATTGCAATTAATAAACAATTTCGAAGCAATCACTTTGAAATTCAACAATAGATGACCGAATAAAAAATCAACATTTTACGTTCACCCGAGAATACAGTGAGTGCAGGTTCATTGAAACTGGGTAAAACCGAGGAGCCCTGCAAAGACGAAAATTTGACCCACATTTATCAAAAATAGAAAACACTTCCGTGAGTCACTATTCTCATTTCTTTAATATGTTTTTCATTCCTGACAGCGTCACATGGGTGATAGAGTCTTCTATTCTGGCACGTATTTCTCGGTAGGCCAATTTAGTTTGTATCTCGGGTACCCTAGCTGAGAGGGGTCAGGCACCCCAGAGGTCCTCATAGTGATAATTCACATTAATGAGTCTCAAGGATGGCCATCAAAATACCAGTAGCACGTAATATCTAAAAATAACTCAACAACTCATTCTATTAATTTTAATCTTGTTAAATTAACCCTTGAATATTGATATTATTTTTACATATCATTCGTGTGACTTCAGGCACAAGCTTCCGCAATTTTGCATGCCAAACTTTTTCGCGTATAAATAATACACTGCATTGTGGGTAAATTGTCTACTTGCCTCGTGTTAAAGGGATCATTAAAGTCTATCAAACAGTGTGACTATGACTGGAATAATATGTAGAATCAAATATATATCCTAGTTTATAATTAAATTATCGTTCAGACAAAAGATACTGAAATAGAAAATCTTTGAATTTTCGCCCAATTTATATTTGTACAGTGACTGCATTTTGGCACTGTCACATGGTGATTCTCGAATGCTCTGATAGTACTCGAAAATGCTGGAGTAACAAAATCGATGAAATATGTTAAATTGGAGGGAATCTACCCACGTAGATATTAAATTTATTTTGACGTATAAAATTGAAATTTTTTCATTTATTTATGACGCTCTCTTTGTTTATCTCGAGATGTTCGGAAAGATATTTTCAATTCCAGGGACATTTACCTATGAGAATCTGCGACATCATTGCCGCCATTCCCTTGGTCAGATCGTAGACGTATAATTCTACTTTGGTACCCATCTCATCTGCGTCCTCCATTGTGTCCAGCTGAAAACAAAGTAGATAAATAAAATAATAAAATTTTATTCAAAAAATTCACTAAATAGTCAGAATTATCAATTGTTTCATTTTTTTTGTCTATGAAAAACTATATTACAAATTAAAGATTTTTGATAGTCAGTAGAAAATCCCCTTCCTGATCAGACGAAAAAAAAAAAATGGGAGATGAAACTATATTCAATGAATTTATCCGATAGAACACAAAATATAATAATTCCTAAACAATTAATAATGTACACTGAGATCCTAGGTCTTAATTTTGGCACCTGGAATATCGCCAACTGTTCATTTCAATTTCCCAGCCTTTCTGGGAAACTCAATACTCACAAATTTTCCTTGATAAATTGGCGAAATATACCGGTACATGATTTCCCAAAATTACGACTTATATCACTCGATTCAAACCAACTGTATTACTTCAAATAATCACTCATGGACTGAGTAACACTGGGGTACTTGTGCGAAACAAAAATACTAATGAGTTGATTAGTGTTGTTAGAGAGACGTGAGTAATGTTTGATGAATTTACTCTGTCGATCATTGGCCCCAGTGGGCATTTGAAATAAATAAAAGAGGGATGTCTGGTGGATGAAAGGTGCTGTGATTGATCGAGCAGTGATCGACGTTATCTGCATTGATCGCTTGATTTAATTGAGCCTATGATGGCGGATAAATTAGTATTTCCGGTATATAATTTGAATAATGAATTCTAGGGGATGTGGAGAATTGTTTTTTTTTTAACATACCTGAGTGTTTAATTAATTATAAAACTGATTTCTTCAGGGAAAATGTATATTTTTCACTGTTTAATAAGCCTCAAATACTAATACCACCACTTTATCATTGAATTTTTGATTAAAAAAATGCTCACAAAGGCCGGAAGTGTCTACAGAAACAAGGTAAAATGCCTTGGGCAGTGTCGCTAAGTGGGCAACTGCCTGGCAAATGCATCCACCACGCGTCTCCGACTAAAAATTCACAACTACAACTAGTTGAGCAGTGTGGACAAGCCGGAGCGTGAGGAAGAAGGTAGGAAGTGGTATATGAAGATGGGTAGAAAAATGGGAGAGGGCGGTAGTAACTTCTTGGCAGGTAGAGGGTTTTTAGGAAGAGTGGTTATAAAATAGGGTCACTTGTACTGGACATGGGGTTATTATTTAAGATTGTAACACACAAAGATGAAGAGTCGGCCAAAGGGGTCAACAAAGATTGTTGAATGTAGGTTCTACGTCTCTGCAGATGTTTAAATAGAAAGACTTCCGGTTGCTCCGGAAGTTGAATTCAAAATTTCAGGATTTCTTCAAAATTAAAGAAAATTATTCAATATTCCGTTTGTGTTTACTCTATCCCCAAATACACAAATCTAGAAAATTCCAATGAATTAGTCGAATCTAATTTTCCAAAATTATTCGACCTCAAGCCTTCACCTCTAAAAAAAAAAATTGAACCAAAAATAACGAAAATTTATGTAATTGGTCTGTTGTTAAAATTAATCAAGTGTGAGCCTTGACCTCTTTAGCAACAGTAGCAACAGATAATTATTTTTATTATTTAAAAAAATGAGGAAATTCAAAGAAATGAATAACACCAAATGCATGAAGGATTTAAGAGTGCAAAGATCGCCCGGGCAAGACACAAAAAGCATCAAATTCATTTCGCTTACTCACTCTCTTCTCTCTGCCCTGTAGTAGTGCACACACCGACTCAATCCGAGCTCCTTGTATATATAGTTGACCGCTGGTTGTGACTGTGTGCGTCAGTGAAACGAGTAACGTGACAGAAAGAAATTTTCTGGTGTTATAGTCGTGCGAAAAATTCAGTACAACTGTAATTATAAATCTCCATTCATCACACTGCACACTGTACCCACCAAATTGAGTGATTAAAACCGTGTGAATTTTCCCCAAGAGTGTTGAAAAAACCCTTGAAATCCAGTCAAGTTGAAATAATTAAACTTGTAACGTCAACTCATTGATAGGTTAGGTTTCCCAGGAGTTGACTCGGCATAAAATTTTCTCATTGTACTTGTTTGGTTAAAAAATTTATTTCATTGAAAAAATATAAGCATCTAGGGACTTTATTCACATTTTGTTGGACATTTACCAGATTCCCAGACAAGCGGGACAGAGATCCAAACAGCTGATGCTTCAGAGCCACCGGTGAAATGTCAAAATCTAGGCAAATTGTAAGTTAAATTATCAACTATACCTTCATTCATTGATCCACTCAAATTCACCAATCAACACACTTTTAACTATGAACGATTAAGTTATTCACTCCGATATTGGAGCACTTTTTTACAAACTTTGAAATAATGTTTACCAGCGATGAATACACGCGTCTAGACTGGAGTGTGGCTACCGTTGCTGTAGAAACGTACGCGATGTAGCTAACGCGTGATAGACGCCACTCAATTTAATTCAGTATCATCGATTTTATTTGATATTTTAAAGAATATTTTTCATGTTTGGAGTGAATTTATTGATCTGTTGGTTTTGTTACAGACACTGAGGATACAATCGCCAGAGGGAACAAAGAGGATTGACGTCAATCCCACAGACAGTGTTTCCCAGCTCTTTGAAAAGGTGAATGTTGGATTTAATGAGTGAAATTGATTCATCACTTTTGTTAATTTTATTGTCTGATGTAGTGAGATGATTATGCCAGTAATTTGAGTGAATTATTGAGACTCATTTTTTTCAGGTTCATGAAGCATTTCAACTGACAAGCTTTGGATTCAGTCTTTACAAAGAAAAAAATCACAAGGATGAGATTTTTTCAACAAGAAGCAAATCAATATCTGCCTGTGGCCTTGGCCATGGAGACATGGTCTATCTCGCCCCCCTCAATGGTGCTTTTCTATGGAATAATTCATCCAGCAACACTTCTGCTCAAAATTCCACTGGGAGCAGTGAGTCATTTCTTCATTATTTTTGATTAGCAATTGGTTAATGTAATTATTTATTTATTTCAGAAGATGTAACACCCATGGAAGTGACACCTACCCCTAGTCGAAGTACAAGCGGACGATCAGCTGTTATAGCTCGCCCTCTTGCTAATGTTGTTGAGGATGAGGTGGATCAACAGCTGTGGAAAATGGATGGAAAGATTCAACGTAAACGTGATGAAAAATTGTAAGTTGAGAAATAATGGGATTAGTCGTGTGTTTATTATTATTATTTTTTTCTTTGGGAATATTAGGTGCAGGCATGGTGCTAATGGATGCTGTGTCCACTGCTCACCACTTGAACCATTCGACGAGGCTTATCTGAAAGAACAAAATGTCAAACATTTGTCTTTTCACTCTTATCTCAGGAAACTCACTGCCGGAGTAGATAGGTAATTTGAATTTATTAATTTGATGAAAAATGATTTATTTTACAAACTTTAAAATGATGAATAATATTTCAGAGGAAAGTTTCTACAATTAGAAGACATTAGCTGTCGAATAAAGAGAGGCTGCAAGGATCATCCACCCTGGCCACGTGGAATTTGCAGTAAATGCCAGCCCAATGCAATAACACTCAACCGTCAGCCTTATCGTCACATCGACAATGTTGTTTTTGAAAATGCAAGTTTAGTCGAGCGTTTTCTCAATTACTGGCGAAGTACTGGTCACCAACGTCTGGGCTATCTCTACGGTAGATACGAGATTCATACAGATGTGCCACTTGGTATCAGAGCAGTGGTGGCAGCAATCTATGAACCACCCCAGGAGAGTACGAGAGACTCGATTGTACTTTTGCCAGATGAGAGAGACACTCTTGTTGATGAATTGGCACGTAAATTGGATCTGAGGAAAGTTGGATGGATTTTTACTGATCTTATCGCAGATGATGTGAAGAAAGGCACTGTTAAACATGTTAGAAATATTGACAGCCATTTTCTTACTGCTCAAGAGTGCATTATGGCTGGACATTTACAAAATCAACATCCTAATCCATGTCGTTTTTCACCCAGT
Source organism: Coelinius sp. EB29 (assembly GCA_035578325.1). Lineage (NCBI taxonomy): Eukaryota > Metazoa > Arthropoda > Insecta > Hymenoptera > Braconidae > Coelinius > Coelinius sp. EB29. The sequence goes on along the minus strand of JAOZGT010000005.1, from coordinate 390,499 downwards.
GGCTCTTTTGGATCTAAATTCGTTACAGTACTCGTGACAGGTAATTTCACATTATTTATTAACAAGATGAGTGCATAATTAAAAAAAATTTCAATCTTCTTTCACTCTTTAAGAGCTCAAATTCAATTTTATACATTTTCTTCATTCATTATAAATTTTTTATTTATAAAAAAAAGTCTCCAATTGAATAACATCTATTTGAATATTTAATTCTCCATTGTTTCTCATACTCAGGTGATGACAAAAATCAAGTACACATGGAGGGCTACCAAGTATCCAATCAGTGTATGGCCCTTGTAAGAGATGGCTGTTTGGTACCAACAAAAGATGCCCCAGAGCTAGGCTACGTCATCGAGTCCACGGACAAACAGTATGTCCCAGATGTTTATTACAAGGTAAGTGAACATGAAAAAAAAAAAAATACATTCTCTCTCCAATCTTCTCAGGTCTTGGATTAGGGTTAGGATAGAATTAAAAAAAGAGACACGTTGTTGAACGTAATGAAGAAGGTTTATAAACCAAATTCAACAGGTTTCCTTTTCAAGTACATCGAGTAGAGGATTATCTCATGCGCAAAAAAAAAGATAAATCAACGAAAGTACGTGTAGTTTTGTTTATAAAACGATACGATTACCGAGAGAAATATAACACAGTAACAATGAAAAATGCGGATAAACAATAATTCGTTACATCGCAGTGTTATTTATTCTCATATTGTTCATTAATTATTTATTATTTACTGTAATATTTCGTTTTGCGAGGACAAGGGCTAAATCGACCCTTGTTCCAATGTTGTTTATCTATAATTTTTTTATGAGCTTACACGTTGCCTCGTCTCTTTCATAAAAATATATCTATATACAGGTGGGAGAACACGCCATTCCCAGAAGGGTCGTAATATATTCATCTCGATATTATTATTATTTTTTTTTTTTTGCGTGGGTGCTATACGTCGGAGCTCGAAAAATATACTTTATCGTTTTGCTCGCTTTGGAATAAATTTCACATATTTTCGTCTTAATATCCTAATTACGACACACATTTTATCGTCTCGCCAATTCAAACTTATGGCTAATCTGCGTTCTCGTTAAAATCATATTTTTTTCATCGTTAATATAACTTTAGTATTTTTTTTTTTCCTGTCATTTATTTTATCGTCTAGAGTCATCGTACACCACATATTAAACACATTTACCATTTAATCAACAAGTTTGCTTCTAAACTCTTAAATTCAACATCGAATGAGGTATATATACCTCAGTGAGGCATTGGTAGACATGATGTGAATATTTTAACTATCCTGTTCTTTATTTAATCATTATATAATGTATACTCTTTACGTAATTGGATACAGGAGATTTTCTATGTGCCTCATTTTTCATCTCACTCTTGGTATACAGTAGTACCAACGTATATGTAATATTTATTATTTTTTATTTATCAACGAACGCGTGAGTATTTGTGTTTACATTTGTTCGATGGATTACTCACTCCATGATTGAATGATACAGTGTCTTCAAAAAAAAAAAAAAAAAAAAAGTTATTAAAATCACAATTAGGGAATTCTGATCAGTCAGTGAATTCAAATCGTATATTCCCGACGTTATCATTTTTAAAAGAGAAAAAGAAAAAGAAAAACAATACCATTATTCTGTAGATATTCACTGAGGTTGGTCGTTAACAAATTATCAGAAATTCTACAATTTTCAAATTTATTTCATTATAAAGTGACGTCATAATTTCAGGAGTGAGTAGTCTCTCGCATTTGTTTATTATATAATACGTAACGAACGATTTTATATAGATTTATAATATTTCATTTTGTTCCATTTGTTTTATTTCTTTGATGAATCTACATAATCGTATTATCAGTTTCATCATTCATCGCAACGGAATAATTTGTTAATGTAGTATATTGGCTCCTTTGTTTTCCTCTCAATTCACATATTCATTATCATCGGTCGGAAATTGACGAGGTACATTTTACGCGTTCTACGCTTTAATTAGGCCTCGTTTATTTTTTGCACAGTTGAGAATTAGCTGATATTAAATTACCCTTAAAATTACCTCATTATGGGCCTTGAGTGTCGCTGGACGAAGCAAAAAAGAGGAGCAAGGACGACATTATTTATTCATTTTACCGTTTTTTCTTTCTTTTCTTTCCTATTGATCGGTAAAAGACGGGATGAGGTGAGTGACACTCTTGGGTGCTCCAATTCTCTTTTGCTTCGGTAGTGGTAATAATCCCATTGATCAATACCACATCAATGAAACAAAAATGGTCTACTTATATCAGTCATAGATTATCCATCAATGGATAAATTATTTAAGCAAGCTACACGTATTACACGATTATTCACATTCATGTTGTGGATTTGAAATAGTCATCCAGCAAGTTAACACACATGTAGATTCCCTCCGACTAAAAATATATTGTATATTTATCGATATATTCACTTTTGTGCAATGCACATACTTCTCCATATTCATGATTTTTCATTATCATTCTCCTATTGAAAATTCTAAATTGTTGTAATTGTTTCAATTGTTCATAAAAATAATCCAATAATTCTCCCACTGTATTTGCACTCAGAAGGAAAAGAAAATATATATATAAATTCGATTAACACGATTATCATACATCTAAGAGTTTTAAAAATCGATATACGATCGATTATGAGGTACATATTGTGTGTTGATCAATAGTCATCATCTAAAACATTCTCCATTGGAATATTCACTCGATAAATTTCCTCATAATTAGCAAAATACAATTTTCAAGTATAATATTACCGTATTCATAAATTCTTTTTCCATAAAATCTCAATTTTAAAAATAGATTTTAACATTCCATAAATCTTCATCTCTCAAAGAAAAATCCACTCACAATCTCTAAAATTCTCACATTCTGGAACATCACATTGAATTACTATTAACAATGCATTTCGTATAATCCCCTTAATTTCTACATAATAAACATTACTTTTCAGTACGAAGAAAGCTCACAGAGATCGTCAGTAAAATGCATGAATAATCACAATCACAAAGATAAAATCGAACGTTACAATTTACCACACTTGGTGATTAAAATATTCTTGGTGGGTTTGCCAGTCTGATCGCCATACGTTGAAATTTTCTCAATCAACTCTAGCCCCTCAACAACATGGCCAAATATACCAGTGAAGCCCCTCATCTCCTGCAGAATAATCCTAAATTGTGACCCCACCATTCCCATATTATCATGACGTTTTTGCGTTCTACGCATACCAACAGCCCCCCTAACAGCTGGAAACTTGGTGTCATCAGGCATAAAATAGCCATCCTCAAATATACTTCTACCCCCTCTACCATTATTGAGCTCAAAATCTCCAGTGATAACAGACTCACCCTCCCAGCATTGAAAAATCGAGCATCCCTTGTACCCAACTCCAATTTCACCTGTTGCAAGAACACTGAAATTCTTAGCCATTTTTGGTGCTACGTCTGGTCTAACTTCGATAACAATTCTCCCGTGTGGTGAGCCATTTACCTCTATATTGAAGTAATACATTGGATAAGGTGTGGGAGGACCTCTGAGGGTGATGTTATTGTTGTTGAGTTGTGTGGGTGAATGGATAGTGACTAGGGTAGAATTTCCACCACTGCCTGGGCTCGTGTCTTGGATGAATGAATTTTGTGGTTGAATTATTGAATTTGGTACTGGTACATTTTTTAATGAGGGTGAGCCTGGTTGTATCAATAATTGGCCAGTTTGTGGGGGCTGTGAGAGTGGTACTGGGTATATCTGTATCGAGCCCGGTGGTGGCTGTGACTGCATCATATTCACTTGATGATAGTCTATTGAACCATTCTGTACATGTTGTTTACTGACAACGTGACGTGAGTACAACTGTGACATGCAGTAATTGGCGAGAAATAGAATTGGATTTTGTGTTGCCGTAATGTGACTCGGTAGTCTACCATTACCTGACTGCGGAAGTATTTGCTCACCCGAGTGAATGCCCGCTAATGCCTGCTTTAATAATGCAAAATCAAATACCACGCCTGAATTACCTATTAGATCGTCTAATTGGCACTGCAACATCATCTCCTGGTATTTTGATTGGAGTCGTTGTTTTTCTATTATTAGTTGCGCATGGAGGGTGTAGACGTCAGAGGGATTGTCACTTGCTTGGAGGCTGGCTTTTGCTTTTCCCAGAGTCTCACGGGCATCTGTGATCTCTGGTAAATGGGTCCAGCCATTCTGGAGATCTGTCTCTACGTGGGTTTTGAGGGTTACACAGGCTTCTAGGACTTTTATTAGGAATTCTCGTTGTTGCATTGCTAGGCGTTGAATTTCGGTGGATAGTTTGCCCATTGTTACTAATTCCAGTTGTACCTTTGGTGAGAATTGATAGAGATAATTATTTCAATACTTTTATTTAAGAATTTATGATGGAATAATTTATCATTGAAATTTTATGTTTTAATGGTGAATATACTAACATCGGATAGAAGCTGCTGTTTGGCATCTGTCTGGGTCTTGATTGGATGGCCAGGATGATCCTGCGGGGTTGCGCAAGCTCGACATAACGGTGCACAACACGTTGTGCACCAGAGAGCAAGGGGCATACCATGTGTGTGGCAATTTTCACTCTAAACAGACGATAATAAAATTGTCAAGTTGAGAGAAAAGATTTTATTAAATTCAGAAGTGTATTTCGCTACTTGAGAACATTACACTTTACATAATAATCTCTGCTTATTACAGTGGTATGGTTTCACACTTTGTCATGTGCACTTCGATATAACAGAAATATTTTATTTTATATAATTAATTAATTACCTTTCGTTCTTTCTCCAATGGCTTGACAGTTGTCCCATTGTTTGTTCTTTTGAGGTAGGAAAAATGATTGGCCAGTGCCAGTAGTGGTGAATTTGTTGGAAGTGCATCAGGTCCCTGTTCACCAAGTTCAGTTCTTTTCCAACAGTGTGCACAGAATAATTCACCTCCCTTGAGTAAATTATTTTCAATGCAGCGCAAGCAAAAGTAGTGTTTACAACTCAAGTATTTTGGGCATTGATCATCATCGTTGTACTTGAGTTTGCAATAACCGCACAGAGTCAATTCCTCAAGGTCCATCAGTACACTTGGATCCAGCATCTGTTGGATTAAATATTCACGTCAATCGGTGAGGGAATGATGTGAAAAAAAAAGAAATTGTGATGATGACGTTTGCATAGCGCGTGCGTTTGAAAGCCCGCCAAAATGCGCAGGCAAGTGTTACATTGGTTATATCAGTAGGCGGATACATGCTGCAAGTTAGAGAGGAATATAACGGGGGCGGTTCGCAGATCTTTAGAGGAAAAATACACATTTAAAAGGCCACAATCAGAGAGGCGACGTAACTATCATATGAAACTCAATTTTTTTTACGGAATGAAAATTCTCCAGTTGTTATGGTAAAATTATTAGAGTTTAATCAGGGAGGAAATTATATTCCAATGAGGAAGGATGAGTCTATTATCCTTGAAACTTTGATTATTAATACATTAATTGGGTCAATAAAAATGTCAATTATTAATTTATCAATTTTTTAATGTAAACCTTCGGTTTACCCGCGCTTTTGTCCGACAACACACAGCACAGTGCAAATATAACACACATGCATGAAAGAATCGTGCAACAGAGTGAGAGAGAGTTGAGTTGCCGGTAGCCGCGTTACGCCTCGAGGAGTGGTACCACACATTACCCTCGGTGAATTCCCGCGCATTTATTACACTCGTAATATCCACAATAATTTAACCCTAGAATCCACGATTGAATCATGATAGAAATCGTACCGTGTCGTGTTGTGTACGATGACTGGGAAGCAGATGATCCCGGTGGCAATTCGTTGAGGTGCGAGAGGAGAGGAGAATTCCACCCGCACCTTCCACGGCCTCTCCGCAGTTTACCAGGTTTCTCCCTTTTTTTTTTTTTTTTTTCCTCTATCTTCTCACAAAATCCCGATAATCCGTTAATCCATGTGACATTGTTTCACCGGCAAACCACAGTATGTTTATCAAATTCTAAAAATCTTCCTTCTTATATCTCCCGTATTTTTTTTTTTTAATTTCTCTTCGTCCCGCGCGGCACTTGGAGACGAGTCGGTGTTTTGTCAATTCTCAATATTTTACCTCAACCACTATTTACTTTATGAAAAAAATTACGTACAGCATTGTTGAGAGACAATGATAAATCACAATTTATGAAGGGTTAACCAATGTTTTATGGTAACCACTTGTCACATTAATATTTTTCCCTTTTATTTCATTCAATTGTGATTAAATTTTTTATTTTAATCAACCACCGTTAACGTATTGCCACATCATGATGTTTGGTTGACTACACTAACCACTGGCATGGCGGCGAGGGGGCAAATCCCGAGCCGACGACTACTACCGACCGACACACCATACCGCGCTGGCGCTGCTGACTAGCAATACCCCGCGATATAAACTCACCCCCCCCCCCTCTGTTCTTCACCCCTCTCCAGTCCATAGAAAGCTGTTGCTTTTGACTCTCTTGTTCTCCCCCTCTCGCACTCCCCTATACCCCTTTAACCGCTTCACCTCTCTATTTTGTCCAGTGTTGACGCCATTTTCTGATATCAACGAACCACACACTGTGCCGCCAATTTATCACCAGCCAATGGTGGGGAGGATATGGGAGAAATGTTGCTTATCGGCCCTGGATATTGATTCCGAGATTTTTATTTTTATTTCCGATAGACATGCGATGGATTTTTGACATTTCGAGAGGTCCATCACTGGGTGATTAATTGCTTCATGATGGGGATATCGCGGATGTCCTGGGATCAATGTATATGGGCGGGAATTTTAAACTCTTTTAATTGGAATTTACACGAAATTCCTTCATTAGGTATTATGAAATATGAAAGAAGGATGAAATGGATTTGATACTTGTTATTTTGAAAAATGGAGGAATACGTATTTGATATTTTTCATTCTATTATTCTCATGTGCGAAATGAAAATTTCATAAAAAAACTTTTAAATGAAATGTCTAAATAAAAAGTCTATATTCTCCTCTAATAACTCGATAATTTCTTAATTTCTACAATCCAATCATCCGTCCGTTCATTCCTCATGGCGCTTCTGCGTTTCATCCAAAAAAAAAAAAAAAAAACTAATCGATAAGAGATTATAAAATCGAGCGGGAAATTGAAATTCGTAATTCTGATTTGTATTTCAATTGAATCATTTTATGATTGATTTTGTTTCAGGAGAAAGATTCATATGGGAATGAAGTGTCAAGATTAGCAAGACCGCTCCCAGTCGAGTACTTATTGGTCGATGTACCGGCATCCACACCCCTGACGCCCCAATTTACATTCTACGCTAGTGAAAACATCAATCCATTTCCAGTTGAGAACAGGTAAATGATGATTCAGCTGTTGTACATTTTTCAATTGATTCTAGAACAATTGAATGGGGTTTTTTTTTTTTTTGTTTATTTTTTCTCTTAGACTGGTGGACGGTCAGATTCAGGAATTCAGCTCATTGTGCACATACATGCAGCAGTTTACCTCTGATCAATTTATGGAGGCTGTTTCTGATTTTCATCTGCTACTATTTATCGCGACAATGGACATGCTACCAATGATGGAACACATGACAGGGTTGATTGAGGCAATCAGGAGCAATGACAGGGAAAAGGCTATGGAGTGGGCCAAGAGTGAACACTGGGCGACTGTTGAACAGCTCATATCAGCAACCACTGCGTCTTCCCCTATATCATCACAACGAACGGCATTTGGTGTTAGTGGATCAAGATCCAGTGGATCACTGGTTACCGGTGGTGGAGTGGGCGTTGGTGTAGATACTAATGTCAACGCATCATCCAATCAACCACTGTGGACGTGTCCACACTGCACATTCTTGAATTCAGCTGAAATTGGCACCTGCGAAATGTGCAGTTTGCCAAGGTAAATTATGGATCATCATTCTTAATTAACTTTTATTCTATTTTAGTGCTTAATTGAGATTATTTTTAAAATATCTAGAGAACTAGTAGTACATCAAATTCTCCACATAAAATGTCTTTCAATATTTTTCTCTAAATTGACTAATATCCCATATATTTGTAAATAAAATCCAAACTTATCTCTCCATCGAATCTCATTTTCAATGTTTCAAACAATTTTTTTAATTTTGTTTTTTTTCTTTTGCTTAACAGGATGTAGTGCATGTAGTACAGTGAATGCACCATTCATTTTTTACTCTGCCTTATTTATATTGAAAAAAAAAAAAAAAAAATCCAGAAACGAATGAGAAGAGAGCAGAAAGATATCCTCGTGATAGTGTGAATTGTCATTATTTCTCAACGAGTAATTCGATTTCTGTGCACCTCATTCACTTTTTTTTTTTTTTTTTTTAAAAACTTTATTTGGTTTAAATTATAATTTGTTAGAAAGCAAAATAAAAGTCCTTGTGGTTTTTAGGATGCTCCTCTGAGACGAGCGGTGAAGAATCGGTTATGATAAATTTTTACGTACATCCGAACGACGACTGATTACAACTGAATATTTGAGAGTGAAAAGATGAATAAAATGATGAAAATTAATGAGAGTTTGTGGCGCCTGAATTTAACCAACTTTAAATCATAAAATTTTTAATAACAATGAAAAAAAAAAAACAAATGATAACTGTGATACAGGAGTGAGAGAACTCCTTGGAATAATAACTGATGTGGTTTAGCGAGTACTCTTGGTTGTAATATCATCGTGTCCGGGTGAATGATTCTTCTCATCAACATCGTTGATTCATTTGATAAATAATAAAAGGCATAACAAAATTCAATGAGTCTTGTTCATTTATTTATCATCCATTATTATACACTCCCTTTACTTCATCTCCTGAGAATGAGAAGAAAATATCAAGAGTTTTTTTTTTCTTCAAAATTTCGTCAGCTACAAAAAAAGGTATTCTCCGATTCCACCCTCAATTGAATCCCTCTCGAGATAATAACCATTTTACTCGTGATTAATTTCCCAGTTTAGAAATTATTTCAATGACACTGGATAATCACCTCCTATCCTACTTACAATAGAATCCTCTAGAGTAGAAACTTTCAACTCCTCGTCATCAATTTTATAAATCTTCCTAACAAGTTTCACATCTGCAAACTCCTTGAGCCTCAAAATAGACGTTCTCTCTCCCCCAATCTGTCCCAAAATTTCACCTTCCAAATTATCTCTCTCATTCACATCATGTACCAAAGCCACTACGATATTCTTATCCTTATCATCAATTCCAAATTTAATTAGTGACTGGGAAATATTTGTTGACGATGAAATAGCGTAAAGAACTTCTGTGAATAGACTTCTGGTGATTAAGGAGCCAGAATGCATTCTGAGAGCAGCTTTGTTGGCAGCTACGACCACCTGGAACGGATCAACAATCATACTGGCCTTGAGGATACAGCATTGGAGTTTTCCCGATTGAATCCTCTTCTTGATCTCTGGAGAATTGTCAACATTTGTGAATAAGTGGAGTGTCAGGTATTTGCCGGTTCTTGGGTCTAGTTGCAATGTATATCCCTCCATTTTTATGTTTTTAAGGTTATGATTCTTAACAATAATTAATGAAATCCAATTAATTTGTATCAATCAAAACTTTCTGAATTTTCTAAATAATTCACAATCTGAATCAATTTTTTTTCATAATGAATTTGTTGTTCAATTGTGTTACTAAACAATTCCGGAGTAATTTTGTGTTCACAATGACTTCTAGAGTCAACTGTCGCCAGTAGTGGGGGTATAGAAAGCAGGTGATCAATGGAACAGTGATCATGCAGTTCTCAAACATGATTTAATCACTGAAAAGTGTTATTTATCCAGTTTAGTTGATTCAAATTGAATGATTAAGAGCAAAAAATGAGTGCAGAATTACATACAGAGTTAATTCTCAAAGAAGAGGTGCAGGAAAATGTCAATGAAACCCTGGAGTTTGTCGATGACAGCACAATTGGAGTACGCGAGGGTACGGAGGGCTCTATTCGGCCGAGACCACTCATTTGTAAACTGGAGAATGTAAATATTGATTGTAAATCGGAGCCAATCGAGAATAAGTGGCACTGGGCACCTGGAGCATGGCAGGATGCTACGAGAACAAGTGCATTTCAACCTTACAAAGTCAGTATTAGTAATTTTTAAATAATCAAACCCATGAAATAAAAAATTATCCCAATTGTTCTCATGTATTTTGATGGATATCTCAGAATCTTAGAGAGATAGGAAAATTTTCCTGAGAACCTTTTTTGTAGCTCTGATGTCACTCTACAAAAAAGGTCCTCATTAAAATTTCGCCATCTCCCTTCAATTCCGAGATATTCAACAAAAACTGAAGTCTGAATATAAATGAAAATACAATGAAAATGTTTGCTCAGCCTCCGACACTCCTGACAAATCTCCAAAGAGGCAATACAAAAACCGAAATACCTCAATTGTACACTGGAAGTGACATTACCTTTCATACATTAGCGGGTCAGGGTGAATTAACAGCTGATAATCTTCAATCGAGTCAGATTGATGCACCCGATGAGAATGGTTTAACCGCATTAATGTGGGCAGCTAGTTATGGACAATTGGGAAGTGCTAAGATGCTCCTGAGGTCTGGAGCTGATAAGAGTTATCAGGGAATGAATGGAGAGACTGCACTGCATTTGGCAGCTTCATGTGGACAGCACGATCTCGTTAAATTACTTCTTATTCACAATGCTGATGTTAATGTCACTGATGATGTGGGTAATTGCTATTAATCTTCAATTATCAATTATTATCTGATTTGATCGAGTGGTTTTATGGATGTTATTGGGTTTAATAGGAGGGAAATACTCCACTGATTTATGGAGCTTATGGAGATCATCCACACGTGTGTTATGAACTTCTGACTAAAGGAGCTGATTTAACTCATCGAAATGCCCATAATATCAGTGCTTATCATGCTGCTATTTTAAATAAATCCAATACAGGTGATTGAACCTTTTACTTACCATATTTCGAATGAATTGATGTAGCTAGATGAGTGAATTTCATTTTAAAATTGATTCAAATTGTTAATTTTTTTTTTTTAGCCAAAGCTGTGATAGAGAATTATCTGATACAACACTGGGTCCTTCAATGATTCTCAACACTCGTAAATCTGTACATATTTGTTAATTTAATTCCAATGTTTAACAATTAAAGGAATGAGTTTTATATCTACATTCATATTTTGTGTGTGTGTACATTCAAATGTTATATTAAAACTTAAAAATGCACGGACCTGAAGAGAACAGGGGGAAAAAAGAGAAGAAAATGGACCGAGAAAATCTTCGATTTAATACTATTTTCATAGAATGAATAACAGTCACGTATTTTATCTATTGAATCCCAAGATTCGTGGCTGTATAAACATGATTTATCAGCATTCAATTTTATTTTATTCTATTTTTTCATATATTCTAAATACCACTTAATTATTCACAGTGGCTTCATGTATTTTAGCCACTTGTGACATTACGAAACCGTACAAATGCCTGGATTATCACAATCCAAGATGCTTTATTATTTTAAAAACAATAATATACCGACTTTTTGATAAAGAAATAATTTTTTTTTTTTTTTCTTGATAAAATTCATCAACTCATGCACCTCACCGTCATCACCTAGATTAACATCTTTATCGATACAAAATATAATAATTATACCACTTCATAATTTTCGGTAAGGAATACAGTGTTTACTGAATGTTTAACTGGGCTTCCATCATCAACCAATTGTACATCTATCACCTGGAAAGGGAAAAATTATGATTAATCAGTGAATTAGTTCATGAATTGATTGATCAATAGAGAAAAATATTTACTTTAATTTTGGCATATGATGTTTTCGATGTGAATGAAATATGAAGTGGGAAAAAGTCTGTTGGTGTTGAGGAGGGTGCTGAGAACTCCATGGAACCAGATTTGGAGGATGCATCAACAAGTGGCAATGACCAAACCAACTGATTTCTTCTTGGCTCATGGTTGTACTCTCCATCGCACTCACTCACTATTGGAGTACAGCCCATGGGAAGTGGAATGTTAATCTGTACATCATTCAATTCCAAATCTACATGGTCAAGCTCGTATTCAATGTTGACGTCACATCCGTTTTCACCGTTTTCTGAGGGCCAGCAGTTTACTGAAAGAATGGAAAATAAAATATTTAGTTGGATTTTTTAATGAATGACTCTGAGTCTGATAGAGATATGGGATTTTTCATAAGGACCTTTTTTATTGAAAAAAATGTGAGCTACAAAAAAGGTTCTTACAAAAAAATACGCCATCTCCCAAATTTCCGAGATATTGGGCAAAAACTGATTGACAAAATTTGAATTATCTCGTTCCCATTCTACAAAATATTTTAAATGATGAATTATAATTAAAAACTCACTGGAAATGGGCAAAGCAGCTTCATCCTGTGACTGCAATCTCCACTTGAGCACTCCAACATCAGTATTAAGTGGAAATGGTTTGCTGGGTACTTTCAATCCAATTTGCCCCTTCATTCTGAACAAATCTTTATCAACATTGGGATGTGTTTGCAATTGAACTCCCCTGCTGTCCTCATTCTCCAGTTGAACACGTATTCTCCCCCACTGTTCCTCAGATATATTCAGAGTAATTAGGCCATGTAGCTCAAACTGCTGGACACCACCGTCCCTTCCCACTCGCACATTCAACTTCTCCTCTTGCCTCAAGTGCACAGGTTCTGTACGAATAATTTGTTGGGAAATTGGTGCTGTTTTTGTGTCCAGTGCTTTAACATTAGCCACTACATTTTCACCCTCTTCTTTCAATTGATCCACAAATGAATCTACATCCCGAACTTTGCCACCAAGTTTCATAGCTCCTGTTCCAGCAGCTGTGGGTTTGGCTGATGGTGTGTAACTGGGTTTTATTGGCTCAGGCACAAAGTTTGCTGAATCACCAACAGTTGGATTGGTATTAAATCCACCACTGTTGTTACCATAGCCACCAGCAAAACCTGATGACTTCATACCACCCTTTTTATTTGCCTCTAGTTTCTGTCTCTGCAGCTCCTTCGCCTTTTCCCTCATCTTGTTTTTAGCTTCACGCTCTTGCGTATAACGAACAGCATTGAACACTCTCTCCTCGTGTGAGTCCATTTCCACAAATGTTCTAATCTGGGCTAGGTTTACATTCTCCCTGTAGCCAAGAGCTACTATCTCGTCAAATGCGAATATCAGTTCGAAGGCATGATCTGCAATCTCTGATTCGTCCATTGATTTGCAGTATTCTGGAATCTGTCACATGATTTTATTAGAATTGCAATTAACTATAATTATAATAATTATCTCTAAATCCATTAGCTTTCAAAATATTTACAATATAATTCAAAATTTTTTAATGTTGAGAGGTACTTACAACCCTAGCAAATAATCTGAGTGTCTCCAAATCCTCAAGAATGTTACTAGCCTTGGTAGTGATCAGTAACATGTACAATTTCTCCATAGGCTGGTACACATATCTAACAGATTCAGTTTCAACGAAAGTATGTTGTTTTCCTGTGCTCATCAACTTTGGAAATGCTGCGAGAAGACCCTCTATCCTTGCCTTGGTCATCTCGACGAATTGTCGTGAGATAATTGCTGTAAAATCCATAAATAAAAATTAAGTCACTTTGGTTATGTATCATGCAATCACTCCAAAACAATTTTACTCACTTTTTCCGGCTTTGGTGCATACTGCACTCGCAATAAGTACCTAAAAAATAATAATTGATTATTCCTGATTCATGTGATTGTTAAAAAATCTCAAAAATATGGAAACTATGATGTATGATGATGACATCCACAGGTTTAGTCCAATGTACATGTTCTCAACAACTTGTTCAATGTTGACTAGTAATTATTAATCTCTCGATACAATAATGTAATGAATAATTATTAATACTCACCATCTTGATGTACCGATTGTCTTGAAAAATAGCAATTTATTAACCTAATAAATTGTTGATTTATGCCAGCATATATCCGACATATCAAGAGAGAATCTTTAGGAGACAGAGGGCGCAGTTTAGATGACGTGTGCAAACGTGACGTCCATACATCGGAGATTCGCGATGTTAAATGGGCGCAAGGCAGCGCTGAAACTCACAATATGGCTGGCGAAAGATCACAAAAACAGATCTGTTTACTTAGCCCCCTTTGTATAGATTTAGCAAATTTTTTTTTCAGCTTATTGAAATAACATTGAAGAAGTTTGATAGTTAACAAAAAAAATTTGATAGTTAATATTTCTATTTTTTATAAATTTTTTAAAAATCGCACCTGAAAAAAAACAGGTTCACCCGCACACCTCACATTAAAAATATAAAAAAAATACCATTAGATAGCAAATTCATTGAAGATTAATGATAGTTGAAAGAAAATGATCGATTGAACAACATCAGCGTATAAATAAATTATTTTCTATCCACTCAACGCAGCGCAATTTTAAATCCTCCAATCCTCATTTCAGCCAGTATTTAAATATTCAGCATGTAAATTACGGGAACATCATCGATAGAATAGAGAGCTGTTGTTCTGTGCGTACAACAATCAGCGAATATCTTGCAGCATCATCTTGCAAAATCCTACTGCGACCATCTCTTCCACTGTAAAAATTTGCATGGAACATAGCGAAGCTCATCCTGATTAAGTACGGTTGTACATACAGGTCTAAAAAGGCCTAAGGAGAGTGATCGTTAAATTGAATATGCATTTCAGATTGGATTCACACTGCAAAGTAGTCTATAACACGTATTCATTTCCACGTTACCCAGGAGGTAGAATACACATGACGCGTTTTTTTTAACGTGGTATCCCCAGTAGGCCTAATCCACGGGGCTATATGGAATCTACATGCAAAATATCACCTGGTACCCGATGATGATTTTTACATGGCGACTACATAACGCCCAGCTCCCCATTGAAGATGGGAAGCCTGATGAGCAAGTCTGCACTCCCAAGGGAAGTACAGACGAGCTGACGTCCCCACAGAAGGTGGGGAGCCTGGAGCAAGTTTGCACTCCCAAGTGGAGTACAAACGAGCTGACGTTCCCACAGAAGGTGGGAAGCCTGGAGCAAGTCTGCATTCCCAAGTGGAATACAGACGAGCTGACGTTCCCACAGAAGGTGGGAAGCCTGGAGCAAGTCTGCACTCCCAAGTGGAGTACAAACGAGCTGACGTTCCCACAGAAGGTGGGAAGCCTGGAGCAAGTCTGCATTCCCAAGTGGAATACAGACGAGCTGACGTTCCCACAGAAGGTGGGAAGCCTGGAGCAAGTTTGCACTCCCAAGTGGAGTACAAACGAGCTGACGTTCCCACAGAAGGTGGGAAGCCTGGAGCAAGTTTGCACTCCCAAGTGGAGTACAAACGAGCTGACGTTCCCACAGAAGGTGGGAAGCCTGGAGCAAGTCTGCATTCCCAAGTGGAATACAGACGAGCTGACGTTCCCACAGAAGGTGGGAAGCCTGGAGCAAGTCTGCACTCCCAAGTGGAGTACAAACGAGCTGACGTTCCCACAGAAGGTGGGAAGCCTGGAGCAAGTCTGCATTCCCAAGTGGAATACAGACGAGCTGACGTTCCCACAGAAGGTGGGAAGCCTGGAGCAAGTTTGCACTCCCAAGTGGAGTACAAACGAGCTGACGTTCCCACAGAAGGTGGGAAGCCTGGAGCAAGTCTGCACTCCCAAGTGGAGTACAAACGAGCTGACGTTCCCACAGAAGGTGGGAAGCCTGGAGCAAGTTTGCACTCCCAAGTGGAGTACAAACGAGCTGACGTTCCCACAGAAGGTGGGAAGCCTGGAGCAAGTCTGCATTCCCAAGTGGAATACAGACGAACTGACGTTCCCACAGAAGGTGGGAAGCCTGGAGCAAGTCTGCACTCCCAAGTGGAGTACAAACGAGCTGACGTTCCCACAGAAGGTGGGAAGCCTGGAGCAAGTCTGCATTCCCAAGTGGAATACAGACGAGCTGACGTTCCCACAGAAGGTGGGAAGCCTGGAGCAAGTCTGCACTCCCAAGTGGAGTACAAACGAGCTGACGTTCCCACAGAAGGTGGGAAGCCTGGAGCAAGTCTGCATTCCCAAGTGGAATACAGACGAGCTGACGTTCCCACAGAAGGTGGGAAGCCTGGAGCAAGTCTGCACTCCCAAGTGGAGTACAAACGAGCTGACGTTCCCACAGAAGGTGGGAAGCCTGGAGCAAGTCTGCATTCCCAAGTGGAATACAGACGAGCTGACGTTCCCACAGAAGGTGGGAAGCCTGGAGCAAGTTTGCACTCCCAAGTGGAGTACAAACGAGCTGACGTTCCCACAGAAGGTGGGAAGCCTGGAGCAAGTCTGCATTCCCAAGTGGAATACAGACGAGCTGACGTTCCCACAGAAGGTGGGAAGCCTGGAGCAAGTTTGCACTCCCAAGTGGAGTACAAACGAGCTGACGTTCCCACAGAAGGTGGGAAGCCTGGAGCAAGTCTGCATTCCCAAGTGGAATACAGACGAGCTGACGTCCCCACAGAAGGTGGGGAGCCTGGAGCAAGTTTGCACTCCCAAGTGGAGTACAAACGAGCTGACGTTCCCACAGAAGGTGGGAAGCCTGGAGCAAGTCTGCATTCCCAAGTGGAATACAGACGAGCTGACGTCCCCACAGAAGGTGGGGAGCCTGGAGCAAGTTTGCACTCCCAAGTGGAGTACAAACGAGCTGACGTTCCCACAGAAGGTGGGAAGCCTGGAGCAAGTCTGCATTCCCAAGTGGAATACAGACGAGCTGACGTTCCCACAGAAGGTGGGAAGCCTGGAGCAAGTCTGCACTCCCAAGTGGAGTACAAACGAGCTGACGTTCCCACAGAAGGTGGGAAGCCTGGAGCAAGTCTGCATTCCCAAGTGGAATACAGACGAGCTGACGTTCCCACAGAAGGTGGGAAGCCTGGAGCAAGTTTGCACTCCCAAGTGGAGTACAAACGAGCTGACGTTCCCACAGAAGGTGGGAAGCCTGGAGCAAGTCTGCACTCCCAAGTGGAGTACAAACGAGCTGACGTTCCCACAGAAGGTGGGAAGCCTGGAGCAAGTTTGCACTCCCAAGTGGAGTACAAACGAGCTGACGTTCCCACAGAAGGTGGGAAGCCTGGAGCAAGTCTGCATTCCCAAGTGGAATACAGACGAGCTGACGTTCCCACAGAAGGTGGGAAGCCTGGAGCAAGTCTGCACTCCCAAGTGGAGTACAAACGAGCTGACGTTCCCACAGAAGGTGGGAAGCCTGGAGCAAGTCTGCATTCCCAAGTGGAATACAGACGAGCTGACGTTCCCACAGAAGGTGGGAAGCCTGGAGCAAGTCTGCACTCCCAAGTGGAGTACAAACGAGCTGACGTTCCCACAGAAGGTGGGAAGCCTGGAGCAAGTCTGCATTCCCAAGTGGAATACAGACGAGCTGACGTTCCCACAGAAGGTGGGAAGCCTGGAGCAAGTCTGCACTCCCAAGTGGAGTACAAACGAGCTGACGTTCCCACAGAAGGTGGGAAGCCTGGAGCAAGTCTGCATTCCCAAGTGGAATACAGACGAGCTGACGTTCCCACAGAAGGTGGGAAGCCTGGAGCAAGTTTGCACTCCCAAGTGGAGTACAAACGAGCTGACGTTCCCACAGAAGGTGGGAAGCCTGGAGCAAGTCTGCATTCCCAAGTGGAATACAGACGAGCTGACGTTCCCACAGAAGGTGGGAAGCCTGGAGCAAGTTTGCACTCCCAAGTGGAGTACAAACGAGCTGACGTTCCCACAGAAGGTGGGAAGCCTGGAGCAAGTCTGCATTCCCAAGTGGAATACAGACGAGCTGACGTCCCCACAGAAGGTGGGGAGCCTGGAGCAAGTTTGCACTCCCAAGTGGAGTACAAACGAGCTGACGTTCCCACAGAAGGTGGGAAGCCTGGAGCAAGTCTGCATTCCCAAGTGGAATACAGACGAGCTGACGTCCCCACAGAAGGTGGGGAGCCTGGAGCAAGTTTGCACTCCCAAGTGGAGTACAAACGAGCTGACGTTCCCACAGAAGGTGGGAAGCCTGGAGCAAGTCTGCATTCCCAAGTGGAATACAGACGAGCTGACGTTCCCACAGAAGGTGGGAAGCCTGGAGCAAGTTTGCACTCCCAAGTGGAGTACAAACGAGCTGACGTTCCCACAGAAGGTGGGAAGCCTGGAGCAAGTCTGCATTCCCAAGTGGAATACAGACGAGCTGACGTCCCCACAGAAGGTGGGGAGCCTGGAGCAAGTTTGCACTCCCAAGTGGAGTACAAACGAGCTGACGTTCCCACAGAAGGTGGGAAGCCTGGAGCAAGTCTGCACTCCCAAGTGGAATACAGACGAGCTGACGTTCCCACAGAAGGTGGGAAGCCTGGAGCAAGTTTGCACTCCCAAGTGGAGTACAAACGAGCTGACGTTCCCACAGAAGGTGGGAAGCCTGGAGCAAGTCTGCATTCCCAAGTGGAATACAGACGAGCTGACGTTCCCACAGAAGGTGGGAAGCCTGGAGCAAGTTTGCACTCCCAAGTGGAGTACAAACGAGCTGACGTTCCCACAGAAGGTGGGAAGCCTGGAGCAAGTCTGCATTCCCAAGTGGAATACAGACGAGCTGACGTCCCCACAGAAGGTGGGGAGCCTGGAGCAAGTTTGCACTCCCAAGTGGAGTACAAACGAGCTGACGTTCCCACAGAAGGTGGGAAGCCTGGAGCAAGTCTGCACTCCCAAGTGGAGTACAGACGAGCTTAGTTCCCATTGATGATGGGAATGACAAAGTAAGCCATTCCCATCATCAATGGGATGGAAATGGGCCCCACCCGCACCATTTCCGTGAGGTACGTCCTTATAGTACCTCTCCCTGAATCTCAAATGAATAAGCAGAGTCCGACTCCAGAAGGGAGTACAGACGAACTGACTACCCCATTAAAGATGGGAAGCCTGGTGAGCAAGTCTGTACTCGAAAATCACGACCCAAAAATAAAATTTGGCCAATCTTACCCGTCCAATGTCCAAGAACTTTTTCCGAGAATAAACTGCTTTTATCAGAGTATTTAACTTTGTTTTTATCACTGTTGGAAGTTCCCGCAGGTTATTAAATATCCCACTGGGTTTTTATGATGATTTTTACGCGTTTTTTATATAAAGAGAAGCTCGGCGTCTGTCTCAACGTGAAAAGTAGCGACGCCATTTTGCCAATCCAAGATGGCGTCAATTCAGGCAGTAGAAGGAATGCGCAGTGGCGCCCTCTATAGTGTGAGTGTCGACAACCGTTTATTTGTTAATTATTATTCATTAATAATAATTAATAAATAATTATATATTATTTATTAACAATAATTAATAAATAATAATTAACAAATAAACGGTTATTTCAGTGGTCACAACACACGATAAAATTTGGCCAATCTAACCCGTCCAATGTCCAAGAATAAAATTACTTTTACCAGAGTATTAAACTTTGTTTTTATCACTGTTGGAAGTTCCCGCAGGTTAGTAAATACCTCAATGGGTTTTTATGATGATTTTTATGCGTTTTTTTATGTAAATTATGTAAAGAGAAGCTCAGCGTCTCTCTCAATGTGGAAAATAGCGACGCCATTTTGCCAAACCAAGATGGCGTCAGTTCAGGCAATAGAGGGGATGCGTAGTGGCGCCCTCTATAGTGCGAGTGTCGACTCACATTATTATGTTCTTTCTATTGTTTTTTGCTAATTAATAATTATTTATTATAAATAATAATGAGTAATAATTAATAAATAATAATTAACGAATAAACGGTGATTTTGTATCTAATCAGTGATCTAACCTAACCTAGTAGGGTTGAATTGAATCGATCATTTTTTTTCTACTATCAAATAATCTTCAACGCATTTGCTATCTAATGGTTTTTTAAAAATATTTTTTATGTGAGGTGCAGGGGTGAACCTGTTTTTTGTCAGGTGTGATTTTTAAAAAATTTACAAAAAAATAGAAATATCAACTATCAAAGTTTTTTTTTCAATTATCAAATTTCTTCAACGTTACTTCAATAGGATGGAAAAAAAAATGGCAAAATCTATATAAAGGGGGCTAAGTAAATGGATCTCACAAAAACCTAGGTTTTTGTGATCTTTCGCCAGTCATATTATGAGTTTCAACGCCACCTTGCGCCCATTTAACATCGCGAATTTCACGAAGCTAACAATCGTGCAACCGCGTTTCCTTCAGTTGAACCCTTTTCTTCCTTATTTTCTAGACTCTAGAGACGATGAATACTCATGTTTTTGGGGAGAGGAGGGGTGAGAAAAGAATGACAATGTAAATAATTCTAATAAATATATTTTATAATATTTGCATTGATTTTTTTTTTTTTCAAATTCAATCCCAACATTATTTCGAAATCATTATCAGTGGCTCCAGTCATATACCGATTATTTTAATAACAAATTTTCGAATTATGACTAGCTCAAATAAAATTCAGAATTCAGAACAATATCTGAAGCAGATAAAAGATAATTATGCTTAGACCGATGTTTTAATCACCAACTTATCCTAGAGTTAAATAATATTTCAATAAAATATGAAAAAAAAAACCCTGAATAGCACGTAATTAATTAATATGGTCAAGTTGATTTATCATTAATTTGAATGAAATTTACGAAAGTGTCTTCGGAGACAATTTTACTCCAGCGATGATACGACGACCCAATCGTCTGTTTCATCACATATTGCAGAGGATACGAATTCTTTTGAGAGAACTGTAACATATGAAATATTTTAAAGAAATTATTAATTGGTGGATTTTTTTTCAAATTTGTAAACATCAAGTATAATTATTTTTACCATTGAAGCGAATTTCCAATTCTCTAGAATCACTCAGATCCGTTCCATTTCTCTTTCCCTCAATTTCATCAAGTTTAATTGAATTATCTTTACGCATCAGCAAGAGCTGTTTGCTGCACTCACCGAGTGTCTCGAGTTTCTTCAATTCAGTCCTATAACTCTCATCCTCCTCCCCCGAGTCATCACCATTTTCCTCCCCACCTTCATCACCAATACCCAAAACTTGAGATTCTGCCATGGATTCTGTACAATTGACATAAGTAATTGTATCCAACGAATCACCATTCGAATAATTCACCTCAGAATGATTCTGACTACTCGTCATGTACTCAGACAAATCAAAATTGAGTACATCAGCGAGTAATTTCTCTTTATTCTCCACATCCTTCTGTATACTCTCGAGATTTCTCTCCCCCCTCAAAATACAATCATCATCAATACTCAGAGTTAACAGAGACGAATGGGTCTCCTGAATATCTCTGCAATACTTGAAAAAATTATTCTCCCCATTGACCCCATCAATTCTATTATTATTGACCCCTTTATTCACTTTTTTGTTTTTCCTCTCGGGTGTAAAAACAACTTCCTCAAACTCCTGTTCTGAAATTTTCTGAAATATCTGTCTTCTATCAACTCTACCCTCCTCTCTCTCTAGATTCTGTTCATTCTCTACATCTATATCAGTGACTAAAGGTGTATCAATGCTCAAGGGTACGATTGGAGGCATCTCAGTGGCTTCTTCAGCATGAAAAACAGGATTGGGATCGACTCCCCCTCTCGATGGTAAAGCACTCATAGCTTGAATAATATTACTCGGAGTTATTTTAGAAAAACCAATAGAACCAATAGAATTATCTTTCAACTTGGAGGTGAGGCCGAGAATTCCTGCTGTGACGGGTTTACTAATTTCTGCAAATGTTAAAGAGTCCTTGGTCTCCTCAGGGCTCTCAACGTTGCTTATCTCCGGATGATAAGCAATTCTCAGGATGTTCCTCTCTCCCTCCAGCACAAATATCTCATCCTTCGTGCAGGCGACATCAGTGATTTTCCTGAGGTCACTGACAACCGAAGTGATAGCAATTGTAACAGGATTGACTACGTAAATAACATTGTCACTGAATGTAACGAATAAATCATCACAAAAAGGAATTAAAACCCCAAAAGTTGGCTCTCCTCGTTTTTTCCTGAACATCTCAGGGGCAGGATTGAGGAGGAGTACTTCGGTATTAGTTGTGTGCACAGTTTCCTTAAAGATTAGAGTCTTGAGGACTGTTCCTGTTTTGTCTGCCTGCCAGAGTCTCAGTCCAGGTCGACTGGCATAAATAATTGGCTCTTGAATCGGTGCCTGACGATTAGCAAACACTGCTCCCAATTTTCCCAGTGTCTTTCTCTCTTTCTGACCCACTTGAGACACTTTGCTGTTCTGATTGCTGTTCACCAAGATTGTCCTGAAGAGGGTTGATACTAGTAGAAGACCCTGTTGATAGCTCAACTGAACAACTGAATATTTTTCATTCAACAACTCTGAGGATTTTGATAAATGCATGTAAAAATCTATTTCTGTGAGAACGACAAGACCATTCTGATCTCCACTGAACAATTTCATTCCATTTTTGGACCACTCCACTGATGTCACTGGAGCCTTGTGGATTCCCCCAATGTTGTATCTCTCCACTTGTTTTTTTTGTTTAGGTCTCAAACTCTCTGGCAATGATTCTGGGAGATTTTTGGGAATTTGAAAAACTGTTACCACTCCCTGATTATTACCAGCAGCTACCATGTAGTCCACTGTGGAGATTACCTGAAGGCATGTGATACTGGAATAGGAAATTTCACATCTCAGTCTCTGGATATCACCGGTCTCGCGATTGTACCAGTAGATGAGACCACAATTTGTACCAATTGCTATGAACTCTGGGAGGGCTGAGATACAGGTGAAATTAATATCGTGAGTGAATATTCCACTCTGGAGTTTTACTGGAATTTGTTGGAGGAGAGTTGTCAGAGGTGCCCACTCCCTCAAAGGGCCACCGTCCTCGCTCATTGGAGTCATCATTGCACGATTAACGAGGACTTTGTGAATCCATTCACTTTAGTCCTCAAGTATTCAAATGATACACTGGAGATTGTCAGTTTATCAAGTTTATCTTTCCCCTTATTTGCACTTCAGTTGTGAGCTGTTGCGGTAGAATGGGTATTCACATGATTGTCAACGTCATATGGTATCAATTCACATTTACACAGTTATGTTCGTTTATGACTCACTCCGATAATTTTCTAAATGTAATTAGAAAAAATTCCAGAATATTGATACATTGCGGTAAAAATATTTTCATTGTCGAAAAACTGATTTTTGTGACAGCTCTCGATCACTTGTGTATTTTCGGCATTTCCCTGGCTCCAAAAAGTATATATGACAGGTATAGGGGGGGGGGGGGGGATATAATTGTATACAAGACATGAAGGGGCGCACGCAAACGGCGTAACAATGATGAGAGTCATAACCTTAAAATTAGAGCTTTCATAGTTTCGTGGGTGTGTTGTTGATTCTGTTGTCAATACCAGTGATTCACATTTCAATGAGCTTTATTTTCAACAATTAATAGATATTTGAACGAGGTAAGGATTTGTCAAGAATTTTTATTTTCTTCCTAAACAATAAACTTTCATTTCTATTGTCTCTACTGCGGAGTTGTGTCATAAATTCAATTATTTAAAACAACAAAATTATAAATTGTAGGCTAAATATAATGACGGCGAAAGGATATCCAAGTGTTCCTCGATTATCGGTTCGAGACAGTTTCGATGACGAGGAATTGACGGATATTGATGATGAGGTGTTCATCAGAGATGGCAAGAGGGATGGAATTCTCAAGATCAATGATGAGAGTGGAGTGAAAAGACCCCTGATGGCTCCTCGAAGAAAACAAAAGTTGGGACAACAGCAGACTCCACCTCTGACGTTCAAAGCACTACTGATTCCTCTGTGCTATGGATTAATGGCACTTGTTGTCCTCCTCGGACTGATGCTACTCTGTATTCTAACTATCAACATCTTCCCAGTGCCATTTGGAATGCTGAAGAACCTTTTCTCTGGTGGAGTTACCGTGGAAGTCACCATAACAAAAGTCAGCAGAGAGAATGAACCTCTTCCATGCACTTCTCTAGCCACTAGTGTCGTTTGGATGAGAACTATGCCAAAGTTGACTTCAGAAGCTCCTCTGAGGAGTCTTGATGTCAATGGTGATGGAATTGAGGATATTATTGTTGGATTTAGCACAGGTGCATATCTGGAGAAATTAATTATCAAAGTTGTTGATTGTTATTTTTGTATAATTATTATTTATTTTTATTTTTTATTTCTGTTGGTTGCAGATGTTGAAAGATGCTTTTTTATATGTTTGTTTCTGTTCTGTCGCTTATCAAGGTGATTATTTTTTATTTTTCATTACAAATTCACTGTTTATCTTTTATTGAATATTCTTCAAGAATTTATTGAATAATAAATTAAATTTCCAGGGCTGGATGCACTAGATGCATCAGAATTCCTCTGTAATCTATATTTCGAGGGTCAAATACCATGTCTAGGTGGAGTTATGGCTCTAGATGGAAAATTAGGAGTAACCTTGTGGACTCACTGGACAAACCACGCAATTTTCTCCATCGACTGCACATCAGACTTTACGAAGGACAAAATGAAAGATTGCATAATCACAGGACGAGGTGGAATTCTCCAGGCTATCGATGGAAACAGTGGAAAGACTCTTTGGGAATTGCCAGCCCAGCAGTACTCCATTGCAGACGAAAAAGTTATCCTAAATGTCTACGATGCTAGAAGCATGAGTGATGTCAATGCAGATGGAATTAATGATGTCATTGTATCCCATACAACACAAGCTGGACGACTTCGATCGAGCAGAGTGATTTTATTATCAGGAAAAAATGGAACTGTCATAAAAAGCATTGATTTCTCAAAGAAGGAGCAACTCTTCATTGCTCCTCAGATTCTAGTACATCCTGATGGAGAAATTGTTTATATTTTGTCATCATGCACTCCAGATCAATCAGGAGGTGTTTACATCATCAGTCAACATGATTTATTACATGGAAATTTGGTAATTTCATCAATTATGTCTTTTTCTAATTGAGAAAAAATGATAATCAATGAATGCATTCAATAAAATTGGCTTCTTTTCATTTTAGAAACGAAAGAAACAATTGCAGGAAGGTCAGGGCAAAGGAGTCCTCCTCCCTCCAATTCTGGTGGACTTGACACTCGATGGAACGGAGGACATAATCACAGTCGCCCTGGATTCAACAATAACTGCCTACAATGGCCTAAACTTTCAGCCCATGTGGAATTACACAGTGCCACAATCAGAAGTCATAAGTATTCCAATACCTGGTTACTACGATGACGACAATATTCCTGATATAATGGTAAAACATCAGATAGGTCCTGGATTTCCAGTGTACTATCACTCATTAACAACAATATTGAGTGGAAAAACAGGACAGCCTTTCCTGGAGACTCCCATCAAGGATAATGCCAATGGACAAATGTCAGGTTTATCAGTCTCAGTGGATGGTCTTGGTAATGACTGGTTTCTTCACTGGTCTGCAAACTGCATGGACCAGAATGTAAATGAGAACATAAACGAAAAGTACAGATTTTTGAATGGACAGACACTTCTCTCCCAGAGTAGAGCTGATTTATGTAAATTAAGATTCAATACTAGTTTGAGCATGAGATTATCAGCAATGAGTCAACATGTGGGTCCACCTGGGCAGAGTATTTACTTTTCTGATGATTGGAAAGCAGTGGAATTGAACAACTCTATTGACCCAAGGAAAGAAACTGAAAAATACTTGTTCTCCAATGATAGAAATATACAAGGAGAAGATGAAATTCCGTCAATGTCTCAGAGATCTCCAAAACTTGAACTTGGAGAGATAAAAACAGATATATTGAATCAGGGACAAGACGATCAGAATGAATACATCCTGAAGCCAGATGAAGACAAGGAAAATTTACAGACTTCTCTCCTCATCAATGAACTCCCAGGGTATAAGAAAGAATTACTAAACTTTGGTAGTCAGGAGTGGAATCCCAATTTCTGGAACGTTGATCCAGAATCCCCCTCAGACGAGATAAGATTAAACGATGAGAATAAACAGTTTAGTTTCATGAGGGAGAGATCAAAGAGGTGGTTAATTCCAATAAAACCAAAGATTCATTTCATGGATTTGAATAAACGAATTGAAAGACGACGTAAAAATAGAAGACCAAAACGTAGTAAATCTGTGGAGGGAAATGGAGAGAATAATGTCCAGAGACAGCCACCAACTGGAATTTTATTGTCCTCGTTCACTAAAGATGATAAGACAACTTCAGTTGATTTAATTTTCTCAACTTACTGGCTTCCTCCGTCTGAAGTTTCTCTCGTTTTACTTCAACAAGATCTTGAGTGTATTCGACTGAGGGAAGAGAAGATTATGGAAAAAGTGGAGATGAATGCGAGGGAGAACATCATTGCTGAGTGTTTATCTGAACGAGGTGTCAATTACAAATTGTATAGAGAGGGTTTGGACAGGGAAAACTCGAGATTGGCACTGGGACAAATGACTATTTACAGGATGAAAATCAAGTGTGTTTGTCCTGAGGATATGTTGGAGGGACAATCGTGCAAGAATATTTCTATGCATCAGAGCTGGCCGGAACACTTGGGTGTCACCGGAAATGGATATTTCAGTTGAAATGTTTAAAAATTCATAATCTTAATTTCATGAATTAAGAATTAATCATCAATTAATCACTTTGTTTATAATTTGACAAAATAACTTTTTAAATATCGATTTTAAAAAAAGTGAAAAAAAAATTGTTTATCTCACTTTTAAAATTATTGAATAATACTTATTTAATCATCATAAAGAGCATAAATGTAATCAATTAAGTACTTTGCACCTCAGAATGAATGTTCAAAGCACCTCAATTATTTTATTGTACTGAGTAAGTATATAACTGATGTTCTATTTATACAAGTGTCTCTAATTATACAAACTTAATCAACTGATAATAAAGTACTGATAATTTTAATCGATTGTCTATAAACATTTATGATTATTATTGCATGCGCTTGTGAATAATGAGTGATAAATAAACATGTAATTGGTGTAAATATGAGTTTTATTTTTGTTTGCCTAACATTCGAGGGAATTTGTTTGATCAATAGTACAGTAGTGAGCATTCTATTATTGCAATTTATATGGGACAAAATGCTGCTACATAATTTTGATAAAATCAGTAATAGTTTTACAAGAACAGAAGTTGATGATAAGCCAATTAAGAAGAAACCAAAGAGTAAAAGTAGAGGGACTCAAACAGATTATAGGGAGAGCGAGGCGCAGACTGATCCGTGGGAACCGCCACTTCGCATACCTCCAGGTATGTTCATTAATTTATACAAGTACTTCAAGGTCATTAGAGTGACTATTAATTAATTCTGGAGGCTTGATATTTTCATTAGGTATAAACCCAGAAATCTTGACTCTAACTTATCTACGTTGGAATGATGGTCTTCCTGTTGGGATATATGAAATGGAAAAAATTAAACGAATGAGGAGGAAAAGAGCTTGGGAGGAGTTATTGTCACCTGTAGATTGTACGGATAAAAAAACACAGAAGTTTATCATCAGGATGATTGATAAAGAAGAATGGGCTTTTCGAGACAAAGTATTTGCTAATAATATTTATTTATTTTCCACTAATTATTGTATAATTTTATTCTTCAAGCTCTGAAATTAGTCTGAATTTTTTTATGACATTATTATGAAATTTATCCTATTTAAGGAATTGCAGAGATTAGCAAATCTGAGACTAGATGCAACAAAAGATCTCCTAGGATCTGTGTATCATGCAAGAGAATTACGAATCACTGAACGTTTCAATAAAGTGGGAATATATCTCAGTGAAATTCGAGAGAAGAAAATGGAAAATATAAGGAGAGAATTTGATCGAAATATCCGAAAACTCAATGGAAAATATCGTGAAAAATTATCCAAAGTTCCTCTGGAGCCTGAGAAATTTTTATCAGCATCGAAAGTAGAATCCTACGTGAAATTTAAACTCGAAGACGAAGAAATTAAATCTGGAGATGATTCTGAAGAGATGCCGATGGAAGAATCCCCAGAAGGTATTTAAAATATTCCATTTAAATTTAATTCAAAATTTCAATGAATATCCCATTAGTTTAATTATTAATTTGCATAAATAGATGACCAGAAAAATCTTTTATCCACATATTTATCGAATAATCCTCTGAAAATAAAGAATGAAAAATCTCGCAAGCCTGATGAGCTCTGCATCAGAGAGACAAGATGGACAGACGATCAATTGAAAAAACTTCATGAAGACCTCAAGAACATTCATCTGAATGTGAAATCCAAGCCAACTACATCTCGAAAGCGCAAAGTTGAAATTAAGTAATCAATCCATAATGTGGTAAGACGAGATGAGTCAACTTCGAAACCATTTTTTCAAAAATATCTGGGTATCGAAGGGAGATGGATAAATTTTTATAGAAATTTTTTGTAGCTCAGACTTTTTCATAAAGAATGTATTTATGAAAATTTTGTCATGTCCTTCAGCTCCGAAGATATCCATCAAACAGTCACCCCGAAAAAAAAACTGATTTACTCAATTCCTGAATTTCCTCCCAATTAGAAAGAAAAAAATCAACAAAAATTTTATAACGCTAAGATACAAAAAATGTTTATTAATCTAAAAAAAAATAGCCTTATTTCGAGAATTAAAGTGGTCCAGAACGAGATGAACCACGATTTCACGATTTCCAATATTATACATAATTTCCATCGACAATTGTGATTTATTCAAATGGCATTAAACTAATGCATATTTTTACAAGATTTTAATGACAATGACAGAATTAGGATGATGTTAACAGTAAAAAAAAAAAACCACTTCGATACTATGAAATTTACTTGTCACGAAGTTGAGACTTGATGTAATCCTTGAATTTGGCATCTTGGGCATCCATAGATGATTTACGTTCGACGATGAGTTTACGTTTTTTAGATTCAAGTTCCTTGGTTGATTCACGTTTGCGTTTGCAGCCTTCAATACTCTCTCCCTTGGTTGTCTCTTCCCTTGAACGACTGAGTTCAGCAGTCAAATCGCCAATTTTTTGCTCCCACTCCTCAAAATGACGTTTCATTTCTGCCATCTGTTGATCCTGATCATGAATTTTCTTCGACTGTTCCTGCAATTTTTTACCCTGCAGACGAATCTGACAGGCTTGTCTCTTCATTCTCAATCTCACTTTGTTTATTCTCCCCTGAACACTCAAAAATGATAATTTGTTCTTTTTTGTTTTCAAAAAGACCTTCTTCATAGTACGATTCCAATTTTCATGGGTTATGGGATGATGACCATAGAGATTTGATGTTGATGATGATGGATTGTGATGGGAAATCATGAGACTACCACCAGGTAGTTCGTAGGAACTTACACCACTGACCATTGATGTGCAAACACTTTGTTTCAAAGCTGGGAGAATTTTTTCATCAAAGTGCTCCATTGCCATACTGCTAATATCCCTTAGCTCTTGGAGAATCTCGTGGGCACGTGGTGGATATTTTGTATCTTTTATCAAACGAAGAACTCTGAGGATTTCATCGATCACCTGATATTGATGAATCAAAATTTATAAAAATTCAGTGGAAATTATTTCCCAAATATCTCTGAAACTATTGGACTTGGAGAAAAATGTCATAAAACATTTATTGTGAAAAATTTCACAAACTACAAAAAAGGTCTCTTGAGATTTTTCTCTAAACCCTCTTGTTTCGGAGATGATTAAAAAATTTCATGAAGATGAATTTAAAAAATGGACTTACCTTGCCAGGAATGAAACAACACAGATGTAAATTAACATATTTCATAAAAGTCATGGATAGCATTGATATGCGTGTTTCAATGGCAGTGAGTACATCACAGTGTCTAGCCAAGGGATGATTTCTACGCTCTGATTCCCTCCTTGGTAACTGACCCTTTACAGTTCTCAGGCACTGTCCATGGTACTTCTCCATGAGACTGAAGCCACGATTGAGCAGTTGCTGGCATGTGCGATCAAAATGTTTGCATACCTGAGCAACAATATCATTAATTGAAAAAAAATCATGAAGAACGACAGAGATAATGACAAAATGGTGGATACTTACAATTCGATTGCGAGCAATTTCATCATACGACAGATTGGATAAAATTGTCTCAAGTACAACATCAGGCAGCTCAATTATTAAAATCTTCTGTGTTCTCTCGCGTGCCATTTCAATGTGCTCTTTATAACCTTATCAATTCCTCAATAAAAATTTTCCAAATATTCTCAAGTGATTAAAAATTATTTCCCTATCAGCAAAAGATACGAGAAAAAAAAAAAATGGCAAGTTTTAGTATCAAATCTAGAAATGAATTTGTTAAACAAAAACCAACACACGCTGTTATGTTTATTATTTCTTCTCCCCTGAGCAACTGTCGTCACGTTTATTCCACTTTAGGACAATCGAGCGAGTATTTCTTGTTTAAAAAATATGAAAAATGCTGTTGATTCACTGTTTACAATGTTCAACAACTGCTGTCTCTCCTTTAAAATACACTTTTGCGTCACTTATTTACAGGATCATTATTCTTTTTTGCATAATTGTTAGCTAGTAGTGCACGGAAAGAGGACAGAAGAGAAAAAATAATTAACGTATCTAGCCCTCTTTCGGTGACTGCTGGAGTCACAATAAACCGGAAATGACTGGGCTTGCACCCGCCAAGTATAAACAAAGAGTAATTTGTATTTACTTATTGATTTTTTGAAAGTATTAACACGCAAACTGATTCACTGGGTAATTAAATATGAGTTTAAATCACACATGCAAGGTAAATACACGTAAAATTATTCCAATCACTTGTGAAAAAATTCTATTTCTCAATAAAAATTTTTGATAGTCAAATTGCTTGAATTTCAGCGCCAATTGTTCCCCCACTTGATACTAAACAATTTGGTAGTTAAGGATCTTGATTTTTTTCTTTAATAAAAATGTCTTATGCCGGTTGACGTGCAGGAGACATGATAAATATATGAATTCAAATTGTCTGGATAGTTTAGTAAACAGCAAACCTGAGGTAATCACTGTGTGTCTTAACCGGATGAGTGAACATTCAGCGGTGGTCTTTAATTAAAATGATCGGAGTACATCCCCTGTAAATCAATTATTCACACTTATTCAATCAAATTATCTTGTCGAATGATAATTAAAATTGATGATAGGTAGAAAAAAAAAAAAAAACAAAGTAATTTAGAGGTGAGATTTTAAAGTGAATTTATTTTGGCGTGCATTGGGAAAATTATTGGTGGTGGAGTACAATAAATACTTTTTGGATAAGGGAAGTGATTGAACGGGTTAATAGAAATTCCTAGGGTACATGTGAGCCAGTGGAAGTCAATGGCCCTTCCTCCCTCCCTCCCACCCCTTCCAAGAAGCAAAATATCATTCTATGAATACGAAACTTCGAGTATCACGCGATAAATCTCAGTGAGGGACATTTGAATTGCTATAGAGTTTTGCTGGAAAAAATATTTTTCCGTTTTTATTTTTTTTTCTTCTTTTTTTTTTTTGAAGCCCACGTGATGGTTAATTTATTATACCATCTTGATCGAGAGGAGACCCTTCTGTTAATGGTGATTATTTTATTTTTATTTTTTCACTCCATCGGAAAATACCGGTACATGGATATATAATAGTCGTACTTTGTGAGAGAGGGTTAATATGTTTTCTTTATTT
This sequence comes from Coelinius sp. EB29, assembly GCA_035578325.1. NCBI lineage: Eukaryota > Metazoa > Arthropoda > Insecta > Hymenoptera > Braconidae > Coelinius > Coelinius sp. EB29. The sequence goes on along the minus strand of JAOZGT010000005.1, from coordinate 358,752 downwards.
TTTTTTTTTTTTTACTTTTTATTTTCAGTGTGGGAGAACAAGGAGCTACGGTAAACAGACATTCCATTGTTCTGGGGATAAAATAATGTTCTGTTGAATTTTGTTTGCGATGATGTGTGATAGGAAGAATTTTTTTTTCATTTTTATAGAGAATTTTTTTTTTTCTTTTCTTTCGTTTTTTCCCCCTTTTTTGAAACAAGAAAATTGTCCTCAATTTTATAATCATTCAACTCGTTTCGAGGATATTCAGAGAGTTCTTGAGAAGTACTTCTGATACGAATTTTTCTATATTTTTTATCGATGACGTAAAACCTTCAATTCCCTCAATTTCTCAAGACATGGTAAATATTTTCGAGATAAGAATTATTGTTCTTAAAAAAAAAAAAAAAAAAAAAAACAATTATATTTATTCAGAAATTATTTTTTATCCGTGAAAAATAATCAAAAATTCGTATGAAAAACAAATATTTAATAATTCATTGCCAAAATTATTGATGTTGTTTTTTTATCGTGTGAATTCTTGGCTAGAAATGTTTTTTACCATTCAAACACGATTGGTTATGTTATTAACTCCTCGATTCACGGGCAAGTTATTACGTTTTTTTTTCAAACAGTCACTGAGGATGATCGCATTACTGGATGACGATGCAAATTACTTTTGTTGTGTTGGAACAGAATCACCGGATTAGCGCCGGCATTATAACTCATTCGTGCGTTCAACTTGCCGGAAATATATCATTTTTCTTTATTTCATGCTATAGGCCTCCTCAATTATAGATAAATTAGGCTCTTTTGAGCTGACAGGTGTAGCCAAATGGGTTTAAAAAAAAGAGGGTATCAGGTATCTCAGGTAAAGATTGAAAAGTAATAAAATAATCAACATGTTATTCTTACCGATATCATTAAGTCTACATCACCATTTTTTTTTTTTTTTTTTTTATCGATCGGACATCAAATACAACATCATTCCATTGGCATTGTCATATTTACCGAGACAATTCTGTATAATTGTTTTCAATGAAAAGAAAAATATGATTAAAAAATTCCATAAAAATCAATACATTTCGACATTTAATAGATGTTAAAAGGTTGTTTACAATGAACCATTAAATCAAACTTCATTCCATGGATGCAATCGTAATTATCAATGGAATTCCGGATTTGTCTTGGTGACAAAAAAAAAAAAAAAAAATTGAAGAAAAATCCCAATAAACATGTTGACATAATGCTATTATCAATTTTTTTTTCGGTGGTATTTACCATGTGCCAGTATGTCGATGTAACATTATACTGGTCCGTTAAATGCTAAATTTGGAATGAAAGGGTAGATTCTTGGATTTTGATACAATGATTTGTGACACGTTTGTATCTCTCCCCTTCCCCTCTCCACCACCTGAACGTGCGATTCTTTCTCGCGGTCTCAAGAGTACACATGGAAACTATCACATACACGTTCAGGGAAGCAAGTCTTTATAAGTAGAAGCCATCCGAGTCCCCGGGACTTACTCCCTCTTGAGACGCGCCACGATCGGACGATTTACAGAAAATATATTTGTGCTATAAAAATTATTGTTGAGAGATCGTTTACCGTGACTCAAGGAAAAATCTGTTCCATCGAGACTAGTCTTGTAGGTTTTTTTTTTCTTTTTTTTTTTCTGTTGAAATAATTTTAATTTTCATCTCTAACTGATTTATTTATTTTTACTCTTTATTTCATTGATAAAGCGATCGAAATTTCAACAATTTCAACATCGAGGAGAATTTGTCAACGATTGAGGGAGTTGGAATTGTCCATGGTGTCAAGTGTAAGAAAAATAACGACTGATAAGAATGTTCATTAAAGGGTGAGTTTTTACCTCAATTTTATCAATTTTTAAAATTCAATAATTAATCAAGATAAAGGGGATAATGATGAATTTGAGTATGAGAAAATTGATGATCACTCAAGTTATGTATCATTCATTGGAGTATTTCTTTGTAACAATTACCGAAGATATAATTATATACCACTTCCTCAATTATCGTTCATCCAATTCCCCTGAATTATTCAGAGAATTATAGAACAAAAAAAAAAAAAAAAAAGTTACAACGAGGATTGTCAGTATTATGAAATACCCTTGCCCCTCACTCTTAATTTCCCCAATGTTTCCCTAACACTGCACAGCTTATTTGCTATTGTCCTTCAGACTCATCGAGGCCATAATCCTTATATCGATAGTAGAATTATTTCAAAATTATTTGCACGTTTACAGCAAACCAATTTTGAGTGACAATGACAGACACGTGATGTCTAATGTATCACGAAATTATGTTGAATTTATATATAAACAATGATTGATGTCACTACTGGATTACCAGATAAAGAAGTGACATCATCAAATTGTGATCCACAATATCATCAATGTTCAATTGATATATTAAATGCACTCATGTAATCAGTCACTTTTGGTTCATGTAATCAATTGTATTGAATAATGGATGGGGATCCAATGGTAGTTTAAACGTATAAATAAATAAATAAAAAAAGAGAGAAACAAGTAAGAAGATCCAGCCAGATAGAATCGATTGTAAATTGACATTGAACTCTTCGTGGTACCCACTCTGGACATATCCTCGACATTGCACTGTGGCACAACGGCCACCCATAAATGGTGAAGGCTTCACTGCCACCGGAATGTTGGTGTGCTTGTACACCCTACCCTCTTTTGTCCATTGGATCTCTATATGCACTTATACAGAATAAACAGTAAATCAAATTTCATGACTCTGTGAATATGTCAGTATAAAGATTTTTACAAGTGACATTGGTGAATTTTAACGATTTTACTCACAGCCCTTAAATTTTCAATTTATTCACCCCCCGATGTTATGGTACTTTGATGTCACTCCTTTGAATAATAATTTGACCAAGAGAAATATGACTCTGATGATAATGCAAATTATCTCGTAACAACTAGAATCAGAAAAATTCATCCATTCATTCTGTTTTTATAGTAAATTTCAAGGGCTACAAAGTCGTGATCATTTGATAATTTTTCCCTCAACTTAATGGCTTCAGTGATGAGTCTAGTTTTACCACTTTTCCACTGAATTCAATCCCTGCAAAATCAATTTACTACTTTAACGCACGAAGGGACATTTGTCCTAACACCACTCCATTAAACCATTAAATATCTCACCAACTATTATCAACTTGAACTCCACGATAATATTTTTATTTTCCTCGTCACGCCAAGGTCACAGTTTAACCATGTTTTTTTTTTTTTCTCTTCAACTCCCTCGAAAATTTTTTATATTTACCCGTAGAAATGTTGGGGGTAAAAAAAAAAAAAGGAAAAAGGTGACAGAACATCGTTGAAGGCACGTAAAAGTAATTTCCTCCGCCTCTATATCCCTTTAATTGCGAAATACCCTAACAAGCAAAAGAAAATGGTCGGAGAATGATACACGGAGACTTGTAGCTGCAGTAGTAGTACCCGAGGTATCGTTATTATCGTTATCGTCGAGACAAGGAAAAGGAAAATCGAGACTAATGGTGCATCACGGTTGAGCACAAGAGAGTGAGATATAGTGTGAGAGACGACGGTAACGCGACCTTGCAGAATAATCGCATCAAGGTTGCACAGTTTGTACAGTATTCCAGGAGAATTTACCTCAAGTTTATGTACTGTAATAGCAAGTTGGGTTCAACTACATCTCATCACAGGCAGCTCCTGCCATTTACTATTCTCCTTGTTTTTATTTCAATTGACTCTTTCCCCTGTTTTCTTTACGCCCGTTCACAGATCCCGCGATTTACTGTGCGTAACTACGTGATTACGGGTACAGGTCTCCTCTCTTCCCCTACGGGACTCGTCGTCGTCTTCTCTTGATGCCAATCTCGATTGCGCCTACTACTCAGGCAAATACTTAATGTTTATCCATTGAATTCCATTGACATTCTCTCGTGTATCGCCAACAGACTTATTATACCCGTGATTGTAACAATATAAAGAGAGATTATTTTCTCTTGTAATTTCATATATATATTTTTTTTTCTTCCTCTTTCAACCGTGTGTTTTTACACCTGTGCCATTTATCATTTATGTGTCCAATTGTCCCTGACTTGCCATTTTCATTCGCTGATTCACAGAAAAATATTTAAATTGTTATTTGAAATGACTGAATCGAGATTGTTCATTATTAACGGAACATTTTTGTCGCAGGATGTAATGTGGCTATAGAATTATGGTAATGGATGATTATTTTTTTTTTTTTTTTTTGAGGGATATTGTGAAGGTTCAGTGGACTCTCATTAATTATTTATAGCATTGGATGTAAAAAAAAATTTATCATTTCGTTCTCATTCAATATAAATCATCATCAATTTTTTTTCAAATTTTTTTTTCAACGAGAGACCGATTACCTACTGGACAAGATTGTATTCCATTATTGGATCCCGATTTCAAGGTCAAGTTATTTGCTGGAGGCCATTTGTACTTTGGATTCATCACCAATTCGAGTATATTCGGTATGAACCATATTCGATGGGAAATTGGGGAATTTATTCATTCCATAATTTGAATATTTGAATAATTCGCGGATGCACAGCGATCACTCAGGTGCATTCCGTTATTCATGAAATATTCATCAATACCAAAAATTCAGTGTTATTTAATGTTATTCAATTGATCGAGGCAATGACTTATGTGCATCCCACGCTTAATAGGGAATCAATGTGAATATGAATAGGTCTCCAGAGGACATGGGAATTGTCTTGTTACTAGATAATCCCATGAGAATTATCCCTTCATAAACCTTTCGTAGTTGAAAACTGTTCAATGCAGTCAAGCCAAGATGTCTTGGCATTGGTAAAATAATAAAACTGTCTTTATAGCATTCAAAATAGATTCGCACGCCAGGACATGTATAACTGTATAATTCACCAATCTCCAGGGACTTGACCATTCCCCTCATCCTTCGCCACAAATTCAAACGGTCGAGAAAAGAAAAATAAATAAATTCGTGAAACTTTAATTCCCAAACCACGTGTGAGTGACATTGAAATGAATGCTAGTGAGGCCAGTGTCACTGACTCTCCAGTATTTATCTTATATAATCCCATTATTATGTCATCTATGGTCACGGAAAACAGTTGACTCAAGGGGGGGGGGGGGAAGGGGAATGTATTCAGTGTGTCATAACATAGAAGAGATAATGCAACTTTCATCTCACTCTTATCTCTCTTTATATCTCCACAACTACTCGCTTGAATATCCTTGTAACGCTGTTGGGGGGCTTTCCTCAATGACGTAGGACTATCTTGCGAGCCAATGCACTCCATTCTGCAATAAGTTGTAAAGTGACTCCATCGAATGAATTGATCGTGACTCGTGATATCAGGAATTCCCTCGCTGATTTTTTTTCTTTTCTTCCCCTCCATTCAAACATCTGGATCATCACCAATTGGGACAGTTCAAGTACCATCATGATTCAATCAAATATACGGGAATTTGAGATTGAGGAAGTGTTGATACAAGGTCAATTTGTGGGGAAAATAAATGATTAATTATTATCTTACAATTGATATCTAATAAAAATTCATTGGTTTATATATTCCAATTTTTCTTTCAGGGAACATCACAAGTTCACACCAAAACTCCAATTGATTATCTGGAATTGCCTGAAATCATTGCTACTGATAGTGGTGATAACCCAGGGTGAGTAGATATATTTAATGACAAACTCATTATCCATGTAGTGCTTTCACATTATCCTTGCCCCAGCTCTGCCAAGTAAGATGCATATCGCAGTATTATGTTTAGCTGATGTAGGTATGCATGTGATGGTGAATGATACCCAAGAGTATGAAGAGTACATTCAACTATTTTTACTCAAAACGACTAGAAGTGCAAGTGGAATCTTAGTGCGGATGTTGTTGCCGTCAAACTGGTTCCACGAGGACATATTCATGGTAACCTTCGATAGAGGGAAGAGAAAGGGGGTGGGGGAACGGGGTATATGCAATTCTCCCCCAAGACTTGTTCTCGGTGTAACGCCTCTTAGTATCATAATTTCTTGTAATTTCTTATCTACCACAGCGTCGATTTGCTTAAGATATTCTATCGTGCTTGGATTAAATTGTAGATAACTTGTATCCAATCCAATTAAATTCATGTCTTAATGATGGGTTTCAGGGAAATTGTTGTATTAATATAACTATTCCATATCGTATAGAATTAATTAAAGAGTAACAAAAATATTTTCTTTTGTGCAGGTAAAACAGTATCAGCCCAACAATTACAAAACAGTGGCTTCGAGTGTAATGAAGAGGGATATCATGAGGATCCAAGGAGCTGTAGTATATACTACAGATGTGTCAATTGGGGTAATGCAAGTCCCCTGACTAAATTTAAATTTGAGTGTGGTCCTGGCACTGTCTTTTCACACGCAAAAGGTGATATATGTGTTCATCCGCGTGAGAGCGAGAGAAGTGAGTGCAGCGAATCGGTGAATGATCTTGGGAATACAGGGCGCTACAAACCATCCACAAGTGGACAAACAGGGCCACCTGCTGTGTATCCACATTATCCGAGCTATGGATCACCATTACCAGATACTCCATCAAGTGGATTGTCATCGTCGACAAGCGGATCATTTGAATCAACAACCACGATAAATCCATGGCCAACGTCCAATAATTATCCAGGAAGTCAGCCCGGTCATAATAATGGGGTAACTGATTGTCAGCAAGAGGGTTTTAAGCCAGATGAACACGATTGTCGTAAATTCATTAGATGTGTTAGTAATGGTGGTAACAGTTATCAGAGATATGAATTTACTTGTGGCGAGGGTACAGTGTGGGATCAGTCGATAGAGGCGTGTAATCATGTGTGGGCGGTGTCTAGGAATAATTGCGGTGGAATGTCTAACGGAGTTTCTAACGTGGGAGGTGGGAATGAGGGATCTAATGAGCTGAGTGGATATCCTGGGTCGTTGGGTGAGACTGGTGATGCTGAAAGTACTGAACAGCCAGAGTCTAATGAAGTGCCGCAACCAGTGGGGGGCTATCCACAGGGGACCGGGGTGACGGCGATGCCCAGTAGACCAGTTTCCGGATATCCACAACCTTCAACCGGCTCATCTGGTCCTTCTTATCCATCTGAAACGTCTCAATCGCAGAATCCTCAAGGACCCCCATCATCGGGCTATCCGTCAGCTCAACCCGATGAACAACCTAGTCAACAACAAGGTAATCCTCCTGGATCATTGTATCCACTTCCATATCCAGGAGTTCCTGTCACTCAACCTGACAATCCTTCTACTTCTGAATCTCCTGAATTACCCGGACCAACGGAATCTCCAGACAAAAGTTCTAATGCTTCTTCAATACCGCCCAGTGGACTCTATCCCCCACCTGGAAATCCCTCTGGTGAGGGTAGACCAAAACCAGATGCCTCAGGATCTTGTAAGGAAGAGGGATTCTTTCCTGACCCCAGTGACTGCAAAAAGTTCTATAGATGTGTAGAGGGCGAGGGTTCATACCAGAAATACGAATTTACTTGTGGGGAGGGCACTGCCTGGGATCAAGGCCTCTTGACTTGCAATCACGATTATGCAGTATCTGGATGCAGTTCGAGTGCCGGAAGTGAGAGACCGGGTGGCACTGACACCGAGAATACACCGTCGAGTTCATCGAACGAGGTGACTTCTGAACCTGATAACAATCAGCGACCCACATCCCAGCCTGTTAGCATGACACCCTCTGAGAGTACAACGACAGAGTCAAGTGGTACAACTGAGAGTAGTCAGCCAAGTTCAAGTTCAAGTTCGAGTGAACAAACACCTGAGGAGAGTACAACAGAGGTAGCAAAAGAGCCACAAACGACTTCGGAGAGTTCCACATCTGTTACTACACCTTCACAAAATTCAACATCATCTGAAAGTCCTTCTGAAAGTACATCTTCGGAAAGTTCACAATCTTCTGAAGGCCCTTCATCAGAGTCAACTCCATCAGAGTCAAGTTCGTCAGAGTCAACTCCATCCTCCTCAGATAGTTCCTCGACAACTCCTAAAGCTGACGAAGGAAAACCCGATGAAGTCTCTACCGGCTCCAGTCCCTCAAAACCTTCCTCAGGATCTTGTCAGGCTGAAGGATTTTTCGCAGATCCCAACGATTGCCACAAGTTCTACAGATGTGTTTCCTTCGATCATTCTTCATCCTCATACACCAAATTCCAGTTTGATTGTGGTCCTGGTACAGCTTGGGATCAGAATCTTCAAACATGTAACTATGAAGACCAAGTAGAGAGCTGTGGGGGCTCAGGAGGTAGCAAACCGAGTAGCGAATGCCCTGACGAGTCGACGAATGAGATTGAGTCGTCTCCGAAGCCCACAGAATCTTCGGAAGCTACAAATCCCTCTTCATCGGAAACTGAAGGGTCTCCTACGCCAGCAACAACACCAGAATCGTCCGAACCCACGTCTCCCACATCAGCAACAACCACAGAGTCTTCAGAAGCCACCACACCCAATTCCTCTGAAACTAAAGAACCTTCTACGCCATCATCAACCACAGAAAATAGTTCAAGTACAGGAACTACACCATCGGACATCACAGAATCTACCCCGGATATGAGTTCCGAAGCAGCAACTCCATCAAGCTCAACAGAGCAATCATCAACAGAAGAGCCTAAAGATACCAGCACTCAAATAGATGCCGAGGGCACTACACCATCAGACTCCTCAACAACACCACAATCAGAGTCTTCATCACCTGTATCCGAGTCTTCTACTCCCGCTCCTACTGAAACCACCTCCCCTCAATCTCCCTCAAGTAACTTCAAATGTACTGAAGAAGGATTCTTCCCCAATCCCTCCGACTGTCACAAGTTCATTCGATGTGTCAAAGTGAATAATGGATTCATAAAATACCAATTCGATTGTGGTCCAGGAACAGCCTGGGATCAGAACCTTCTGACTTGCAACTATGAAAATCAAGTGGAATCATGTGAAGCTGGTGGTACCTCAGGAAGTAGCACTCCAACTACACAATCATCAGAATCAACATCAAGTACAGAAACTTCATCAACTGAAAGTTCAGAGACAACTGAACCTAGTGAAACTACTGAACCTTCAACAGACTCATCGACAACTCCTGGGGATCAAACAACTAATCCTGAAGGAACTGAAACGACTGAAGGGACAACAGTAGGTGAAACTACGACTACAGGAGATGGAGATGGTGAGACGACGTCTTCTGGAGGTGAGGAAACAACGACAGCGGGTGCCGAAGAGACAACGACAACAGGTGCTGAAGAAACAACGACAGCAGGTGCTGAAGAGACGACGACAGTAGATAATACCGAGATGACGACAACTGCGGGAACGGAAAGCACTGAGACAGGAGAAACCGATGGCCCAGGAACCCCTGATAGCACCGAAACTGTTCCACCAGGGTCATCGGCCGCTCCATGCACCATTGGTAACTTAACTGACGAGCAGATCGTTCTAGTCTGTCCAACTGGTTTCAGAAGACATCCAAAACATTGCAACATGTTCTATCAGTGCACCAGTGAGACTGACATGCAAATCAAGATAGTAGTGTTGGCTTGTCCAGAGGGTAGCATATTTGATGATCAGAAAGTGCAATGCCTTGCTGAAGAGGAGACTGATCAAAAATGTATGAGTCCTACAATGTCTTCTAGATTATATAGACAACTAGGAGAGGGTCCAAGCTCACCTGTGAGTTTTCACTTATTCCGATCGTTTTCAGTAAAGTGGTGAACTGCAATGAATTGAATTCAACGTGTTCAATGAAAATATGCCTTTGTCTCGCAAATGAGTAATCCTAGGAGAAAATGTCTAAAGGCCTTTTTTGTAGACAATGAAATTTCCTACAAAAAAGTTCTCTTGAGATTTCTTCCTACGATCACTAATTATTGAAATAATTTTATATTCAGAAAAATACAAGAGCGGCTCGTTACGTTTTACCACTTGGCTACTGAATCCAATCAAACGTGTTATTTACAAACTCTCTTATTCATGTTTTTAGGTACGAGTGACCAGAAGTATTCTCTGTCCCGATGAAGGCCATTACCCATACCAAGAAGGCTGGAGTAATGCATTCTACAAGTGTAAGAGAGATTCCAGAAATTCCCTCCAGGGATACTTATACAAATGTCCAAAAGACTTTGTTTACTGGTCGGTATCCAGACGGTGTGAGAGAGCAAGTCGATTTCCAACGTATTCTCACACAAAGTACAATAATAACGAGAGGCAAGATGCCTGGGAAAACAGTACGAATTTACCAATTGAGGAATTTAACATATCAGCAAGAAGTCTCAAGATTTAATGAGACAATGAAAATTAAATGTCGTTTAATTTTATTGTTTCCGCAATCAATCAGTTTAGGTTTTTAATTTGAATCTCCGTACGATTTTACTCGAGTGTTAATTCACTCGTGTTTTATTTCATTATGGACAAAAAAATCATACGAGACATTCGGGACATTGGTTTGGGAGTAAGTTGTTACATTAATGTCACTAGTTTATTCGTTTTATCGCAATGCGATCATTGAGATTAAATTATTGATGAGGTAGAAATGATGAAATCATTCACATCTAAATCATTAATTGTATATATTTTTTATTCATTTGTGTAAGCTGCATTTGATTGACTGCTTGGCAGTGTCAAATGAAGAGTATAAATTATAGTTAAGATTTATTAATATTTCGTAATCTTTGATTGGTTTTTAGAGTCTGGATTAAAACCATTCAATAAATAATAAAAATGCATTGAACAATACATTATTATGAAATATATTATTTATCCATTTTTTTATTCAATAATAATGATAGTAACATTGAATAATAAGAATACAACGACGGCATTGATGTCTGACTTTAGCCAATATAAATATTTTTGGTGTATTTTATAATAGAAAAAAATGAACGTCCTATTACACAATTAAATTCATCAGTTAACTTTCGGTAATTTCGATTATGGCGAGAATATCTTGTGGAACATTTTGGGAGAGTTTTCTTGTGTTACAATAATAATAACAATTATACGTGATTTTTGTGAATTAATTAGGGCAAATACTTTGAATAATTTTATAAAAATGCTACACAATCAATCGTAAATAACTCTTAAAGGTAATTGGGAGAGACAGTTGTTGTGAAAATATTTTGATCAAACACATTTTTTCCCAGTGATGCATAAGTAACATTATAGAATTATGCAGATTAACACAATAATTTATAAACTCATCAGTATCAACAGTACGTTGATTGAAGATTTACGTATTTTCAATTTCACACTCTGCTAATAGTTCAAATTTAGATTTTTATCACATATACACACAATACATACATCGTTTCAATATCCAGTTTCACTTTGCGTGCAGCGATGTAGGTGGATTTGTTCATGAAACATTTCAATTCACTTGCCACTGGAAAAAAACAACAGGTGATGTCATTGAAGATGATTAATGTGATAAGACAGATAATCATGATGAAACTGGTAGAAAAAAAATATGTTCAAATATTTTCAGAGTATTCTCAAGGTCTTGAAGAACATTTGTGCATGTTTTATACATAATGTAAATTATTGATTTTTCGTTTATGCTTGACTGGTTTTTTTTTACCTTCAATCCAGATTCTGTATCCACACTCGATATCTCAGCTTCGAGTTTTTCTCGTTTTTCAGTCTGATGTTTTTGACGTTTCACTGCATTCACATCACCAATTCCTCGTCTCTCCTGCTCCTGTGCTCGTTTCTCAGCAGCTGCTACTTGTTGCTGTCTTCTAGTTTCCTAAAAAATTATGTTTAATATTGATTTGTAATTAATTTCCATGGCCTCATGTTATTTCTTTATCAATTTTTAATATTTATATTGGGGAAGAAAATACTAGGAGCCATTATTGATTCTTCAATTCACACGTATTTTAAACTTTTGCAGTAATTTAAGATTCATCACTAAAATATTCATCAGGAAAAAAATTGAAAATTGTAGTTCAGGAAGGAATAAATGGTAAAATAATTGTTTTCTCATCATTGAAAGTGGATTGAATGACATATCATCATCAAGAGGCTATGAAAATATTATGAAAACAACTATATTACGCAGAAAAAAAATAATGAATTATTGATTCTCACTGCATCAGGTGTAAGGTCCTCGTATGTTGACTGATCTTTGCAGCACGATGTGCACATGTCCAAAACATTACCCATTTTAATTTGAAAAATTATGTATTAATCAATCTCTCTAGCACACACCTCTTGGCGATTTGTTCTTGTCAACTTGTTAGAATGTAAACACGTCACAAACTAATTACATTGAGCTTATTTACGCCGGACTTGAGTCTACTTGAGTCATAACATAACTAGACTTTAGTCAGCTGGTCGCAGCTCGGTGAAAACCAAGCATGAGGTATTCTTCCCGCCAATAATAAAAAATGCGAAACAAAATAGGTGAGTTATTTGACTCAAACTGGAGACAATCAGATGTTGAATAATAATTGAAAAATTGAATCAGTATGAAAGTGCTGCAGTGAATTAAGTTTCTTTATTATCATATTATTAATTAACACCAACAATTTTTAATATCAATGAGAATGAACCAACAGGATTAATTGATAGATCTCCAAATAGGAGAGCTTCACTCTCAAAAGAATTATTCACTAGATCCAGCTACATTTGAAGGTTTAAACTTCTTCTGGTAGACGAGTGGTCCACCTAGAAATTTCGATCCGGCTTCCTGTGCATCACTATTCGATTCTGCTGATACAGATATCTCCTTCATGGCCGCTCTAACTTCTAAAAATGGGGACGGCCGATTAAAACGGCAGATAATTAATTATCATAATGAATTATATTTTGTTATGAGTATGACTTTTTGATAAGATGCCAGATTATTTGAATAATATCTTACCGGTCTGCTCGGCGTCGGAGAGATCGCTTCTATTGCCAACTGCCTCTATAATTTTGTTTAAAAATTGAGAAAATGATATAGTCACTCCCCAAGTACCATTCATTGCTTGTGCGGTAGTGTTGAAAACAGCTCTAGCAAGATCAAACGATGCATCAGTTGCCTTCTTTATACTCTTGTTATTCTCATCGATAATATCGTAAGCAGATTCCTCAACATTATCGGGAAAACTTTTTTCTGTAAGTGAAGAAACAGTGGAAAATGGTTGATATTTAACAGATGAATTATTGATGAATGATATTCAAACAAAAGGTCTTCTTTCTCACCAGCTTGATTGGTCGATTTTTGCCACAATTTCCCTAAGAATCGAGGAAAAGATGTACCAACATGCACTTTAGCTTTTATTCCCTCAGTTATGGCATTTCGAAGTAGTTTTTTAGAATCTGAAAAGGCGTTTAGTCCCTGCCTCACGGGCTCCAATATTCCCTGAAATTAGTTGTAATTAATAATTTGAATATTTTTTTAAAAATAGTTGATCATCTACTTATCAATTATTGAAAATAATAAAATAAAAAAGCAATTGAAATTTTTCGTCCATGAAATTTTTTTCAAGTCCTTACCCATCCCTTGTCAGGTTTAGCGGTATCAGAATTCTTTGCCTGGACGAGAGTGCAGGCCACAAGTGCAAGACACAATACTCTGAAAAACATCCTGTTCTATACCTATTCTGAGTTTCTGCTCGGTGAATATTCTTTAACTGGTGGATAGATAACATTTGGGGCCTATTTATATCATAATGACGATATTGTTTTCGTAATTTTATGGATTGGCTTATCGTGTTATTGTTTCAAATGAGGTATATCATTAACACAAATACGACTATTTCAAATTGAAACTAGTGGGCTATAAAAATGAATCTGATGGTACGATTTTCAATAATTTTATCGACTTGTCCATGATATTTTTCCCAAATTGCTTGTCAATGAAAGCTATTAGTAATATATGATTAGTACACGTGTTTTCTTTTATGTCGATAGCTGTGGATAATGATACACGTGTCTTTCTATGTCAATTCTATCAAAGAGTATCTGACGATTTTTTTTTTAATTTCTCGAATCGACACATTGACCCTATTTCACTGATTATACGTCCATGAAACGGTATTTGAACTTAATTACAGCCATAAGCAGAATTTTACTTTTTTTTTCTTGCTCAAAAATTCATTAACAAGTTCTTATGAATCAATTTCAAAAGTTGATTATTAAAGATATTCATCCATCCTTTTTACGATCATTTTTCTCAATCTTCACTCGTTCCTTTTATTTTATTTTTATTCAAGAATGTACAAAAATAATCCGGTTTTCCCATTTTCAACAATATGCATACAAGATACAGAAATAAAGTCAAATGAAGAAAATTCGACTAGAGGAAATTGATGGAAATGTGGATTTGAGTGTTTTGATCGTACTTCCTCAGGACCCCCCGATGATCATCCAATCAAAAAATTACCAACATAAACCTTTTTACATATAAAAAAAAAATTTTAAAGTCGGAAGCTCCAAATTCTCGAGTAGCGTAATTTGCCTTTTATCACTCTCCCCCACTTTTGACATAGCCTGGACACTTTTTTTTCGTTGCCCATTTAGGGAGTATTTCTCCAGGACCTCCCGATGAATATCCAATCAAAAAATTGCCAACATAAACCTTTTTACATATAAAAAAAAAATTTTAAAGTCGGGAGCTCCAAATTCTCGAGTAGCGTAATTTGCCTTTTATCACTCTCCCCCACTTTTGACATAGCCTGGACACTTTTTTTTCGTTGCCCATTTAGGGAGTATTTCTCCAGGACCCCCCAATGAATATCCAATCAAAAAATTACCAACATAAACCTTTTTACATATAAAAAAAAAAAATTTAAAGTCGGGAGCTCAAATTTCGCGAACTAGGCCATTTGGGTTATTTTGCCTTTTGACACTTGCCCTCACTTTTGACATAGTAGGACACTTTTTTTTTTTGCTGACGATTTAGGAGGTATTTCTCCAGGACCCCCCGATGAACCTCCAATCGAAAAATTGATTTAATAAACCTTTTGAAATATCGAAAAAAAATATCAAAGTCAAGAACTCGAATTGCGCGAATTGACCATTTAAAAGATTTTCCATTCCGACACTTCCCCTCACTTTTGGCATAGTAAAACCACTTTTTTTCTTTTTGAAATTTAGGAGCTCAAAGGAATTCAAAGAGAAATCTCCAGAAATTCTGTCGCGCCATCTACAGACTTGCTGTACGACGGGTGTCTGGCAACATTGAGCTGACTTGAGCTGACTCCAGTAGTGTATTGAAAACGAGTCGCTTGGTTTTCTCCCAAGGTTACTGCAACTTTTTTTATTATTCACCTTATTTTTAATAATTTCCTCTACAACCATTAGAATCCTTGGACTGTGTTATTATAAGGAAAGATAAATCCTTTTAAATGGAACAATTATTGAAAAATTGAGAGAAGATAAGGATAATAAAACAACGTAACACTTTGTTTTCATTTCTCATTTATTTTGTGCAATATTTCTTTATTCATTGCATCTTAAATCAACAACTTCGTGTACCTTATTTTAGCTCATTGAAGGAATTTAATTAAACGGTGAGTAAGTAATTTTATGGATGATAAAACTAGTTACAAGTTCCACTGAATTCCTAACCTCACTGACACTTGTATAATTCTCATTTTCAGGTGGAAAACTGCATCATTGGAATCACCACCAAAAGCCTTATTGCAAATATCAAAAGGAATTATCAACCTACAAATTAAGAATTAAGTAATCAATTAAAAAAAAAAAACAAAACTCTAAAGTTAGACTGGTGAGTTTCAACCCAACATATTGTACAGTAGCAAAAAGTGAATCTCAAAGCTAACTAACAATGTCTGTACAAAGTGTAGCTCTAGCATCTCTAGCAGTCACCTATTCCGACTCAGAGGATGAGGAGGATATTGATGTCGATGATGAGGCTAATACATTACCATCCCAGGCGGCTGCCCCTCATAATAACCAGGTTGGTCAGCCCCAGGGTATCGTCAGTCCCATATTTGCTAAGTCAGCGACAAATTCCCCAACAATACCACAAACAAATAATTTGAATGTCTCTGTAGTTAGTATTACACCTAAAAAGGTGCAACAATTGCTAACATACCATGATTCTGATGATTCAATTGTTCATCACGAAAAAGTGAGCGTTATTCCAGATGTTATTATCCCAAGTACAGAGGTGAAATCCAGAGAATTGCCCCCAGATGAATTGGACGACCTCATACCACCAGAACCAGAGGGCAATTGTCCGCGTGAATTGCAGGAAAAAATTGCTGCATTTCATAGGAAAATGGAGGTCGATGGATTAGACCTTGGTCGAGTTATCGAGCAACGAAAAGACTTTAAAAATCCATCAATTTATTCAAAGCTTATTTCGTTTTGTAGGATTGATGAATTAGGTACAAATTACTCCCCTGAACACTTTGATCCATTTAAATGGGGACAGGAGTCTTATTACGAGGAGCTTGCCAAGACCCAGGAGATTTCTATGGAGAGGCTTGCAAAAAAAAATAAAGCGAAAGTTGAGGTGACAACTGGTACAGCTAAACGAGTTGCTCTTGCAGCTGCTGTTGATGAGAGTAAACGAAAAATTGGAAAGTGGGATCAAGTCACTACTGTTGCTGCTGCTGCTGCTGCTGCTCCAGTGAAAACAACAGTGATAACAAGCACAGCTGTTAGTGATAAAAAATGTAAAGTTATTGTTGCTTTTGGGGCTGTGCAAAAGAGACGATAATTTTATATCATAGGATATTTTAATTAGAACAATTTTTGTATAACAAAAAATACCTCTCTGTAAATATAGAAATATTGATTTTTTTAAAAATATGAATTGAAGGATTTTTTTCTCAGTTTATACGATGAAAAAAAAAAAAATATGATTTGAATACAGAAGCTAAAAACTCATCAGCGCCAAAACTTCTCTCACTCGTCACCTACTTTTTTATCGAGCACAAAATGGCGTCCGGCAGCATTCATTGGTATCATTCGCTCAGTGTGTTTTTAATTTTCTAAAATCGATTTAACGATTCAAATAAATATCAAAAAATCCACTGTACATGTCTAGTTACTCATAAAGTGTTTGAGGTATCACTGATACTAAACCAAATACTCAAAAACTCGTAAATAATTAGTGAAGAATTCTAGACATTAGTTTTGATTTCGTAACACAGTGAGATTGGACAGTTTTTTACACCTTCAGGTAGTTAAAAAAAACAAACAATTTGGTGAATTCGTGTCGATCAACAGATGGATTAATCCAGTAGCAGTGATTCACAATTCAGCACAAGTTTAATGTGCTTGGAATAATAGGTGAGTCAATTGGATACAATGACAACGTGTTATTTCGTGTTAAAATTCTAACCTAAAAGCTGTCATTAACTCTATAACTCTCCCTTTCCAGATCAATAGCTAAACATTCCAGCGAGGGGCATCATCAATTGCGAGTCGAACGAAAAACTGGAAAGAATTGTTCCTAAGAAAATTTTTTTTTTTTTTTTTTCATTCCCTCTCAATCAATTCTTCCCACTAGTTTCGTTCGTAATTGAGTGCCCATAAAATCATCAAGAAATCAACGGTACACCGGTGAGTTCCAACACAAAATATTGATTGGTAGATCAAAGGACACTCAAAGCCAACTAACAATGTCTGTACAAAGTGTTGCTCTGGCATCTCTAACGGCCACCTATACCGACTCGGAGGGTGAGGATGGTGTGGATGATGAACAGCTGGATAATACAAAATCACCCATGGGGGCTGGTAATAATTCCCAAGTTGGCCAACCCCAGGGTAACAGCAGTCCTAAATCTGGTAGATCAGCATCAAATAGCCCAACAATTGACACCAGTATTGGAATCAAGACAATATCAATATTGTCAAATCCATCCACCTTAGTTACTGATGTAACGTACAAGGTCCAGCGTTTAGTTTCATATTTTGATGATACTGTTGTCTCCGATGACGAGGGTACAGTGACAGTTAATAGTGAGGTTGCCAATGGTCTTACCTCATTTAAACTCGAACCGTCACCCTCGATACTAGGAGAATTAGTTTCAGATGCTGTTGGTGATTATGAGGGATATATTGATGGTGTTACAATACCACCAGAGCCAACTGGTCAGTGTCCAATTGAATTGCAAGATAAAATAACTATACTTTTTAGGAAAATGGAGAGCGGTGGTTTGGATATGAATAAATTAATACAACTGAGAAAGGATTTTAGAAATCCATCAATTTATGAAAAACTTATACAATTTTGTAGCATCAATGAATTAGGTACTAATTATCCACCAGACAGATTTGATCCATTCAAGTGGGGCAAGGATTCTTACTACGAAGAATTGGCTAAAGTTCAAAAAACGGAAATGGATAAATTGGAGAAGGCGAGAAAGGAGAAGACAAAAATTGAAATTGTATCGGGCACTGCTAAACGACCAAATACCTCAACAACAACAGCTGAGGATGATGCTAAGAAGAGAAAAAGCAAGTGGGATCAGGTTGCCATTGGCACAACAACAACAACAGTTAAACCAACAATGTTACTGTCACAACCAACATTGACCACACTCACGTCATCAACAAGTGGACAAAAACCCACTGTTATATCGGCGTTTGGTTCATTACCAAAGAAAAGACTGTAACATATATATTATCTTTGTTATTATTGATACTACATAATTTCGTGTATATAGATATCTATATTGTGTATCCTATGATGCCATTTTTTTTTTTTTCCTCTTTTATTCAATGTCTGAAAGTCGAGGATACAGGAAAATTTTCAATTATTTATTCATCACATCAACATTTGATATGACTATTTTCGAGATATACTTTTCACTATTTCTAATGAAAATTTGATAAATTTATATTTATTTTGTGTTGACACATTCCGACAGATACTTTTCTTTTACCAGTGACTTTCGGGGTATTGATTCAATTGCTCATTCATCATTAATTACTGCATGATTCATTAATCATTAAATTTTATCGAGTGTACGTGGATAATTAGGGTAAGCAGGAGAGCATAATTGGTTTGTTAAAGATAACATTTTGGAAGAGATTTTTCGTTTAAACAGTCCAAGAGTCAATATTTATTTTGTTTCCAAGTAGGAAGACGTCATTGCTATGAATGGATTTAAATTGTCATAATTTTTCTTCTAGAGTAAATATAAAATAATGCAATCATTTATGCGAATTTACCAAGGATTATATACACAATGAATAAATATATTTTTTCAAAATATAATAAATACAGTTGCATCTGGCGAGAAGAAAAATTGATAAATTAACAAAGAAATTGCTCTGAGAATTTCATGATACTGCCATAAGATATCTATTGGATTATTGTGTATGCAAAGTAATAAGTCATCTTTGAAAATGAAAAGGAAGAGTTTAATTTCTAGCTGTCTCTGTGTTAAGCGGCCGTAGACGTACTTTTTTCGGATGATCAATGTTCCGGGGTACAGATTAACTTTTATATGTTATACGACAGTTGTTGTACCTCAATTTTCAAGAGAATGTAGCAATTTCCAATTTTTCACCTTATTCTACTTATTCTTCAACTTTCCACCTTATCATGATCTCATCTTTCACAGTTATTTAATTATTTTCATTTATGCTGGATATTGAACATTGATTAACGACATGATTATCTTCTTTTTTTTTTTAATTGATGAATGACGATAAAAAATGCAATATTATTTCAATCGTTGCAATGATCATTTGATATTTAATATAATTGTTATTGTGTTTTCCGAAATAAACCTGAACTAACAAAACTAAAAATATAATAAAATTGATGAAATTACTAATTATAGTAAAAATCATGTAATGAGTTTGTGGTAGATATGTGGAGATACTCGGAAAAAAAACATGTGTGACTTGAAAGAAATTTCTAGTGAGTAATGAATAGATAATGAACAAAAACTCGTAGAAAAAAATTTACAAAACAAGGGAGTAGCTTGTATTGTACAATGTTTGATTGAAATGTTATTGCCTGAGCATGAAAATATGTGAATCTATTCAAACTAAATGCCGCTAAGAAGAAAAATCATCTTTGAAAGAGAGAAAAAAAAAACAATTATTCATTAGAAGTGTACGGTTTACCTACCATTTGTACATGAGATTTTGAAAAAATGAAATATTAAAGTTAATAACGCACTGTGTCACAAGAAAAATGACATCTTCACGATTTGGGGAAACGAGAGTTTTTCACTGATTTTTGTGTACCCAAATGTGAGAAACAAACGAAAAACAAAAAAATGAAACTATGAAAAAAGGAACAATGTGTAAATAAAATATTTTTAAATAATGAAAAATGTCTTTTATTATTATTCCATTTCGTTGAATCTATTTCGATAATTGATGATGTATCTTGCCGATTAACTCCTTGTCTCGGGGCTGACAAGCCTTGAGGGAATGCTGAACCAGATTGTGACGACGATAAAACTCATACTTAATTTTTTCTTTCAACCCACAAAAAAAAAATTTCGTGATAGTGTCTGAAGTGGTTGTGATTCACGTGTAAATACAGTATGCCCGGGAGTCAGATGCGCTTGTGGGCGAGATGCATTTGTAGTTGTTAGGTCCTTGTACCCGTTGGAGATGTCTCAAGCCGTCGCCCTGTGAATGGTGAGTGGTCAGGCTGTGCGATTAATTTACGTCATCAGCCTCCTGCGATGCACTGACGTTGATGTCGGGCCGTTGGCACGACTAAAGGTGGATGACTTGGGATAGATGATTTCAGTGTTGCTCTGAAATTCCCATAAATTCAATCCTCTCTAACATTTTTTATGCTATCACTGTTGCCTTCGGTTGTGACCCCTAGGTATTAAGTGATATTTGGGATATCCTCTGATTATCAGGTTGCATATTTAATTCCCAGGGTCTGGATAAAGTGTAAATATGAAAGTATCAAAAACTTTACCATTTCTTCACACTTCGAAATGTTAGAAATTATCTCTGAGGATAAATCATAAAAATTTCCATCAAATTTCTTAGAGCGAATAATTGATTTGAGTTTCAATAGCGAGTTGATAGATGGCGACACTTTGTCAGTTTCTGAATGAACAACCGATTCAATTATATATCGAAAATGAGGGATAAATAATAAGTAACTGTAAATAATATTTATTATTCAAATATGAGTGAATATGGATGATGAACGACTTGCTGAAATATTGAAGTACTACCCACAATCATGCTCCATAAATTATAAATATTTTCATTCTTCTGTTGTCCCCCCCTCCACATTTGACCCATTTTTTAGTGCAATAAACTGTATGATTCGACATTTTAAAGTGGCGCTCTTCTTCGAGGGCGTGTTGTTTGGCGAAAAGAAAGTACTTGCGGTCTCTGTTTACAAGGGGAAAAAATAATAAAAAAAAAAATCGTTTATAATTTACAGCAAATCGTAAATGTAAGCGAAAAAGCAGACCTTGTTTGATTAATAGTTATTGCTTCAGCCGTCTGCATTTGGAATCTAAAGTGTGCCGAAACTATTGTATGGCATGGTAATATAACAAATAATCCATAAAAAAAATTTGCTCTAATTACATCGTGAGTTTACCTCATTACACTTTCACTGATTAATATAAATTTTCATCGAGTCGATGACTCGTTCGGTGAATGGCAATGAGAAGAGCCGGTTCATCACTGAAAAACAATCGAATAAAAAATTTATAAACAGGAGTGTATAATCAGACATTAAAATCTACCCGTTGATGCATAATAAACCAATGTCCTTGTAATTTTTTATCTCTCTATTCAATTTCGATTCCGGATTCTCCATTGTATGTGTGCAACATATTGTATACGAAGGGCACTGGGTCACTACCCGTCTCTCTGTAGAGCCTTGAAATCATTTGAAACATTCCCTCCCACCCCCAGATCAGTGCACTCGAGATCTATTCCTGATGCTCGTAAGTCGTAAAATTCTACTACACTAATTATGTCAATGGAAAACGCATACAATTATCAAGAATAATTCGTGAAAAGTAGAACGAAAAATTATGGAACGAATTTAACTCAAGTTTTCATGATTTTTTAATGCAACAAACAAGGATTATACCCTCGGCACTTGTTCTCATACAATGAAATTTTTCCAAAACCTCCTCTTATCCTTAATTTTCTACTTAACTACGTTTAACGTGACTGCTCTCACCATTGGGGACGCGCAGGGCGTTTTAATTGCTCAAATAAACGAGCGAAACTATTCCCCTCTTCTCTTTCTTCTCTCTCTCTCTTCCGTCTTATTTTTCAATTTGAAGAATTAACAGGAATAAAAACATGCACGTTATATTTCACGGAGTCGTACAAAAGCGTTACAATATTCGTCACGGCGCTCAACTACGATGAGAATATTACGATCGTAAAGGATCGTTAGTGCTGAGGGCCCACAGGACAGACGTTAACGATCGTTTAATTGTCGTATTAACGTTTCCACCAGGTGGACTTGTACTCGGGGGGTCGGTCTCACTCAAGTGTTGGATCCTGTGAAAACACGGCTACCTCGAGGGATTTCTAAGGCTCGTGTATATACAGGGATATGCCCTCACTGGATTCACTTGTTTGCGGTGAGTTCTAGTGCACCGACTGCACTGTAAACTACTCTGACTAATAAAAGAAAAAAATCATGCTTATATATGATACCGGAATAAATCTCAAATAAATTCGTAATAGGTCGTACATCCTCGAAACTACCGCAACGAGTGACTGTAGAACCCAAGAATACCAAAACAGTTTCACCTAACAAACTATTCCAAATTATACAGACTATCGTCAGTGAGGGCATACTGCATGCAAACCCCTTCGGAGAATTGAATTCATTGTAAAGTTTTCGACACCTCGATTACCGATTCAGGCCGCACGTCACCTCCTCACCGTTCTAGCACTGACACTTTATAATACTTTCAGCGTGATGTGGATGGAAGTTAAATATCTAGAGGTCAAAATCAATGAGAACTGCAAATTTTATAGCTGTCGAGATTTTCTTTTTCCACCTCTTTTTTGTGGTTTAGGACATTGAGACAAGAATGTCTTAAATATCAAATATTACTTAAAAATTGATTCCAGTGTGCTATCAACAGACTCTTGAAGATATCGAGAATATTAATGGTTTCTTGATGAAACAAGAAGGACGAGATAGGGGAGATGGTAGTCTTTTGATGACTACCGAAGTTGATCCCAACATCAAACATCTTGGAGAGCCCATCTTGTGTAAGACGAAAAGCTCAGTTTTGGTAGTTTCTCGTATACATTGAATGTAGAACCAATGTCTGACGTGGATGAGACTTTAGTCTTTCGCTTGGGTAGAGTTCAAAGGCGTCAAAATCAGCTAGAAAGCTCGTAGTCTCTTCCATCCCCAGAATCTTGATGGTTATCAGTTTGAAATTCTCAACTTGACGTTAACGTGCGGTGAGTTGATATCCCTTGATTATGGGCTTGTCAATGAAGATTCTGAAAAAAAAGCATAAATATAGGAGAATAAAAAATGAAATGGAATAGGGCTAATGCTGGGTGGATACATGTGCCTCATGATACTCAAGGGTGGATGATGAAGGGGCGAATACTCGTGGCGGACCATTGCCCACGACATTGCATAATAACCGCATTAATATTGTAACTAGCATTGATATTTTCTGGTGGGATAGAGAGAGCCTGTCTGACCGTATCATAGAATGATTGCTGGATATACATCACTGTGACTTTGCTGAGACCGTTTTTGGTTGTTGTGGCGCCTGATTTAGATGCGACGTGCATGGCCAACTGCCCCCCCAACCCCTTCGTAATAAAAAATCGGGGGAAAAAATGTAGGACTCGAGAAGGCGAGAGTGGTGGTGATGTTTTTTTTTTTTTTTTTTCATCGAGAAATTGCATTGTCCAGCGAAATTCTGGAATATATATCACCTTGGGAACATTCCTCTCACTCTACTCGTTGTATATCTGCGTCACTGCCATCGACCCGGTTACAATGGATTTATTGATACTAGAATATCAATATGATAAATCTCGGTTGTCTGGTGGCATTAATAGGGATTTTATATGTTACTTTTGGATCTTTGCACCCTAAAAATATATTACTCAAATCCTATGAAATGAAAATATTTTCGGGTGAATCTGGTTGAATAATTTTCACTGAGAATCTCTCTGGGGAGAGATGAAAAAATTGTCAGTAGAGTTGTGGTCACTCAAATCTTTATCTTTCACTAAGTATTCATTCATCACTGGAGACATTTATTTTGAGTGAATATCTCACTTTCACTAGAATGATTAGGATGAATAGTGAAAGAAAAAAAATTAACTAGTACATAATTGATACGAGTGTTCTACCATCGAAATGGTAAAAAAATTCCCCCCCCCCCCCCAATAAATTGGCGCGATTCAATTTATTATGGATCTCGTAAAAAAATCAGATTCATCGGATAAATTTCAAGAGTAAGTGACCGAAAAGAGTTTTTATTTTATTCTTCTCTCCTTTTTTTTTTATCATTGTGAGCACGTGGAAGTGCAGATACATTGGCTACAGTGCGAAGGGGTCCGAAACCCTTGCGTCGATTCGAGGAATATTTATGGTCCACTGTGTGGCTCCTATTTTTATTTAGTACTCGAGTATCTGGTGTTTTTACTCTCGTCCGTGAATAAAAAAAAAAAAAAACGTCCCCTGGTCAGTCTTTTTCCCTCATCCCTGAGTGAAAATGCATGAATTGAAATAATCCCCCGTTACTTTATCGCAAGTTATTCATTAAATTTCTACTTCATCAAATCACTCAAGTGAATAGTTTGTCATTTCGAAAATTGGTCCTATGAATATCAAACGTTTAACGTAAAAAATTCACGGCGTATACAACGAGAGATGCTCGTACGAAATACTGAATTTATAATATTCAATTTGGCTTATGGTGATGATTATATCCAAAACTTTTGGCCACGAGATTCTCTCAATTATTTCACAGCAGTGGCAAAGCTCATTTTGCAACAGCAAACAAAAATTGACTTTGAGAATTAATCCCTCAGGCT
Source organism: Coelinius sp. EB29 (assembly GCA_035578325.1). NCBI lineage: Eukaryota > Metazoa > Arthropoda > Insecta > Hymenoptera > Braconidae > Coelinius > Coelinius sp. EB29. The sequence goes on along the minus strand of JAOZGT010000005.1, from coordinate 333,747 downwards.
GAATGAGGAAAATTCAAAGAGACCACGTGGACATTATTGAATATGAAAAATGGAAGAGTGCATTGCCTGGAGGATTAAATAATTCACAGTCAAGTGAATTTGAAAGAAAAATTTAATGGCCATTTCAACATGTGCATTCAATGTTCGAATATCCAGTGATTTTTTGTGTTTTACTATTTTTTTTTTTTTCTTCTTCCGTTCTTTACTCTCCAAGAAGACAGACTTTGTTGAGTTGAAGTGGCATAGAGAGATTGGGATACCCCATTAAAAGTTCCTAAGGGTCAATTTCCAGTCAAATACACTTGAAGAGTGTTAGCCGTGGAGGCAAAGTCTCTCGCCTCTATCTCAGACTGCAAAATCAATATTAAAGTGGAGCTAGCACAGTGACATAAAGAACAGGTGATAATAAAATGAGAGCTTTTCGTTCATTGTAAAAAAAGCATCATTTATGTGGTAAATTAGATGTAACAATTAGCCCAATTTGACTCACTGAGATGAATTCGTTTCTAGGGAAATTTCTGAATTTGTAATTTGCATTGGGAAATTGAGTTATTATTAGATTAACCAATATGTCGAGCTTATACTGGGGAGAAGTGGAGTTGTTCCATAAATTTTTAATTAAATTGATCCATCGGTGAGAAAATTCCTCAATTTGAGTCTTTGATGATTGATGGAGAGTGATCTGACAATGTGGGAATCAATCAAGTCTCTGAATTCTCAGTTGAGCTTCAGAGGCAAATAGTCTCTTCAGACTGGATCTAACTCATAACATGAATCTTTTAACATAAATAAATTTGTCTCCAGGGGGGGGGGGGGGGGGAGGGAAATCATTCTCCCAACTAGAAATTTATTTGCTGAACGATTACTGTAATTACAATTGCGGATGAATCACCAGAGTCTCCGGTAGTTGAGTGAGTTGAGTGAGAGAGATAAGCCGAAATACAGTTGGTATTTGGGCAGCGATCGGTGGAGGTGAACGCAAAGGCCATTAACGAATTGCCAAGCGAGGTATTTCACAGTATCGAGTCGTTTTACTCTGCCACTAGATGCACCAGGTTTATTCACACGCTTTCTAGAAATTAATTGCTTTCTTTCCCCCAATGTTTCAACTGCATTCATCACCGCAAGTCTATTTTCCTCAATTGCTATTTCAAAATACGGAGTATTTACAAAATCCTGGATCTCATTTCTATTCAACTGTAAAAGTAACTTTGTGAATTAAAATCTCATATTTTCATGAATTTTCAATTTTCCAATTATTTCTTATTATCCAACTTTGTTAATGACGCTATAACTTTTCAACCCCACTGAGTCAAAGTTTTGTTATGAGAATATGCAGTTGCAATATATTTTTAATCCTTGATCTTCAATCAGTACCACCCCCTGTTTCCTCCTTTACAATTTTAGAATGCAACTCGACAAGAACACTCAAATATACTCTTAATTCCCTGAAACTAATAGGCAAAACTATCCACCCCCGTTAATATATAGAACACAATTGAGTTGAAAAACTTTACCCTCCATACTCAATCTAATGATCGTAAATCGTTCAATTTGTTGACAGGATAATGGTGTGTTTGTAAAAGTAGAAATTTAACCTACATTAGAGGAGGTTTCCTTTTATTCATTCTATCAATGCAGTGTGCAAAGTCACCGGGGTGTGTCAATCTACGCACCCTTCAAATTTCCTACGATAATTCGTGTTCGCGTGCGTTACAAGAAAATTTTTCGATTCCACTCGGATTTCTCTTATATCACGTGATTAGAGCTTTACGGTTTGAGATCCTTGAGCTCTTTATATTGATCCATAAAGAGGATTTTGTTTCACCTCAGGGGGATGAAGAGATAATGATGGATACAAGGATTTTCGATAGATTTCATTATAAAAAAAAAAAAAAACTAAGAATATGAATTATCAATATCTTTATCACATAGTCCCACAATAAAGATTCCTCCATGATCACACAATACAAAACTTTACTCACTGTCAAATTCACCGGGAGATGGTCCTTTGTTCCATGGTGATATGAAGCATGACTGAAGCAATAATCACAATTATCCAGCCATCCATCAAAGCCAGTGTAGGCCAATGCCAACGAGTGAGTAACACTGTACCAATTCTAACCAGAAAAGCCAAACTTCCTAGTGTACAGTGTATGTATGCCTCCCTGTGAACTATACCGATTGCTCCTGCATTATATACAGAAGAAAGGAGTCAAGTGAAGAAAGGAATCTAGCAAAAAGTTTTGAGGGGATGAGAATGAATACAGTCGGTGGGGAGGGGTAGCGTGACGAATAATGCACACATCCCTGGTGATTTCAGATACATTTATAATCACAATCGACTTTCCTATTTGTCTTGCACTTTGTTCAGAGTATGATATCCGGGGGAAAAAAAAAGGGTTTCACTGGATCATTGTGGAAATACCCGGGATTATTTACCAGGGGAGTTGACACGAGCTCATTGGCCTTGACACGTTCTAATGGAAAATATATGTCTTTGATGTATTTTGGGACCAATTGCTCATTGGAAATCGACGTCTTGGTGATCGGTTTTAGTTGGGTGACATTTTTTTTTTTTTTTTTTTTCTTTCAACCCTGATTTTTTTGTACACGTGGAGAAAAATAACTCCCTGCGGGCAACTCTTTTCATTTTTTCACCTATCCATTACGAGGTAATGTCAATGATGATTGATAATATGGGAAAATACGTTACAAATTGTTGATATATTTTTAAGTATATATCTATATCTCGTTATATTCCATCATATTTCATGTATGTGATATAACTATACTGATATTTGAGTATGTTTTTCAGGATTAAGAGGATTTTGGTGAAGTATATGGAGAAAATGGTATGAAAAGAGAGCATGAAAATAGTGAAAGAGAGGTTTGTGATTTTCGTTCTTGAAATACCTGGAAATTCAGTCTTGCGAAGCGGTGAAAGATGAAAGATATCAGAAATTGCTTCTGTATTCCCCAGTGGCACACAGCTTCTCTACTTCTTGGGATATAGGGCTTTATGGCCTTCGAGTATGAACTCAACCGATTTTTCTCGTTTTTTCCCCCCCCCCCCCCATTTCGTGAAGCTTGGTAGCTCCTTTGCGGAGATTTGAGAGGCCGATGTCGATGGTCTAGCAGTTGGGAGGTAGATTATGATGTCTATAAGAGATTCGCTATCAAAGTATTTTATACTGTGAAAAAACTCGCACTATTGTTCACATCGAACATTGAAAAAAAATTGTCTATAAAAAAATTTTTTTTCTCACTTGAAATTTATTTATTGTTCGTGCATTTATTTTTTAATTCATGAGAGTAGTTTCAGTAGAGATTTTAATACTGCAATGTCCTGGAAGATGTACAATCTCTAGGGTTGTTAGAAGAAAAATTGTTGAAAAATTTTTCTCGTTTGCCCAACAGTGAAATAATTCATGCCTGGACATGCACAGGCCACTTTCATCCTTGAATTTTACGACGCTCGTATACAAAGTATCTTCTGGATGATGGCCACTGTGAGCAGAATTTTCCCACATTTTTTTCTCCTCTCCATGCAACATCATACATCCAGGTTAGTTCATAAAAACCATAAAGTTGAGGTAATTTTTTTATTCAATCAAATTTGCATTTAATTTTTTACTAATTGATGATGTAAAAAATTATTCTGGAGTCATTTGAGTATAAAATGCTTCTGCATAATTTTCATTGTTATATTTCATTATTTGGATTGTGTTGAGAGAATCTATCCTCTGATGATTCCATTATTCTTTGACCAAAGACGCTTATAGTATCCAGTTATATACGATTAATTTTTCTGGCTTTATTTATTTTCTTTCCCCCTTATTGTGGCACAAATGTTGCCGGTACTTATGCGCTCAATATTTATACAAAGGAGAAAAGAACTATACACTCCAGATAATCCAGATAATCTCTCAGTTTGGGCGATACCGTTGTGACGTACTGTCTGTTACACATGGTCCAATAAAATTGATCAATGTGCAATGAATTTTGGATGTTTTTCATTGAAATATTATGCCAACCAACACAAACAATCATATTGAAATATTTACACGGATAGTTGAGATATTGGAGTTGAAAATAAACACGAGTCTGAGAGGCATTTACCAAAGAATAAAATTGAGAGAATTTCGTAATTATACTGAAATTTAACTAATGAGAATGTCATTTATGACAATATTATCATACTCTGAAATATCAAATAAAGGCAAATGCAGACTCTCTCATGAATAAATTTTCTCTCTAGTAACATTAAAATTATGATCTTTTGTGATTGTAGCAAACAGCCGAGCCGTCCAATTTCATGGCTCCTTTCATCCCCTTTCGCCTCTCGTTTTGTCACAGCCGCATGTCCCGTGCTGAGAAGACCAACAGCATTATTTGACACTGGCGTTTGACTTGAGAATAAAATTTAAAGAAAAAAAAATCAGTCTTTCTCAATTTACCAATTTATCCACTTGATATTGAAAGAATATCCTCCCCCGTGTTGTTCATTCCTACGGTATATTATACTGAAACAAAGTCCAATGACAATAATGTGATATTTTTATACATATGGATAACAGGTATGATAGAGTGATACATCAATGTGCAAATGTTATTGATGCGATTTAAAGGACAAATGACACTTATCCGATATCCAACGAAATTGGATTGGCGAGACACCAAACGCAAATACAAGGTTTTATCGTATTTGTCGGTACCTATATACTCTTGTTACCACTATATTTGTGTGTTATATGAAAACGTGGTAGGCAATGTGAACCCACCAACCCGCCACCCCAAGGGTGAAGCGAAATAGGATATCAGATATACATTTTCCTATATTTTGAGATACTTTTCAGATCGCTGCACGCATGACTAGAACTTTTCGACTTGAGTGGGATATAAACTGAGATGGCAAGGAGTACTTGAAATATTTTCATGTTAATTTTTTAAATCTATTGAATATACCACCTTACTCTGTACATCATTCAAACTGATTTTTTCTTCTCTACTCGAATTACTTGAATTAATAAAATAGCTGACACTCGGTAAAATAGTATTGAAGCATTGCCACCGTGAGCCAGATTAGACCCGGGGGGGGGGGGAGGAAGGTTTTACACGTAATTTTACAAGTGCTGACACCGCTGTAAGCTAAGGCGCATTTCTCTCAGTTGAGAGGGTATGTCTTTGGTTAAAGACCGAAAGCCCAGTCTAGGTATATGTCTGTATGTGTATATGTGTGATGAAGAGACTGAGAATAAGCTGAGAGAAGGATGTCGTTGAGAAAGAAATCTCATTGATTTCTAGCGGATCAAGTCTCCCTCGTCGCTCAAGTCTTTTTCTTCATCCTCCGCTTCCCAGGAGTTCCTATAATTCTCCCAGCTCCCCCCCCCCCCCCTTCATCCCCTTTTACCCCATCGGCCCATTCACACTGACCAGTTGAGCTCTAATTGCGTTTTCCGCCTAAGCGCAATCGCCATCTTTCTCTACATCCTTCCGCTTCGGTCATTTCTCTCAGGATATATATATGAAAAGGCTGCAATTCCCTGTATTTCACCTACTCAGGGGATGGAACACATGCAATTCACTGGACAGAACTTCAATGATCCGTTCTCGCAATCATTCCGCCTTTGCTCTCCCCCTCCTCTTTCCTTTCCATCATTACACCCCTATCGGGTTTCAACCACTCTCCCTCTCATCTTAGTTGAGCACTCAGCATGACGATGAAAGAGCAAAATGTACTTGAGTGAGTTTATTGTTTCGGGATTGTAATGTTTCACTTGATTTCAGCATTTATGAGGATTTTTATTGTTATTCAGGAGAAAAGGAGAGGGAAAATTATTTGAGTTTTCTATGGATTCAATTTAGTGCGGATAATGGAGAAATTATTGAGGGAATTTAATTCATTGATGATGGGGAATGGAGAATGAAAGATATTGTGAAAAGCTTTTTGAATTAAATTGAGTTATTTGATATTGATAATTTTGAAAAAAAACTATTTTCGTAAATTTTTCAAAAAAAACATCAATCAAATTAGTGAATTTCTGCAATGATTTCTATATTCAATGCGAACAATTGAATATAATCAATCATGAAAATTACCCTTTGACAAATGAATGACAGAGTTGATTCGATTAAAATATGTAAATTGATTGAAATCACTCATTTCCGTATAAGTGAGGAATTCTACGTAATTACTTTTATTTCATGAACATTCCAATTGAACAATCACAAATGCACATTGGAGTGTATTCCACTAGACTGAAGTCCCTTGTGACATCAATTAAGTCACCCTGAAATTGATTTAGACTACTAGAAATGCAAATCAAGTAGGAATTCTAGTGGTTGAGAAATTATCCGTGTCACGTAGATGACAACAACTGTATTGTAAGAGTATTATAGCTGACGTGAGAAGTGTTAAGGGTTGAATATACAGGTGTGCAAATACGAGTTATATGGATAATTGAATTGTGAAATTAATTATGATATTATGAATTTAAAAGGACTGAGACATTTGAAATGGCAGGATAATTTCATCTGAAATAGCAAAACTCATTGATAGTTTTGAAAATAAATAAAATCGTTTTATAATGTCAGACGATTTGCAAATTCTTAGCCTTTTGTCACATCATTTCTCCACCAATGTGTGCCTCTAATCACGGATAAATTTCCACGGATAGCATTTGAAAATCCATTAAGGCCCAAGGATTTACTCTCAATCCCTCTTTCGATTCAGGGAATCAAAGAAATCCTGTATTTTCCCCTTTACTTTATTCATTTTTCTGTTTCAGTGAAGCTCCACTTGTGCGTCTTGGGAGTAAATTCATCTTTTTCATTTGTACGCGAGAGAAAGATCAGGGGAGGAGGATCAGAAAGTGCGATAAGTCTTTTTGTCACTGGGTGATGTCCACCGCATAATGTCTCTTGTTTAATCCGATTTTATCCCTTTATTGATTTTCATGAGTAATTATTAGCAATTGACATTACCTAGTTAATCCATGTACCTTCAATGCCATCACTTCAGGATTATTTTCTTTCACTCGGAAAATATTCGTCGCGTTCAATCAGACGCGGCATCATTAGTCGTCCATCGTGTACGAGGGATGAGAATCCTTCGGAATCTCATTAGTTAACGCGCCGAGACGAGAGAAATCCGGCCAGTCGTCTGTAGCTAATCTCTTCAGTCGATAATCGTCTGTGCAATTTACTGTTTAAAAAGAAAAAAAAAAAAAAAACGCCAAAGGAACAAATTTAACTCGAATCGCTTATTCCTCCCTCCCTCGGTTGCGCACGCGTGCACTTGCTCACTCGTTTGGAAGCCATATATCATCATCACGCGAGATTAGGATTTTGAACTTTTGACTGAAATAAAGTGATGTTCTTCAGCGCTAACCCCTCCCCATGCATCCCTTGTGGAGGTACGTTATTCTACTTTATATTCACAAATTTCTCCTCTCGTCATTTTCAAACGCTCGCGCGTCACGTGTTACGGTTATTATGTGTCACGGGGAATGAAAGAGACACTTTTGGTAGGGGGACTCATACGAGTGGAGGGGGGGGGGAGGGGGATAGAGATATGCCAGAAGGTGAAATTCAATAATCTAAAATGTATCGAATATTTTTTACTCTCATAACTTTTGTAAAGTTTTTCATACTTTATTTTTATTATTTTAACGCCTGTGCTGCCAAATGCAATTTCCACGGACACTTCTGCCGTCACCGGGTGCTATTTAATTTATCAGAATGAATACATATATTGCGATGACGAAGGAAAAGAGACAGGCAATTGGAGCATTTTATAATGTACGCAATCGAGCAATTTTTATTCAGGTTATTTGTGAATGATTATCCGAAATCGATGAAAATATTTGAAATAAAAATTATAATCAAAAAATACCTCTCATGAAACATTAACTTGCTTACATATATGACTCATCGATAATAAAATACATCTAATACCTATCTTCACGGATGTTTTCAATCGCTAGATGGATATTACACCTGCACACGCGTAAATAAGAGTTTTTTCGTCATCCCCATAACGTGAAATGTTGACATTTGCAGATTGTGAATTCGATTGAGCTGAAGAGAGAGAGAGAGGGAGAGAGTGGGTGGTTGTACGAGTGATAGAATAAACAAATGGTGAACTCACCATTGTACGTTAGAGCATATAGAGCGAATAACTGTGCGCAAAGTTTGATAGGTGAATGTTACGGGTACTGTCTGGCATCTTGGATATTGGATAGTAGTTTAGTGTTATTATACGTTGAGCGAGTGAAAAAAAAAAACTATCCGAGGGGATGGGAGACGTAAAAAAGTCTGGTTTATGGGATATGATGACGCAGTCGCAGATGCTGGGAAAAGCCTTTTGAATTTTTCCACTATGAAAATACAAATAACAATGACTGGGGGTTGTGAAAAAAAAAATCGTTCAATGCAGATGGGGAGGGAATATTGAGATACTTTGAATATGCGAGAGAAAATTTGTTTGGTTGATGCATCAATTGAAACATTCATCAGTTAAAGGGGAATCGTGTAATTTGAGCCAGACTTTGACGAATCATAATAGAATTTTTGCTTCTGGTCAGTTGGAATTTGGTGTAGGAGACCAAAACAGATGTATTATCATCTGATATAACTTTTTTTTGAATAACCCATTTGTCGAACCCGTAATCACTCACTGCATCCGTCATACAATCCACTCATTAGCTGTTGAACCGATTAAAAAGAATAATCGATTTATGCCACCAGTTATTCAATTCATCCCCACATTACACAGTGTGTGATTAATCACTGTCAATTACAAAGTTTGCATGACGAGCTTTATACAATCGAGAAGTGATGTAATGCTGCGTGTACGCAGTATACCTGTCAAAAATGATACCATCACGTGAAGAAGAGGGGACTAACAACAGTTTCTATACTATTTCCTTTGTTTATCATCGCTCGCTATAAAGAGTCTTTCATTTCATGACGAGCTGATGGGGCCATTAGGGGGTACGATGGTTGTATTAGGGGAGGGTTTTTTTTTTGGGATTTATAAATTTACCTGAATGATGTAGTGAATGAAAACCAGTTCAAGATGAATCATCTGGTTTGTTGCGTATATAAAGCTGGGCCCGATGGGGCCTTGAGGATAATTTAAAACATCATTTGTCACAGGAGTCAGGGTATATTACAATCACTGGGTGTATCCAACCCTGTTGATAAAGTGAGTGAGAAGGGAGTAAAAAGGGATTGAAGACATTGAGAAAGAGATCCGGAATGAGCCATGACAGAGTAGCTTCTGACAATGAGCCTTGGAGTTCCTATTGTTTTTCCACTAGACGAGCACTGAAGAAGATACAAAACCACCCGGCAAAAAGGAGCATCGCGTCTTTACTCATTATGCTAACCAATGAAACTTACCCTAAAAACATTTTATCAAGTTGATTAAGTCGTCTTCATCAGGATTTCTCATTAAAATCTACCAAGACAGTGGATTCATTTCTTGTGTACCATTTGGATCGTTAGGAGTCACTTGGTTATTCCCCTTCCCTATGATTTTGTAGATTTTTTTTGACACAACCATTCATTAGTTTCGCTCTACCATTTTGTACCGTAATGTTTTATTTGAGGTTCAGGTATATGCCAAGGATCCATGAAGAAGGAGTTGTATATAAATTTCATCATTATACCGAAAGAGCTTCTTAGTTCTATATCAGCTTCTTGCTTGTGGAAAAATGAGTCTAACAGAGAAAATTTAGTTTAATATTCATGGTTGAATGGTGGGAGTAAAAGCTTCTGTTATAAAGTAGTGGGTAAAATGGGGTTATTTATCAAAAGGGGTGAGAGGCAATGGGATTCGTGAATGGAGTCAGTGAGGATGATTATTTGATGATTAAAAATATAAAAGAGGGGAATTTTTAACAGCTCCACAATACTGGGTAATTTTGAAAAAAAAAAAAAAAAACAAATTTGAGGAATAGTGGTATCAGAAACAGTGCTGTAGGATTGTATATCACGGTCAACTGTATATTCATGAGATTAAACAGAGGAGAATGAATATTGTGTATGTTGGGTTTCTCTGGGGCAAACCCAAAAGGCATTGGGCGTCGCAAAACTCGTGTAAAGTTTGTTAATAATTTACACTGTGATTAATATTCGATTGCATCTGGGAGATGCGGATTGCCTCTCTCTTCTCTTTTATCACTCACTGTGGCCAATCCTCTGGGTTATACTTGTTGTTGCGTGGGTGTATACAATATTAAGGCAAAATTCACAGTGGGTGATCTGATTTAGAATTCTCCCGGGGGTATCCCCGATGCCAGATCTCATTCAACATTTTGTATTTTCTGGGTGTAATATTACCTCCAAATGTCCTATATCCAAATATTTTCTCTCACTCAACTCTCTGCCGCAAATGAGTCACCATGAGTTGCATTCAAGGCGTTAATTATGTTGACATTTGATGCAAATTTGAATTATGGAGTGAATTTTTTATTTGAGGGAGAGATTTTGGTTTTATGGTTTTTTTCGTACACATAAATGCTTTCGCTCGTGGTTTCTCAATTGCGCTATTCAATTTGTTTTATGTGAAGAATGATTAATTACAGAGGTTAATTGGTGACGTTAATGCATTTATGTCATAAATTTTATGTTTTAGTCAGGAAGCTTGAGAATACAATTTATCTCTGAATTCATTATCAGTAGTTAGAAAATAAGATGGAAATATTTGCTTTACTGGTTGGAATGAAAGCGTAATATGATAATTGATATTTCAAAGTGAATAATTTGACGATTCTTGTGCACATTCTCCTTTGTTGAATTATTATAGCAAGTCTCGACAATCTTCCGACAATTGGGCTTGATGCACCATCAAGGAGCTCTTGATTAAGGAAAAGGAACAATACATCAGCGAGAAGCAAAACATATGAGATGAAGCTATACTTGTTTTGTAAAACAAGGGTCTTTATCCACCAACAGCTTCATTCAATGCTTGTTTATCTAAAGGGGTATTTCCACAAATTACACAAATCATTCCTCCACATCATCGAGTTTTATTATTCACTTAATTATTGATCATTATTACTCTGCTATCTCTTCATTGACAATTCAATATAAAATGTAACGAGACTTTTTTCTGTCCCAGTATGTGAAAAGTCTGGCAATTTTTTCCAAGACGCTTGCCTCCAAACGACCAAGAACCAAGAAAGCCATTGCTGTGTATAACGGAGCGAGGATAATGTAATGAGAATTTTCATTCGTTCTTACAAACGCGAGAGAGGTGAATTTACCAGTGAGAAAAGAGCTCAGAAGGTTAAATTTGAGGGTTTGTGTGTATGGAAAGATTCAGGAATGATGATTCTGGTGGAATTTTCATGTACAGGGGGTGTCTGGTGACATTCAGCACACTCGAGATTGTGTATTTTAAACTTGAAATATTCGTATCTGAAGATTCCTGAGGCGCATCAGAGGGACTCAAAGCAGATCGCATATCATTAACTGCTAGAGATATCCAGGGATTTCTTTGATCCTAACCGCGCGCTTGAACCACCCGAGTGAACGCATAAGACACATATACCCACGCCTGATGCTTATAGAGTGTATGATTGCTTGATGCCTTCCCTCTTATTATTCCCTCTCGCTCACTTTCTCTCGATTTCTGCCCGAGTGAGCATAAACACACGGCTGACAGTTCTCCCCAAATGATTTGTGGCACCCTTCGCCCAAATACAAACAGTAATAATCAGCTACTGGTGCTGCTGTTGCTCACTCTTCTATTACCCCTCGTTTTACAACTTTGTCGACACGGTGAAAAATTGACTAATAATCATTACTATGCAAGTAACTGTAGTTGTGAAATGTTTTGTTGCATGGGAAATGAATACATCACATTGAGCATGTATTTAAAATGAAAAATGAGAATTTCAAAAGGTGAAGGACATATATGCAGTTGTTCCATGGGGAATTTGTTGTCGGAGAAGGAAAAAATGCGATACTCAATTGGCGATTAAAGTTAACGGGAAATGGTACATCAGGTATGATTTATATTTCTCGAAAGCCCAGGCGCCAGTGTTAAGTCGAGGGTGACTTTCTCAACGAATGAGGGTGAGGAGGGGTTGGGGAAAGAAGAGCGGAAAGTTGAACGGCGCGGAATGACGATAGGAGGTCCTTCCGGGATTGGGATATCCCTGTGGCAATAAGACGGATACCTTCGATCCCTGGAGAGGAGAGAGAGTTTCTCGGTTAGGGTGGTTGTGTCCTGACCACGTCAGCATTTCCAACTGATCACACATATGGAGAGGATGAAATTTTTGGGCTGACTTACAGTTATATCCCACTCTCCTTTATTCCCGGTGTTCGAGGCGGGTGCGAATGAGGAGAATGGGTGGAAGCGAGTGGGAGAGTGAAAGGGGGAAATGATCTACCGTGCCAATAATTGTGGCTCCCATGGAGTCGGTGGTTTACCTGAGCCGTCATCAGATAAGATCCCACAGAGCGCATCCCGTTGTGAGTATGGCAAAACAGTAAATTGGGGTGTGTCGGGTGTGTTGTTTCGATGGTAACAAAAATCTCATTTGAACCAGTGCTGGGCCAAGTCAGCTGAGATATTATCATTTTTCTTGGGTGATAAAAATGTGGAAAATAATTTTTTTTTACTCCCTGAGACCGGATATTATCTCTGAGATAATGTTTTTAATGGGTGATGAAGTTGGGGTATTGAATGGTTATGGTTTTTCCAATCATTTTATTGAAATATATATGAATATTTGAGTTGAATTTTATTTCTTATTATTTTTGTTACACAGTACGCAACTCGGCTTTATACATGAAAAAGTGCCAATGGAGAGATTCCGTAAAAGAGAACGAAAACTAAATTTCTGGAGCTAGTTTTTTCTGTTCAACTGAATTTTTCGCAACTCTGCTTTAAATTTGAGATACACAACGCGAAGGGTCTTCGAAATCAAATAGCTGTAATTCATAACCCACGTTTGACCGCAACCTCCATCCCTCCTCACTCCTCACTCAGTGTTGAGTTCTCCTCTCTTCTTCATCCCTCCCCACAGTGATTCCCCCGTGTTCATTTCTCTGTCCTACAGGACACAGTTATTCATTTTGGGTGAAAACTCCCGTTTTTTTTTTTTTTTTTGGACCTCGATTTATGTTTTTCCCTGTTGGTAGAGATAAAAAAATTGCACTTCTCCAAAAGTTATTGAATTTTATTGATTTTGTTCAATCGAATGTGAGTCATGCAAGGTCATGAAATTTTTCTGGGTCAATTATTGAGGTTTTTTTTTATTTTCCACTGACCGGAAATTTGAAATCCAATTGAAAATTGAATAATCATTCAAATGTGTATTTGTCCATTTGAATGAGAAAATTTGAATATTTTGGAGAATAGAGAGTGGAAAAATTTACTGGATGAATTTTAATTGTCTTGAATTACTCATTCATACTCTCAATTACCAATCACTTCAAATCCTCTAAATTACCATTGATATTCTCCTCCACGTTTCTTCGATTTCCATTTTCCCTTATCCCTTATATCCCCCGAGAGCAGGTGAAATTGATGAAGCGTGTATGAAAGAATCTGAAAGTGGAACTAATCACGATTTGACGGTGAATGGGGGTTGGTTGGCGCTACCGAAAGCCCGAGGACACGATGAGTGACGAGAAATGAACGAGTACATTGTCACTTTATAACATACATGTATATACAAAGTATGCGCACCAATGGGCTAGGGGGGATGTTCCTCAACGAGAGTTTCACGGGCCGATGGATCCTTTCGTGTTCACTCCACCGCGGAGGGATTTTTAATTCCCGAGGTAAATAAGCCACCACTCTACATGTACCTACGGATTCTCCAGGACTCTCCATCCATGAAACGAACGATGGAGAGCGGTGGTATCCACCCCTCCTCTACACCGTTGAGCCTCAATCCTACATCAGCGAAAGTGCAAATACCCTTTTTTCATATGTTTCTGCTCGTCAGTGGAAACTGTTTGGATACTTCACTCGATAGATTTTTTTTTTTTTTTTCGCAAAATGTAGTAAATACGTATCAAATTCTCCCTGATTGTCCTGATGATCTTTCTGTTTACTTTAAAACTATCGAATAATTCAAAATCAACAGACGATATGAGTGATGTTTCATATATAGATCAAGAAAAAGGGTAAAAGTTTAGTCAAAAAATTCCAATTGACATTATCCATTTGCATTATAACCATCTACCTTCCAATGGTTTCAAATTGCAATTTGCAACATTAACCATCACCAAGAAGTATAAAATTTTGACGACTGCTGTAAATGAGCAATAATACATGTTCAGTGAATAGCCACTGGAAATTGAGGTCACGGCATTGGATCATAAACATCTCAGTTGTGTTGTCCCAATCCCCCTGTGACCAATTATTTCTGTACAATCAAATATACCACCGAGACACCGCAATACTTTAGACATGGCTGTTTTACGATGAAGGGGGGAGTATTATTATACTTTTTTTTTTTTTTTCAGAAATACTATGACACATTGCTCGAGTGGCAATATTGGAACAGTAGACTACTGAATTTTGCATTAGCGCGGCAGTATTTTGTCATGAAATGCCGTTGGTCTGATACACTGACACTGGATGGTAGTTATTTGGCTGTCATACAGAATTTTCCGTATAAATGCTGCGGTCTCTTGTTTTCCGGTTGTACGCCATTGTTTTTCTATCTTGCATCTGCACCTCACGGTAAAAAAGAAAATATAAAAGTAAAAATTTCCAGCTGGCGCCACATGAGGGGGGGGGGGGGGGGAGAAGGAGTTTGTGATACTGCAACGTCTGCAAATGATATTCAATTTGGACATGGTCGACACGTTTCTTCTTCTCTCCATTTTGCCTCTTTTCTTATTCCAATGTGTGAGATAGTAGCACTCTCCATGTGGACACACTGGAGAATGAGAGGAATGAGGGAATTTCAAGAGCAATCCACTCAGCTGATTACGTTGAAATGGACGGAGAGGTGGTGTCCTAGGGGTACATGACGAAAATTGCGTCTCTGCATAGAATTTCACTTTTTTTGTGGAGGTGAGGGGGAGGGGGAGGGGGTCAGACTGGATTATTCTACGGTAGCTAGCCCCTGGGGCGAAAGACTTTTATCTAAATTTGTTCGCCACGGTTGAAATCAGTCGGGAAATTGAATGTTTTTTCTGCAATGTGAAGGGGTATATTTTTTTTTTTTTGAATTGAGTGCTTTTTAATTGAAGTACTTTCTGAATATTTTGATACATTTTAGTTGAAATCCTTCATCATTACCTTTTACACAGAGATGAGGACTAGTTTCTTGTTTGTCAAAGTCTGTCCCTGGCTTTTGAATAAAATTGACTTTGAAGCTTTTAGTTGACATGAGTAGAGTGAAATTAGAAAATCAAATTTTCTTTGTTATGCAAATTTTTTTTTCTTTGATACTGTGTCAATTAAATTTGTTAAAGAGACTATTTCAATCAATCTTGGATATAGAATGAAATTCTTCAGTGTCCCTTGAATTTGATGACTATAGAGAACGTTAAAAGTGGACATGGAGTGATGAGTTCAGACATTGTGATGAAAATTCTGATATTTGTGGACAATAGACAATCCCCAAGAGTGGAGCAGATGGTCAAAATATCTGTCACCGAGATAATCAAAATGATTACAAAAATTTCACTAATACAAATTCACCACTGAACCTAGCATTTCTAATAAAATGAGACAGCAGCAATAAAAGACATTCTCTGGAATTCTAGAAAATGTCATTTACGAATTAACCAATAAATTTCCGTCTAACATTGCTGAATTTACCGGGTATGCTCCATCTCCCTTGCATTGGTATGGAAGCAATATATTTCGGAAGCGTGGAAAACTCTCTCTGATTGTATCGAATTGAATCACCAAAGGGGGGCCGCCGTCGCCCTCAGCATACCCCACTCGTCCCCATCTCTCAACTCCCTATACGTACATTTTTCCTTCCTCTCTCTCTCTCTCTCGCTCCCTTTTGAAATTTGTCGATTTTCAAGCAGAAGAGAAAAAGCCGGTAATGATGCCTGCCAGTTGTGTAAATGACTCTCGTGCATATTCTGCAACCCCCCCAGCAACGAGACAGCTCTCGTCCATCTTTTTTTCCTCTTCAAGAAATATAGTCACATTGTGGCTGATGTAGCATGAGAGGTTTCAAGAAAAATATGAATTTTTCACCATTTCCACTCCCATCATCATAATTAATTAATTAATTCTATTTACACCCCAACATATCAATTTCCATGATTTGAAGCTCAAGAAATTGTTAAAAAAAATCTCTCCACACTACACAAGTCTGCTCAACTTTATCGATGGCTCTCGTTATCACTGAATTTTTCCACCGCGTTGGTGGCAGTGAGCAATCGCAACGAGTCTGCAAGATACTCTTGGGGCATTTTCGTGCAGTGCCACTGTGGGCACTAAAAACCCCACCGAGTACTTTACGACCACCGTCAACGTTCTCTCGTTTCAAACCAGACGAGTATACTCCCTCTCTTTTGTCGATTTACCCATGGCACTCTCATATATCCTCTACCATCTAGATCGAAATCACTTTGAAACACTGGTGAAGAAGTGATGTCGATACTTTTTAAACAACTGAATTCAGACAAAACTATGGACATTTCACTGGGACGATTATTACATTTTCTCGGTCTTTTCACCATTCCAACGATTTTATATTCATAGAGAAAAATAAAGGATAACAGAGTCGTATACATAAAAATGGGTAAACAAGTGTAATTGTTGGCCTCCTCTCCCCCCCCCCCCCCCCCCACCCCCCACCCTTTTATTTCAGTCGACAAAAAATCCGAAGCGCTCTAGAGAATTGGTGATGATTGTTGTAATTTATTTACAAGTTTTATAAGATTTTTGATGAATTTTAAATATTTTATAATGCAATAGTATCAATTATTTGTGTTGTTACAGATTGAAGAAATAAATAGTGACCTGATGAGGAGTAAAATAGCTCCAGGAAGGTATTACTGTTGAAAAAAAAAATCAAATGTGCTAACGGTGAAAGACTAGAACAACATGAAACCTCTTAATGTTTTAAACCACCAGATATTCACCAAAATTCTATTAATTCCACCTGAACATTTTTCTATTCTTTTCAGGCTCTTATTTATATGTATGTACATGGGGCTAACGGTAAAACATGTGTATACTCAAATTTTGTGAGATTAAAATCCATCAGTCAACAGGGCTTTGTCGGCTTATTTTATTAGTCATTAACTGGAGGACAACCTTTCCGCAAGATTATTTTGGTGATAGTTTGCCGTTGAGCGTGATGTGAGTTGTAATCCAACAAATATACTCAGTATTAGACTATTTGAATTTGAATGTGAATGAAAAATTTCTGATTGTTTATCCCCATGGCTCATTTCAATTACAAAATAATTGAATCCAATAGTGAAAGATCATTTGATGCGCTGGTGAGAGTATTCACCCCCGATGAAATACGATATTATTACTGATATTTAATACTCGACCGCCAACAATCAGTGCAAGACCCACTAATGTACGTGAATTTACTCGAGAAATTAGGATGAGTATCGGTTTTCACAGCAAATGTCACTCAGGTGTTTATAAATATGTCAGTGGGTGACAAAGGATAATTTTACTGAAAATCTAAACTTATCCATCCTGGATGGGGGGGGGGGGGGGGAGGGCTGATCCCTCGTGGGAGTCATTTAATTCTCTACGTGCTTGCGGAGATTTCAATTTAGTTCAGCAGATGGAAGAATGAGGAGAAAAAAATTTGGTAATTTATGACTGGTATATGCACCCCATCGCACCCCAATTCTGGAATTCACGGTTTGTGAAGGAGAAATATTCAAAGTATTTTACAAAAATGGTGTAATTTTTCATTTCTCAATCCCCAACCTAGAATCAGGTGCTCTCTTGGATCAAGGATTTTCTCATTTTATAATGCGAGGTCACAGTGTAAAAAAAATATGATTTAATTTTATAAAATGAGCTTCTTTTGACTAAAAAAAAATGAATAAATATTTTTTCCCCTCACACGTAAAATATTCTGTGGAAAATATTCAGTGTATTTAACGCGGATTTATTCATAAAAGGAGAAGGAATGTGCAAAGAGTGTAATGCTTAAAATGTACGATAATGCTAGACTAAAATATAGACCAGTCTGCACGAGTATATTTTATCTACTATATTACAACTAACCTTCTAGTTGAGCATGCTCAAGCTTATTCAAAATTCACATCGTGTTTCAGATAGCATCGCGACACCGTCGCCTTAACAGCCTCTCATAGTATATGGTGTGGGAAATTAATTCGCCAACTTTTAATTCAGAAAAGCGCGCACACTGAAAGGAGAATGAAAAAAAAAAAAAAATTACGGACACACACACAAAGCCCCCCACTTTCCACTGGTACGTGTTCAGAGGTCATTGCTAAAGGCGGCAGATTATCTAATTTTGTGAGTTGCAGTTGCATTCAACGAAAGTCCACGAATCAAGGTTTATCGTTTTTTTTTTTTTTTTGTTATCTTTAATTGTAAATTAGTTCATCCCAATCTTTCCTTTATGGGGAAATGGAAAATATCACATTACACCAAACAAAATCCGCATATTGTTCTTGTAAATCTTGGGATATTATGAGGACAGAAGAGATGGAGATTGACCATAAAGGAGTTTTAGGTTTTAGTTGAATTGTACGTGAGACTGATTTCAGCTGATATATCCTCATGAAACAGTACACCCCCTCGGTTGCACACATATCTAGAGATAACTGAGATTAAAGAGAATCCCATCGAAATCTCCTCTAATTTCCGAGATTGACAATTAACGCAATTGACGCAAATGTCTTTGAGAGTTGTGATTCGAATGGTTACAACTGAATTGATGAAATGGATACGATCTATAGGAATCATTGAGGGTAGAAGGAAGGAATTGATTTATGGAAGCAAGTGGAGAGGAATTTAAATGAAGATTTTAGGGAGCAAAGAGAACTCTATTATCGTATCACAATGAAACTTGGATCAAACTGCGATGTAACATGGTTGAACGATCGTTTACATTGTCCACTTGGAAGAAATTATATCACAACAGTTGATACAGTTACATCGTAATTTCAACTGAAACCCAACATATTTATCCCTCAATCCATCAACCCTGAGATAAACGGTAAATTTACATGGTCCCGAGTACATTTAATTCAATCATTTGTGAACTTGAATAACATTTATAATGTGGTAGTACCACAGTGTGTACAGACTGTACGGATAAATTAATACCGTTTTAAACAACCCAGATAAATGGTGCAGTTGGTGACGTGAGCAGTTACGTATTTCCGTAGTGTCGATATAGATCACGTTATTATGTTGTCTCGTATGTTGGGTTATTCAACTTAAAATTTATCGATCGTTATATGTATTTCTTCAACGAGAAGTTGTAACGGTTTTCAATCCCGAGTGAGTGTCTTTTTTTTTTTTTTCTTTAATTTTTATTCTCTTTCATTTGACTTTTTGTTTTTCTCCTTTCCTCTCTCTGTTTCAGAATCTATACAGGCAATGCACGGGGGTATTAAATTACTTTAACGCTGACGGAGAGATAGAGAGAGAGAGGGAGTCGTGTCACGGCGGCGGTGAGCTCGCAGAGGAGCGTCTGATCATGTTCCGCTTTAGTCCCTGTGTGTGTCTTACTCGTTGCTGGGTTTGTTGATACTCTGTACAGCAGTTTACATGGTATGGTATAGTATCAAACCATCACGGTAGCAAGTAACCAAGTTGACACAAATATGTTATGGGTAAGTGAATGTAGTTTGTAATGATGTGGACATAGTTGAATTTGTAATTGGAGGATTTTGTGTGATATGTGATTAGATGAAAGATATTTGAATGAATTAAATTAATCAAAATGCTAAGTCAGGGAGAGCTCTGTCAGTTAGTTTTCATTCAACCCCTGACGAGAGAGAATATTAATTATAAGATTATCAGGATAAAACCTAACAACCCCATTTTCCTACTTCATTTCCCCACCCTCCTCTTCACCATAATTTCAATGAGGAAGTTATCCATTGCAGAATCCAAAGCATTGTGAATTATCTCCAACAATGATGAACTAAAATTCCCAGAATATCCAATTACATGAATCTCAAATGAACTAATCATTATGGCAAAATAAACCAAGTGCCGTTCTCTCCCTTGATACTTCCGCCAACAGGGTAAACTTTACTCTGCAATATCCGTCATAGCTTAGCCATCCTCATCAGCAACATCGTTAACTATTCTCTCCATTCCCCTATCAACTCTATACATTGTCATATTTCGTGCCAAGGACTCTCCACCAAGTGAATCATACTTTCTCCATAGAAAACTTGAACGCTGAAAGGAAAACTTTGAAGTATCTCTCTACTCTATAATCCAGATGAAAGTCATGCGATAAAAAATCCTTCAGTGCAATTAATCGAAGATCCAAGAATTTTTAATTACAGCAGTCCATCGTACTGTAATCAGAGACGAAAGAGCATGGCAAAGATGAAGAAGAAACAAAAAAAAAAAACAAAAAAAGAGAGGAAATCCATGAACCCTTTGATGAGACTAGTGAAGTACCTGTGTTGAATTTGCAGAGTGGAAAAACGAAACCAGGATAGAAAGAGTCAAGAGAGAAGGGATTCTACACTTGAAGCTCGTTAGCCATTTTCTCCCTGGTTTCCATGGATAATTCACTGACAGAAAACTCGTTCAAATGTTTTCAACATTTTTTGCATTGAAAAAGTTTATGTGGAAAAGACGAGCGTTAACAAAAATTATACGTTATTCAAATGTGATGGGGAAATTTTTTTTTCTCTTTCCCTCCTAATACAAATGTCACGTTGAAGTGATGAAGCAGTCCAGGGGTGAGGAATCAGTGGTAATGTGCCAAGTGCTTTGCTCATATAAAACGTATACAGCTTCCATGCACGAATGATCCCACCACCATGAATTTCTACAAGAAAGAGAGACAAAGTGCATTCGAATAGACCTGAATCCCCTTTACCACTCAAACACCAATGAACTAATCCCAACTGGCAAACTGGCTGTCTAAACCGGCCTCGATAGCAATCAACGGCCCATTGAAACCAACTTCCAACAATGAATCTGTTCTTTTATTTTCACTCGTACAAGCACTCACACTTATGCCCATACACCTACATATCACCACTGTCAATGACACTTTTCTTATTTGTCTCGTGTGAAGTGAAAAAGACACGATAGAAAATGCCTTTTCCTTGCATCGATGCCCCAATGGTCGTAAAACTTATCGCCAATGTACCACAGTATCGTATTTCCTTTTTTCTATCTATTCGCTCTCACTGACTGAGCATAAATGGGGGCAAATGGTGGGGGAGGGTTGGCCTACCAACGCCCCTCTGTAGGCCAGATGTCATGTCAAGTCACGTCAATGCCTCGCTCCCCCTTTGCCTACTGCCACAGGCATAAATTTTTTTTTTTTTTCTTTTTTCCTCTATTCTATACATCAAATGTGTAATGGGTACTTGGGTATTTATTGGTAATCAACCAACAGGGAGCAACCCCAGGGTGAATGAAAAATGTCAAATGATATTCACCTTCAACATTTGACTAAAAAAAAAAATCATCTCAGACGGAATGAAAAAGTATGCATATAGCGTGTGCGGTTAATTAACGTTTAAACCCTCTGGAGGAATCCTAATGCGACACAAGGCGTGTTTGGCTTCTCCAGTTACAAAAATAACTGTGTGCAAAACGTTCTTGGTATTGCTTGTAATGTGCCTTTCCCCCCCTTCATCATTTGTCATGTTTCTGCATACTATTTCAAGTTTACCGACGCATACATCTATATCAAGCCATCATTTGAAATCAAACAAGTACGTTTCATTAACTTTTGAGCATTCGATAAATTGAATACAGAGTGCAGAAGATGCAGTCAGAGGGAAGAAAATAAAGATACGACTGATGGGAAATCTACCGTTTGAGAATTCTCATTCGAATGTCAATGAGCTATGTTCAATGATGTGAAAATTGTTTGAGCATCCAACGAAATGACGTTATCACTCGATGATATTACCGTAAAAACCAAAGAGGTCTCTGAGATTGTGAAATAGCAAAAGGTCGGCTTGCCGTTACCAAGGTGATAACCGGTCGTACTGGGGTGGGGGGGGGGGGCGCTTTCACCCTCTCTTACCTACCCACTCAACTATATATATACACCCTTCTAAAGCTCTTGAGCACACCGAGTACTACATACACGTATATATTACACTCTGACACGTACATTGTGTAAAATGAGAGAGTGGTATGAGTTAAGGGATTGTCATATATCTCATTTTAGGCTTTAAATTCCATAAAGTTATACTGATGTTTCAGCATCTCGCGTGTACATCCAATGTAGCCTGACGTTGGTAGGTAAACGAGTGAGTGGTATGGAGTAACGCTAACTTTTGTTGGCATCATTGTCGATGCATGGCTTGTTGTGATCACATCCCATAACGCATCAATCTCACCAAAGAGTGTATTCTCTTGGGGGCATCTTGGTATTGTATATATGTGTATACAAGCCCCTGTCCAAAGCCTACTCGTGTTCATCCGTCACTGAACCTTCATTTTCAACCATCTCACACTCTTTTTCGATTCAGCCATATATTCATTGAAATACTGATGCTTTTTTGCTTATTTCAGCACTCAGAACAATGGTGAGAATATTATAAAAGGATCCAAGTGTATGATCAACAATGAATGTGCCACTGTTTAACATTCAAATATGGATGAATGGGAGAAAACAAAATCCATGGATCTGTGGAAAATCATAACAAAAAACCTGGACACCAAATTCAAATGGAATATATCAGTGAAACTTAGTGGGTGAGAAGCAGCATGTACAAAGCACCATAAAAATCGAAAACTCAGCGGTTTGGAGCTCTCTACCACAACAGGGGCAATATGGAGCTTACGACAAAAGCGTACATGAGAGCCACACCACAAGTGCTGAGGGAGTGATGCCATTTGCGGAGGAGCGGGGGGGAAACTGGTTACTGATTTATTGCTCTGTGAGTGTGAATCCCCTTCTTTGACTTCCAAATGCCCTGGAAAATCCTCTGAGGTACGTGTAAGACAAAATCTAGTGGCTCTTTGGTGAGCTAGAGACTTTGCACACCTCAAGTTGATCCATTTTGATCCCGATACCAATGTTTCAAGGTTAAAGTTGGTAAATTTCACCTAGGTGATGATACTCATGCACTCTTCCTCATATTTTCCTTTTTCGTTAACTTTGTAATTGAGGGGTGACTGTGGGGCCCCTGATGACCCTGGCCTCATTGGACAATTTCAAAACTATTGTAAAGCCATTCGTTCATTCGGGATGAGTGTGTTTACATTCTGAATGTATAGAACAGACTGGATATAGGATAATGGTTAGAATCATCAAACTGCCACTCGACTCACTATCTAAAAACTTACATTTTCCTGTCGTCAATCCCCCCTTTTTTTTTTTTTGGTTCTGTTCCGTCCCCACAAAATCCCTTTCTGTCCTCACGGATCATCTTGTCCATCTCAGAGCTCACCCTTGGCAAAAGGGCCCTCCCCCCCCTCTTCATCTCCACTGTCCACTTTAGTCGGTGAGATGGACAGTGGGTACGTGTCATGGACACACGAGGGGATTTTTCCTCTTGCGGTTTGTCTCAAGTGCAACACAGAGTTTTGCAAGGAAGTAGAAAAGAATAATAGTCTCTGTATATGAGACTATGTGTTGTAACATGATTGTGAAGCATGAGATCTAGGGCTTGGACATTAGAGTGGACAAGATTGGTGGGACTTTTGCTTAATGTATTCGTGCTCATGTTGAATCCTGGGAGATTGCTGACTGGGATTCTCGGGGATGATGAGGGTTGTGATGGATGTGGTGAAGATGGCGTCATAGGGTCTTTTGCATAATTTTTGAAACGTTATTTCGCATGTGCAATATTGTTGAGAATTGAGGATTTGAATGAATAATTTTTCTATGACAATGATCTTATCTCATCGTGTTGATATGGCTGAATGAGAATGCAGATGCAAGAGTATGGGGGTAGAGATAATAAAACTTTAAAAGTGAAAGTATGAAATTCAATCTGATTGTACATTAAAAATAATTTTTATTTACCTCCTCAATGCAATAATATTATATTATTGCGCATAACTATTACATAATCTAATGTATTCCACTTGAGATATATTAGTGGATGATGTTATTCCCTGCAAAGTTGATTAGAAATTGGATTTGTACGTGTGGGCTGTGTGGAATTGGACAATTGATTCATTCAGCATGCACGATTGATCACAATTTCATTTTACTCTCTTACAATGTGAATCAGATAGGGTATTATATATCAGTGAAGTCTGACATTTGGCGCCAGTTGGTATGTATACAGACTGTGTGGATTTATTAAGAGGATTATTGGGGAAAGTTTGTATTTATTAAAATACCAGCAATGGCAGAGTTGTATTAAAGTATTGGTGGTTAGGGTCAATTGTAAATTTTTTTTTTTCCATTGATTCAATATTACGATGAAAACACATGATAGATCATTGGTTACGGTAGTAAGCTGTTCAACTTGGAAGTAATCACAATTCAAGCGAGTAATTGATATGCGTGAGAATCGGTCACGCGCGAGTTTACAGAGAGAGATCTTGTGATCGCTATCTCACGACTCGTAATCATTTCTACAGCTCTGTACGGTATAACCCGCTGCTTTACCTTCGAACTTGATCGGGAGAAGAGGATAGAGAGAGAGAGAGAGAGAGAGAGAGAGAGAGAGAGAGAGAGAGAGAGAGAGAGAGAGAGAGAGAGAGAGAGAGAGAGAAAAAAAAGTGGGACGTGCACTCGAAAGAAGGAGATGTATAATTTCAATCGAATAAACTTTTCTCTTTTTTTAAACCTCTCATTTTCCTACTTTGAAATCAATTTCGATGATTATTCTCAATCATCATGAATTATTGGAGATTAATATTTCAATTTTTATTATTTATCAGTTGTATTTTTATTTTTACCTTCATCTTTTTTTTAATAAAATATAAATGTTGGTTCTACTCATTCAGAAATGAATAAAATCGATCCACTAGATTGCTTTTATATCGTTGAATAATCTCATGATCATTGGGGGATATAAGTCATCGGATGAGTTATGAAATCAAATGATATTATATAGAGTCGATTCGTTTCACGGGATGATCACTCAGCCGGAATGAGCCAAATGTCCAGTAATCCTCGTGTATATGTACAAAACTTGAACGAACCGAACGCCTATTTGATCTTTCCTTGAATTACGAGTGGTTCTGATATTATACGTAAGATGATTATGTTTCTTATACGTATATATATATGTTTGCGTGAAAAATAAAAGGGACAGAGAAATGTCGTTGGAATAGGGTGGAGGGTGGTTATGGGGAAAAGTCTTTGTGTGAAAAGCTACAGACGATTATAATTTCCCCAAAAAACTATTTAATAGGAGTGAAGATTATTAACAATGTGGGGGGGGGGGGGGGAGAATTCAATGAAATAATAAAAAAATATATTTTCTCATGATAAATCTTCACAATGTCAAGCACTAAATAATGATATAATTCATGAACATTTATAAAAAAAAAATAATTTAATGCCACTGTGATAATGGGATTGGCATTGACGTAGTAACAGTAGCAGGCGCAATTTAATTTATATCGCACACGTATCATTAAGATTGGACTCCAATAAGTGGAAGGGAGACACACACAACAAACCGTTCAGGACGTTGGTGGTTATCTCCCTTGTAAATCATATCCCCTCGATTGCCTGGTTAGCGATATAAATCCTCAATAAATGCGCATTTATTCCTCCATTATAGGTGCATTTCAATTTTTTTTCCTCTCAATCCATTATATCATTGCTGTCTCCCTTCTCACAATGAGGTAAAAATAAAAGGGATAGAAGAAAACTAATAATAAACTTCATGAATTTTATCTGTCCCAGCATCGAGAATCCTAGACTTTCCTAGATTTAGAAATCTATTCCTCTTTCTCAAAAAACTTTTTGAGTCAAAAAATTTACATACTTTCAACACTATATGAGGGTACACGCCCATTAGATTCTCATCGATCACGTATTTTCACTCTTGTGTCACACATATTCTCACTTCACACATAGTTTATCTAAATTTTATATTATCTCTCTTATCTCACTCTGGATGACTCGTTTTTTTTATCCACTCTCGTCATTGTTAAAAATTTCCAAGGCCAACGGTGAAAATCACGTCACGGTGTTGAAAATAATTTATATGCACGTGTGTAGATCCCCCTGGGGAAGATGCAAAATTGATAGAGAAATATTATGCAGTACCTTGTCGTTTATCCTGATTGATTGAGAGTCTCTTGACACGTTTCAAATCCTGTTAAAATGCACTAGTGAATATTTTTTGTGAAATATTTTAAATTCCAATTGACGGGTGAGTTGAATAGACTTGTTGAGTTATCTTGAATATTATGAATATGTCAACGGTTTTTTTCTAAAATTACATTACATTCTCAAGAGGTAAAATTTTTCGTAGACTATTTTCACATGATTGTGGTTTAAAAATGAGACATCTGTCATGCCCCGGTGAATCAGTAGGTGGTACATAAATAAAACAGGCTGAAAATTTTTTGGGAATGAAAAAACGTTGATTCATGTGGGGTAAATAACCAGTCAAAATTTTTAGGGAGAGTTTAGTCACCCTGGGGTTGCAGAAAGAGCCGAAAAAAAAAAAAAAAGTGGAATCGTCAATGACGTATAGTCACGTGCTAACAATCCCCAGTGTGAGAGGCCGCGTGTGCTGTGCCACCAGTGTCACACGTGTCATCTTGGTCACACCTCTCAGTTCCTGGGAACCTAAACGCGGTATGTATTACGTACTCCTAAATTCCAATCCTCATGGCCACTGTAAAACTCTTTAAATTGTTGAAATTCATCCTGCAATTATTGGGTTATTTTTCATTCACCCTCAATTTTTTTTTTTTTTTTTCTAAATTTTTTTTTCACATCGCAGTTTTTGTGATCGAAGTAGTCATTTATTTTTGTCATGAAGGGGAAGAATGACAATTTTTCACAAAATAAATCATAATTAGTTGTTGTTTCGTAAATGATGATTAAATGGAGTTGTAAGCATGGTGGAGACAGTCTGGAGAGAAGAATAATTATTGAATAAAAAGCAGAGATATTCATTGTGAATTGAATGGAAATGTGATTGATTATCCAACGATTATATGATTAAATAACAATAATGGTATTTATATTGAGTTCGAAATATGTACAGATAATGATATTATCCCCTCTGTTAATCCTCCTCCATCATCCCCCTGCTTTCAATTTTACTACAAAGGATTATTGATCTGTTTAATTAAATTCCGGTTGATGAATATAGTGAAAAGAAAAATCAAGCGGACCAAGTGAAATCCTGGAATTCAATGTGCTTTTTATGCAAAAAAAAAAAAGGAAAAATATTCCAGTATAGAAATGACCTGAAACCGGTCAATAAAATTATCATCCATCCAATTTCTTCAAGCACCATTCCATTATCAGTCTCATTCCCATTTTCACGTGCTGGATATGAGTTTCAACCCTTTTTTGTTACCCATCTCAATGGCAATATATCACTGACGGAAAATCAAAACCTCAATACACATGCGAAAACGTGTTTGTAATTGGTAGTGTATGATCGTAATAAGGCAACAGCTGACACTGGCACATAGTACGTTTGGTGAAAGCAATTATGAAGCTACCATCCTTCCACTAAATTCCATGGATTTTTGGCATCTCTCTCTCTCTCTCTTCCATTCCCCCCCCCCCCTCGATTCATCCCCTTCATCTACTTTTGGTACTCGAGGCATTGGAGCCTTATTCTTGTCCCCGTATTGTTGGTTGAATTCTCTCTGAGCCACGGAGAGTACAGCGTCCGGCTCTGGACCCCACCGGATTTTCAGTGTACAAGTGGAGCGAGGAAATAGAGGAAAAAGAGGTCGTCGCTCAGATGGAGTTGTGGGGGGAGGAGGGGAAATATAGAATAAAAGAGGGAAAGAAAAAAAGAGATGGAAAAGGAAACTGTGGGGGGAGACTTGCTTTATGAAGATTAGAAGCTTTTATTGTTATTGGGGCTAGCTAACGTGCTACTACTTTTTTTTTCTTCAACATTTTTTTTATCTCCTAATTTTTTCGTTTCCTATTTCTCTCACTTTTACCCCCCTCCCCTAGTCTTGACCCTTGGAGAATTAGGAATAGGCGAATTTTTTATAGGAGGATCCCATTTGTCCACCACTGGATTCAATATTCATGATTAAATGTGCAAGGGAATCCCTTAATACAGTATCTATGGGTGGAGAATGGTGAACAGATTTCAACCAATTTCCCTCCCCCTCCCCCCTCCCTTTTCACGGCAATTCATTTGGGGATTTTATACAAGCCCCCCACACACACACACACACACACACATAAACTTGAACTCATCTCGTCCCAGTGGTGTAGATATACGATGTGAATCGTCGAGTTCATAAACTTTCGCCTGGAGGCCAGATGTCTCAGTGTTTAGTATTAAACACGAAATCCAGGAAATTAGGGCGAGTTCGGGGCCTTGATGTTTGAACACAATTTTCAGGCACTCTTGTGCACGTGGACGTGCGTGACCCGCATGGGCTAAACTAAGTGAATAAATATCAAGGAAAGTGTGTATTATATTCATTCTGAAAGATCTGAATGTTTGGTTACTTTGTAATTGCAGGAGAAATTCAAGTGGGGTTGGTGTTGTACCCACATACACACGCAAATTAATTTGTTTTTTTCTCTTGGGACATATACCCGCACGGAAAAATAATTGAGCTTGAGTTAATTGAATGGATATTTAAATTTGAAATTTTCTTGTGTTAATCAGCCTAGTAAATAGAGGGATATAGGGTGAAATGAAGAATTTATAAATTTCCAATATGGAGATTGAAAATATCTAGTCATGTATCAACATCTGATTTTATCAGTGATCTATTTTAATGATCTACTGGAGCATTATGCGCGCTAACGCGCGCGTCGACCTTTCAGTGAGCACTGTAGCGCGTACAACAGTTATACATCTTGATAGTAGCTGATGCCTGGCTGCTCAGAACTCGCGAGAAAAGTTGGGAAATGTTGAACATGTAATAAACGAAACAATAGTATTCCCGTATAGTCATGGAAATCATTGATTGATGCATCAAACAATTGGAACATGAATAAAATGTTAACAATTGAGACAATGTTTCATTGTCAATCAACTTTTATGATAAAGGATTGATAAATTTTTGATGAATCGAATTGGCATGCGAGTGAAGCAATGTGAAATATTCAGGAAACAAATTGGCTGAATTTTGTAGTTATTTAAAGTCATAAAATATCTATTTTCATCCTAAAAAAGCCTTTAAACATTCAAGACCGTCAATTTAGTTTCCATCAAGCGGTTGAAATGTGAGGATTCTCGTCTTTGGTTTATTTTAAGAATTCTACGCATCATCTACTTCACCTCCCCTCACACCAGAAGGTACGCATAGTCATTATTTTCAGTTTGCTCCGTATGCATTGAACTACTCACAAACGGTTTAAAGAGCGAAAAGACAGAGGCAATAATACAACGGTGGGATATATGCCAGTTATTTCTCTCTCGGTGTAACGATGAGGCGTCCGAGTCTCTCGGTGGAGCCCTCACTTGAGGCTATTATGTGCGGTGTACGCTTCTTGCTCGTATTTTTGAAATAAATCCTACGAGCTTCCATGCAGAGTCTCGACCACTTGCTGGCCAGATGACAGCAACTCGTGTGTCTCTCTTAGTTCACATTTTATGTTTTGTTCTTGTTTTTTCTCTTCCCATTTTGTGTCCATGTGACACAGCCACGTGTCTTCTCACTAATTGCATTTTTCTGGAATTTCATTTGGTCCTCTGATGGGTTTACACTATTGAAAATTCAACTGTACAAAATTAGAAATTCAATATTTCATGATTTTTATGATATTTCAAGTAAAATAGTCCAGTTAATTATTTCTCTTCAAGTCAGTGGTTTATTTACCTTCAACCATGAAATATGATTCTCAGCTTTGGGTTCAAACAAATTGTTTATTTTTCCCCCCCTCTCATTTTTAAGACTCTGGTGATAGCACTCGACCCAAAAATGAGACTATAAAAAAAAAAAGTTTGGCAGCTACGAACAGCACGTTTTTTGTCAAGAGTTCAATGACTCTGTTTTGGGCTCTCTGAATAAAACACTGGACCTACTGTTCACAGTTGATTTTACCCAAGATTCCCAACAAACAACTGAATATTGTTAGTTCTAATGTTTCAAAAATTTGAATTTCATTGATATAAGAAAAGCCGCGTGATTCAAATCGTAGACAACTCTCACGTTTCGGGTCAAAGAACTTACGATTGGAACGTGACTACTGCTGCCGGCCAGTAATTCAAAACCTGTCTGTCAGTCAAATTTTCGTGTGATGCAATTACATATTAATCCATCCTATGTAACCTCATCTCTTACAAACTTAATTACAAAGTTAAACATGAAATAATATATTCGTTCAATATTATCAGTATTTTCAAGATGGATGATATTCAATGAAATAAGGGAGATAATATGTTAAATGCTGTCTAGGAGAGATTCATTTTTCTACTTTTTTTTCACACAAACTAGTATGATTTATGATCAGCTTATGGAAGCATCGTGTACTTCAGACAAATTGCGACACTTATACGATAAAGAATATGTGAGAGGAGATGAACAAAATAAAAAAAGAGGTGAAAAAAATTCCACGGGGAGATGTTACACATTCTAGTAGGGAAAATGAGTTTTATTCTCATGTGTTTTCGATACATAGTGCAGTGGGGTTAAAATATTAAATGAATGAGAATGATTTACGATGCATATTTACAAATGAACCGAGCGAGTAAATAGAAAAATTCCATGTCTCAAGACTCAATTAATCACGAGAAAAAATTATTCCATCTTCTTTTTTTTTTTTTTTTTAATGGTACAAAAACGTTTCTCATGATGTTACAGTTAATAGCTCCGCTATTATGACGAGCAGTTGCTGTTGACGGTGTAAAGCTGATTGTGTTTCACATACTTAAATGGTCACTAACAGCGATCTCGTAACGACTATCAGGTGGTCATTCCCGTGGAAGCACAGGAGGTCCTTCATTTTATTTTTCTTTTCTTCTCTCCCTTCATCCTGTCTTTTTGTTGAGGTGGACGAAATATATTGCGCATCAACTCCAGTCCCTCTGGAGACGTCTATTCCTAGAATGAGATAGATTAAATGCTATTAATTCGTTCATTTTTCATTCTCACGAGTCAATGGAAGTGAATTGTAATTAGCAATAAATATTGAGAAAAATGTCCTGTTCATTTCCTCCATCAGCTTTGGAATATTTTACATCGTGGATGGAAGTCAATTTTATTACCTCCCATTGACAAAATAGAGATCATCCTATCCCGAGAATATTCTACAAGTGTACAAGGCTACAGATGTGATGAAAAAAAGTTGAAAGAAAAATGTTGGTGTGATAATCCAGCACTTAATCTCAAATACAAGCGTTTGTCACTCGTTGTCGGGCTCTCCAAGGTTTTCGTAAGTAGTCCCTAGAGATTTTTGTTCCCTTCCTCCATTAAATTCAAACCAATATTACCCAAGTCTATTTATAAATATAATCCACATTTTTCAAAAGGTCACTCTAAGATTAATAGCGAAGAAGAAAAAAAATTATAATATTATTCACTCGAGAATTTAAAGTGAGACTCTCATCGAGTTGATTATATCGTTTGCCAAACTTCTTAATTAGTAGTAATTATAGTGAATGGCCATTTCACTGTCTTTTGGCACTGAAGACTAATGAACCGACAGGCGGGTCAATCGGTCCGCAATTCCCCCTCCCCTCCCACGACTGAATGAGAGGACTCTGGAGTACTAATCGTCAATGAGGAATGGTTGAGGAGTTTATTAAAAAAAAAAAAAAAAAAAATGATGAGTGGAGATGAGCGAAGGAGACATTGATCGTTTTATTTTAATCATAATGACAAGTTGATTATTCCCCCAACGGGCTCATTAAATTAACTGCGGTGATCCTCCTCGTAACTTCAATTCCACTCTAGATATTCCATTCACTCAATTGAATCATTACAACACCATAAATTACACATTTTCAATGAATATAAAAGTAGGACGAAAATTGTGTAATCATCACAACAGAATAATTTCACTGTGACCCCATTTTTTTTTTTTTTTTCATTTCAAAAATATAATAAAAGGGATTCATCCAAATTCACACCTGCCTGGAATAAAAATGAAACTATCATATTCCCCACAGAGTAATCATCATACTCTATATAATCATTTTAATCGTATAAATCATTTTGAAATAATCCCATCAGTTCATACATATCAATTATATATCATACCCAATAATTATCATATTTTACCCCACTGGGCAATCAAACAAGAGCATGTGCTTTCGTGACAAAAGCCAATGTCAATAGATGAAAAAAGGGGAAGAACATTGATATTGAATTGAGTGAATAACATTTGTTGATTGTATTCTATATTTTGTAAATAATAATGATGATGAAAATAGTCCTTTCTATTTTTCTACTTTCTTTCTCTTTGTCTTGTCCTCCCCCCTCCATTTATGGGGGTAATTTTGGGATTGGGTCAGCGTTATACCGTATCTGGATATTGTCCAGAGGGGTGAAGCTATATTTAACGTATGCAACGATAGGGCACAAGTAAAGTGGCTTGTCAGTTGATTGTACAGGACTCTCGGTACGGATGAACGAATGAGAGCAGGAGAGAATCAGCATATGCGTAAAGAAGCCGTAGGAGAAATGGGAGATATGGATATGGGGATATGGCCCCAGAGGGTCATCCCTGAAACCCCGTGTACGCGTGAAATAATACGCATATTTCCCCCCCCCCCTTCCCCTCCTCTCGTTATTTATTTACTTGGTGTGCATAGGTCTACCAGTCTGGAACGAAATGTCCATTGAATAGATAAAAAGATTGGAGCGAAAATTGATGAAAAATGGGAGAGAAAAGAGAAAGGGAAAAAAAAAAGAAGGAGAGAACTGAGAGGAGAAAAATCGAGGGATATGAGATAATCGGTTGGTGCGCTGATTTGAATCCTGAAGGATTCCCCTTGAGAATGAATCCATTGTCAGAGGACAATTGGAGAACCTGGTGGTTCGCTCTTTTTGTTGGTCTAATGCACACCCCGTAGAATCGAATTCCTGATCATCATTATGGGATCTCAAGCTTATGCGGTAGAAATTCATGCTGTCGTGCGCATTCATTTATGCATCAGCGGTGAGAGGTGTGTGAGTGGAGGGGGGGTATTGAATGGAGGAAAAAAACGACTCTTGAGTTTATGAAAATCATTCATTCTGGGTGAATTATTATTGTTAAACGATTGTTGGCCATTATTTACTAATGGAAATATTTCTTCCATTAATCTTAAAGAGAAGAAAAAAAAATCTTTCAATTAAAAATGACTGTACAATATTTGAGAAGTTAATGATAGGGCAAATTTACTATCAATTAAAAAAACATATGTCCTATTTTGCTCCAGTAGTTTTGAAAATTCTTTGTTGTGTGAAAATAATGTTTTGAATATTTCAGAATTTTTTATTAGGCACTTGATCGTTATGCAAATAAAAAAAATTTCTCGGTGATTTTGGATAAAAGACACTAACCACTTGTTCGATGACGAGGCATGGATATGACGATTGATTTCGATAATCGAGGGTATGATGTTGAAGAGAATGACGGAGTCAAAAGTAAAATCATACACACGCAATTTACCCCCCTCTCCCCCCTGGAGGGTGTGAGGCGCGCCCCAATCATCGGTTTCATAACCAAGGGAGTCATGTATATATTAACCCCTTAATGACGATTGTATTGAGAATAGAGTAGAAAAAAAAAAAATTGAAATTTATGATGACCATGTTGCACGCGTTACACCCAATAAATTTTCCATGTGGTATAGATTTTGTAATTTCATGTGTTAATTTCAATGTTATTTATGTACACCCAAAGAACGCAGAATGGAGGGAGATGAAATGTGGTGGGAAAAATTGTTGGCGCCACAATTTCACTTTTTCACTTTTTCTTGCTCTGCAATACCAGGAAAAAAAGAATAAAAAAAAAAATATCTCCCGAGGCGTCGTTCTGGGGTTCATATGTGTCTTACAACAGCACGCTCATGTAGAATCATAAAACGTTTTTAATCCACAACCCACTCATTCTTTGCATTCATTTGCCCTCACACTTGTACGTTTGATGGTGCATGGTGCACGTTATATCCTCTGATGAAATTTATAAGAATAAATGCTGAAGACAAGGAAGAGATATCACTCTGGACGCTGAGAATTAGTTGACATTTTCAGGGGGTAATAAAAGTTTGTTGGGGGAAAAAAAAAAATTTGTCGTTAAACTCTTGTGAAAAAATATTGTCTAAAAAACTTGGAGTGAGATGGGAAAATAATTGCCCCCTGAATCACCCCGAGAGAGACAATGTAGTGTTGTTGTCAGAGTTTGTTTCATGTTTGCTTTTTGTTTACTTTTCGGATATTTCTCTTTGTCTTTAATCACTCTCATTTCTTGGGATGATAATGAAAGAGGATTGGTGGAAGATTTGCTGATACTCGTAAATGTCAAAATTTCTAGTAAATATCCACATTTTTTTCCTCGGCTCTGAAGATTCTGGGAGTTTAAATGAATTTGATGCAGTATTTTTTTTTCTTTTTATAGCATATTAAATTTTGAGATTAAATATATAATTTTGTGGAGTTGAAGGTGGTTGTGAGGTGACGTGTGGCAAACTGCGCAGTAGAATTGTTGAATTGAAATAGAAGAAGAAAACAAAGTGCAAGAAGAGAGTGTGTGTGACACACTGGGAAACCTCGACAAGAGGGTTACGTTTTTCACTCTAGCCCCATGACAACGATTTAAGTGTATACACAATTACACATCGAGTGCTTGTATTAGAATAAGTAGAGAGTGACTTCCCCTTCTAACTATACTGCGCAAATTTTTAAACACCAATAGCAACAGCTGTTCGTGCTTTAACATGTCACTGGCCTTGCCCATTTCAGCTGGCCCTCCACAACATTCTCATTCCCTCATTTATACCCTGCATTTAAACATCTGATTTTCACGTATTTAGCTGAAGAATTCAAATAGTTGAGAGAGAATATTCATATTTGAGGTTAGGAAATATGTCAATTTAGAAGTTGTTGTGTATTTATTCCAGAAAATTCTTGAAAAATTGAATGCCAAAGTGTTCATTGAAAATAACCGCCAGTGCATTCTTAATATTCTTACCGGTCATTCCCCCAGTTATTTGCCCATTTTCGACTCCCCTATATATGAGTCTCATTGAACATCAGAGTAAAATTTTCTACGAGTGCCATCGTTAATATGTACCACCGTCTCTATTATTCACCAAAGTTTTTCATTGCTTTCCACGTGTAATAACCGCTAATAATTTTCAGCCTCTGTCGGAAACCAACGCCACAGGGAACTCTGAGCGCTAAAGGGAGATATGTTTGATTCACTGTGGGGTTGTTCAGGAGAGGAAGGGTGGGGGGGGGGGGAGAGAGAGGGATTAAACAGAGAGAAGAGGACAACAGACAGGAAAATCCACGGGACACCGTCACACAACGTGCGCGCGTGGATAACACACGGCAGTTGATGAGACTATGGTGGGACACAGTGCCGATTTATGTTGCGTTTGAAGCTGAATTTGGCCCCTTTGTCTGCGATTTTTCCCCATTTTTCCTTTGGTACCATATCCCCATCTCTCTCTCTCTCTCTCTCTCTCTCTCTCTCCCCTTCTTTCGTCAGTCTCTCTAGCACACTGTATCGACGCGTTTGGCGCGGGCTTAGGGCAATATCCGGCCGCGCGTTGATGCCGTAAATAATACGCACATAAGGTTAATTGCACATTTGGTTGAGGGAAACAAAGGAGAAAGTGAAGGGAATTATTTGGGAGTATTGAATGGTTTAGGTGGGGAATGACTGTAAGTGTTTTTCATTGTTATTTATGGATTGAGGATGTCATGAGGGTCTTACTGAGCGAATTTCCAAAAAAAAAAAAAAAAAAAATTCCCTCTTTGAATCAATGACAAGTAATTGAAATTTTTGCAGATTTATTGTTTTTCATATTTTCAGGAGAAATATTGAGGTATTATTTGGAATTTATTTTTCCTCACGACTTTCAATTTGTCATTGAAAATGAAAATTCTCACACGTTACATTAATAATCCAATTCACCTGCTCAATTGTCCAAATATTAATTCAAAAACCATTGGTAATAATTTTTAATCTATCGAGTACTTTTCCCACCATTTGTGTCCCACTTTTTCCCTAATTCTCGTGTGAAATACTTTTCCAAAAATAAAATTCATACACTGCGCTTGATGAAGTGAGTTTGAATCGTCAACGTTCACACTCGATGGCAGCTGTTTCGAGAAGCTATACTGAAGGCGAAAAAAGAAGAATAGAGTGGATTATGGTGACACGTCAGACTGTCACGATGGTCATTAATTTTTCGTTTTTCAATTTTTTGGATGAGTGTTGAGTGGCTTTCAAGTGGCCACATTGCGTGTTTACATACCAGATTGATCTATCGCTCTGACATTATCATTAATATGTAGTTTGTATTCAATCAGATTTATATTGCTAGATGTTTTTTCATTTCGCCCTCAATAGATATCCCTAGTTGTTTTTAATTTAAAAATCACAAGTATAATCCTCAAATCGAGAATGAAGACAAGATGAGAGCAAGAGAATTAAATAGAATGGAAGAAGGAATGAAATTGTATTCACTTCGAGTATTATTAAATTGCGTGGAAACCAAAGTTCTACATGAGAAACCGATTTATGCTGTTTGAGATAGGACTGTGAAACTTTTCCAAAAGTATTCAGAAATTAATAATGCAAGGGGGTTAGTTCATGATTACTCCTAATTTATTACCTCCAAAACACGTACGTGAACCCTTTCAAATGTCTGGATATTGCAATCTCGAGTTTTATAAATTTTTGTAAAATCATTTTTCAGAGTTATATGGCTGAGGTGGTTAAAGTTTTGATAAGTTAAATTTGGAAGGAGTGATTCAAGTTGAGGAGTAAGTTTTTTCGGTTAAAGTTTCTTGCAATTATCCTCTTCCCATTTATACACATGACTGAACATGATTATTCAGTTATAGGATGTAAAATAAGAGAATGGTGGAGGGGGGAGAAGGATGAGACATTGAAATTTATGTGTTTTCCAGGAAATTAATCCGTCAGGGTTGGTTGGAAAATTTTTCCGTTGAATTATTACTCAAATTACGAGTAAAAAACTTGATACATAACTGTACAACTTGGATAACTTCAAGCCCAGAAGAGAAAAATAAAACCGACACCCGAATGTATACAGGATAATTCCAATCGCTCTTCCGAACTCATTTTTATCCCTTATACAGGAGAGCATCACACGATAGTCCGACGACGAGAGGGAAAATAAGTTTGATAAAATTCTCCTCCACCCAAAGAGATGCCGAGAATCGTATTTCACTCTCCTTCAGATGCTTGCGTTTTTCTCTGGCATCGAATCATAAACTCCTCGAAAACTCGGATGAAAAAAGGGTGAGAAAGAGATTGAACCGGGGAGATGAAAAAAAAAGAAAAAAAACCGGTGAAATAAAATTTGTGCAAGTGATGGTGATTCGTATGGAGCGAGGAAAACTTGGGGTTGATCGTTATTTCCAGTCAAGATCCTCTTCTTTGTCAAGTGAATCAATCCAAGTATCATTTATGAGAGAAAAATTGTCTGACATTTGCAAAACTTTTTATTTCAGAAGAGGCACACTATAGTCAATACAAACAATGTATCCCGAGGGAGGTATAAAGTATTGGATCACAATGAGTGAATGCAATTCATTCCAATTGTTGGAGCAAGAAGTTTCCAATTTAAATTCAATGGAGGGAAACTGTGGCTAGTGCAATTATAATTGCATCAAGAGCGAAAGACTCGGTGAACTTTTTAAATGGTCTGGGGGTAGGGGATTGTGAGTATGAGGGAAAAGTTTGCTACTTAAATTGCCTGAGCACTTGGAAGTTTGAATGTCTACAAATCTTATACGCGCATGAATCTAATCCCTTAATTAGACTTGATACCTTCACCCCCTTTTTTTTCCCCTCATAAGTTGCTGCACTAGCAAAAGCAGTTAATCAAGATTCACAAAGTTGCGTCATATGAATAAATCCTTTCATTTTCCTTCATAAACTCATAAATTCCAGAGAAACGGTTGAATCAACTGCAATGGGGGGAAGCCAAAAAGTAGTGTAAAGGAATAAAATTTATTATAGATCGATAAAGAAGGAATTTTCATATCCCATATGATTCAATCAGACGGCACCTCATGGGTGAGAGGAGTCGCTATGAGAGCCTGTACTCGCTCTCTTGCCCGGTGACCGTCGTGCTGAACGCACATGTTTCTCTCTAGTCTCCAGTGAAATTCATTTTTCATTTATTCATTTCTGTTATTTATGTCTTTTGTGGGTACCCAAATATTTATTCAATTTAAATTACTTGGTCACTGGAGCAAAGCATCGCCTTTCGAACTCATAAAAAAGAAAATCGAGATAAGTACTTTTTATTTATTTGAATTATTTCTTGTTTGACAAAAAAAAATCTAGCCATTCCCATACTCTATCTCGTCTGGTCAATAAAATTAGTGAATACGCGGTAAACATCTTATTTTCAATATCTCATTCATTCTAAATGACAAAAATTAGTTAAGTAATATTCTAATGACCTTGAAACGAATAATAGTTTAAGTTAATACCGATCAATTTATTTTACGAACGTCTTTTTGAGCAATTTATTTAATATATGAACTGATGATACTAATTAATAAGAAATATATCTTGAAACGTTGAAGATAAATGGCCATAAAAAAAAAAAACAAATGAATGATTTTTGAAACGATAAATGATTATTTTTCTAATTTAAAGTGTAAGCATTATTGAGATTATATTGAGACGATTGACTAAAATCCTGGAGGATATTTTTGTATTAGCGATAAACATATACTGAATTATTTGAACGAAAATTACCTGACCTGAGAAATAATCAATTTTGGAAATAAAAGAAAATGAGAAAAGATGTCGGTTCGTGAATTCATGTCCCTGGTGAATATATTCTCTTGTATGTTTCTCATATATTTCATTTTGCAACTTTTGGATAAAATACAATTTAACTTTAATATAATATTCAAGATTCACGTGATGACTTTTCAATGAAATGTTGGGTATTCTCTATGGAGAATTTCTGACCATTGTTTTTATTGTACTAATTTGCAAATCGATAATAATTAATATTGAAATTGACGAACATTCAATTTATAAAGGAATTATTCTGATGCTACTGATGGTAATTATGATCAAATTTTTACAAATTCTATTTCATATCTCTGGATTTATTTTGGTATGAAAACAGTTTCTCGAATAAAAGTTCTCGAGAATATTCTAGAAATAAAAATATCATTACAGTAGGAAAACCTAACCGACTGCAGTGAGCTATTGACCGCTGTTCCACTGCCACCATCAGCAGCACCACAGGGGGACAAATACAACTACGTCGCCTGGGTTGGAAAATTTACGATGCGTTGTCGCGGTCTAGCAAGGTCGTATAACGAAATTTACGAGACGCGTCTTTCCGCGCCCGCGCCTCAATGTGGGATAGACGATTGGGGAAAACCAAACGGTTAGCCAAAAAAAAAAAAAAAAAAAAAGAAAAAAGAAATGTATTTTTCCAACAACGAGTAGCATAGAATGTGCAAGAGAATCACCGAAGAGGGACTAAAGCTATCGAATGAATTTTACGATTTGCCGACACCTGGTGTCCGTTGCATTGTGTACTTGACGCCTTCTATGGGCCACCGATCCACCCTGTTTCCCACAAATTTTCCGGAAACTTTTCAACGACCGGGGTCGCGTGCTATTGGGATTTTTCTTTATTATGTTTTTTTTTTTTCTTTTTTGTCGGAGGATTGCATCGGGGCGCACGGCAATGGGAATAATGATGGAGGGATTGTTCAGGTTTTTACGAGTTTCAGAGCCGATTATCTAATGTAAGTAGCGCGCTGAGGGAATTGACGAGGATGAGTGTGTAAGCGAAGGAAGAAGGAGAAAGAAATGGGAGAGGCTCTGGGGAGCAAACAGAATGGGACTGAGGGAGAGACGTAAGGTCTCTCGGGTACATCCGGTGAGTTTGAAGGCAAAGGGAGAGAATTGTGGTCCTTAAGCTTTTAGACTAGTGGGACCCTTTTCCTTAGTGCAATTAAATATTTAATCCGTGTATTTGGTGAATCTCGTGTTTGGGCAAAAGACATTAGGATTGCACGTTGGAGAGAGGGAGAGGTAATGTTTTCTTTGGCCCAATTTGATGATGACAATGATGGGAATAGAGAGGGAATTTGAAATAATTCCGGTATTGTTAATTTTCATGGAATAACACATTGTTGAAGAAATTTCTTTAAACAGAATAATGTAATGGAAGATTCTCATTCTGGGGATGAGGTAATCTTCTGTAAATACTATTGAATTCCCCCCCTTTGAGTTGCTTAGACGTTCCATTCTCAAGGGAAATCTTAACTATCAGTGAGCAAAATATAGTTATACTTGCGGTAGTAGGTCCATCAGTAATTAAAACACGGGTATTTGATGAATCTCTCTCGTTTGAATACTGAATCATTCATCCTACTGTATTTTGGGAAATTTATCAATAATTATATTTGAACTGAACATGAAAAAGTGCTAAATTCAAAACTTTATGGATATATATGGATACAACAATGTTCGAAAATCATTAAATTTGGTTGAAAAATGGAAATTATTAAATAAATCATTACATAATCGATTATATGATTCTCTTTCAGAGTTCAGAGTTGTCAAGTGCTGAGATATTCATTACAGTAGTCCTCCAACGCTTGTAGACTCAGAGGTATGTGAATATGAGCTCAAATATTTGATGAAGAAACTCGTTTTCAAATAGTCTCGAAATCTTCCAAAATACTTT
The DNA here is from genome assembly GCA_035578325.1 of Coelinius sp. EB29. Classification (NCBI taxonomy): domain Eukaryota; kingdom Metazoa; phylum Arthropoda; class Insecta; order Hymenoptera; family Braconidae; genus Coelinius; species Coelinius sp. EB29. The sequence goes on along the minus strand of JAOZGT010000005.1, from coordinate 292,629 downwards.
GGCAATGGTTTCAGCTGACTCATCTGTCACACTGTGCGCACCACTTGTTATTTATCAAGTTGAAACACTCCTTTCTTCATTGTAAATAATTCAACTCGTTTGTATAATCCTCAAAAGTATGGGGAGCTTTACTCGAAAGTTAAACGACACTGATAAACAATGCCAAGGCCGAGACACAATTACAAGTTGTGAGCTGAGCCAAGTGAGAATGTACCAAGTTTTTACAACAGATGGCAAACACTCTCATCCACTTAATAATTTTACTTGCTTTATGCATGAAACTTTGGATATTGAAGTACAAACTTCATCAAAACTATAATATCACATGTGATATACAAATTATATTTTGTGAATACTGGAGGGTGTATGATAAAATTTCACTCCACTGACTAACTTAAACTTTCTGAACAATGTCACTGGGTATATTTGTTTTTACCATGGAACTGTTAAATAATCATCATCGGTGATTGAAAATTCTTAGCGATATTTAATAGTGAAGAGAATCAATGAAATATGATGCTAAAAAATCAGAAATTCTGATATGCGAGATTCCAAGAAATGACTTTAGGATTGGAAATAATGAAATTTCAATGATGGACTCTTAAATCTACCATCACGTAATTTTCATTTTAATAAGCCTCGTTTGGTCTTTGGAGGGTGTAGCATTCTCAAAGTAACATGGCACCAGTTTGTTTTGAAGGGCGAGGGAGAGTCCAAGTTGGGTTATGACAGTATCATTCCTCTAAAGTGGTCTGACGATTAACAAACTCGTGAAGTTTGTTTGAAAGAATGTCACATTTTTTTGTTATTCGACGAAAAAATTGAAAAAAAAAAAAATCTTCAATCCTTTTAAATTCTCTCCAAGTTTTACTTGCCCAGAAATAATCAATAAACAATCAGTACTCATTAAATATTCATCAAAAGAAAAACGATAAATCAAGTTAACTGTATGAAGGAATCACTTTGTAAATTGAAGGAAAAAGGTTACATCAATAACCATAAAGTGCCAATCGATTTTTCGTATACTTGAAAGAACAAGAAAACAAGATTTTCCCTCTACATAATGGTATTGCCATGATCTAATTCACGTTGGTATCATGAAAATGTCTAGAGAGCTCTTGGAGTTTGCGTTTGAGTGGGCGAGGTAAATTACGGAATTCTTTATTTTTATTTGTGCCTCAGTGGTACTAGTAAAACCAATAAGGGGTGAGGAAGAACGCACTAACCACCCTCAGCCTCCCAATCTTTCCCCTACCCATTGACCCAGGTGTCCAAGGGTATTGGTCGTTCACGTAACGAGGTTTACAAAATTTATCGTTCGCTACGATCGAGCAAGGTAATAGTCCATGAACCGCCCAATTTCGCGTGACCTTCAACAGGCTCACCTCCTTGCTGATAAGTCTATACAGTTCCCCACACTCCCTCTCCAATGGATTATTCTTCCCTCTTTTTTTCCCCGCTCGCGTATTTTTTTTTTTTTTTTGTTTCCTTTCTTAAACTTCTCCTCCATCTTATCCCTCTCAAACGGATGAAATTGGATCGAAGACAGCCACTTACGATGTTGGTTGGCGTCAATGCACAACACAGAGAAGATCCTCTCCTTCTTCTTTTTTATTCACCCATCCCTCCTCTACCTGCTTCTCACTCTCTCCCCCCCTCATCCCTTTTTTCCCAAGAGGAATATGTTATTAGGCCTCCCGGATTATGTACTTTCCGATAGAACGAAGAGTGAAGCCGACAGAACGAGGGGTGAAAGTAAAGAGAGAGAGAGAGAGAGAGAGACCATACGAGGGTTGAAGCTGGCAAGAGCCAATTTAACGTCTCGTTTTTTGCATGTTGTTGAGTCCCTATTTCACCCCCTCCTACAGCCTCCTGAACACCACCGCGGTGCTTTTTGCCAATCTCCATATTTGCCCCTCATAATCCTGAAAATAAGAGATAAAATAACAGGGATATAATAAAAGTCTGTATGTGAGAGAGCACATGACGTAAAGGGCCTATTTATTTTTTTCATACATTGTTAATGGGAATTCTTATGTTGTTGTTGGATTGTAATGACGATATAAAAGGGAATGTAGAGCGATTTATTATTCCCATGATTCTTGCAAAATTCTTATTTTTCTTGGAGAATGACTTTCAGTGCGATTCAATGGTACTTGAATGATAGATATGTCGTTATCACAAATGACCGATTCCAGTGGTTTTAATATTTTATTGAGAAACATGGGTGGATGGTGATGGGCAATACGAGTAGAAAATTCACCCCTACGTGATGACTGTGCTGTAGAAATAGAGCCCTTGGCGTTTTTTTTTTTTTCTCTCACCATCTCTTTTCGTCCTCTTAGAAACGATCGCCGGGGGAGTTGAAGCGTCAGTTCAGCCTGTGGAATCGTTAATCCTGGTGAGATGTGTTGTAGACATATGTACACGATATTCCACCGTTTGTTTCTAGTGGTTTATGCATTGTATTTGCATACCTCTATTATAAACAATTCAACTGTACAATTAATTCTGAGTAGCCGGGCAGCAATGAAACAATCTTGGCTCATCATTTTCTCGTTGGTCTAACAATATAAAATCACAATAAATATCGTAATATTAATTCAATAGATTGTTGTTGTTCGATAAGTTGTAATAAATGAGAAATGAAATGAATAATGGTTTTTGGATAATAGTCAACGGATCATTTTTTAATTTGTGGATTTCTACTAATGTATTTTGGACATATTGTAGCCATTTTATTACGGTCATTCTGTCGGTGAACAGCTGTCTAGATAGTCTGAAGTGCGCGTCGATCTCCAGGGACCAGTGGGTGTCCATGTATGGTCTGAATGGAAACGAGGATCTGACGGCTGGGTCCAAGATAACAAACGTCACGCTTCCCCCCCTCACTTGAGAAATTGTCATCCACGCTTTGACCCTATGCAGACAAGTGCTCTAAACAGGCATTGTTGGAACATACTCGAAGAGCCTTTCTTAATTTTGTGGAAGAAAAGGAAAATCCATCCATCTCCACATTTACTACCCCTCTACCCCCCCCTCCTTCTCACTCATTGTCATTCCTTCACTCTCACTCGTGCCCAGATACGACTTCACCCTATATATATATTTTACGTAGAAATGGGACAAGCCATTGCTGGCTACTGGTGACAGTTTTAGCACTGGGCAATCAGTAGATAAACGCCACTAGCACGAGCATGTAATATTGGGTGTAGAGGAATTTTAAGGGATGATAAAATATGGAGAAATAGAAATGCTAAAATTCACCATTTTCTCATTTTATGCTGATTGAATAATGAATTCCAATGAGAGAATTAGAAAGGATGACAATTATCACAACAATTTTTCGTTTTTCAACATTTTAAAATATTAATGCCACTTCTCTTAGACCCGTTATTCCCCACTCCCCTCACAGTTTCAACCAATTTCCCTGCACTAAAGTTTCAATGATATACTCGTTTCTCTAACGGAGGAAATGGAACAAGTAAAAGTAAATAAAACTAGTAGTTGGGTAAATTATTGTAATTTGTATCCGTCTGAGTGAATTATAGATTATCGATATAGAGTCGCGGTATAGCGAGATGAGTGAATATACCGCGAGGCTTTTTTTGTTGAGAATAACGGAAACTTCATCTCAAGAAAAGTCTTGAATTACCACGGTACAACAAAATAAATGTTTGCAATAGTCAGGCTCTATCAGCCCCTGAAAAAGCGCTATTTTGCATTGATCCGATCAGTGGTTGAAATGGGCTTTTAGAGCCGGACAAATTGTGAATTCTGGGAGATTCAACGATAGGGAGGGGTGAATGATCGGACAGTGGCAGGATTTACCGAAAACTTTGTTCCTTATCGCTGGTACATCCGATGGTTTTTTTTTTTTGGTCCATCTGTATTTGAGTCGACCACTGGTGACTTTGGAGATTTCTAAATTTGAGGGAGATAAGACAGTGGCAATTTTTATGGCTTGACACGAATATCAAGGAGGCAATCATACTGACCCCCTCTTTTCTCCTCTCAGGCTCCCCTTTTCCCATTTCCCCTTCTCCCTCTCGTATTTATCCATTTCACCCTCTACGCAGCAACGCACTGAAGGTTGACCCCACGAACCTCCTTATATTGGTTTCCTTCTCAAACATCTCCCTCTCCAACCGAGGTACATTCTCGAAGAAACTACACAGAATACCTCTCACAAAGCAATTCTTCATTCGGCTTCTCATCTGTACAACCCAATTCCAACAAAATGTCTATACGTAACATAGGCTTTATTTCACACGAAACAAGAGACTACTTTTATTGGCCAGTGTTTCACCCAGAATTCCAGACGCACCATCAAACGAGAAGAAAAACCACCCACTTTATTTAATTTATCCGTTTCACCATCAATTGATTAATATCTTTACGCACCCCTATATGGCTTCATGAGATTCTTCTGTGTTTTATGTGATTTTTTTAGCCATTATCAAGAAAATGTGTCTTGTGTCTTTAGCTAATAAAATTTTCCCGTCATACTTTATTCTGTTAGTTCGCCTTTCTCCCCCTCTTCTCCAGCATATTCCTCAACAGAAATTCTGCAATGTTGCTCGTTAAATGATGAACCAAGGATTTTCAAAAAAAAAAAAAAAAAAACATGAAAGCCCTGATGAATAATGAAGGCTCAGCTCGTAATCAGGAGCCTCGGAAAATTGTTGTTACGATATTACCTCGAACATATATAGCTTAACATTCTGTACGAGGGTTTCTAGCTGGGCGAGTGTATTGTGCTGGAGGAATAAGGTGGCTGCCTGATTAACAGGGTCTTATCGCCTTCCAACTGGCAAAGCTCCAATAATCACCCGAGGAAGCCTCGCCAGTTAATCCCAAACTAATTCCCCAGTGTGACAGACGCACCACCTTACGCCACCCGCAAACTGTATACTTCTTATACAACACAGATTGTAAAAGATAAAAACCTATTCGGTACTGTACTTCTCCCTGTCCTCTTTACTCACTTCACTCTACCATTTGCGCTTGGCGATATCCATTTGCAATCGAGATATTTAATCGTTCTCATTTGAATTTTTTCAATCGTCCGTTAAAAACCAGAACAGCATTCCGATCTTCTTGGATAGGCCCCTCTCTTTCTCTCCTTTTCACCAAAAAGAAACCCGTGTCCTCACTTTACAAGTCCACCCATTTCTTACTTATTTTTTTTCCCCTTATCCTCTCATCGATCCGTACTTCTTCCATTCTCAGGACTTTTCATTAATCTTGTCCCCGCGTCTTTTGCAAATCGCGTGCTTTGGTGGAAGCACCAACATTAGAGCATTTGTAATGCAAATTTTTACTCCTCCGTAGCTCTGGATTCAACTGAAATAACAATCCAATTGTTGAGAGTTTTTGGCTTTACGAGGATAGATATTGTGATGAATTTGAGTTTGATAAATGAATCAAAATACACATTTTTTCACTTCTATCTAACTTTACTGGAATTGTGATTAATATAAAGACTGATGCGTCGAATCACCGAGTGAAATGTATATTATCCAGTGGGTATTGTATACATGACGTCACAATGATAAACGAATGATTGATTCGTCTCGGTGTCTGGCTGACAGACTTCACTCTTTTCCTGTTTGCCAACTTCCGGAACGAATCACTCTGTCCAGTGGGCCGATTTGTCCCTCTGTCTGCTCATCTACCCATTCTGAAAAGACAAGACAAGAAGAGAGAATGGCCATCAGTGAGGATATAAATGAGAGTTTGCCACTTGTTTCCCTTAAGGATTAACCCATGAAAAAAGAAAAATGGACATTTGGTATTGATCTTGAAAAAATGAATGAGAAAATCAGAGACTGGAACATGTTGTTTTTTGGGGAGGGGGGGGGGGGGGGGGAGGATGAGTGCAAGAAACGGAGCATGGAGAAACTTCCTCAACTTTCATTTATAACTTGTAGCCCCAATCTATTAATTCCCCTCCCCCTTCTTGAAACAAATGGTAAAGTCATAAATAGAATAAAATGATCTAAATCTTGCTTGGACGAGAGATGTGGGCTGATTGGATTATTATAGAAATAAGTTGAGTAGGATAAGAATTGAGCGACAAATGAGTAGAATAATTGATAACGAGGAGCAGGATCATAATGTCTGAATATATACTAGAGGAATTATTTTCCAGAAGATCCAATTATAAAAGTTTCTGTAATGCAATGAGTTGCTGGTAAATTGCATTAGAAAAAGTAATTTTATTGCAAGAAATTGTTCCACTGAAATATGTCAGAGGGATGAATTCATAAAGCGAAAGATGGTATGTATTTATTGTAGGATTCTCTACTACCCTTGTGTCCTCTTTATCAGGATTATATCGGGATTATATACGATCATTACGCCAACAAATAACCATCTCTAATGCCCCATCACACTCCAGTTATGATATGTACAAATGAGTACAACTAATTCGTTACGCATTATTATCTAGATACGACAACAGTGGCAGTTGGATAAGCCACAAAACGATACTTTCAACACAACCCATACAACATTTTACGATCCTTCACCAATGCACATCGTGTGTGGGTTCCTATTCAATGGATCATCTGCCGGCGACAGGCTTAGTCGCCCATTGAGTTTTAGTGTGCGAACGCAACGAGACGCAAGAAATTCTTACTTTTGTCGCCAACAGAATGTCGTGTGATATACCGATGAGGGGAGAGGAGGTGAAAATAAGAAGAGAATACTTCCTTGTGAATACGTCAAAGGCAGACACTAGAGTGGAGCTCCTCTTTTTGCTGTTTATTTCTCTTTTCTTCACTCAGCGATGCCTCTCATCCACGAATGGTGGGAAATCACCCCCGAAAAAAAAAATAGTGTAAACGAGAAGTTTTCATAATTATCGCAATGAAAGTTCCACAATAAAGAGCCATGTGCTCTTATTCCATCTCCATCCTTTTTGCACACCGATGGAGAGTTTGAGGAGGAGGTGGAGAAGTGGTGGATATAACCCAGTGAGAGTCGAGATCGTGCGCATCTGTCGCCACAGGGTGGCTCACGATTTATATCGGACATGGTCTCAACTTCGCGGGAGATTATTTTGGAGAATGATAGAAATGATTGTCATGAAAATATCAGACAAATTTGGAGATGACAATTATTCATCTGGAAGTTTCACTTTTTCATATATATATTCAGTCGGTTGGGGGGATTCAAGAGAGATTTGTGGTGGTGAGAGATAAAAAATTGATATGAGCTGGGGTAATTTCAATCTATTAGTAATTTTTTTTTGTATTGCTCATTCTAATGCATCATGGACATCCGCCATGACAGTTTCAATTCATATTTTTCTTCTAGGAGGATTAGAGTGCCTGGAGTTTCAATGACTAATAGTTGAGGTGAATGATGGACAGTGAAAAAAAAAAAAAAAAAAAAAGTGTATGCGGTGATATGGCTAGCTGTATTAAATATTCATAATGAAATTTTCAACAAGATTTAGCTCAGACAGGTAGTATGCAAAACTTTGTTCATTTGAGTTTTGCGGGGAGAGAGAGAGACTGCTCAGTCTGGACTGAATGAGAAAGTTTGCACGCAGAGTGGTGTGAGGTGGGTGGCAAATGGGGGACGGATGAGAATGGGGGGGAATTGTTCAGAGTATTATTTCTCTCTTTATACGGAATTCCTTCCGGTCTTCTACGAAATGGCTGAGCAAAGTTTCACCTTTGTATCGGTGGCCGTTCAGCCGCACAGTGCCAATTCCATGCAAGTTGGGGAACCAGAAATTCTCATAGTATTTTTTCACTTTCATTTTTCAGTTAATGAAAAGTTTACAATAGAATGTTTGGAATTTTGTTGTTTAATTCCATTGGATACAATTCATTATACGAGAAATGTTATTATTACTTGAGAGTGTGATATATCAGAAATTCTTACCTCACCCTCGAAAATATAGAATTGAAATTTATCACTTTGGGATCATTCCTCGTCTGGTGAAATAACTTTACCGAAAAATCATCTCTGATATTCTTCGGTATAAAATATATTCCAGATAATCTAGAATGTGTTTTTTTTTTTCTTCTCTCCTTTTTTTCGTATCCCCAAAACTGAGGAGAAAATGTCCCCACACGTGACTCTTAAAGTTTTTCGGGCAACTTTGGAAAGATAACGAGATGGAGAAGAATAGAAAAGTGGGACGATTCATAGGTGACTCACCCAACCCCCTCTATTCTTACAATGCTCTACACATCAAAAGTACTGGTTGTCCCCTGGCTTCATTCAAATAAGCTCGGCGATACATATAGAACTGTTGAAGATTACGATAAGATTTGACATATTATTCCACTTTCCCCCAACTAACAATTTTGGTGAACCACATATTTGCGAAAAACGAGGGCAAAATAGCTGGAATAATATTTCTCTCAACGTCCACTCGAGTGAAATAAATTGTATAAATTTTTTTCCAATCCAATGTTCACATTATAAAATACCAAATAATGTATAACAGCTATGAAAAACACTCGCATCTCTCTTCACGTGCAATTACCGTTGAATAATGTTTCACACAATTGTCCAGTCATTCCCATTTTTCCTCAAATATTCTTTTGTATTTGACACTGACCACCCCATAGCTGTAAAATGAACTCAAATAAAAATAATCCAGTAAAAATATAAAGAAAAGAAAAAAAAAGAAGAAGAAGCTCATAGTAAGTGAATGTAACTTGGGCAACTGGTCACATAAATTCAAATGTACAAACACAAACCACTAAATCAAGTTTATTAATCCACCCAGTTGACAATACCCCGAGCAAGTTTGCTGTATTGCCATTGTGTTTGTTCAGGGTGGTCGAATAGGTGTGAATGAGAAAAGGCGGTGAGAGTGACAAGAGGGGAAGAAGAAAGCGAGGAAAATGTTTGGTTTTCAATGAATATATACACCCAAAATTTTGTCATTCAAGAGCATCAAAACAGCCCCAGTGATTTATCTCTTTGCACTCTAGCTGAAAGAGGAAAATTTATTCATAACATCAGAGTCAAATAAATCCACTGATTCCCCCAATCTCTCCAACTTTTAGTTGAAAATTCAACGTAAATTTTGGTCTTGTATCGTTGAAAAATAAGAGAGAAAAAAGAAGGGATAAATTAGCAGTGAATAGTCTGAATTAACATTAACGTATTTGAATTGAACAGAAGTAGTAGTAGGAGTAGGTTAGAGACAGACTTCTGGACTAATTACTCTGAAGTGTCTTTATGGATTCACGGTCGCTTGCTGCCGGGTAAACTTTGCACTCTGTTAATTAAACCGTTGGCCCTTCCTCCATCCCCCTGACCCTCACCCATCCCCTTTACCGTGAATCCAGAAGCTGCCTCGATATTCGAATGGTTATCCCAGGGGAAAGCCGAGGTAGACCCTCGTAACCAAGAGACTCCATTTCATCTGATACCTCACTACACAATTTACCAAGTCAGAGTTATCGATTCGTATCATCCTCTCATCGGTATTTGTCTGTGTATTTCACTTTTATTATTGCTATTATTATACTCCTAGCGTATCCAATAATACTGGGATATCAATGTGGAAAATATTATTTATGAGTTTTTTATGAAGAGACTTGGTCAACCATGATGATCATATGGCTGGCTATTTGCTCTCCATTATACCTCTCTGATGTCCAGGTCAAAAACCATCTGCTCAGGGGTCATCAATATGCTTGGCTGTGAGTAAAAATCATCGAAATAATTTGAAATCTACTACTGGACCAGTACTCGTACCTTCGTGTCCTTCATTCGAATTGTACACAATATTGTACGGGATTGTAATCTGACACATGAACCGAAAAACTCATGTTACCAATGTGGATTCATTATCTCGAATTGTCCAACATTTTGACCGCGCATCCACTATCAAATTTCATCGGTTACCGAGTAATACGAATACTTCTCCCCCTTACCACGTACATCTGATACTCTGTCATTGAAAATGATCTTTCTTCAGCCCCCATTGACCCCAAAATGATTTAAAAATGTTATTATTCGTGATGAATGCTCAACTATGATGAAATTATCAAGATGGAATGGAATATTTCAATTTCTATCCAGAATGAGAAAACTGAAATTCACTGGACAATTGCTTGTACGTGTATATGGGTAAAGAGTATTGCTTGGGCTATTATGTGTTAACAAGTTCGTTTGGTGGACATTTTGTACAAATTGAAAGCAGTTTATAGGTCCAGATGGTACTTCTGATCGAGTTGACGATAGTTTTCAGGCGAGAGAGAGAGAGAGAGAGAGAGAAATGTGAAATAGGATGGGAGAGGAAAAAAAAACACGTAAACGTGATAAAGGGTGAGGAAGAGTAATCCGGGTAGTGCAGATGAATTGAGTTTTGAACATGTGTTCGGGGAGTACTCGATTTTGAGCGGGTAAAATTGTTATGACACGATTGATTCTCAATTCCTTTCACTGTGATTTCAATGGGAATTTAGGGCAATAATTCTTACCAAGTGAAAATACTTTTTCACCCTTTCACCATTTTCATGTGGCGATTAACTCCAAGTTGAGGGTATCCAAGTGGAAGAGTTTCTGGAATTGGATTGGTTTCCATAAAAATTGATTTTCTGGAGTTTTTTAATGGAACAAAACTGGAACCAATTGATTGAATTAGAATGTGATATTGATTCATGAGAAAATTATGAATATTTTTTAAAAAATTTATTTATCTTGTTCTGTGGACAATTTCACTTTAAAAAATTTTGGAGATTGAATCTAAAGATAATACTTTCTCTCCTGTACAAGGTATAACACGATTTGATGGACAAAAGATCTGAGTGAAGAAAGAATGAGAAACCTAAAAATTTCAATGGGCCTGGGTAAGAAAATTATTGTCCCCGTTGTGCTGTACAAGAGAAGCGTAATTTTTGGACCTCACTCCGGTAATGGCCAAGGCGTGCCCGGGACATTTGTTGAGCGTGCTCGTGCGAGTCCAGAGGCACAAAAGTGCCAGAGACTCAATTCTCATTCAGTCCCTCTGGTTATACATGAGAAATAGCTTGAGAGCCGAGAGTTGAGTTGAAAATGGTATTTTGAGGCGAGTCACGATGGTCCCCGAATGAGTCTTGTGTATAGCTGTTTTGTTCGAGTGCCTCCAAATTTAGCACTAATTTCATCCCGATTAGTGACCGCATTTGTTGGGACAATGGGCTGGACATTACGTTTGTGGACTGCATTTGTTTTTCTTTCACATCTGTGTAAATGTATTGCCTGGAAAGTAAAAAAGAAGTTTTAATTTGAGCAAATAATTATTGATTATTTGTCATCAATAGTTGAATTTATATGAGACTAAGTTCTAAAGATTAAAGAGTAGAAATAAAAAAAACCGGTACCCAGTCATGTGTATAAAAACCTGTGCCCTTTTAACACAGGGTCTTCGATCGGCGTATGGAAACGAGAGCAAATTCAATTACACCCTGCGATTCAATTTTGTTGGGCAGAGAATGCGCAGAAAAAGAATGACAGAGGGGGCACATGTTGGAAAAGAAAAAAAAAAAAAAAAAAAACAAGTGAGAGAGTTGTAGTAAGTACCAGAGGGGAAGAGAAACAGGCTGCGTGCTAGCAGCAAACACCCCATAAACAAGGGTGAGATTTTATATGTGATGGACTATGGGAGTTGGATCGATCCCGCATACACACATTGACACGCATATTGCACAGTAGCTAACACAATCCACCCACACAATGGCGGTGTTATTTGCATGGAACCACACACATTGGAGGCCTGCATTGGGAGCACCGTCACTTGCACGAGTAAGCTATTGCAATCTGTCGAATTATTCTGCTGCACGAATTAAAATCTTACGTTTATAAAGTTTTCAAAAGTCCTTATTTTCTCACTCTACATCATTCATTTCTCTTTTTATTATTGCTCACTGAATCGGTGTGTGCATTTCTTCCGTTTGCACTTGGATTACAGACAATTTCAAGTATCGAGTGAGCACAAGTTGAACCGGAGGTGAAACACGCATGTGGCATTTTGTATTGACTATACTTTAATGTGTTAAAACCTATTGGTAACACCATATGGCTTGCCCCTCAACTCTTTTCATGGTACCCTCATCCGTCAATTGAGGTATGAATTGTGGAACTCATGTCCAGTGCTTCAATAAAATATAATTCTAGAGTTTATATTTATATCATCATGTAAGATTCAAATTTTACGGAAAATAGAAAAATGTCGGGGGGAGTGAGAGGAGGACTTTTACAATAGAGCTCTCAAACAAAAATAATTACTCTCGCTGACGCCGGAGCAGATGGGGGGGGGGGGGGGGGGGAGAATCGTGGCATTTTGCAGACACTAATGGCTCATGCACGAGTAAATATCCAGCATTTTTGGGAGAAAACGCAGCGGGAATTGTCGTTTGGTTTTTACATGACACTTTACGCCGAGCCAGATCGATTATATGATTAGAGTATATTCTCAGGGAGCATGAGAACGCAACAGCAAAATGTTTTTATAGGGGACATCTAAAAGTCGTAAAATATGAAAGAAATTACAAAAAAACTCGGAGATATTGAGAATTAAGAAATTTTAAAATATTTATTTAATTTGATGAATCAAGTGTGATACTCATTAAATTTGAGGCGCTTGTTCTTGGAAATCTAAAGAGAAACAACTCAACTCTTACACCCTAATTATCCTAACAGGTTCTCGTATAAACTTCATCAAAGATGTCCAAAAGTTGAGTTTGATACGAGAAAACTCTTGCTGATCCCCATAATAGTTGGATGAGAGCATCGTTAGAAGTCGTTTATACGTTGAGTAGGAGGAGGGGGAGTAGAAATTATGATGGTTAACGAAGATATAAGAGAAGCTTGATCGAGAAATCTGAGAGTAGCCTAGGGGTTGATGTGTGTGATAGCATTGGCCTGTGCAGCGTTGAAACTCCTCGATCGACTCATCCAGACTTTTAGTTTCTCGATGAGAGAAGCAAGGAGGAAAAGCCGAAAAAAAAGAAAACACTCAGAAGAGGTTCTGTAGAGGGAGGGGGATGAGGCGAATGAAAGGAAAAGAAAGAGAAGGGAAAAAAGGGCCGACAACTCCCGGTGGATTAATCCGTAGTTCGTTGAGGTCCCGCGATTCCTGATTGCTGCGCCTGTGATGGAACTCGACCGCGAAGGTCAAAACTGACGCAATTCCCAAATCGTTTCTCATGTTTACGTCTACCGTTTTTCGTCACGCATCATTTACCATTTAACCACTTTTGCCACGAATACCGTTAATCGATTTTCGACGGCTCTTTACCAACGCTGGAGCATACCCAAAAATTACTTGATTACCTTTTGGTTATACTTTTGTATCACGCCATATACTCGATCAAGTATGAAATGGCTAGTGGAGGTTAACTGGAATTTACACTACCATCACTTTCGCCCTCTTTGCGTTAGGTGTTCTTTGGGTCGAGGGCGGGAATCTCTCTCATGATGCTTGAGTGGCTATCAATATTCCTTTTGTGTTTGTACGTGGCAAGGACGAGTTGTTTTCCATCATTTTTTGTTCTTTTTCTCACTGTCCCCTTTCTTTTTTCTCCTTTCCAATTCACTCAATCTCATCGGGGGTTAAGAGGTTCTGCCAATCGTCTTTTGGAATTAAACTTTGAATTCAATAACTCAGGGTTTGAGTGAATCTTTTCAAACTTATCGGGAAAAATGAATTAATATGTTAAACTGAATGAAGAGTGAAAAATTTAATGGGAGTAATTCTCTGATAGCACCCTTTTTTAAATTTTATTCTTTCAGAGAATTTCAAAAGTTTCTCATCGATTGCGAGTCCTCGTTCTGGTGGAAACTTTCGGATGATTACTCTCAGGCTCTTTGGGGCTCTGCATTGGACAAGATTCTCTGCTCTCTATAGTTGAATTGTACACTGAAAATCGATTGTCTCATCAGGAATCCCCTTGAAAATACTCACGGTATGCTTTTCATGCAAACACAACATGAGTTTCAATACTTTTCCCTATATCAAACAACGCCTGGGAAAAATGAGCGGAGATGACTCACAGATTTCTTTAATCCCATGTCTTCGCTCGAGTTTTTTGAATCATTATGAAATTCACTGAAGAGTGCTCTCAACAATCATGACATGGTAAAAATTAAAAAGATATCGTGTACAAAGACCGACAGAAAATTCATCAAAAGCTCTCAGAAATGAAGGACAAAACCCTCCAGCTATTATACCAAAGTTTTCAAGGATTTCAATGTCACCCTCGAAATTTTCCCAAGGAAATGATGTACATTCGCGAGGGGTTATATACAACCATGTTGGAACGAGGGTTTCAGTGAAATGGTACGCCATTCCTTCCCTCATCATTCACTCACTCCATAAACTACAAATGATATTATTTCCTCAATCATCGTTTGATAAAAGATGGGTAGGAAAGGAAAATTCAAAAATGCATTTCGATGCAATCGATCAAAAAGGTAGAATTTCTTTTGAATAAAAATAGCTTTAGACATGATTGATTAATAATAGAATGGTTAAACTTTCTATAGGTAATACCGCTAATGACGATGACGTACCATCCCCTTTAATTACAATGTGTTCACATTTACTGGACTAGATTGCCTACACATTCCCGGACTTGGCAGTACAAGGCGCCACGTTAAGACCTTCAATTTAGCGCCATGAATAAAGAGGAGTCTCCGGTTGTTCCATTGAGGGATAATGTATGGCGTCGAGCTGGAAACTGTTCCACCGGGAGTGGTGCATAGAGTCTCCCCCGTGTTAAGATAAATGTGAAATATACTGGTGTGCAGTTTAAACGGGCTCGAAGTTGTTTCTTTTTCATCTCAAAAAAAAAAAAAAATGATCCCCGCAGTCGTAATGGCTCCATACACTCCCTCTGATTGCTCCACGAGTGGAGAAAAATAAAAAAATGAAAAAAAAAAAAAAAAAAACACCACATGCTTTTCAGGCAATGTAATTCATCCTGATGATACCATTGGTATTAACGTTTTAGTTGCAACATTGTCACTGGATATACCACGCTCAATGAGTATCAAATGATGCACGGGTTGTATGGTTGCCTGAATTCTCAATAATTATCAACCCAACTAGCATCAACCGCAGTATTAAAAGGTAGCCAGTAATACTCGGAGGGTTTGTGGTTTACATGGTATCAAAGCGACTCTGCGCAATTTCAATTGAATTCCACTTCTGAATGCACCTCACTTGGCCATTCAATGTCGAATGTTGAAACACCAAAAGTGGTTTGATCTATAGAGAGTGTTCAGTGTATGTGTTTGATGCTGGATAGAGTAAGTCTCATGTATATTACTCACGATAAAACGTGGCATGAATAAGATATATGGGATGGTATTTAGGCGGGTAAATTAATACGCCAATTAACTCACCACTTCAACTTTGCTACTGAGTCTAATACTTCTGTATATGAGAATTTCATTTATGTATACAATAGTGCAGACTAAAAAACTTGTACCAATTACAACTATGAAAATTATATATTTCACTGGCCATATAATTAAACCACATTGATGTTGATTTCGATTTATTCATAATTTGAGTTAATTTGTCTTTGCCGCTGGCGTAATGTAGTAAATCTATCTCTGGGCATTTTGAAAAGTCATTTACCATCAGTATGGGGCAATTATTAGAATGTCGGACAAGGTTGTAATTCATAATTGCGAACAAGATCATAGTTTCGGTCATAAAAATTAGAACCTAGAGCCTAGAACTTGATTTGTGTTTTGGAGTGATTCATCTGGCGGGGGAGGGGGGGGGGGGGGAGAAGTATCCGGAGGTATTCAAGAGGCAGTGAATGCAGTTATTATCCTCAGTAGGTCTATGCAGAGTCAAGTGATGTTGAGGTGAGAGGAATTAATTAATTTTCGAAAATTAGTTATTTAGTTGGAAGCTCAGTTTTGCGTGAGCTCTGTGAGAGAGCTGATGACTCATTCATTTCTAAACCTCTGTTTATGATGTATGTTTATGCTCGTTAAACTCACGTGATGATAGATATTCTTGGTTAATTGAGAATATGCGATGGAATAAGAGAGAAAATCACGAAAGTTGAGGTATATAAAGATTTGTTGCTTCAATTAATTATTTTCTGGTGAATTTTGAATCCTCTTGGCACATAACTACGACATGTTTTGTAATACATATGGAAACATTAGAGCGAGGCGATGAAAACTATTCCGACTGTTTTCACCCTTTCCTCAATTCGACCTCTTCCCCCGCCGCCGGTTATTTCACTCGGTAGAGTAAAGTGTGTATACACTCCCATGTGCGGTTTGTAATTTACAATATTTCCTCGGGTGTGCATAACTTGAAACTCCTCAACCATGGGAAGGGGGTGGAATATACAAAGTAAATATGCGGAAATGAGAAGCGGTATACACCGACGGTGGCTGGATTAATTTTCAGGATAACATACCGACTCTAGTTCAATGGTTTGCATGGGGAAATACAAAAGATAGAGGTGGATAAAGGGTAATCACTAGAAGAATTATCTGGAGTTGCAGAGTATAGAGTTGAATTGCTAGTACAAAGTGCTCCAATGAGTGAAACTGCATCACTGAATTTTGGAGAATTTTCGGAACATTATGACAATGTTTTGAAGCTTTAAAGAGTGATTCAAGCTCACAAAATCAATACTCGTAATGATTTCTTCAATATGTATACATGTTTTTAGGTACTAAATGGCTGACTCTCCATTCACAAAGACGTAAAAGCTGTAACAGAGAAAAAGGGAGGATGGAAAAAGGAGAGAATGGGAGAAAATTTTAGGTCTTTTCACGAATCCTCAAGTTTTCCAATGGCCGCACACTAGAATTGAGATGCTTTTAAGCGTCGACGCGTGCACCACACCCCCTTCACAATGGAGTAGTGTTTTACGGTCTTGTAACGTTCTTCTGAGGCGGATCCCAATGGGGGTAATATACGATTGTGCGATATTCGAAATAGCCCAGATACCCAGATACATAAAATTGAGTTGCCCTCGTGAACTAAAAGCACCAAACGATCAGTGCGCCAATCAACGTCGGCCTTTTAAATGTTGACTCTCCCTTTTATTTTCACCTCATAGCATTCCCTCAAGTCTCCCTTTCCCCCCCCCCCCCCCTCTACTTCATCGTAATTTCAAACTGTCATTCGAGTTATAAACCTTCACGGCCGTCCATCTGTATAAAATTGATCGGCACATTTACGTTGAATGTCTCGGTTTTTCCACAAAATCTCCCACAAAATTTTTCAGCTCTCTGTCCTTGACACGTCCTCGGTGTTTTACTTGATGGATTAATTTCCCTCAGGGAGGGGGATGGGAATAAAATGAAACGAGTTGTCTTATGTGGCTTCGGGCACTGAATGGTAGGAAAAACTTTTGGAAAGCCTTTGTTAAATCAACTTTTTTTCCGTTCGTATTTTTTTTCGCCCTCTTTTGTCAACTTTTTTCCCCCCTATTTCCATGCACTCTAGAAAATAAGGCCTCGTTTCTTGGTTCTTTGGCGCAACGAGGAGAAGCTGAGAACTCGCGATTCTCAAACAATGGTAAAACTACACAGGAAGCAAGCAGAGGAGTGCTGAAGTGGGTGGTGGTGTACAGGTGGCTGTGAGAGATGCAGGAATGCCCGAGTACAGGCATTTGTTGCTAGGGAATCATGGAGAAGAGTACCCCCAGGGAGAGTATATTGTCATGGAATTAGTCCTCAAGATTCCTCCTTTAAACTCGACAATATTGCTGAAGTAACGAGAATACGAGGGATTAAAGAAGAGAGATATGAAGGGAAGTTTGATAGATTTGGCTTGAAGGAAAATAGTTTGTGCTGTTGAGTGGAGGTACGAGATCAGCAAAACTTTCTTCTGCCATTGTCACTTTACTTTCCTCCAGTTTTCTCATTCATCCCTCCCCCTCCCATTCCCCTCATCACAGCCACCACCCTCCGAGCACGTGTTATTAGCTCAATGTTAAATTCTAATGAATTTCCCAACGACTAGCACACAGCCATCATCATCAACCTATCCACCACTCAGTTTGTTCCTCTCCATTCTCATCTTCGTCACCGAGGCCCACTTGTGCTATCGTATCTACTCTTGCTATTAGCGCAGAGCCTCACCTCTCAACGCTCCTTGAGAAAATTATCGTGATAATCCAGTGGTACATGCATGAGAGAATCGAGGGATCAGAGGACCATTTTACTTGAGGGTTTTCCCTCTCAATTTCCACTATTCCGAGGCTTTCTGACGTCATCTATAATGCTACTTGCTGCCTATTTCTCGTAATCCACCCTTGACTATTTGGAAATTGGGTAACCAACCCTTATTCTGTATTTCCAGGGATTGTGAGGGGTGGTCGTTAGTACCCCTCATTCCAGACTTGCAGACGCCGACTTGGCGAGATAAGATGTATGTGTGGGGGATTTCTCGTGGATTTTCTTAAAATACTTGTGAATTTATTACTTTACTTTGTTTGTCATTAAAAAGTATGTAGACAGTTATTTTTCTTGCTATTGATATTATATTCATCGTTTATTGGTGAAGAAGGGGTGGGAGTCAACATCAAACATTCATTTTATTTTCTAAAAATGATGTATCATCAATATTATCGTACAATTTTCTTCACTTTTCTCGTTAAAATGTTAAATAAAAAATATTGTAGATCTTCCTGTGCCAACAGTCTCTCATGTGGAAAAAAGCTACATATCACAAGAGAAATATACTCAAATATTTGTGGAGGAAAAAACATTCGCTTTGCTTTGCCAAACCATTTTATCGTTTGTCTTTTCGTCGTGTGGCATCACTCGAACATTTTGTCTCCCTTCTCAGTTCTGTTAATAAACAGTAGAGAACATGGTCGAATAATGAGTCTCTCCTCTTTTCTCCTTTACTCTTTCAGTCTCTCATCCCACTGGCTCTCCATCTCTTCTGATTCAAAGTTTCATGGAATTAAAAAAGGGAAATAATGCAACAAACAAATGTGAACGTTAAAAATATAAGAGTACATGTAGAGAGAAATTGCTGGTGGAGTGGAGTGACTGAAAAGCATTATGGGCCTCTCGTGCTTCAGTATTTGCACATCAAACGAAAACTCACACATTTATATATTTTGCATTGCTACATTTCGTCGCAATAACCGGATGGATATATTATATCCCTGAATTTTTCTATTTTTCACCATGAAAACATGTAGAAATATGTTAAAAAGAATTTCCTTTAGTTTGTAATACATTTCTCTTTCACTGACTTGAATTAGAATCATGAAAATTTTATCCATGAATCAAAATTTTCCACAATTATAATGTTAAAATTATCAATAAATAAGAATTTTCATTGCAATTTGGATAATAGCGAGTGTCAAGGAGCATCTTACCATCAACATTGCCATTGTAATTGAAGTGGAGACACAAGTACCGAGAGCCAGTAGTGCAGTTACCTGCTAATTGGACTTAATTAATTTAATTAATGTGCGTACGAGCTACTAGCCGAGTGTGCATGGCGCAGGGAAACCTACAGAAAAACGTTAAGCCGCCTCTCGGTATCCGCCCCTCGTTTCATACTGGCTCAGAGAATCTCTTGTATATAGTCAACTTGTCTTTAGCAGATACGGTCAGAATTGCTTATTTACTATCAACATAATTCTTGGTAATTATGAAGAAGCCGAGTGGAAGTAGTGATTTCGTCACTTGTATTTCATTCATTGATTAATCCTTGTCATAGATGAAAAGATGATTTGAATTGAATTTTTAATCAATTGCCAGCCCTGTGAAATCGAATGAGTAACAAAAATGTGTGGCCAAGTTGAACGGACTCTGCTCTCCAAAGCTTATTGGATAGTAACTTGGATGCCGTGCACTGTATGAAAACCGACACAAGTTTAAAAAAAGGAAAATCCGGAGGGAAAGCCACTTGCAATTCTAGAAATAGCTGGCTATGTTTTCCCTCCCGAGGGGATCGAAGTTGCGACCTTAGAGCATTATACACACTAGTCGTATTTCCAGTTTATTTTTGGAGACGTGTGAATATATGCATATGCATTAGACTAGGCGCAGTTTCACCATATTCTGAATACCATACGAGTGGGTAAAAGGAGGACCCGATGGGATAAATAAATGCATTTATGTGTTTATGAAAGAATAACATATGTAAATGTAAATTATATCCGTGGTACAAATAAGTACATTACGCAAGTGAATTTATGATTTAAATTGAAAAAAAGATGCATGAAAATATCTGACTCCGTCATCTTGGGGTTACATTAATCATCAACGACTCAAATTATTTATTATTTCAATTTATTATTTTATTCATTGTCCAATGTCACAGTTCCATCACTCAACATGGGGTCAAACTTTCACCTCTCTCGAACGATATTCTTTTATGCAACATCAGCGGAAGTGAATTTCTTGCATTTCCAAACTCGTAATATAATTTGCATGATAATTCATTGGCAAATTTTAATACATTTGTTCATATTCTATTATGTAAAATGAATTATTTTTTTTATTAACAGGGTCAATCATTTGGTATATCAAGAGAAATTATTACATGTATATATAGAATGTAACATTAATTAAAAATTGAACGATTTACTCTACAAAATCCAGACAAATTGAATGATAAATTCATCAGCCATTGAAATACAGTTCCAGCAAATCAATAAGCCATATCGGTCATTAAATTTTAATAGAACCCCTCTCACCGAGAGTCACCCATAAATCTCCAATTTTATAAACAAATCACGATCTCCATTCGAATATCAAGTCAGGTTGTTCTGCTTTATTTCTGCTCCATCATACTTTCGTTTCTCCCTAGTTTTCGCCCCCCTCCCCCTCCACCCTTTTTCAACTCTCCTCCAACTTTTGCACTCGTCCCCCCTTTACAACTCTCGAGTTTCCTCTCCTCATCCCCCCCCCCCCTCTCTCACTCTCTCTCTCCGTCTTTCACTTTCATATCCACAAAACGTGTCTCTCTTGTACTCGACGGAAGCGTCAGGCGTCCCAATCTGGCGTGGATTTGCATGAAAACCCTTTACCCCAATCCCTTCTGGCGCTGATGTTATGGGTTAGAAGACCCCCATGGAGATGCCTGGCGCGCACTGGAGCACCGGATGAAATATTCATTTAATTATGACTGATTAAAATATAGATAGCGTGTTACGTGCTGCATTACACTTTGGCCCCATGGACTTTAGCCAGCGAGAGGTCCGATATTTTCCTCTTTCACTAGAGAATACCACGTCCCTTATTCTCCTTCTTGCCACTTTCTCAAGTACATTATCCTCTCTGGGTTGTCGAAAAATGAATAAAATTGATAGAGAGTAGAGTACAGTGGTTAATTGTTTGGGAGAAATTACAAATGATTCTATAATTATTGTTAACTCATCCAGAAGCTCAACCAATCCACTTTATTGATTTTTTGTATGACAATAGATTTTTTGTATAACACTTCAGGATAGGTTCTTTGTCTCGAATTAATGAGAATGGGGTAAATTTTAGGTGGAAATGCAAATGCCTCATCACTCGTACCACAGTAATTAATATTCTTTCCCTTCCACTCGTGTCCGTGACCCGAAAATTCCTCAGTTTTTACTTTGATGACTCTTCACACACTCAACTGTCCTGGTAAATTTAGACTGCGTTCGTTGTAGATTGATGATAAAACACGATGTCTCATTTGGGATGGAATAAGAAGAATGACAATCTCAGGGGAAATATTTTCTTTTTTTTTCTCTCTCTCTCTCTCTCCTGTTTTTGTGACAGTTCTGAGTATTCATCAAGTCTGTGCCACTTGTTAGGTATATTAGGAGGATTGGAATTTTATTTGATGGAAAATGGAGTAATTATGAATAATAAGTGTAGTGAGGTGGGAATGAAGAATTGGTTGGATAAAATGACGATGTTGTTAGTGAAATAAATTGGCAATTATAAGTTGAATGAAAGGCGAGTTGTAAATTTGAGTGAATTTGAATTTCAGAATTGTATAATTTTCGTGTTTACAATATTCAAGGAAGATATTTTAAGTGAAATTTTCGAATAAATTGTACTGCTGCAGTAGATGCCCAGTTGCTGGATTGTTCTGGTCGCTCGATGAAATAATAAGTCGAGTAAATAACTTGGAAAACACTCGAGACTGCATAGGCAGAGATGGACTGATTCAGAGAGATGGAAAAACTATATAAGGGCAGGGGATGAAATGAAATGAAGATAGAGGGAATGTGGGTGTGTTGGAGAGATGGTGTACCATTAATTACCACTCAACCTCCACTTGACAATTACAAAAATAAAAGCCCCAGGGATTCAAGGGCTTTGTAAGCCCTCGACCACAGTTGGCACTCTTGATTAACTATTCTTCATTAATATCACTTAACATTTTTTTCATCCTCTCTACTCTCTTCATTCTATTTTGCACAAAACTTCACCATTGTAATCAGTACGTATTTAAATATTCAATATGAGCTGAATTGAATTTACTCTAGACCATCATCTCATCATGAAGTGTATTTTTGATTCATTCGTGGAAGTAAATTTGTCTTCTCGATTGAAGTACAGAGTTGTTTGAATAATGATGGATTTGCCCGGTAGTGCTTCAACATTTGCATGCACAAAGTTTCTAAAGGAGTATCAAAAAATTAGACAAACCCAATTATTTCGTTTTGTCGTGTTCTTCCAATACTACTAATTGAAACCCTACAATAGATTAGGGAACCTCAAATGTACATGACTTAATCGAATTTCTCGTTTCTATTCGAGACAAGCTCATCCACAATTTATTTCATTTGTGAATTTCACCCGGAAACCCAACCCGACTAATCAGACATTGAGCTTCTCCAAGTGCTCATTCACATACTGGATACTATGGATTTCCTAATTATCCAGAATATCACACTGAGTTGCTGGGAGGATTAATTTGATATGCAGTGAATTGGTATTTTGTATCCATCACGAGATTTGTGGCATCCCAATTTCTAGTAATGAGGAGTTTAGAGGATCATATAACTATTTAGTATTGACAAGTGAATTGACTGAATACACGCAAAAGAGGGAAACCAGGAATTTAACAAATTTGTTCTATTTTCCATTCACAAGAAATATTCTCTCATCGTATTATTTCTGTTTCATCAATTTTGAAACATCAAAATGAATAATTGGTCTTTCATAATGTGACATTCAATGAATCCTGCAGAAATATTATGATAAAGTTGAATTTCACGTAATATTTATCATCTCATTTCTGCATGAAAGGACGTATTTTAATAATTCCTCAAAATTCTTGGAAAAAATGTTGATTAATTCAGTCATTCAAAGTGATGATAAAATATGACATTGAAGATTACAGATAAAGTTGAGTCCACAGTTGCATAATTATCACGAATAAATGAATATAATTCATAATGCTCATAATTTCACACGTTCATCAATAAATTAATGAACTAATACAATTGTTCTTCACTCCTATAATGACGTTTACAAAATTGGAGAGAATGTTTTAATGAAGTTAAAGTACTCTGCAATATTCACCCCCCCCCCCCCCCCCCCCCTAATTAACCCCAATCCACGAATACATGTTTCAATAATTCTCAAAGCTTCTACCTCCTCTCAACAATTCCCCCTGTATCATCCTCACAATCCCAAGGATCGCACTCCTGGAAGTAAAGTAGTAGTGCATCCGCCGTAATTTCACTTCCGAACTTTGGAGTGTCTCACAGACACATGAACCCTCGTAATGCAGTAATGTGGAAGTACAGCGGGTGGTAATGTCCCTTTTACACTGCGCACATTGTGCACCCCCTATACGTACCAATAAGTGTATGGAGTGCTTCAGCAGTGACGCTTCACATTGTCGCGCAGAAGCGTGACACAAGAGATATGAGAAGTCGGCTGTTCATTCGTGCATACTGAGTCAAGTGTTTGTCATGTTAGAAGGAGAGTGAGAGGAGCGGGGAGTATAAGATGAGAGATGTATCGTCGCAATCAGCCTCGTCATTGTTGAGTGAGCTCTTCCTTGATGTCCAGAGGAGGGCGGGGGGGGGGGGGGGGCGTAAGCTTCTTACAGACCCTATAGATCTTGTGAGCCTCAGTGTCATCAGCCATCAGTTTTCGAAAATCATAAACTCGAAAGAGAAAATTCATAATCTCTCCGAAGGAGAAATAGAGAGACATATACCTACTACTTCACGTGGAATGTCGAATGAAAGAGAAAGCGAATGTGGGCGAGTAAATGGGCTCCGAATGAAAGGGCTGAAGACCATTACAAAAAAAGAAAAAAAAAATACATACATACTCAACCCTTTCTACATTTAATGACGTGGTGAATTAGCGTGGATGTTCCCCTGACAGTTCATCCATATCTATTTCTCTTCCCCCACTCGCCTTTTTTTTTCCTCTCTGTATAGCTTCTGACGCGCCCTAGAAAAAAAAAAAATTTATCCCTCCCTCCGGGTAACCTTTAAATTACCAAGGGATTAGCTGCGTGCATTTTATGAGCCACCGTTAACGACGAAAACTTTTTTAATAGACGCGATAGCGACGCAAATTCAACAACAGCTTTAAAAAAAAAACATTTCAACCCTCTACGCCCCTATTTTTTGTTTCCTGCATTTTCATGATCATTCCACCTGAAATATCACCCAATTTCCTCGTATATCCGTAACAGCTTATTTGAAATGTGTGCAGCGGAACAAAAAAAAGGAGGAGGGGGGGGGGGGGGAAGAGAGAAGATTGTTAAAATCAGGGATTAAATCGATACAACACTGTAGTTGAAAAACCGATATAGTTGCGATGATTTCGATTGAATTACACCGGATGCCATTTCTCAAATCCCAACCGATCACGTTTATATGTGGATGAAGGGTTTTATCCATCAGTGCAACCCGTTCAGCTTTTGGTGATGGTGCGGAAGAGAGGTTTGTCTGTGCTAGTTCCTCGGCCCATCTGGTTACCGTGGTAAAGGGCATTAACTTGCTTCCTCTGCTGGCAAGCCGCTTCAAGACGCACTCGGAGGAATTACATGAAGTGAGGGTCGAGAATATTTTCTCTCTCACTCTCTCACTTGTCTTCCTCGTTTACTCATTCCCTGGGAGTGTCCATCTGTGTGGTAGAGTGAGACAAGTGGAAGGGGGTATAGTGAGACAAACCGGTTTAATTTTGGTAATCCCGTTGTTATTCTCGTTGGATTCGTAGATAAGACCTCAGCTCGATTAGAGTGATAACTCTCTCCTGAACGCAGGTGGTCTTCTTACACCCAGCAATGTCTGTTATTGCCTACTGCTTAACAACCAGTCCATATATCAAGGGTATATTTGTCATTTTCATCCACAAAAAAAGAAAAAAAAAAAACGTTCATCTTACCTTTATAACGTTGCGTTTAATTTTCATGAATGTGGAGGCACATACTGTTTTGCAAAATCGACCCATTATACACAATTTTGAATTATACCGAGGGAGAGACGGTAAAGACATAAAGCGGGGTGGATTTGTGCGAATTTATGGCCACGGCGCCAAGGAAAATAATAATCGGTAATGTTGTGTTTCTCTTTTACCCATGAAACCATGCTGTACAGCATCGAGAAGCCTGCACTCTCCAAGTGCGATTATAGACCCCTTCTCTCCTCTTCCTGTGCCACTAAAAGATTTATTGCCCCTCCACGTAAGAATTCGAAGTGGCATCCAGGCTTTATCCCTCCATCGAGTTTCCTTCCCTTTTTTTTTTTTTTGTCTTTTCCTATAAGTAAAATAAGAAAAAAATAACCGGGATAAAGGAAAAAACATCGGGACTTTGGATGTTTCAGAGTGCTCCAAAGATCTGGAGATGATTCGTCAGATGGAAATTCAAATGATTGAATATATTGAATGTAAATATACAGATAATTCAATATTTACACAATTTGAGAAATAAAATGAATTTTGCAAAGTGCAACATCAAAGTTTGTTTATGATACCTTAATTTTCGTTGAAATGAATATATAGAGAGCTTGTGAGGAGGAAAATGTAAGAGGAAATGGTAAAAATAAAATAGTTAAAAAATATAGTTTCATCCCAGTGACATACGAGACTGTAAATATTTCAAACGTAAACACATCGTTATTTTCACTGGAAAAAGTTATTTTAGTTTTCGTGCTGCTCCAAGAGTTTCGTTATGACACCAAAGGGCGTTGCTGGCACCCACTTGTTGGGAAGTCTGAAGTGAGCTTGTAGTATAGTGACGATACTGAGGGGAGGTTCAAAAAAGGGGTACCAGTGACTTCATGATAAATACCCTCGGATTCTTCTTCATTTAAATATAGACAAAAATAGTGATGTTACAAAATATCGTCCGAATGCGTTGTGTTTTAGTTCTGAGGTTTTAATGCCACCATCACAGTTATAATCCACTCGTTCGATATTTTTCACTGGGTGGGTACCCACCCTTAACAGGCTGGCACAAATATTTGCCTAATGCGCGTGCAATGAAAAAAAAAGGAAAACATTGCACGAAGGAGAGAGAAATAAGTACAAAAGAGGCGTGCAGATGAAAGAAGAACTGAAAAGTTTTGATAAAATATAGGGAAGTGACACTGGTACGAATGGGAGAAGGGGGAGGGGATAAAGGGGAGAATGTTGGCACATTATAATTAGCCGAGAGGAGGCAAGTGAAAAAGAAGAGATGAAGAAAATTTTCGCAAGTGGAAATTGTGCATGTCTTGAGAAATTAGAGTCGTCTTTTATGTATTCGGGGGAGGTCTTCTCGAGAAAAATTATGACAACGTAGTCTCGTGATAAACTGTCCCTCTCTATGCTATTCTTGTTTTTCTCATTCACTTGAGGGGATAGAAAATATTCCATGAATGTATTGGATTATAAAAAAATAAATGCATTTGATTATTCATGAAAAATAGGGTAGAGAGTTGCAGGAAAATAATGTCATTCAGTCAGAACTAGGATATATAAAATGAAAGGAAGAAGCAACAGGATGCAAATGTATTATTTTGTCTAATAATTCTCCAATTCTCCTCCATTTTTTATATCATGTATATAATATTCTTCACGGCAAGTGAAAAGTTGGTGGCATATATGTATATTTTCAATGGCAAGCCTAGAAGTGCTCCTATACTATTGAAAAAATGAAGACAAGTGTCAAAATGCAAAATATACAGTTATCCTTTGATATTTTTTACAATTTCGTCAGGCGGTTCTGAAGGGATAGTTGGGATTTTTTACACATGATAAAGGCATTTACATTCTGACAGTAATTGGAGAAAAATTGGGGATTGGGAGGGAGTGAGGAAAACTGACGGAAGAGAGAATTATTGAGGGAAATGCGTATCTCGTAGTTCCCTCTGTCACGCTTCATTCTCTAGGATCGGTTACATATGCGGGCATATTCGTTGATGTAAATACTCTTGTTTCACCAGTCTTTTGAAGTTGAGCTTCCTCTCCATGCTCTATTATCCTGGAATTGAATCATATAAATTTTTGCCTCTATCCAGAATTACATTCACGTCATTTATATGCAAAGAAAAAAAAAACAATTCTTACTTCACAACGAATTTTCAACATTTTCTTCTTCGGGGAAAAACACATGATTCCTATTTGTAAATTCCATGTCTATGCCTGTTTGTGGTGTTTCCGCTGATTAATGACCTCCGAAGAACAAAAATATACGAAAGCTATCATCGCAGCCTGTCACCACACTGTGTCAAACAGCTCGATTTAACGCTCCTCTCAATTTCAATGTTTACGGAAATAGGACTAACATACAATTCATAGTATATTTTCTTTTTGAACACCTCCACTACTTTTCCAAATCTCCCCCATCATTTACCCCATCATTCAAACTCCCTCAAATAGTGAAATACATTCGAAGTATGAGGCACAGAGACAAATTGTTATAAATTAAACCAACAAAATATATCAAGAATTCCCTTGGGAAAACTAGCATGATCCATGATGGTGCCAGAGTGTCGGATGTTGCTTGGTGAGGGTAGGGCAATGCACTAATAAATCAATGGGATATAGCAAGGTGTTTTCCAGAGTAACGCGTCACACACACCATGCGGTAGACAGTCAGTTTCCTCCACCAATTTCTCTCTATTTAGAGTGTACTTTCCTCACTCTTCCTCCCCCCCCCCAATTTTACCATGGATTTTTTACTAGGTAAAAGAGAAATGTTCCCCAAAAACAAACAGAGTTATAACCATCCCCCATTCCACCTAGTATTATTCCCCAAGTCTCTCTATATATTTACATGACACGGTGGGTTTTCCATCATCGGTTTCCAGTTTACCGAGATCCGGTTGGTGAGGGACATATCTCTCTGTTGAAGTACGAGACGTAGACGGTGAGAGAAAGAGATGGAGATGGTGGGTTTATGTTGATAAAAACCCTTAACAACGCACACTATACAAACAAATTAGTGGGTGGCTTTCGGTGGCCTCTGCACACGACCGAGACTAGCAGGCCTCATCAATCACTCGGGCATCGAGTCGTGCGCTCATGAAAAGCCACCCCTCACCCTGTCTCTTGCACCCTGATGCTCTCACTCCCCCCACCTCTCTGCTACCTCGAGCACAATTGACTCTGCAAGAAAGGAGCAAAAAAAAAAAAGAGGAAAGCGAGAGGAGTGAAGAGTCCGCTGTCATTCATGCTGACAGGGAGATAAGGACATAACCTTCGTTAGTTGAAGGTTATTGTTTGTTTTTGTTTGTTCTTCTGAATAATCGAGGTAAATCACAATCAGGCCATCCACTAATTAACCAGTGATGATGTTGAATGTTTTTACAAAATAATAATCAAGTTTCAGTATGAATGGACTGGACACTGTTTTAATGGAATGTATTCATCAAACTTGTGCTTTTGACGTTGGAACAATTGAATTTTTTTTGTTTTATTGTTTGCAATCATGGAGCATTGAATTACACTAGCAATGTTTGCCCACTAATTATCCCCATCAATGTCGAAATTCTATTTTAATAAAAAAAAAAAACTCAATGATTTCGCTTTTGATGTTGGAAATTAAACTTCACTACTATCAGCATTGTTCATATTTGAAAATATTTCGACATTTTCAAGCTCCATGAATGATAAAAATCCCTGAATAAAAATAAAAGGGAGTTTTTTTAATTTAACGAGAACATGAAAATGGATCTGTTTAGGGCGCACCCAGTGTTTACCCAGGGCACTTGGTACGATGGTAAATGGCCATTGGAAATTGCTCATGGATGCGCAAAGAAGAGAAGAAGGGACCGACGATCGGTGTGTGGTGCGTTATCGGGTCCAATGGAGTTTACAGCCGCTCGTTTTCGCAGCTCACCCCTCTGCGTATATATATTCGTATCGTTACGAGGTTTAGCACGGTTTTCAAAGGAAATGTTACCCCCGAGGAATATTCAATTAGGAAAAACTTGGAGCCACTCTCTTGTGGGGTAACAGGAGAGTCTGTACAACAATATATATACACTGTATATTCATTCCTCTTGGTTTACTGACTGACCCTTCTCCCCCACCATCAAAAATTCAGCACAGTGACTACAAACTGTTGATCAGTCTAGATAAACCCCAACAATAATCCACTCAAAAATAATGAAAATACCCTACATTTCTCCCTTCACAATATCTCGATAATCCGGAAATTACATCATAAAAGTGTAAACTCCATCTCACTCGTCTGAATTCCAATTTCCCAACCAATAGAGTAAAGCAGTCTTTGCTTTTGTTTTTCAACGATTTATCAGAAAATACTGGAGATGAAAAAATACAAAAAAAATAAGATATCTATATTGCACTGCGTGTCAGTGTTGGTTTCAAAGTGATACGAAGAAATGGAATGGATCGATTCGCCAAGTGGGGATTCACAGTAAAATCTCATGTAAAGCCATCCCAATACCATCAGCGGCTGGGTTTGTAAGGGTGTGTGAGGCAAACATATCCTCAATGATACCATACACTGGCAAACACCTCTCGATGCATTCACCAAGAAGCCCAGCATCATCGTTTCACCATACTTTTGACTTTTTCACATCGCGCACTGAATAAAAAATGGATTCGTCGAATACACACTGGGGGTAACATAGCTTTTTCTTCATCCACCATCTTCTCGGTTTACTACATTCAACTCTTGGTGATTTTCTGGAAACTATGAATAATTCTTTCTGGGATTGGAACGTGCCTGGAGATATGTAATATCAAATTTGTTCGATAACTGTTGTGAAAAATTTTGTAATAAAGTTTATAGAGTACATATGAGGTCCAGAGTGCCACTTGCTCGAGGGAAAATTTCAATGGGAGTTGTAGAGTCAGAAAGTCATTGAGAAGAGTGATGAAATGAGTGAAAAATTCATGGTAACTCCAATCAAAAATGCTTATTCAATGATTATTCAATTTTCAGACTAATAGAGAAAAATCTCCAAGATACACGTCCGATCAATAGTAGTTTTTATTCCTGATCCACTGTCACGTTGAACCATCAACATGACATTTCTGCTCTGGACATTACCCTCAATAAAACTATCCCTTGACTTTCGCATTAAATTGAAACCTCCACACATGTCCCTTGACAGGAATAATCGTGCGTGAATAAAGAATTATTACTTCAAAAATTTCAATCAATCAGTCCCTATGTCTCAATTCATTAATTCATCTGTCATCGTATATCCGGAATAAAGGAAGTCACTGGAAAGTGTGTGTATATATATGCTCATGGGGTGAAGGAGTCACAGAGCCAAGTAAATCCAACGGAGTACAGTTGCGATTGAAATGTTGTAAATGTCACCAAGATAAATTATTGTGAGGCCAGAAGGTGACGGTGTTCCTCCCTCTCCTGCTGAAAAATTTTGCATCCACCGAGAGCTTTTCCACTGCAATCGTTGTCTACAAAAACACACTGGCAAATGTGGAGAGGCAAAAAATGGAAAGTACAGTGAAAAGAAGGAATGATATATATCTTCATAATGCATCAACTCTCGTCCTGCAGGAGAAAATGTCCTGGGAGATGTTGAAGGGGGGCGCGAGAAACATTTCAAAATTCCTTCCAAATCGTTGAGTGATTTTGGAAAAGCATTACAGGGAGGGGTGAGCCCACGACGCACAAGGAAAATACCAACAGCGACTTCCGACACTGACTAATGATCGTCAAAAGTCAACGGTTATTACATGAGAAGGGTGAGGGTATACATGCCATCCAGCATCCCCTTCTCATTCATTGCTCTCTTCATATCTTTTTTTTTTTTTCTTTTTTTTTTCATTCACAATTTTTTCTCAATATACTACTCCCAACTACACCCGTGTGTATGTGGCTTTGTTGCGAGATATACCCATGTGATTCGAGACGGTTTTGGCACGAATGCATCATTAAACTTGCATGAAAATAAACATCGTTAGTTCATGGTATAAGTTGGGGTAAAGAAAGGAAAAAAATATGTATTGCGTATGGGGATTACATTCGTTGATTTGGTGGCAGAATAATGGGGCATCGGATCGCAGTATTGAATTTCCGAGGATAAAAATCATTCATAATATCGAATATTTCTTTTTCTGTTTATGATTTGTTATTAATTTTTTTCCACCATTAGGATGTCTTCCTACTGTGTGACGGATCGAATGTTATTAGCAGACTCCTGCATCCCCACGATCGCTTGAAAGGGGGGGGGGGGGGAAGAGAGATGAGAGATGAGCTCGAGTTTGACTTCATAAATATAAAAATTTTGTTGCTGTCAAGCAACGAATCTTCAAACGAGCGAGAGAGTCACCAATTTCCAAGAAGAAACATTCCCGAATTCCATTACTTCTGAGAATTGATAATTCAGTCAGTTTACACGACACTGCAAGCATGTATATGTGAGTCCGTTGGTGGTCGTTGATTTTATTCTTTTATAACCCGTCTCAACTTATTTTATATTTTCTTTTTTCTTCTTCATATTCGTTATGTCAAAATACAATAAATCATTGAATACCACCGGAGTAATGATTTCGAGGATGCGATTTTATTATATGTCTCTAGAGTGACGCACACTTTGAATGCACAGACGCGGGTTTTTTTTTTTTCTTCTTTTTTTATGAACCTGTTTCGTTGGTCGTAAAATCATCCGTTGAAATTATATTTTGAATTAATTGTCATTCACAAGCATTTCAATGTCTCGTAAAATCTTGGCAACATTTCTATTTATACGCAGATTATGAGATAAAGAAATACATTGACATGTGAGCATCAATAAACATCAATTAATAAACATATATATATATATATATATATATATATATATATTTTAAGTTGAGTTGATTAAAAGTAATGGATAGTTCTTAATTTGCTTGAAATTGGGAAAGGTCTTGGAGAGTGATGAAGAAAATAAAAATATATCCAGACAAAAAAAGTAGAAAGGGTTTTTATAGCTCTATGCAAATTGGCTCATCACCATATCAAGTCTCAATTGTTGAGACTAGCATAATTGCCCCAGCATACACAATATCATATAAATAAATATCAATGAATGAATATAAACGAAGATGAGGTTAGGGCTCAATAAAATTAAGAAATTCAAAACGAGTTTGATGATGTCTTTTCATATGGAGAAACGACTCGATGAGAGTGGAGGCCATTCAATGAAATGCCAGATATTAATGTCAATTTAAAAATCATTACACACGCTATTATGTGAATTATTCCCCAAACAAAATTCAAGTTTTATGCTGTATAATTTGAATACTAATTCTTTAGTATAATTGAATTACTATGAATAAAATTGGTGATTATAATCAATAAAAATCTGAAAGAAAAAAAAACATTTTACGACTTACGTTTCTACGTGCTATAAATATAACAATTTATTGCATTTTCCATAATTTTTTCACTAAAATAAACTCACAAATTTACGTCAAAATGTGAGCCACAAGTGAGGGCTACGGGAGAAACCCTTGTAAAGTAGAGAACTTAATCCAGGTTATAGCTGTTATACGACCACTGAGCGAGCCATCGATTGTTCTCCGTTAGTCGCTCAATTGCGATCATCATTCATCAATGACAGGCAAACCCCACCCACCATTTCTCCCCTGTTTCTCTATGGGTGCCATGTAGTCATGAATCCCACGAAACACTGAAATCGTCAAAGTTATCCGATAAAATCTGTAGCCCAATGTGTACTTAACACCCAGTGAAGACTCTTTCACCGTTGTAAATATACCAAATGCATCTAGATACATCTCCAAACAATTTCCCATGAATGTACACTCGATGCATTGTTTTACCAATGCGCAGTCACCTAAAACTGTACATCGAGACCACCACATTACCTCGCAAATGTTATTTCAAATACAAATAAAGCCCAGGTAAAACCAGCGGGAATCATCATCTGCGAATAGCCTTCACCAAGAAGACAGCACGGGAGATAGACCTCAACTGGGCAATTGTACACTGAACTGAACCCCATGTAACTGAGAGATGGTAAAAAGAGCGCGGTTGAATAGAGTTGAGGTGAGCGTAGGTGTTGAGTTGGTACGAAATAATGATGATTGATCCTAGGAAAGGTTTCACCGTTAAGTAAAGACTGGTTCACGCGAACACTTTGCCATCGTACCTCACAATTTCATCTTTTTTTTTTATTATTTTTATGTAGTAAAATTTTTTTACTATCCAAGTACTTGAACGCTGAGGAGGCAAAAGTGTTACACACTTTGTGCAATGCACGCCTCTTTTCTGCATGCACTTTTAGCATTTTTATAATGATGATTATGATCAGTACAACGATTACGATCAAGTGAATTCAGGTGATTATTATATTGGATCACATTTGTACGTATTATTGCAATTTTCCTGTTGTTTACGAATTTGAAAGTTTCAATTGTCGTATTTCATGAGTAACAATTGGTACAGTGTGCGCCCTAGAATGAGCCGGAAGAACCGGACAAGATAATTCAAGTTGTTTCCTTCCACTTTCGCCACGTGTGGCGCGTGCCAGCACTCCTTGTAATACAGCGACGCTGGTTAAACTCGTTTGCGTGTTAATGTTGTATGAATCATAAGCGGTACGTGATTCATGAATAATCGATGCTTATATATCATATAGCAATGTCTTATTGAGAAGGCTAAAGGTGTTGTTGAGTAAAGCTACTAAGCATGAACCACATAACTTCTAACAATATTAACTAGTTTTTTTTCTTTTTTTTTTTTCCTTTCTGCATATTATATTTTTTCATGTCACTCCCATTTCTCTTAATGAACCTACAATGCAAAATAATCCATTACATATTTGTCACATGATTGATTGTAGTAATAACGAGAATTGAGTAATTGAATTTTATTTTTGCATTTCTTCCTTTTGACTCTGTAATACTTGTCCTGCCCAACTTGGCTCCAATCATTGTGCTCAATAATGCCCAATGCTCATGATTACATGAAACCCATGGCCCATTTTGTTTACATACTTTTTTTTTTTTTCACCGAGAAATTGACCGTTAAAATTATCTTACCTGGTCTCACTGCCTAAATAATTTCAGACTCAAATTATTATATATCCTCTCCCCCCCATTCGCTCAGTGAAAATTGCACGTATCTCCCCTGAATCATATACATTTTTACCTCCCCTTCACCTCTCCTCGTGTATCAAAATGACCGATAAACATCGGAATAATATCCATATATATACTCCACCCCCACGAATTTTTTTTATTTCATTATCCATTGTATCTCAACAATACTGCTATCTAATATGCAAGGAAAAGCGTTCAATCGTAACGAATCTGTGTGCCGGAATTGGACATTGTATTATCCCAATCGACATCTTACTTAAGCTGACTTTAATAACTCGACTATCGGCAGTGATCAAAACCGGTACAACATCACTGTAACCCAAGTGGTGCGTGTGTCAGATACATTGTACACGCTTCACCTCCGGTGCATCATGTACACCAAGTCAAACCATCCGTGATGTGTACACCATGACTGTACTATCGAGTCTTTCCTCTTTTTTTTTTCTCTCTCTCTCTCTCTCTCTTTCTCCTCTCATTGCATTGGAGGCAATCCACTTGCTCCCTGCGCCAAGGTTCAACGCTTCGCTTAACGCATCATATCCTTCATTATCCTCCAAAATCCATAACGTCCACCACCACCACTTCCTTCTGCCACTGATTCCCCTCAATGCCCATCGAAGATTGAATATCGGTTCAAAATTACCTGAAACAATCTTCAGCAACACTTAATCAAAATCCAACCAAAGGGCCTTAATACCAAAACCCTATTGGATATCGAGTGGCGGATGTTAATGTTCACACGATCTCCCCAAAGGGGCAATTACCAGGGGGAGGGGTAATCACTCTACATGATATTTCGCACCCTGCAAAATGAGGAGGGTTTTTCTCTTGAAAACAATTTAACGGGGCGGAGTGAAACACTTGGAAAACACAAATTGGGTCGAGTGATGCCCAGAGAAATAGTTACTCATGCTCTCAATGTGCAGTGTTTACACTGATGAGTAAAAAACACCGACACTTGTTACTTTATCAAATGCATAATACCCTCCTCCATCCATTTAAAGTCTCGTCAAAGATCTATTAGCATCGTATGACTACACTGGCAATGAGAATTTGTTAACGGTACATAATACCAGGGTCAACCGATGAATCTAACTCAAAGAACAACTTTACGCGAATGCATGAGCAGTTCAAGTTGGGCGCACAGACAGACACATTCATTGGGTATATAGCGTAGAGTGAATATACATATACAGAAGTCAAAAACCCGTAATAATCTTGTAATCTCTATCTATCCACCATTTACATCAACAATTTTCCTCCTCTAATTTGCTTTGATGCATGGTGAATATTCAAAAAAATTAAACATACATCGGGACTATTCTCCATTAATGGTGATCTCGAATTACCGTGTATTCTCGTTGCCTCGGGGTGAGAATGGTGGCGCTCCGTTGGTGGTGGTGATGGTGCAGTGAGAATCAACCGAGAAGAAAAGCAGAAGAAAGAGATGGAAAAAAAAATCAACTAATTGATACATTACACGCTACGCTTTATTGACCATCATCAAACAACGCGAAGAGTTCTCTGCGTGAAATTTATTACGCCTCCACTGTTACCATAGCCGGAAAGCCGTAATACACTAGCAAGAGAAGACGATGGGTACACATTCAGCTACGATCGAGCAAGACAACGAGTGGCGAGACAGTGGATAATTGACTGCACCCAGTTTTTCCAAGTCTTCTATATGGGATACTCTGTCCTAAGGTCGAGGCTCGATAGTTTTTAAATGGATAGAATAGAGTTGTATTAAAACAACCGGATTACCAGTGGAATATCATTAATCTTTTATCTGTTAATAGATGAGTAGGAAATACTCCATTGAGAATATTGTAAAGAGGAAAGAATGTTATCTCAAATAGAAAAAAAAATATATATATTGTAATATTTTGGAAACTTTTGGACGAAAATTAGCTCATCTGTCCAATGACATAACTCGAGCCACTTTCAATCTTGGCAACGAAAATTCTCTCTGTTGCTTCATATTAAAAGTAAACAGCAGCATAAAACCAAAATTTGTAATGAATTTTTTTAATGAATGAAGACAAATGCAACAAACGACTGTGAACAAAATCACTTGGAATATCAGGGTTTCACATTTCCACCAGTGTTTGTATCACAAGTATATAACCTCTTGAGGAGGAGCAAGCGGGCAAAGCGAGAGAGCGCCTATTTTGTATAACCAGTTCCGCCAGGGTAGAGATTTACGATCGTGCCCCGTGTGCATCTCTTTTCCCTCTACCGTTGCCCCTTTTCTTGTAGCCGCATGGGTTTTATCTTGCCTCGTGTGGCAAACTTGTATAATGCGATGATCCCCTTCGCCCCCCCCCCCCCCCCTCCGCCATTTCATGTCCAAGCTTTAGTCCACACAACACGGGTGCAAGTACCATTCCGGATGACGCCTAACCGACTGAAAACGTTGTACAGCATTTTACCTTGGACTCATCTACGTCATTTGAGTTGAGAGACCCGCGTGTCTCGTGTAAAAATTCCTCCCCCCCCCCCCCCCTCTTCTCTCTCATTTCCCCTCGGGCGTGTTTATATACTTCGTATTCATTCTCAGGTTTATTCTCGAGTGTGTCCCTGCGGGTAATTGCGACCGTGTCTGGTGGAGATGTGTAAAATAAGAGCAGTCATCAGGCATCAGTGGGATATTTTTAATTTTATTTGATGGAAAATCTATAGGGTATACGAGGTGACTTGAGTGGCGGACACTTTAGTTATTCAGAATTACTTCTTTTTACAATGTGAATGAAACTCTATCCTCAGAGCATTAGAATTATCATGAAAATAGAACTTTTGAATCAAATATGGAACTGCTGAAATAAAAAAAAGTCCATCACTCTATATTTTAATTGAAGCTGAGAAATCCAGAATTATATTCTGCCCATCAGTGAGAATATGAAATTACAGTTATCAGCAATTTTAATTCAACTGATTTTTTTTTCTCATATGTAACACCAAATTCATCTGGTAATATTAGAGTCACGAGCTTATTCCGAAACGATGTGCCCCGAAGAATATACGACCTCTTCCCCTTTCATCTCGTTCCTCCATCAGCCGCGTCAGAGGATCACTGCGATGATTCCATATTCCCTTTTTTCCCTTCATCCTTCTGCCCATCTCTATTTCTATCTTCCTCATACAGCCATCGTTTCGGGTTGGGGATTTTTTTTATTGAAACCATTTATTCATCAGGATATTCTTAGATGTTAGAGAGAAGCAGTCTCACTATAGCCTGTAATCACGTCCCCCTTGGACGTGTTTCATGGGCACCTTTTGGTTTTTAACGATGAATTACCTTTTCTTTTTCTCTTGCTTTTACCCTCAAGCTCCATATCTAATCGCTCAGCGTCCTGATTTTGCCTGACATGAGCATCTCACCATCTCTCTTCTCTCTGAGATCGGTGGCATAGCGGTTTCAAGATGTATATAGGATGCTGCCGTGTTACACCAGCCACTGGACAGTGTGACGTTATTGTCGAAATTACCTCGTAAACCAATTGGTCCCGCACTATATCCAGCCCTCAGTGTATAACGCGCAAATCCTCGTCAATCCTCTCGTTGTGATCACCACGCACTATCCACTCTGCCATGTTTACGTCGAAAAATTACGAGCTCTCAATAACACGGCATAATCCGATTTATCTTCGAGGCAAACTTCCGTCGGGCGTGTATTGAAGATATTGGCTTGATGTGCATGGGCTATATATATATACAACACAAGAAATAAGAAGTGAGATGCAACACTGATTTTATGCTCTTTCCCACGGCAAGAGATGGTCTTGGAGAAGCAACACACCGGATATTGCTAGCTGCTCGATCCTACTGCTACTCTTGGGGGTTTACGTTGAAAATATTGCCCCAGAGAATAAATTGCCTTCCTCGGATTCAAGCCCAGAGGGAGGTTCACCACTGAGTGTATCAAGGGACGACAGACGATTGAGGCAAAAGAGGCGAAATTTGACTGGGAGCTATAGCCAATCTGGGTGCACATTGATCCTTTACGATCCCTCGGCTACGATTCACGGTTAATATGTTGGACGGCCAAGAGGTCAATATACTGATACATGACTACGCGAGACTGAACGGTATCGTATAAAGACTGAGGACATTGTCGATATTGCTTCTGGTTAAGCATGCATTGAGGTAAAATTCGGTTGAATCAGTTGAATTCGAAATGGAATTCCCCGGGTAACTGAAGATGAGTGAGTTCTGGTATAGAATTGCCCAGGGGAGTAAAAGCCCACGTTCTCTGGGTGCTTAAATTTCATTCCTGCTTTTAATACCAAATATCTTTGATTCATCCAAGCATGACCAACAGTTGAGAGGGAGTGGATCTCGAGTCATACCCGATGCCAGTTGATTGTCTAATTATAATACAGCGGGGAATCATCCAGAGACTGACCAGAGAATTTACTGGTGTTAGGGTGGTCTGTAGAACTAGAAGCTCTGGAAAATGTTTCAAGTGTTATCGGTCGAATGAGCCTAGATCTCACACCTCGGAGGGTAGCGATGCTAATCTTAACGACGGCCTACGGGCAAGCTCTATACGTCCGGCCAACCCTTTTTCAGCGAGGCTATATGGAAG
The DNA here is from genome assembly GCA_035578325.1 of Coelinius sp. EB29. Classification (NCBI taxonomy): domain Eukaryota; kingdom Metazoa; phylum Arthropoda; class Insecta; order Hymenoptera; family Braconidae; genus Coelinius; species Coelinius sp. EB29. Next base: position 253,574 of record JAOZGT010000005.1, on the reverse strand, counting down.
AGTGTGTGTGTGTCTATGTGGCTGAGGTGGTGGTCACTTTTAGGGGTCTCTCCCTTTGAGCCTCGGGATATGAATGTATTGACTGGGTGAACCCACTCCCCTCTCGGTTTGCTAGAGTGTCCATGAGATTTGGGAATATGAATATGGATCGACTGGACTTTGGTGAATGCCTGTGGGGAGTTTGTCACGTCGAGTAACGAAACGTGTTCTTGTTTCATAAATATTAGAAAAGATGTGCATTAATGTGTAAATGAAAAAAAAAAAAAATTGTACAAAGTTGATGATGGGTAGTTCAATTAATAACATTGAAATTATTTATCATGCGCTTAATTCCCTTCATGTTGGTAATTTTTGAAGGGAAGAGAGGGCAAAGCTTTTTGCACTATCCCGAGGCAATTTTTGATTACGAAATTAATGTCCTTTGGTTGGAGAAAAGAAGAAAAAAGTCATGACAGAGAGAAATGCAGGCGATGGAGCTCTCGTGAAATATCGCTTACTCGCACACATGGTCACATAATTGGACAGCAAGCTGTAATCACGTTTCCTCACTACCATCATATTGGTCAACCGCGGTAAAAGCCAATGCATATAACGAAAAAATCGCAGAAATGGAATAAAAGGATTTTAGCAGAAAGAGAGTTGAAAAAAAAAACCAAAGAGCCTCAGCGGATGCAATAGTGATATACGATTTGCCTGCCCACTGGCGTGCAATATCGTACATTGGGTATTATATCATTGGTGAATTGAATGCAACTGGAAATCGTGAGATGACGAATATCGGTTGCAAAACAGTTTGAAGGTTATGTCTTGTACGTGAATAATAACTGGCAGGACGAATTGCCAGACTATTGGAGGGTTTGTGAGAGAGAGAGAGACTTCTTTATACTCACCTCAACGGGGCAATGAGTAATCTCGGTATGAAACCATTCAAATTCACAAAATACCGTGTGAAACCGATCGATTATAACGCCTGTTGCGCAACAATAGCTCGATAAATTACCACCCTACAAATAATATTTAATCCTAAAACTATATTACGCACCGAGATAAAGCGCTATAAATACCAAAAGAGAGGGGAAAAAAAATTAATCCTCCTTGGTAGTTCAATTCCAGTGAAAATCACTCAACTCTGAAGAAAGTTATAAATCTTTTATTTCTCCTAGTCAGAGTATAATTCTTACAACATCAAGATCAAGATTAAAACATCAAGATTTTGAAACCCCTTATTAGCACTCACGAAAATTGAGTATAGCCTCCAGCAGTGTTCTATGAACTAATTCCTCATAATCGATCAGTACATCTTATCTGGAAAGGACATCGTACAGTGAATCTTCAACACTATAAAATCATAAACAATAGTCGCGTGAAAGTTGGTACGGCAGCGTGGTATAGGATGCGTTCATACGTGAAGAGCGTGCAGAATGCTCATGCAATGATGACCCCACGGTGTTGACCTGACACAAGAAGTTAACTGCCTCCGTGTTAGATTTCCAGCATCCTGTTTGGTACCAAGAGCACCATTACCTTGTTAAAAGCCTATTTACGTTTTACTTTTGTGGTGTAAAAAAGGGGTTGAGATTAAATTGAAAATTTTTTTCTCTCTTGTTCGATACTCGTGTCCATTGTTGAAGAGTTTGAAGCGTTGGCTGCTGTCATGACTCTACACAATCTTTTGTAATCAACGTAGGTGCTAAAGAGGCTGGTGTTGGCATATTTATGAAATTGTCGAATACCGAGAGAGATGAGAGAGTGAGAGAGACCGAGACTAATCAACAATTGTTGCAAACGATATATCACATCACGCCCCACCAGTTGGCTCTCGCACTCCTCCACCTAAAGTTGAGAGTATTGCACTTTCACTGGAAAGGAAGGCTCGTAAAGCCAAGCGATACGAGTGGTGCTGCATGCCTCGCCCATCATTGCTTGTGTAACAAATACAACCGCGACCTGATTCCCATAACTGTTCCAAGGTGCCTAGGGAGCATCCAAATAGCATGTATCAAGAAGGTGAAACATCAGAATCAAATGTTTTCTCTCACCATATTGAAACTGAAAATCAACTTTTTAAAATCAATGCAACTGCCATATTTTCAATCAATATTCCTGAAACTATGGAAGACTTCACACGAGTATTGACCGTCAATCCAACTTGAAAATGTTCGCACGCTGCGTCATGACGTTAATCGCATTAATTTTGTAATAGTGACAGGACGTTCAATCCCGATAACGAACCACTGCATCATCGATCACCCCTCGACCGTAAACATATTTAAACTGTGCAAGGTACGTAAATGATAAATCTGCCACAAAGTTTAGCCGTACTTTTTCCTGATTAAAGAAGAAAATAAAAATCCAGATCCAATCTCCCAAAAAACAATTCAGGGATTGTAAAAAAAAAAAAAAAAAAACTGGAAAAATAAAGTGTGCAAATACACGCAGGGAGAGATATTCCAAAGTCCAATATTTCAAATGGGATAAATCATAATCTGGAGTGACGCAGAATTGACACAAGCAAGATACCAAAAGGTAAATTGGAAATTGTGGATGAGGAGTGAAGTGGGAACGTTGCGGGGTAGAGATGAAAATTGACGAATGGTTGAGCCTCTCATGATCCTAACTCATGGGTAAAAATTTGCCTTGCGAAAGAGTGAGATAGCTGTTGAGAATCTGGTATACCGGAAAATCGCGTACTAATTGACGCGTCGAATTACTTTGATGAGCAATGTACATTGGTAAATGTAAGCTATACGTGAATAGCCAACACATTGATCAGTAGAAATGGGTATAAGTGTAGAGAGAGACGGTGGCAATCCATTGGGATTTAAACATTGGCCAATATGGGTAGGTTAGTTTCATTTACTCGTTCCGGGCACATCGCGATCGTAAAATCTTCCAGCACCAATAATGCACCCTGGGATATAAAACGAAAGTATCTTCGGTGGTAAAGTAGAAGCGGAATCTTATTGACTTGAACGGTAAAGGAGGCAAGGAGGAGAGAGAGAGAGAGAGGTAACTCTAGCAAACCCAGTGATTAGTGATTCGTTGTGGTGATACTTTAACCGTAAAAGGCTTGCTAACTCATTCAGTACTTTGAGACGAAACTCTCGGTGGCCTCGACAATCCACGCAAATCGCATCATCCCTCGCGGCCTAATTCATCGGTACTTTCTCATTGATTGTTTCCCGGATCCGTTTACCGTCTCTGCAATAAATAAATCAAACGAGAGATGACGCTTCGTTAAGAGAAACTAGATAAACCGTGAATCATTTCTGAGATCGCTCGAGTAGAATTAATATTGTACATGAAAGAACCATAAGAACTAAATGAAGTCCCTTGTCATTTGGAATAGTCCACTCTCCCTCCACTTGTCTGAATGTCTTCTCATCACGTCCTCATATCAAGCGAAAATTCCTCATTACGACTCCAAATGTGGGAGCAAGATGACCGGCACTATATATAAACACGGAATGACTATTGCAGGGTAATGAGGCCTCGTATGTGATGCAATATCACGTATGTATATATTTTGTTTTTTTGAGGCAATCTTTCACTTGAAAATTGGTGAACATGAGGTGGTGTTGTAATAATGTTCAGGGTGAAAACTATTAAAATTTGCCAGTCTTTTGATGCCGTCAACCTTTCTGATCGTGCTTGTCGAGAAAGTCACTGAGCATTATTTCTATATCTTGTAAACTCTCTGATAGAATTGAGTTTGTTTGCATGCAGTGAAGGAATTATGCCATGAGTCTGCCTACACTCGATTTCGCAAGGGATTCATGATATTAAGTGTTTAGATCACAGGCACAGCCTCTTTCATTCGACATTAAAAGTAATAAAATTCACACATTTATCGAACACCCATTGTTTCATAGATCAGTGAAGATAAATTATTATTCACTCGTGATATCAATCGTTATTCTCTATTTCTGGTGATGAGACGATTGGATTTGCACAATTGATTTTCAACCATAAAGTTAACATGTTTATCATCAAAAGTGCACAGTTGTCATGATAAAAAATGTGAATTCAAATGTGATCGGAGACTATTCGGTATCAAAGTGTGATTTATGTAGGCACTTTAAATTCTACAAACTGATGAGAAGAGTATTTCCCAAGAAAAAAAAAAAAATATGCACAAAAACCTAAAAATAGAGGAATATTTAGTTGGTAACTGCGATGATGCTGCGGGAAGTTGTACGACAGATTTGTGGTTGAAACAGCAAAACCTTGGGCTCTCTCGAAACTTCCGAGAACACACACACACATACATTCAATGGATTCTGACATCGAGCGTATTTGAGCTGTTGGCATGAGCGAAAATAGATGATAGTTGAAGTATGATTTACGATGAACCGAGTTGATCCACTAGTATCAATCTCTCGTTGTCATTCTTTATCCTCCAATGCCGGAAAATACGTACAATTCGGTATTCATGTCTAGAGTTTGAAAATTACTATTGAGTGAATTGATATCAACCTTGAGAATTATATTGTCCCTGATTTGAGTTGGAATTTCACCACTCGAATCCATCACTATGATTATCAATTGTTCATCTGCACTGACTCACATATTTGGGGAGCCTTCAATTTGCAAATTTAATCAATTAATTGATAACATTGTTTTGAGAACTTTCACGAGTGAGTGATGAATCGCCTCGTTAAAATCTAATACCCACGCGCTTCCACAGTCTCACTCAGGCAAACAACACTGTCCTCCCTTGAACCTCTCATTCTCCAGTGTTCCGATGGAAAAATCACAAATCCGTTTGATCCCATGGATTTTTCGTCTCTTCATTTTTTTTTTTTTTTTCTATTCATCAAAAGGGTAATTATAATTAATCATTCCCTCTTCTCAAAGTTACATATCCCGTTATTAAACCCGTTTTCAGAGGATCTGTGTTTGTATAATTCTCGATATTTGTATTCACGTCTGTTCCTTTGGGGAAAAACCGCGGGTATACGTACTGAAAATTTTATAATTGCAGAAAACACTGTTGGCAAATTTGAATGAGAATGCGAGAGGGGGCTTTGAAAGCCCGGACCAACGCCAGCAAAGGGAATCAATGAAAAAAAAAAAGAGAGTACGCCTGTACATACAGTTTAATGAGAGCTGAATTAACAAAAATTGCGTTGCGCAGTTTTCTTTTTTTGGCAGATGTATGAACATACAAAGTTGCAAAAGACATAGGCGATATGTTTCCTTTCAGGCGCAGCGCCAAAAGAGAAGCCAGCACATGCTTCGAATTATAAGGGAATTAGGGACTGCAAGAGGTTTAATTTGTTTTCACATACCGTAGTAATAGCATTGAGGCATGGGGAGAGTGAGGAGGGTGATGTGGAGGGATGAAAGAGAATTGGAAGGATCCTTACTTTGTCTCTGTTGGTGGCATTATACGTCACGAATACTCAGTGGACAGTCTCACTTTGGGTCTGCCCCCATCATTGCCATCAGAGTATAGAGAACATGCTACCCCCGTGCACACGTTTGTATTCTTGAGCCCTCGCCGATGATGCTTGCGATTTATGTCGACGCTGGTGTGCGGTCAATGCTTGCGGTCGGTAGAGGGGGGGTGAGAGCAAAGGGCTGGAGGACAAACGGATACGGCCAGCGTACACTGGAGCACAAGTTGCCTCGTTCAATGTGTCCAGGATGATTTAACAGTTGAACTTTGCAACAGCACTTCTCCACTCCCAACTTGTCTCTTCTCTATGTGAATCAATGAGAGTGTAATACTTTGTTTGAATAATATAGCTTGTGTCATTTTACTCTGGACAGAGTGACTCTATTTGAAGTAAATAATCCACTCAATTTTCTATATCAATCTTTGATTAACATTCAAGTGAATGCTGATATAATTTTCAATCCATCAATCTCTTATCTCTGTATGTAGAGTTCCCTAATATGCTACCAGCTGTTGCAGGAAATTCCTTCGTACTCCTTTATTGGTGTAATGATTCTCAGCTCCGATACCAAGGATAGGTAGAGAGAGAGAGAGAGAGAGGAAAAAAAATGAGGCTGATAATCCCCAACAAAATTTTATGAACAACCATTCAACTCTCCAGCAAAATTGTTGAACACAAATGACCGTGGAGCGATTAGATTTACGGCCAAACCGTGGTCTTGCAATTTCCCGAAGATGGCTGACTCCCATGTATGAGACTCTACTGTGAAAACTACAAGTGCACACCAAGTGCCTCCTCGGATCTTTACGACACACCCAGGAAAACAGGTCTTGGAGCTCCTGACCCATATGGAGTAGAAAAAAATGATAATAAAAAAGCAGCTTTTCAAATTTTATTTGTCCATCTGGAAAGTTACCTCGTACTCACTACATACACATGTATACATTGCACTCACTGACAACTTGCCTTTAACTAGAATTGGCAATTTGAGGAAACGCGTTCATCACTGCCGCTGCCGAAACCAGTAGCTCAGTGATATACGAGATATTGCAATTCCACTTGATCCAGCGTCTTAGTATAGCGCACCGCCTCCTTTCTCACACCCTCGTAAGAGCACTCCGGTCTCTACCAGAGTTTCAATCACAACGCCCACAAGGGAATTCAGCCTCGTCATCCACCCCACTGATGTTGACCTTTGTCCAACGCCAACTCCACCCTTTCTAACACAGATATCCCTTTACTTTTCCAATTAAACATTTGAATGTTTTCATTGGGTTCAATGGACAATTAATCAAACATTCAATCAGCGTTGAGTATAATCAAATTAATATAATATACTCCCTCACAGAAATCATTCTCTCTTTTTCAAATTTATTCAATCCACGGTGAAATTACTTTGGAACGAGAGAAAATCGATACTTATAATTTTATTTAAAAAAAAATAACAAATTAAGATCCAAAGAGAGAAAGAAAAATGAAAATAATCTGAATTTCAAATGAGTATTTTTCAACACTGCAGTATAAAATTCAATTGATTATTCTCTACAAAAAGTAAAAAATAATAAAAATAATTTACACCATGCATATAATTGCCAAGTGCACTTCGCACATATATAATCACCCGGTTTCCCACATTAACATAAACTTTTTACAACCAATTTCTAGCTCATGCGATATTCCGTAGGAGAAAAATTTTAAGAAAATTTTTTATAGATCCAAGATATCCAAGACGTGTCAGCTGTTTGGATGTTTAAATGCAATTGAGGTAGACGTGGTAGTATTGCAAATAAGAAAATGATGGAAAAAAGGAGAGTACTGGTTCGTAAATCACGGAAAATGAGCATTAATATTCATCAAGTTTGTGCAGGTGGGCAAACGGTACTTATTCAGCTGATGATATTAGCCATTGCACGAGAGTTTTCACTGTACACAGTGAAGAAGATAATTGAATATTTGGAGAGAGTAGTGCAACTGGTTGGAGGGAAGTTGAACGAGTGGAAATTATTTTTAGGATAAACTCGGGCAATGAAGTAGTGAGATGTGGCATTTGTAACCGATCTATAGACTTCTCATGCCACCGCTGGCTGACTCCATGTGTATCCTATTCACGTCTATATTTTAGATTATAAAATAAACATACACCAATATATATGTGTAATCATTTTGTAGATGAGAGTGCAAGTATTGAAGTCATGTTTATATGCAGCGCACGGTAGGTGCTATTATATGCATATTATCCATTCACGGGTGCTCCACGACGCATTAAATGCACTCCCGTGTGTGTTGTAATAATACGAGATTCTTCAACTCAACATCAACTGTCACCTCGGCACTTTCTTTTGGCAACATTTTTCATGTTATAAAGCATCAAAATGGCACCTCATTCTGACATTTACAATCGGCCATTACATTAACTAAAATTCGTGGGTGTAAAATACAGACTCACCGTTTATATATCAGCTCACCCTTTCTCTACATCACATGAGTGCATATCAACGAACAATGACCTGCAACTGTTGCCCTGACCACTATCGTTGAATATCCTCAACTTTTGTGCAAATTTCCGAGTAAAACATTTTACATTGTTGGAAATACTGTTGGAGGCATTCCACGTTAATCCAATTGACCGTGGTAGTCTATCGCATCAGTTTTGTACATGGTCGTGAATCATTCTGATTTTTATGGTAATCCGAAAAATTCTGGCTGCAGCAATCTGATTCTACCGACGTTTTCTTTTGAGAATTGTAAGAGCCTGCTCTCTCTCTCTCTCTCTCTCTGGGAGGTAAAAAAAAATAAGCAATTTCATTGTGGAGAGTGATTTATACATGACCTCTGGTAGCATAAATACAATGTCAACCACAATTTTTACCGGAGATTTTGGAATAAGAGCCAAAAGGATATCATTTTGGGTGAAAATACGCGATTTTTTTTTTTTAAGATAAAAGCTCAAAATCCTTGGCTATTGAATCCTTTGAAAATTGTCTCGCTTCTGAGAATATCCTAATCCACCAGCAAAAAAATATGTGTATCCGTCACGCTCTGCAGGTCAACGGAATTAACTGGTGTGTTGTTGAGTCTGAAAATAATAATTTTTTGAGAAAATCACTTTTTCTTCTTCTTCTTCGTATAGACCACATTCATCCCAGTTATACAAGTCAGAATCAATTTCACCTTTATTGAGCTTTTTTTCTTCTCTTGATAATAAATGTGTAATATTGTATGATGAACGCACACGTGAAGCCACTAGTATGATCAGTGCAATTCAATAAAACCGGTCAGAGAGTTATGATTGGGAGTAACGTGATCGAGGAGAGAAAGGTTTCATCGACTCGTGTATAGCGATCATAGAGAGGCCATGATATACCAGTGAATTATCTAGAGCCTTCTCTCATCTGCTCCCAATAATTCAAGGCGCTATATCGTGCCGAATATCAGTCAAAGTGAATTTTAAAATTGTTCTACTTACTCCACTTATTTATTATTTCTCGCCTATGGCAGCCTAAAGTGCACAAAATCCCGCATTTTTTCCTTGAATGGAGGAAGAAAAAAAAAAACCTCTGGAAGAACACACCAACAAAGACATGGTTTATAAAGTCAGTTCAACCTGAAATATAACTTACTTTAACGAGCGGGTTTCAAAGGCAATAAAAACATTTTGCCACGTCCCTCTTTTCTCGCGCTCAGACCTAAAAATAAAGATGAAAAAAAAAAATGATATATCAGCGGATTGGTTGTACATTTTCTCTTTCTTTGGCCCACAAATACACGAGAGATTGTAAGGGATACCCTAGAAAAAATAATAATATTCGGTAGAGGCACGTGTATCTTGTGTAAAAATGTGGAATGCACACACGCATACGTTCTCACCCTGGTGGGCCACAACGACGGTGATAAAAGTTCAAAGGGAGATCAAGTTGCTTCCGCTTCCCTTGGGTCTGACGTAATGGCCGACTCGTTGAAATAGACTCACTATGAGGTCTATTGAGAGATGGAAGTTGGTTTTTTTTTTCCCCCCCACTCGTGGCGATCTATCGAGTGGTCATAACGTATCCGCTGGGGTTCACGAGCGCATCTACATCATCTATATACTGCTTTAAAAAAAAAAAACATGGTTTATCACTCTGAAGAATCGACAGGGTTTATGGATTTAAACGATGGGTAATAACTGCATTTGTTGCTCGAGTGTTTCATCATGTATAAAAGACTGTGCTCCCATTGTTCTCATCGCTTATTTCAATTGACATAGAGAAATTCTGTTTAAGGGGTCAGTGGGTCGCTCTGAATTTTTCATTAACACTCAAACATCCGATATCCTCCATAAGCGGTACTAAATCGTAAAGTTTTTCAGACACACTCGATAATCAATGTAGATGAGATATTCCCAAGTAACTACCTCGAAATGACCCAATCAATATTTAATTGCATCCTTCAATTATCCAACTAGGTGTATTGTTACTCCGGTTACAAAACAAGTTCTACAAAATTAAAAGTTTCCAAATGGATTTCTTGTTACAATTTTTCTTTTTAAGACTTTGAAGGGTGACGGCTGCTTTATCACATATATAAAGCAACCCCTGTGTAACTCCTTACACGAAGTGGGTCGCCCTCGGTATATACGCACATTTTAGATTTTCCGAGGGGGGAGGGCTACATAATGTGCGAGCCATTGCTCCCTAAATACGAGACGCCCTTTATCTGCATTTTATTGCCGGGGTGAAGAATATAGGTATATGGGTATCAAGAGTGAGCTAAGAAATGGGCAACAATGAGAGGGAGAGAGATATATAAAAGTGGCCAAAATTCTACATCTACGTGTGATACACCATCAGTGAGCAACTGCGCGCCTTGCTCACGTGGATGATGTATTTTTTAACTGCCGACGACACGAACCGCTCTAATCTACAGGCGCTATTACTCGGGGTTTCTTTTTTTTTTTTAGGACATAAATCAATTGGACTCAAGTTGAATTATGCCCTCGTGTCGAATATCTCAACTAGGCAATTTTTTAAAAGACCATTACACTTTTTTGTTCACCCCAATTTTCTCATTGAGGCTCATTTTCCCATATTTTTCATGATATTTTGGTATTGTACGTATACATGTCGTTGTTTTTTCTCAGCCTAATGATGTACAGTTGTTGCCACAGTATAAGAATTCCAAAATATAGAAATGAGAAATGTAGAAAATAATACAGTGGAACACAATAGCAAATATTGTAACGGGACTAGCGTTGTCGGTCATTAGCCGTTCTTTGAATCGTATCGAAGTACTCTCTTTTCGAGAACTTGGGTATTGGATAAACTGGCAAACCCAGTGGATAATTAACCACGTGGAAGAATCAGAGTTTTATGGGATTATCAAGTTTTCGTCATGAGTGAATAAATATAGTCGTGAATATTGCAGAGAATTATGGGGACTAGTATATTGAGTGGAAAATATAGAATGAATGACAATAAATAGCGCGTCAGAGACCTCAATAATTGTCACAATAACTCGCAATCACGTCCATTCAAACGTCCCTTTATCACTCAATCACTTCTGAAATATGACCAAAAGTGCGTAAATAATGCATCATCGAGAGTTTCAGGGAGCTCGCGCCAGCATTTGGAAATAAATAATCTACCGGTACTCGAAATAATCGAATGTTGAAGTACCGACGCGTGGCGTATATATAGAGGCTCACGTGAGTGATAAATAACTGAGGCACTGTCAGCCGAGACAATAAATCCTCAAAAACCTTAAGATTCATAAATGCTTGAAATACTCAAAACTCGGGATATTTCAACATTCAAATTTAGATGAAGACGTCACACTCAAAGTATGGAGCCACGTGCTGACAAAAACGTCAAATGACACAACTCCAGTACTATTGTATTATATATCCCCCCCCCCCCTTCCTCCCTACCCTTGGTCCAAATTTTCACGTTATCAGACAGCTTGTTGGATCGTAAAGTTTGCAACTCGTGGAAGAATGTTAAAATATATAGTGATATTTTTACAAGTTTTTGCTTGAAAACCTATATCACTTTTCTCGAAGGCTTTTCCGCCCACATTGCAACAAAAAAAAAGTAACAAGATGATAAAAGAAGAGAGGGCATTGGAAGAAGGATGTCTTCACATGGCATTCAAGACGTCGCCCAATATATCCACGCGCCCATAAAACGCCAAATGAAATTACGGGGCATTGCATTACGACGAGTCAAACATGCCGCATTGGTAAAATGTGCAGTAAGAGGTGGGGGAAAAAAATGTAAAAATGTGTGAATGACAGAGTGCAAAATTATGGAAGAGAAAAAAAAAAGAAAAAGATAAAAGAAATGGGATGGGTGAGGAGAAAAAAAGGGACGTGTTCCAAATACGCATCTGCGGAGCATTAGCCCTCGTTCTCTCTCAGTTCTTCTTTTCGTCATCCTAATAACGTTCATAAGAACGACACCCTGACGACTCTTAAGATGGGTAACATAAAAGTACATAGAGTCCCGAAACATCACTGGGCGTAAATAATATTTTTACGATTGTCCCAAAGAGTGTCTCTGTGGTTTTTAACATTCTTCTCTTGTCGAAATGCATAAGATATTTTATTATGATTCTCTTTGGTTGGACAATATAACGTTCTTTTGGTGTATATGTCAAAAGAAATCACGTCTACTCCCTGGAACTCTGCGGTATTCCACAGTCGGCCTGCTCCTAAAAAGCCAAATGCCTCAAGAAATTTCATTTATCGCCCTGATGGATGTAAAAGAATGTCCAACAATCATTGACGATCGTTTCGTCGACATGTATAAGTTGTTATACGTGAAATTTAACCACTCATTTGATAGTTGTTGTAGTCGAGGGTAATACGTACCTCAACCTGGCCCATTGTATAATTCCAGAAAGTCGTTAATACCGTTATTTACATGTTATCTGCCCTTAAACGGAATTCAGCGGTGAGAAATTCAGCTGTGTAATGGGTGTTTTCTATAGAGTTTGGGATATAGTGGAAAAAAAAAAACCTAATGACTGTAATTAGGTTGAATTGAGCCTAGTAGGCCATAGGTGGGACTATGATGGATTCTTGAAACAAGTTTTTTGAATTCCTCGGTTATTCGAGACAGTGTGTTACACGTCATTAGAGATGTTTGAGGATTCAATTTGACTGTAATAAATGACTGATCCACAATCTCTTCTCTTCTCATCAGTTCTTCTTCAATATTTTTCTTCTTCTAGGATCAGACGCTCAATTCAGCTCTGGGAAAAGGGGATTGTGCCAGGAGCCGCAAAAAAAATAGAATACGGGAAATGAGAAATGCTCAACAAAACTTTTCGGAAGTAATTTCGCAAAGGGAAAGGTAGAATAAACTCCTTGGGAACTTGCATTCATCCTCGTATGTTTTTCCATCTCTCGCTCCCTCCTCTCCGATGCACACTCAAAATAAAAAAGTTCTGATTCAAGTTGATAATAATCTACCTACTGATTTCGGTCGAACTTGTGGATCGACAAATGATATGAAGTTACTACTCAGCACGACAATGTATCTGGCCAATACTGGATAAACGTATCCGAGTTTTACCAGGGCGTTGACATTCTGGACGTGCACGAGTGAATTTCCAATGGAACAATGGGAGATTTAGAGTGAGATGAGGAGATGAGTTGAAGCCCGGGGTTTTGCTTCCTCGGCCCGCGGGAGATTATGGTAATGCTGGCAGACGTTTCGGGGCCGTAAAAATAATATGATGGTGCGTCTTGGCGCGGCTACTGGGTACTTTGCCCGTTGCGAGCACGCTCTCGCGTGCATGGATGATTCATTCCCCTGCGAGATGAAAAGAGAGAGAGAGAGAGAGAGAGAGAAAAAGGAGACGTCTACGTCGCTCAAAACCTCTCTCCGAAGGTGAACGTAGGCGTGTTTCATTTATTTTTATTTTTTTTCATTAAGGCAGAGAGCGAGCGGCCCTCTCATTTCACACCTATATTAGCGCCTAACCAATTTTCCATGCTCCCAAAAATATATTATTGAATTTATCATGATACGTGCTAATTTTGATGAGTTCCAACGAGCATGTAAAGGCCCTAACCATAACTGAGGCAAGAAGAAAAAAAAATGTTAATGAGACTTTTGGGATATTTTTAACGGATTTTATTTGCGGAGGGAAAAAACTATTCATCAACATCCGTAAGTCCTCACGTGCGAATAAAAGGTTATGTTTTTTTTTTTTTTTTTTTTGGTCTCATTCTGGTTGAAGGAGAGAGGTTTCCTCTCAAAGACCTTGTCATGAAACATTGCCATGAGAGACGTTCGGATTTAAACGCCAGTGCCCTATAAAAATTATATTACTCAGGGTGCGGGTTTTCTGGCCAATAGTGATACTGGAATACCGATAGTAAATCCCCGTGAGTACATATATTCCCAAACCGTTGGATGGATTAAACTTTCGGAAGGCTCTAACTCGGTAAAACGTATTCCGTGCGTGATTCTCAGGGCAATAAAAACCACATGTACAAGGTTGAAAATTTTGTGGGTATGCGTTATAGAGGTCTCGTAGAGAGAAAACAATCGATTGGTTTTCCTTTTTATTATCCTTGGGTGATATCTAAATGGATCCAGCCTCAAGTATCGGCGTTCCAATCCAATTCAGATGTCAAGTGGAAATAGGAATAATGTAGTTTTGGTGCCATTTGGCTCCTTTCAACATCATAATTTAAATGGTAGTATTGCCAGCGAGGATTTGCACGACTATCTCGGTTGTCCGATGGTTGATCCACAGGACGAGTAGTTGAGGATGAAAAAAATATATATATGTATATATATAAATGTATACAAGTGGTATAGGTAGGCTCTTTCACGGTTATTTATGCGCAAAATGTACCTTCCTAACTCGTTGCAACGAGTATTAAGCCTTAACTTTCCATTAACGTCCATAAGTTATCACCGGGATGCTCGTAAATCCATGTCCAGCCCTGCGTTGTACACGTCGAAGAGGATGTGTAGTGGTTCACTGCCGTTGAATATAATGGGGGGAGTGGGGGCCAAAATATAAAAGGCGTCTTCGATGCGTTTCGTTAGCCATCAGTCAAGGCTCAACGAAAATGACTGTCTCCTCCTGATTTTTCTTTTCTCCTTTTCCCATTCCACTTTCCACCATACCATAAACCATTTTTCACAATCTCGGGGTGTGTGTTGTGAGCCTAGAGGGAAAGTACATGGGAAATAAGAGAAGAAAAATAAAATGGCGATCCGGTGACTCTTTTGTCTCATTTTTTTTTTCTCATTTTCTGTACGAGATGCATTTCTATGGGGAGGGGACTCCTGGAAGGCGTCTCTTTACAGGTGTAGGTGAATATATACAACTTTCGTTCGTTTGTACCTTTTACGAAGATTTGAATAGGCAAGATCAAACGACAGAGTGTGCGGTGGTTGGAGAGCGTTGGCGGATTGTCCTGGTCGGATACAAAATGGGGTAGGGGGGAGGGGGGGGGTTGGGTGGCAAACGAATTGTCCTGCAGCCCGAGACACTTTTATGACTCTTCAAAGAAACATTGTGAATCAAAGTGCAATGCACTCACATTTTCTTTTTCTCTCTCTATTCTCTCCATCTTCGAGATTCTCCTCTACTTCTTTTCCTCTCATTTATGTTACTTTTATACAAACCGCACGTATAGAAACTCCTTGGGTACGTAATTTTTATTCTTGGAATGATGAGAGGACAGAAGAAGGGGGAGGGGGGGGAGAAGAGAAATTGACGCAAGTGGATATGAGCCAGTTGGCATAAACCGGCCTTCCATATCATGCAAACAGTCAGGACAGGTTTTACTCTTGTGTGTAAGCTTCCTCTGAATATGACCCACAGCCTTCTCTCCTTCTTTACCTCCTCCTCCACTCATCCTTCTCCCGCTTCGTAACTTCCAGTACCAAACACTCGGCAGAAGTGTGAATATAATCCTTCAATATTCCCATATTTGATACCGACGACAGTGGTCGAGTGGTTAAAGCGCTAGACTTACGACCAGATTCGTGGATGGTTAGTATGGTTCAAATCCGGCTCAGAGCGGCGTTTTTAACACATACGAAAACTGTTGAATGCGGGAGTCTAGACATCGAGAATCATCATTGAATGTTTAATCCAATAATAAAGCTCGGTCGATGGACGGGGTGATGCTCTAACCAGTCAAAGTCTTGAACCTTTGGATTGCATTAGCAATCAAAACCACGCGCGTCTCATGATGTTTGAACGCCAAACCGCGGTCATGGTCCTCTCCCGCCTCATGATATCGTATTCTCAATTGCAGGGATACGCCTTCACTGTGCACTAAGCGGAGGGGTTCAGTACCAAACAAAAAACTATGTAATTATTTTGGAGGGGTAATTATACAGCCCCGGTTCAACTTGGTATCCACCCGTTTGAGTGGTTGCAAGTATTTTTATTTTTAGCATCAAAAAATTTTTCAACACTGGATACATGATGTTGAGAGGCAAATGCGGCAATGTATTCGAGATAACTGACCTCACTCAAACTATCGAAGGCCGTAACATTCACGTCCAAGGTCAACTGGCTCTTGAATTTCTCACGGTAAAAATCATGATGATGGGAAGGATAAGAATTTATCCAAATATGGTGAGGGAAAATTGTACGAGTCAGTGATTTAATACGATGGGATATTGCTAGCAAATTTATTTTTTAAGAAGGAAAGATTTTGTCATTATTTTTGAGGAGAATATTTCTGCATGTGAGTAGATGAATTTTACTAATTCATTATTATTGATTGAGAAAGAAAAAATAATACGATAATTTTTTTATTCAATGAAAATAAGAATTTTATCGACTTATACAGTTGTTTGTCTCTGACTCTCTAGTCTTGCCACTAGGGAGTAATAAATAGAGCGTCCAAAGATCACAGTGAAATAAAAAAAAAAAAAAAGACTGGAAAATGAAAGAGGGAATGTTGAAAAAGAACGAAATACACAGAATGAAGAATAGAAAATTGATCCCTCATGCACCATGAACGAATTGCCATTTCCCCCTCTTCTTTCCACTTTTCTCCTCGAATTATCGATTAACCATTTATCCAAAGTATGCGTGGAACGATTCGCCCTCCATATCCCACGGAATTTGCATGAGAAACTTTATTGAATTAGCAGTAGCCGAGTGCGAGAAGAGTATACGATGATTATAGTCTCTGCACGATGAAAAAAGTTGAGAGAAATTGATAATTAATATCAATCGAAAAGGGTTTGACAAAATTTTTGAAATAAAAATTCATATTGCTATTCTCACACTCCCGTTTTCGGATAGAATCCTATTGATTTCAATGAGGCACTCGACTGAGGGTGCCCGCGCTCACACAGAGACAAACAAAAATGTTTTAATGCCCGCTAAACTTGGCTGGCATTGCGCCAGTACGCTGTGCTCACGATTCTGTGAGAAAAGCTCATGGGAAGAGAGAGTTTTTTTTTTAAAAAAAAAGGAAAAAGGAAAAACCGAGAGTTTAGAGTGTGAGAATCGCGTGGAAAACCACCCAGTCAAGGGGCCATTATTCCTTTTATCATGCCAATGACCGTAACGTACCGCGATTTTTCGCCCTCCCAACTTTACGAGGGAAATTTCATGAAAGACTCATCCACTTTCCCAGGATCTAGCCACCACGAGTGTCCGCCAATGAAAAAGGAGGGACCAAAGAGATTCACTTTATTTCTCCCAGTTTCATCTTCTTCTGGACATTGAAGAATAGTTAAGTCGTAAAGTTTCAGTGGAGAAACTTGGATCTTCAACTGCGTCAATTAAATATATAACGAGAAGACTCAATAGACTTTCATGGTGATCTGTTTGTTAGTTGTACACAAAAGTCTTTGAGTAAAGAGGAGAATTCAAGAGAATAAAATAAATAGCATCATGAATTTCAAACTATTGAAGATGAAAAATTCCTGAATATTCTTCATTATCTCAGACCACTCAATAGTGCTCTTGAATACGTTCATTGGCTCTTTTTCCTCTGTTTCTCCTCGCCCCATCTCTCCTTCCGCCACTCGATCTTTTTCACTGAAAAATACAAAACGTCTTGAGACATCTAATCAAAACCACTCGATCGTTCGTTCTCTGTGTATATACCTGATCGAGACTCGAGTTCTTCTCAGCACAAATACTCGTCATAGATAAAGTCCTTCACTTGGGACACATCACAGAGTCAGATAGTGCCCAGACAGAGAGACGACGTAATCGTATAGATACATTGGAGGTAGCCAGACATAAATTTATGGATTGCCTAAGTAACCTAGCACATTTTCACCAACTTGATGAATATCTCGAAGTAACTATCGTGTACTCAATGTGTTACCTATCTTATCTTTCTAACCGTCTTGTAACAATTGCCAAATTTAATTTATTTTCATGATTTATGAGAATTTTCATGCACCGGTTATGTGCGTTGGTAGAAACTTGTTAACTCAGTTATTTAGCATTTAAATACTCTCTGCGGATTTGAGAATTTGCAGATGAAAGTATATGCACCAAGGTTATGTTCTGTATAATGCCACAGGTATCCTCAAATATTCATCAATAAAGTGAATATTATAAAAGTTGAACGTATGGAAAAAAATTGGATTTTTAGTGATTAGACGAATTTTCATGATTGGAGAATAATATATCCAGCTGGGCACGTAGGCGAAAACTCGATGTCGCCGACAAAAAAAAAAAAAATCCCCTCGGGATATTGCGGATCTCAGGTTCGTCATTCACTCCTTGATACGAGGCAGAAGGAGGAAAAAAAAAAACAACCCAACAAAACACAAATACACGACTGTGAAATAGAGACAGGTATACCAGTTTGGAAAAAAAGGAAAAATGAAGTAAAATAAAAAAGATGCATGGAGCTGAAACGAGAAACGCCTGTCACTCAAGCGTGACAGCTGAGATGGAAATATTTTTACCGGGACTATTAAGTTAATCTCGTGTCGCACACATTCACGAGAAGTTAGTCCAAGGTCAGTGTGTATAAGAGAGAAAAATACAGTGCAGAACTCCACTAGCTGTATTATTTCCATCCCTTCCCCTCTCCATTGATGGAAGAAAAAAGAAAACCAATCCAATGTATTTTATCCAGCAGTCATGCTAAAATGGAAACATGAAATTGAACAAGTGTTAAAAACAATTAAAACAGTATTTTTCTTTCATGTCAAACAATGTGAAGAAGAAATTTCTCGTTGGCAAGGTCAAGTTGAGTGAATACGTGTGTGGAGACGGAGAAATGATTATTATTGCCCCTGTCTGACTATTTTGGCAGCAGTGAAATTGCGTTAGTGAGGTCAGGGTGAGTGTAAAAATATTGAAAAGAGAAATAAATAAATATTGCAAATGAAGAGTGCATGTTAAATGCCATGAAATTATAATCATCTCAATCTACACTTTCGTGTTATTCAAAAGGGATACCCAATAAAGTGAGTTTGAATTTTATAATGACCATTGAGCCTTATTTCTACAATCTACATAACCTGCACTCGGGGGCTAGCCATCATCGTGTGAACGTTAAATTTTTCGTATGCCCCCGTTCATACATAACTCGTAACCACTAATGGCCTCAAATAGATCGTGGATATGCTAATAAAATGCAATCAATCGACTTACCTCGATGCACTAAATTCTCATTCACAATTTTTTAAATCAATTAAGAAAGCCATCACTAGGTCTCCCAGTCAGTCTTAATTAACCGTTGAATATATCGTGAAACGTTGAAAATGGACTTTCACGTTGGCGATAACGAGCCACATATTAACATCTATCTCTTTACAAGCATGAGTGAGAAATAAGACTTGAGTGTACGATCACTGGATATAAATATATTGGATATTTTTTGTTTTTTTTTTGTTTTACCGAGAAGAGCCAAACGCAACGGCGTCACGCTCAATGCCAGCCGGAAGTCACGAACGCTTCCTGCAGATCCACGAGGCGCCCACCTCTCTCCAAATGAATTACGACGGCTATCGGAGAGTTATAGGGAAGAAAGAGAGAGAGAGAGATGAGATTGAAGTACGCGATGATTGCTCAATTTCTCGACTAACTGCCCATGCTCTTTTCCTCATTGGGGACACGTCCATTGTGGGTACAACACCTAGTGCCTGAGTTGACAGAGGATAATTCAGGCATACATTCAAGCCACTCCCACATGTAAATCTGATGGATAATGAATTTGAATGACAATCAATTCAAACTGCGAAATGTTGTAAAATTCATTACAGTATGTGTTTAGTTGAGTTTAAAACTTATTAACACACGTACTATTGCCAGATGTGTGGTATATATAATTTCAGTGTATGCCAAGAATACACATCAGTGAGAAACCACACTGACTGCCAAAAACATCCGTCCAACGTACAGTTTATTACTTCAATTTTCACAGCAGTCAATTTTTTGATGACACTAAGTTACGTACCTCAGGGAGAGAGGATATATATATATATATATATAAAGTCACGTTGGAGAATTGGAGTTGATAGATAGAGTTGAAAAGTTTTTGGACTTGGCGCTGGATGAATTCCATTGGTGGAAAGAGAGATAAAAGTTTTTTTTTTTTTTTTTTTTTCTGTCGGCTGGATATATGGATGAAGGATGTTGCAAGGGGTTGCTGAGAGAGCCAAACACATTGATCAAAAAATGTGCAGACGCGTTTCAATGGCTTATTCACCAACAAATTCATTGTGACACTGTCATTACGTGTTAGTTGTGAAATATTAAGAGATGAATATATGATGGGTTGTGTGGAAAACAAATCCATATTTTTGGTAATTTTGTGAGCTTATTTAATTATATGATTCATCATACAAATTTTTCCAAAGGCGAAATAGGTCATATTAATTACAATTATAGGCTTCAATAGCACAATTCGAAATCAATTTTGTTGAATACAGAGTTTGAATTCCTACAGAGTTGACATGGCACTTTGTACAAGTTCATTGCTCGCTTGGGATTCATATCCATTACCTTTTCTGCCATTTGATTTTCAAGGTTTTAAACCCTACAACCCACCAATTGCTGAGACTCCCACGGTTCAACCCCAACGGGGGTAGAAAATGGTAAAGTCCTACGGGATTTGTTGGATAAATTATTTAACTGATTATGTCGCGCGGAAGCCACACTGGATGCCAAGCATCACTTGCCATCTACTCGAGAGAGGATGGTGCAGTGTGAATTATTAATGAGAAAAAAAGGTATTAGGGAGAGGGATAGTTTACAGAGTGATGTACAATTTCGACCTGTTTCAACCTTTAACCTTGTCAATGTCCTTGACCTGAGTACATGAAGGAAGTGGTCCCAGATTTTCCTCATTAACTCCAGTGTTTTCCAGGCTCCTGTGACAGTGAAACTTTGTTACCTTTTCTGATGCGTTAATAATTCACTGAAACACTCTCAAAAGTATTAGATGGGTTATTTCCCGGAAACGAGAGACGAGGATACAGTTGGTCGTTAATCTTTGGCAATCACTGATGAACAAAATAGAGAATTGAACCAAAAGACGAGGAAATCGAGTTTAATATAACTTACGATAAATACTTTTATACTTTAATCGCAGTACAATGATTAATAAGTCATTGAGTTTACTCGGAGAATCTCTTGAGGATGTTGTGATAAAAATTAGTAGGTATCCGGCTTCATTTAATACCAAGCAATTAACGAAATAACCACCGAGGTTGATCTAAATTAGTGAGTACTGATTTTTATTTATCTTCCCCTTCTTTTTGATTTTTCATTCTCTCAGTATAATGCTAATAATTTTCTCGGACGAGTCGGTCGTACCTTTTAATCAGTTTAATCACGGCGCCCGTACCAATAATCGTTCATCACGATCACCAAAGAGTGTTTAAATGCGTGCCCTCTCCTCTTCTTGTGTTCCCACCCATCTGATTCACATCTCGGTTTATATATGGGGCTTCTGGGCTTTCCCCTCTCTCTTTCCTTTTATTTCTTTCGAATTTTTATGGAGTATTCGTAACTCGTCGCTGATTCCCAATCGCGTGCGCAAAGGAATTATCCAAATAACCTTCACAATTTTTTCTATACAGCAATTTGAGTGTCATGAATCTTACCCATGAACGGCATCATTAAATATCGGTAACGCCTCAATCTATTCCATCACGGTCAGTCTACGTATCAAAGGTTATCATTAATTCTCATTGGGGATAATTATCATTTAATCTGTTAATTATACTTCCCAAATTAGAATTGAACATTTTTCATTCTCAACAATAAATTGAAAATGAACATTAATCACGTGAAATTTTTGACAATTTCTTCTTTTCCTTCATGTGGTAAAAATAGATTCAAATTTGTTGAATGTCATTTGGTTTCAGAATTCTCGTTATGCTACGCGCTGAAGAGCTCATTTGGTAGGAGACCTCTGACATGACACATGCTGGAGCAAACTGGAGCAAAAGGTTGAACCCACGTTCGTATCCACCCCCTTATTCTCTTGAATTTGATGTTTTGTGGAACTGACAATTTCATCTTCCCACATGGCAATTTACAGAGAAGAAAATTTCTTAAATTAATCATATTATTTTTCTCTCTTTGAGCACACTCGACGAGGGTTAAAAAGTCCTGGGGATATTTTTTAAAATGCAAGTATATCCTGAATTGAGAGAAAAAAAAACCATCTGTTTCAAGAGTATTTTCAAGATATTACAAAAACTAATATTTCCAAATGATAAGTTTTGTATTTATTGTGTGTTACAACTCCCCCAGAGAAAGTTTACTCCATGCAATTACACTTGGAGCAATAGATGTAGGTATTCCAAAAAAAATAAGTTCATTTACCTGATTCCGTCATTGTGACCTTCGACTTGTTATCAAACCGATTAAAATGTCCCTTCGCCCCGGACGCGCTTAAGTGTCACTAAGTGCCATCTGAAACTCGTTAAGGCGTGCCTTTCACCTATCGTCCCTCCCCCCCCCCCCCCCTCCCTTTTTTACTCTCTCCCTCTCTCTCTACGCCCAAACGTGCCTCGAATTCCATCCACGCGACGAAGGGGGCAAGACCGTGAGTGGTGCGACTAGAGGATAGTTGTAGAAAACAGGGTTAGAGAGGAAGATGTGGAGAATGGCGGTGGAGGAAGAAACGAAGGTTAATAGGTAATCCGAGGCTGTTGGGATTACCCATTATCTTCGCATCCCCGGTAGTTTTCTATATAAGGATTACCTTTAAACCTTTCTCCCTTACAACTGCCCTTTGGAGTCGAGATGTTTTTTCTACAATGGTTTTTTCTCCACCCTTGGGTTGAAATATCTTTCGTAAATTTCCCATCCACTTGACCATACTTGCTTCACCTACTTTCTTCCTGTACTGGATAAAAAATGAATTTTTCAATTATTCTATACCATTAACAATTTCAGAATATTTATCGAAAATATAATACATCATCCAAACTCATAAATCACTCTGGTATAACAGGTAGAACTTCTAGACACGGAGTACAAGCATAAGTATTTCAGGCGCCGAGTAAACGAGTTGCTCTAGGGTCCGAGGCGATATTTTAAAAATTTTCCAAACGGTTAGGCGGGTGTGCTGTCATGCGAGAGCAGCCCGATATCGTCAATGCAGACGCGATACTGTCTATACCCAAATGCTCATGTTAGACGATGAACAAGCGAGAGGGAACATATCGTCGATACTGATGGATATACAGGAAGGAACAAATTAACTGTAAACGATTTTTGCAAATACAATCTGGAAAAACTTGTCAATAATATGTCATGCTCGCCTGAATTTGCTCTATTTTTTGTTTTCTAATTTTGAAATGGTGAAGAGTAAATTTAGTATATTTGTATGAAGCCATTGGAACAAAATTGAAGGCATGATATTGGATTTTTATATGGTTTCTATACCCATTGAAACCAACATTATTTCGAGACATACCAAATGAAAAATAAACAATATTGATTTCAATGAATGATTGACTCGAGAAAAAAAAATCTTCCCTCGATTCATTTAATTGGCAATATATCATTCATGAAATATTACATAAACTGACGAATCAAAATTTTTATATCGCAAAACCCCTGAATTTAATGGCGATCAGCATAACTTTTTTTTCTTGCCGAGTATGTTACGACGTGCACACCCGACGTACCGAATATATTCTTGGTGGCAATGAATTATAGCTGAACAGAAGCCTCTGAAAGAAAAAGCTAAGCATACGAGCCAAAAATGTTGAAAAAAAAACTCTCACACACACACACACACACATCACATAATATTGAAATAGATATAAATGGAATGAATCTGCTGTTTGCCTCGGTGCATTTTTTCCTACAACTTTGGCCAATTGATTTACACGAAATAAACGAGTAATTTCATTCCCTTGTATTTAATCTCTGGATGTGCGGGGAGAGATCCCCCCCCGTATACGTAGCAAACCTGAGGGATAAAGTTGCTGGGAATTTCGACATCCGGACAACTTTGCCTCATAAATGTCACCAACTATGAAGATCAATTCTTCGAAACTTTCGAGTTTTACGATCGTCCATCTGCCTCTGTACCATTCTTCTCGTCCATTACATACAATCCAACAATGAAATAATTTCATGGAAAAATCAATACACAACATCGATGTTCCCCATCTACCCTGATGTCAACAGTCAAAACGACAATGGAAAAATTCAACAAAAATTCTACCACTCTACACCCATCAATCCCCCAAAAATAATTTTAAAAAAACATGCAACGAATTACGTATTTTTTCCAACCGAGCGATCATTATCAATCTCAAAGACATCAAAAGTATATATCGATAAAACTTGGTATTTCAAGCGCGTAGAATGAGACAAGATGAATCACTTTTATTATAATTCACATATTTTTGTCTAGTACCCCCGAGCATTGACTACCTTTTTACTGCTTCGTCATTCTGTCGAAAATACTCTCAACCGTGACCCTGTCTCGTACAACTCTCGTCAGTTTCACTGCACCACTAAAAAGGTATAACAAGAAAAGAGGAGGAGGAGGAGGAGGAGAGAGAGAGAAAAAAAGAAGTAGAATAGATGTAACATAATACAGGATCTACGCCTCTTCGTAACATTTGCAGTGAAACTGGATAATAACGTAGAAATAATGAACGTGTGTACCTCCACTATGATGCGAAATCCCAGAATCCCCATGAGAGATCAAATGAGCCGCGTACATTCCCCCTCTCTCTCCCTCCTTCACCGCTCCGGTATATACACCGATGATGATGACAGACACAGGGTATATTTCCCCAGGTCACCTTTTTCGCAATTAGATGAAAAAAAGAGAGGGGATGTTTTACCAAAACGAATATATAGCCGATTCATCTGGTGTTGTCGGTCAGTCGCTCACGCATAGTAGGTAATAGCAAGCGTGGCACATATACGTACAATTGCCCCAGGGAATTGCTACAGAAGTACGAAGGGCGAAGAGTGAAGGGACTCACTGGATATACAGAGAGAGACCGAGTCCACTGTATGCAGGGAGCACGTGCGAGAGTCAGAGGCAGATCAGAAAGAGCCAGCCATACATATAAAGGGGATACTAAATATGAGAAAACAAGATAGCTCTCGTGTGCCGGTTTATATGTGTTGCCCAAGCGGTGTGCCTTTCTTGTACACAACTCTTCTTGCATCCCTCTCAAGCCACAACTGCACCTTGACAATTTCTCAGTTGGAGGACTCAACGCAGCCGGATGTTACCAGAAATAAACGCAAACATGTGTGCAGATCTGGGTCTAAGAAATCAGTTATATTTGTACTTGAAACCATTGGCGGTCGTGTCCCTGTCTTGTGCCTTTTGGATAATATTAGGATCATATGTGTGGCGACATTTCTATACATTTTTTTCTTCTTCTTTCTCCTCTTTTACGTCACCACAGGATGTCACTCGGTGTCGGTATGTGCACACTGCATTTTCTGGGTCTAGTATACTCAATCACTTCACTTTATGCCGATTATTTCACTTCATATCGTGGCTCATTCTAAGAGGCAAGTTGGTGATACTGATGAAGAAGGATAAAAAATAGTATAGATATAATAGGGCTGCCCCAAAAGAGGTTGCTCTCGGTAATGACTATTAAAAAGTTGTACCCCAGGATTACAATTCCAGAGTTACTCTAAAAACCGTGCCATTGGTTTAAAAGTTCAAGGGAATGTGCCATTGGACTTGGGAAAACTTTAAAGTTGGCCTTGTATAACTGAAATGTATTCCATTAATCCACTTCACCTGGATAATGATAATGAAGGATCGACTATTGAAGAAATTCAGGTGTACATCCTGGATTTAGTGTTAAAACCGAATATCCGGTATTTAAACACAATGTTGCATAATCTTTGCTGACATGGTTGAGCGGGCTTCAAGCCACACTATCTCCCTTCCTCTCAGTGTTAATCCAGGCATTGGAGCACGAATCGCGTGAGAGGCACTTTGAGTATTTAAGATAACGCTCCTTGTTCGATGAATGGTGGAATTCGTTGAAGTAATTTCGTTGTTCCGCCTGTATTTCCTTGGCACGCTAGCAGCTGCCTTTATAACAGCTGGTTGCACCTCTGTATATCCTTATTCTTCATCATAATTCTCTTATCCCGATTATGTCTCTTTATCTCGTAATCCATATCATCACTGAATTAATTTTTCATTTCCATTTCAGTAATTATACAGCACCACTCGTAATCATCATCACCTATACCAATCCCACAAACTTCAACATCTCTTTAGTCTCTTTTGTATCGAGAGGTCTACTTTAAATTGACGCTGGCTCCAGCCAGTGCTCCCGCACGACTGCACACGCGGGTGAATTACCGCTGTGTCTCTAAAGAGTAGAGGAAAGGTGCCTTCGAGTCTCCCACACACACACACATACACATACACATGTATAAACCAACCCCTCATTTTTAGCGTCCTTGAATGTGCAAAAGGGGGTAGATTTGCCATCGATCGATAACAACCCTTCTGCCAATATTGAGTGTAGGTTTTATACCCATTTACGTTTTATGTATTATATGGATATGCACAGTGTATAACACCAATGTACATTTTACACATCGATAAAGTATTTTACATGTCCCACAGGATACACGTATATCGACTATAGTCGTATATATGCATGATAACAAACAGCCAGAAAACATATATTAATAATCCTCAGGGCTCTCTCCTCTGCTCTCTTCTAGTCCACAACCTTCCCCCCCCACCCCCTCCTCCTCCCTTCCCGCTCACCATATATCCCCAACGGTGGCCTCTGCAAACAGACCATAAAATATTTTCAGACCAAATATTTTCTAGAGAAAGTATCGTCGTAAAAACTCGGAATATTACTCATAAGTGGCCTCCTCAACTCCCCTACTCCTCCTCTTGTATCGTGGTTCATCCCCGTTGTACGTGTGCTGTCATAGAAAAAAAAAATGTAAAAGAACCCTCAACTCTCTTCTTGTCTATCCAAAAGGTCCATTCCACGCGTTTCTGAGTTTATGAGCGGCTCTGAGGGCGAAAGCCAGAGAAGTGGAAGTGACCTTCTCTTACGTCCATCAATTTTGGGTGATCTCGTCGAAAATGCAACCAGGCGTTATGCCCCCCCCCCCCTTCCCCCCAACCATGAAAATTGTTCAACCTTATTGTGTGGACGATAAATTTGGCTTTCCATTAATTGGCTTCGGTCTCGTGCATATAGAGGACGTATCCCCCTATCTGTTTATTAAATTTCTTCTGAGAGCTGTCGTATTTATTGAATGCTAAATGGGGCCTGAGTGGCTCGAGCGGTTATGAAGAAAAGTAATGGGAGATTAGAAGTAGAAAATACAAAATGTGGCAATGGTGATGACGAACAGATGGATCTCGGGAGAAGTTTGTGTAGCATACGGCTTGTGAGGCTTGTGAAATGTTTTGAATTGTGTAGGTTATATACATCATTGAGTGAATAATTTTGCCTTCATAAGTCCAATGTTGAGGGGATTTTTATTGGGTCAAGGGGGGGGGGAGGGACACGGATAAAAAGCTTTTATTATTTCAATACAGCAGTTTTTAATAAAAATTCTACATTTTCAATCTTTCGAAGGAATTTCATATCAAACGCGTATATTTCAATTCGGGGTATTGGACGATTGCTTTGCCAGGGATCTATGGATGAAGCTATTCATAGCTGGATGTATAGCCTTTTGAAAATCCATAGAGAATGCGTGGTATATCAATACCTATGTATTACTGGGGCGATACCTCTTCCATTCAAAAAATTATTATAGAAAATGTTCGTGAAAGCCAGCAAACGCTCAAAGTGAATGCCTGAAAATTTTCATTTTCCAAGGGGGTATTGAGGACAAGTGAGGGGGGAGGGGGGATGAGAAAGAGGTGGAAAAAATACCTAGCAAACTTTGCTTTTTTAATACCTAACCTCATCCATCCACCAGAACAACTTCATTTCTCCCAATTTTTGTCTCTCTTCTTGCCCCCCCCCCCCCCCCGTATATCAATGACCAAATTCATTTTACTTCTTTTATTTTTATCTGATTGTTATGTCGACATCAAAAATAACTCGATTGTACGACGAAAACGAGATTATGAATGGAGATAGGCCGGTGAAATTGAAGCAGAGGCGTGATGAACAAAAACCAGGAGGGAAAAGAGAGAAAAAAAAATACAATACACAGCATCGAGGGTGCCGTTAGGTAGAGAGTCGTTTATCATCTCAATCGATTAACCCTCGATTTTGGGCTTTCGCCGCTTTCAGCGTTATCGCCATCAGTATTCATCGGCGTTCACTTCATGTATATGTCGTGTGTCGTCTATATACTGTAGGTCTGAATAAGTATAAATTAAGCCTTGACGAAATAATAATCCAGACTCTAAAAAAACGATAAAGTTTTTTGATATACTAGTGACAGAAAATGAAGGATGAATGATGAATTTCAAACTAACTTTGATAAAATTCATCCCAACAAACGAGAGAAGAGAATTCTCATGTATTTTTTATAACAAACCACGAGCATCGTCAACATGAATTTCCATTATTCTATCCAAAAGACACTGCTTGAGGAGGAAAAATGAGATATTCCACAGACATTGGAAATCAAAATATTCTCGAATGGCCCGAAGCAAAAAAAATCTGAGGGATAACAATGAGCAGATTGTCGACCTAAACAAATAGGCCTCCTCCCCAAACACATACAACCGAAAGGAAGTGCCACAGTGGAAAAGAATCTATTCACCTACTCCATCAGCCCCAGCAGTCTCACACTCTGCCTCGGGGCGTCACATACGTACTTCCCTCCACAAGTATATACCTCCAGCTCGTCTTAACATCCTCGATCCTATATGATGTTTGCTCTTGCTCAGGGTTTGGCGAGAGCCTTTCCACATCCACCAGACCACTCACTCACTCCCGTGTGTACTCCATCTTGTACTAGTATACCCATACACACATACGTTTAATGCACTAATGCAATTCGTTAATTGGATCGTCGAGCCGGAAGGGGTTCCGTCTACGAAAACACTTGCGAACGTGAGTCGATCTCGAAGAAGCAATTATTGAGGAACAACCTCTCTGTATACTTGCACCTCCTACCTCCACCCTTTTTCACCTCTCTATTACTCAGAGTTTATTGTTTCATCAGCATGAAAAGGTTTATTATTGGTATTCACCGTGCAACACGTGGACACAGTGACGTAGATACGTTGTTCAAATATTTTTCTATTGGTGAATTGTCGGTTCATAAATAGAACTTTCTATTGGATTACACGCTGTTATAGCAGTGATGCATGAGTATTGATTAGCGAAGGATTAAAGTGGAAGAAGAGTGACTGAGAATCTCCGATGAATGGAGATGATGATATTCTTTTCTTTTTCCGCTGAAAAACATTGACATAATACTCATTCATCACAATTGTGCCGACTTTTGAAGTTGTTGGTGTGGAATGATATTCTTATGACAGTTTTCCGGATATATATTGTACATAGTAAGTTTGAGAGTGGTGAGCTTGGTGGATATTTGAATTTTAAAGCAGCACCAACCGTCTTAAATCGCTACTCACTCGTTCTATTCAGTCCTGATGTGAAAAGTTTTTTCACCAAAGTTTGAGGGTTTTTTTTTTTTTTTTTTCTGGAGGATACTTCCTCTCTCCTCGCAGTTATGGATAGTAAGTCGCATCGTCAAGCGAGATAATCCATAGATGGATAGATTTCACTTGGGAATTCCAAACCTCCGCATATATACTCACTGGTATTTTCATGAAAATCTGACTTGCCGAAAGTTATCTAAGCTGGTTCGTCGTGGGATAATGGGATTGAGATCGCTTTCAGTATAACACGAGAATGAGGTATACTAGAGTGGGTATGGGTTCTTTTGGTATGGGCGATATGCTGCTGGGAATCCCTCTTGTTTTACTCGGCAAAAGCGCCTCGGTGAATAGACTAGAGGAGTGGTGAATTAAATGATAACAATGTAATATATATAGCGTAATGTTTTGTACTTATCTCGTCTTTTGTATGCATTTTCTAAACCCTCGTAGTTTCTGCACGAATTATCGAATGAGCGAGATAATGGTCTTGGGCTTTCAATCCAAAATGGAGTTGATCAATTCTTTGACAATCCAATCTATGAAAATTTTCAAATATTCATTCCCGAGAATATTTAATTATTGATATAAAATTAATGCGTGAATAAATTACTATCGAAAAAGC
Organism: Coelinius sp. EB29; assembly: GCA_035578325.1. NCBI lineage: Eukaryota > Metazoa > Arthropoda > Insecta > Hymenoptera > Braconidae > Coelinius > Coelinius sp. EB29. The sequence continues at coordinate 223,531 of JAOZGT010000005.1, read as the reverse complement.
TCAAAGAGCTATAAAAATTTTCTACTTTTCAATATTTGTTCCTCATTCTCCTGAAAATTCACACCGTTTGTTCACGACAGGTATTTACTCCTCCCCCCACGTTCCTCTGAAATTCATGAATATTTCCCAATCATTGTCGACATCTGTTGTTATCACTAGCTGAAACACCAAATCCCATTGCCAATTGACTATACAAAAAAATTTGACCGTAGTTGTACCACGCAAATGCCAAAATACAAGTATTCATTGAAATTGATATAAAGGATTTATCGTTCAATACTCAATAATCATTTCAACTAGAGAATTTGTTGATGTATATTGGTGGGAGTAACACAGTTGTGCGGTATATTCTATGCTCTCATCCTCTTGCCTCCCTCTCCTTCCTCTCAAAATGAAACAAATTGTTGGCAATAACCATCGATGGGCGGTCGATAACATTATTTCAGTATTTGGGAACCAGTGCTTACTCTCCTTTCCCTATATACACCCATACACATACACACAGTCTAGAGTAATGGAATGAGGGGTATTTTATCGGAGCCAGCAAAATCATATAACAATCAATATGGAATTTCTGGTTTATATCTGATATATTTTTTTGAGAATGTGTTTGGATGGATGATGGCGTAAAAGATCCCCCTCAATTCCGGGAATAGACGATTGGAATCGTTTCAGTTATTATCCACTATGCCACTTGAACAATTTTTCATGACCAGTCCAAACGTAGTTGTCTCTTATATTACTTCTATTTTCATACCCACACGACATTCTTTCTCTTTTTTTTTTTTTTTATTATTACACTCATTTTTTTTCCTTGTCATTTACTCCCTACCTAAATCTATGCTCGTCAATTTTTTTTCCCTTCTCCTGCGAAAGCGTTACGCCATCCGTGTTACGCATGATGAAATTGACGTGGTTTTTGAGGAAGAAGGGGAAGGAGAGGAGAAAACACTGGCACTGGGGTATTTACGAATCCCAAGGAATTTTTATGAGGCCACGCTTCAACTAATACCACATCCAGGACACCCGAATATGGAGCAGTGGGGGAGGGAACCCTTCTTATATACTTATGTCCGCCCTTCACATCTCTCCATTCCCTTCTCCAACCTCGTGCGCCATCTGTATGAGTCGAATTTCTTGCGAGGAACTTTTCACGAGAGATGTCGAGGGGGGGAATAAGGGTGGAGACGGAATGAAAACAAGTTTATTATCGTAAGCTCTCTGAGAATTTAGAGAGTCTTGTTATGTGTATACACAATAGGGAGAATTCTTTTTATAGATTCCCAGGGATTTTAGAGTTAATAAGGCTTGTGAAAATGAAAAAAAAAAAAAAACGGTATTTTTCATTCGTGAATCCCCGAATGAATGGCATTTTTTGATGAATTTGTAAATTGCTGAAGTATTTTGTATGAATGCATGAATAGAGGAAAATCGCTCGTGGGTAGGTGGGAGTATTTGCTCCGAGCGTTCCGATGGAATATTCGCCAATTTATGTACTAAAATTGATGAAGAGAATATTCTGGTTGAATAGGAGTTGAAATGATTTGAAAAATAAAATTGTTGATGGATTCCTCGAGGGATTATTGGCAATTTCGATGCAACAAAAATTGGTGGACCAGTGAAAATATTTTATTCAACTTATCAGAGCAAATATTTCATTTTAAATTCAATGAATTTTTCTCACAGTGTACTCATCCATAAATATTGTTAATTATGACATTTAATTAATTGCATGTTTACTCGTAGGCTATATAGTCTTCTCTTTTACGTGCACAGCCAGAATCATTTTTACTGTGTAAAGCTTTGTAATCTTGCGTGCGGGTTGGTGTGTCATAAAGGAGAAAAGAGAGAGAAGAACAGAGGAAAAAAGCGTGGAGGAGTGTCGGTGGACAGAGCTACGTCCCATAAATTCAATAATCTCGCACGCACAAATACGGGCTGATAAGCCCTCACTCGTCTATTTCTCCTTGAGGGAGTGGAAAGGAGGGGGGGGGGGTGGTATTTAGTGCCTTGTGTGCAAAGATTACCTGAAGAATATGTGTAATGCTGAGATATTTGACATATTGAAGGGTTGTAAAATCCGATCATTATTTTTTCTTCACCACAAATGGAATTTTAAAAAGTGGGAAATTTTTGTATAATGAGATTGTGTTTTTTCAACACATTCCTTCTATCAATAACTCAAATACCGTGACTATCGTTGGCAGCAGTAAAATTTTATCACAAACAAAATCCCCCCCCCCCCCTCGCCAAGAATTGCTCGTAATCTCAACATTTACCACCTATTATCGTCGATGGAATGTGTTCACTTAAATCTTGTACATTTTCGAGCCCCAGTTGCTATGTTTAGCATGCACCCCATCATGATTAATTTCTGTCGCAATGTTGAATTCACCGAGGCTTCACTATCCTCCGTGGAATTTTGTCGGAAACCAGAATTTAATTATTCATTTAAAATACGTAATTCAATAATATTCGAGGTATTTGTTAATTGGAGTACAGAGATCCAGTGAATGAGAGCCCGTGAAATGATTCAATTTTCCAAGAAGCAGAGTGATGCGTGTGTGTGTTTGATTGAGAAAAGCGAGAAAGTTTCGCTTTTCATGGTTTAAAAGTTCTCATGAAAATCTTGTGATATACGACATACAATAAATTCCAAAATGTTTGATACTAATAACTTGATAATTGTATAAAGTAAACTTTACAGGCGGCAATATATTCCATCATAAGTATAAAAGCTATTGTATGTTAATTATATCACGGTCTCCATTCTGCAATATTCCTTGTGCATATTGACTTGAAAATTAAACTGAATTTCCCCCTATTGAAACAAAATTCTTGTATGAAACTCGAGAAAAGTTGAAAATCACTCTCAACATCTCCTCCAATTTTAACCGAGGAAATTCGATGTTTGTGAAAATGTTGGGGTGACTCGTCGGTGAGACAAGATGTCACCAGACATAAAAATTGACACGCGGCAAATGTCACTTCACATTGAAAAAATACTTGTACGTCCATTGGATGAAGAAATGTGTGAGAAACGAGAATTGGGGATGACACTGGCAGGATCATTGGGCACTATGGACACCGTCTCTAACACAGCGTATGAGTGTTGAAACTGCTCCTTCAGAATAATAAAAAAAGAAAACCCTTACATGCACCAATACGATGGGAGAATTTTGCACACATCTGTATATGGATCCAAGTGTCACATATACACACAACGAGTGAAGAGTTATTGGAAAGGTATCGAGCGGCTAACGTTGCATAAAATATGATTTAGAGACCTTTGAACCAAGTTTATTGGCTGCGGATTGTTGCCTGAAGTGTTCATGAATGCATGAGACCAACATGCATGAATATTACCGATAAATTCAAAATAAAACTCCACATATATCTGCCCTTTAACCATTCACTTCCCTCCTCTCCCTCACTACAAAATCCCACAGTGAAACGAATTAATACGTAATGTGACATTCATTCTCAAAACTCCCCACCATCCCCTCAACGCAGTTACATCGTTACCCCAAACTTTTGTACCAAATAAATAGAGATGATCCTTTCCCCTCTCCACCCATGAATATTCATAATTAAACACAATACTCCAGATTGCACGTCTCACCAAAATTTCAGTTTGGACGTTGACGCTAGGAAGTATCAGAAACCCTCAAGAACTCGAGTTGAGCTGACAGTGAAAAGACGAAGGGTTGACGCACTCGTCAAAAACTTTGACAGGTCTCATGATTCTCTATCATACATGATTCTCATATTGTCTACCCCTGAATTCAACTCGTCTTTTATTACGAAAAAATAAACTATTTAAAACTTTAAAGTGCCGTATAAATAATTTTTTTTTTCTTTATATGTCTCTAAAATTTATTCTCCAACAATTTCCTCAATTTATGAAACATCTTTTAATTCTGTACAACACAGAAAAGGGTAAAATGGTCCCAGTAAATAATAAACCATCACCGAGTGACATGCAAAATAGCTTCATCATTTGACACTCGTGGCGCTCCTCTTTGCCATCCAATTATGTCGTTCCTCTACCCCTGACCATCGTATACACCACATGAGCGTCGTATGCCGACACGTAATAACCGTCTTGTGAATTACTCACAGTCTAGTTGATTGCTATTAAATAGCCGTTGTAACATTTTGTTTATTCCCATTTATTCTAAAGTGATGCCAGGATGGGATGGGCCACACGGTTGCGTGAATGTTCCCATGTTGTATACTATAACTATTGCGGCTTGTACAAGCAAGTCCGTTTAATCGAAGCACCCTCTGTGACGGTGAGGGAGAGAGGTGCCCTGATCGAGCATGTACCATTAGCCCCTTGAGCCCATATACCATCTCCCAAGTGGCGCCCATATACCTTGGTGGTGGTACCAGGCGTTTAATACTGCTGTTACCCACGATCCCGGAGGTAACGAGTGTACAACTCCGTGAAAAAACAATTAGAATACTTCTTTGTGGCTCATTTAATTCCTTAGAAGGGAAGGGTATTGCTATATACGCGATTGTATTCACATATAGCGTTGACGCACTCCTCTCAATTCAACGAAACGCATTATCATCGTCATTGTGTTATGCCCTTCTCCAACCATATAGGAAATTACACTGACCTTGGTATACCAATGGGTGGCTTATTCAGGGTTACTGGGCAGCCGATATCCGGAAGAGACTTTTGCCAACAATCACAGCTCTTTTTTGCTGGGTAATAATGGAGGATAAAAGAGAAGGGGCAAAAAAGTGGGTGGATGAGTGAGTGGATTATTCAGCCACCCTGGGGTGCTCAAACGGCTGATACATGTGTTCAAAGAGCTTCAGCCTTGGATCTATGGAATGCATGTTGCACCTTTTTATAAAATGGGGAAGGGAATTGTTGACATTGGTTGGATATACTGAGAGAGATTAATATAGTATCAAGGACATTTTTGTAGATTCATCGGCCTTGATTTGATCTCCAGTGGTGAGTTTAAATTGCTCTGGTAAGAGATTTCCTTTAGTTTTGTTTTCACCATGAATTATATAACTCGATTGTCAAATTGATTCTTCAGGGGTTTCGTATATATATATATTAATAATTGACAATGTACTGCCTCGGAGGTTGTTTCTACGAATGTATTTAATGAGTCGCGGGTCCACACACTGTCCCAAAGATGAATTGAATGATTGCTACAATTATTGCGACTGATTTTTACTGGTAAATGTGTTTGTGTATACGTGTGAGTGTGGGTGTTAACTGAGAAAGTGAGTTTACTGCACGCTACATATGTCTTCGGAGAAAATTACTGGACTTGATATGAGTTTGATCAACATCATTGACTACATGTACACTCTCACGAATATTACCGAGTTGAAGTGAGGATTATTAATTTTTTTTTTTTAATGATTATAAAAGTCGGTAGATTTGGGGGATATTATCAATTATCACTCAACCACTTTTTTTTAGTTCTTTGGATGAAGATCGTGGGCATCGAGAAGCATCACGTATTTGCCCACTGGCGAATTCAATCTCCGGGTGGAAATGAAGTGAGCGGGAAGGCAAGAAGAACATCGAACTGTCGATTCGATCAATGCAAAAAAATAAATATAATTGATAAAAAAAAAAATATATAAAATTTTAATCATAAACTCCATAAATCACCGGTGTACATTCATAAATATAATATCGTGCATGAAGAAACGATAAGATATGTAGCACATCGGTTGAATAGCATGTTTGGTCATGATCAAATAGAGGTTCCCCTCAATTTCTCCATTAAACTGGATGCATTGAGCTTCGATGCGTCGGGCTTGCAATTAGCAGAGATCAGTTATCGAGGTGCACGGCGTACACGAAAGAGGGACCACCGGGTGGTGGAAGGGGGGGGGGGGGAGGGGGAGGAGCAGTGAGACTGAACAGAACACAACAGAATAGAACAGGAGAATAGAGAAGATGGATAGAGAGAGAGAGAAAAGAGGAAAAAAGATTGTAGCATCGATTGCACTGCTCGTAAGGTCACAGACCCGTGATCTGGTTGGTAGACCATGTGTACCGACCCCGGTCGCTCCTTTCAAACAATACACGAGGACACACGGTGAATAATATCTAACGTTAGCCCCCCATGCGAATCATCTAGCCCAATTGATGCGTTAAATATCAAGACGCTAATCTAATCAGTAAGATGGATAGAAATCATAAAAAAAGATGAAAGAAAATTCACAATTCAAGGGTAGGCTCATCACGAGCACTTTGACCAGTCAAATTACCCACCGAGCGAACTGTTTTACTATCCATCTTGATCTAACTATCCAACAAATCTTCCATACCTCACTCTCTGTAAACTCCCGCCAGAGTATTCTGATTCGCCTCTCCTCTGGCTTAGATCGTTTCGATCGCTCTCATCCGGTTCCCACGTGCTCAATTACCTACTCACAGTGTCCTCAGGTGCCAGCGTGGATTTGCAACGATCGACTTGTACCAATCTAACCATAAAACTGTAGATACATTCGTGACAACATGAATCATGATTTCCAATGTAAATAGATAACTTAAATTTCATTCTCCATTGACTCTATTATTGATTTGTAATCACTCTCTCTCTCTCCCATTTGTTATCAAAGGAAAATCATATACATTATGTGAGTAATCTTGAAGACTCATTCTGTTGCATCGTAATTTTTAATTATCCTCAACTTCCTTTTTACTCTTTCCGCCGACGCATCAGTCATATGTGCTTTCCAGCCATCTAGGCCTCGATGGAAACACATGACCGAATACCATTCGGCTGACTGACACCGCTCATAAACTCATTACCACTGATGAGACCAAGAGGCCCTTGACACGAGTCCAAGACTCGCGGTGGGGGTCTCGCACATTCGCCACACATGTTGTTAAATACTGGAGTTGACACTGTTTAACCCTTGATCTACCCAGACGTATGACTCAGTTTATCGACAGTATTACAAACAGCGTTGAGAGTATGAAAATGTAGAGTGAAATTTAATTAAATATTCCTTCACCAACTTTTTATTCCATAAAAATGCTAAATACCGGATACACTCAAGTGTCTGACCCGTATTTTCTAGTTCCACTGGTTATGCCATCCAAATCTCAGCGCCCTCCTGTTTGGCGTGGAGCAGGCCAGTGGCTGTATAAAGCGCTCACAGCCATTAATTTTGTTCGACCCCGAGAGAGGAGTTGTCCGTATCGCCGAAGAAAACCTCGAACCATCCTCTCTCTCTGTATACCTCCCGACCAATCATCCCAATACTGGTGTCTCCTCCTTTCCACCATCCCTCTCATCTTTCTCCTTCTCTCTCCTTCACTCGTAGAGTTTAGTTGACTGCGGGCGTGCGCGTTCAGGCCCAAGAGAGGAAGGACGCGGGTTCGTTCGCCTCGTTTTTCTTATATACTCCACCGTTACACCGTAAAATGACCCGTAAATATGTATTCACGAATTGTAATTTGTGTATACGGTTAGAATAATCCCCGGCCAATGAGAAAATGATCAAGTATACATGTAAAATTATTGCACCGAGTTTATCACAATTAAAAAATAACATATGAGGTAGAAAAAAAAGACTTGTGAGATGTGTAAAGATGCTGGAATGGAGTTACGAGTTTGATTGTGGTTTCAATCAGCCTCAGTGTGAAATTTTTTTTTTCACTCCTCAGATGCCCAATGTAGTTTACGTTTTCGTGTAAAGTTTGTATGCACTTGGGAAAATATATGTGGAGTCTAAAATACAGCCGTGAGTGGCCTCTGCGCCTGCAGGCAATAATACAAGCACTGGTGGGAGTAAGAGGGAGGTGGCGGGAGAGGAGCAAGGAAGAGAGACCTTGTTTTGAAGGCGCAGGCACACCGAGACTGCCCCCTGAACCGGATCGCGGCATTAACCTCTGCCGGCGCGTTGTACATCGCATCTAAACCCTCTCCTCCTCTACAAGCTCTGCCGTCCACTCGTAGAGGCCCTCTCTCTCTACCTCTGCTCACTGCTTACACTCGCTCCATCTTCATCTTCAATTCCACCTCCACGCGCCTCTGTTTTTTTCACATCTGTACAGCCAAGATACCACCAGTGAATTTTCCCACAGCCATGAGGGGAATTATCGGTCTTGGTGAAATATTCATCACACCGGATATGGAACCAATCACATCTATACATATACAGTGAAGCACGGATTTTGCATCTGTTGATTTTTTCATACCAAGAAAAATTTGTTTTTTCGAGTGAATAACAGTTTTCTATATTTCAGACCCCCTCTCTCCTAACAGTTGCGTATATCACTTCGACAAAGTGTTACTACCATACTTTATGCATGCTTGTGGACACGGCATCAGACGAGGCGAATATTAACGAGAAAGTGTCCAAGTAATTACGGTACCTGAGCGTAATCTCGGATCATGCCCCTCTCATCCCTCCGACCCACCCCTTCAATGTTCTCATCAGAGTATAATGGTGTCTATCAATTTTTTAACAAAACTTTTCTTCTTTCAATATTTTTTAGTCTCACCCCTTTTTCAATTTAAGGGAAGTGGTGATGGAGTTTAATGGAAATCGACGTTTTAAACAATTATGAATATATTTTACAGCATTAGGGGGGAGGGGGGGGGGGAGAAAATAGAGATGGGTGATTTAAAAAAGAAAAAAAAAGGTTTTAATAGAGGGATAAAATGACGACACATTCCCGGGGCATCCAATAATTACCGTTAGCCGGTGTGTATGTGTAAAATGATCCAAGGAGCAATAACATTATTCTGAAAAGTATTAGGGGTGGGGGATATTCACGCCAGCATCCACATATAGAGAGATTGTACTCGATAACCCACTTCACTGCATAGAAGCAATTACAATAAGAGGCACGACGATAATTCACGGTATAATAGAGGGTAAAAGAGGTGTGCAGTGAGTAAAAGAGAGGAAGCACACAGACTGGTCGATAAATAAAATTAACCTTTAACATGTAACAAGCGTTTGGAGGTTTTTTTTTTTAAAAAAAAAAAAAAAAGTTACCGTGTCTATATGGCCTCTAACGATTATTCTCCGAGACATTGAGATTCTCTCACGTCATTCGTTGGCTTGTGGAAAATAAAAAACAAAAATGAAGAATGTAACAGTTTTTGTTTTTTTTTAAATACTCTTTTTTTAACCATCGATTCGAGGTTAATATACGCGCTCGTGCACAGCTGTAGCTAACTAACCTCTCTCTCCCATGGGTGTTGCCAGAGGTTTTCAAACTATAAAAGGTAGAACGGGATGAACTGGTACAATACCTAAAGTGATCACGCATTGAGTGAAGACAGGAGTGTGTAAGAGACACGTGTACCGAAAAAATTCAGTCGTTGAGACATGCTACTTGGATGGAATTTCTGAACAGTTTGAATTAACAAAAGCATTTGATGTCTTCATGACTCAAATACCTCACGATCCAGGTACTATGAAGAGAAGAAAAATCAGTCAATATTTGAAGATCCCAATTAATTCGTTCTTATCACCGGATGATTTTCATTCAACTCGAGTGATCAAGTCTGTAGATTTCTAGAAAATTGACTCGTGCAAAGATGATTGATAGCGGCATCGTGATTTATCTCTACTTTTTTTTTTTTCCTTCAACCGAGCGATAACTACATGGCTCCTCTGGGACGATAAATTTAACCAGATCATAGACCCGTATAGTTTTGTCGACGATAACCCGTTTATATGGGTTACCTTGAGCATCAGCAGCAGCAACAGCAGCAGCAGCAGCAGACCAGCGGCAACAACGACCAAAGTAGAATACAGAGGAAAAAAAAAAACACCTGAGGGTCAGATAGAAAAAACCGAGAGTCCTTTTGCCCTCCAGGCACGTTCTTCGAGTTTCATTTCAAGATTCTCCGTATTTTTTGTACTCTTATTCCCTCCCACCCTCGTCTTTTCTTCAATCTTGTCTCATCTCTTTCTTTTTCCAATTTTAACGTTTTCACGTATGTTTCGCCTTGAAATCCCACCAATGAAGGTGAACCTGTCACCAGCACATGGTCTAAATGATGAGAAAATCAACAAATTGAATTCAATGCTGAATGAGTTTTATTTGAAAATTTTGTAATTTCTAGAAATGATGTTTCAACACACCTTCGTATACTCTCATTTCAATCATTGCTAATGCATTTCCTCGTCTAAACTCATTCTATCCGTGTGTGTGTGTGTGTGTGTGTGTGTGAAAGCATACATATAGCCAACAACGATGAGTCAGGGCGTGCAGTTCATTTGCACTAGTGAGTATTGCACTTTTAAAGAGATATGACGTCTGTCTTTTTCCACATCCATACATACAACAGGTGACTGCACAACACTATAGCAATATCATTACTTAGTTTCCATAATTTATCCTTTAATTTTCACTTAATTCTTTAATTACCCACTGTTTCGTATCGTTAACTGAATTATTCGCCGTTGTAAGGCGGCAAGTGTAATGAAATATGTGATTAAAGCTTGCACTAGATCGACGAGGTGTAGAGGGTATTTAGAGAAAAATTGTTCATTACAATTCACACAAAACACTGGGTATGAAATTATTTTCACGCAATACCTCACACCGATACTACCTCTGAGGTTATTTTACCAAGTATTGTATATACTCTCGAGTTGAAAATAAGAGTATCCAACTGTGTCATTCTGGGAACATTTTAAAACTCATGTGTTGCACGTGCTGGTTTCATAAAAAGGTGAAAAAAAAAAGAAAAATGAAAATTAAATAGAAGGAAAAAATAATTGCAATTTGTGCACGTAATTGAACTATTTTTTTTTTTTTCTTTCATTTCTTCCTCTCTTATGTAGAATGAGGAAGTTTTTATTGTCAATTAGAGAAAGAGAGATGAGAGAGTCATTGCAAAAGATGTGGAGGTGAGAAATATATTATTTTTTTAAAAATATTTCTACAACTGTTTGTTTCATTTATTTAATGTACGAGGCCGATGGCAGGCCATTTTGCCTGATGTCTTCCGCCCTTTTCTGCAGCTTGTTACAAGTGTGCGGCATTAGCTGGCGCGAGGTATGAGGCGGTTGAGAAGTGAAATAAGAAATGAGAAATAGTGGAGAGAGAAAAAAAAAAGGATGTGGAGGAGAGATAAACTACTGGGGACTCGGGGGGGGGGGGGGGGAGGAGGATGAACGAAAGAAAACATATTACATGCTTAGTTTGCAACATGGTATTACGAGTAATCAGAGCTCTCTGGGCGCTATAAAGATAATTAAATATACACCGGGCAATCAGCGGTTCCTGGACGGGCCCCAGTGTTTGGGTTAATTAGCTCTCGAGGGGGAACGGGAGGGTGCAACTTTCAGCATTATGTGTATTGCATGTGTGAGTTGCTGCAAAATTCAACGTCCTCACACGGGATTCGTCAACGACACCTGGTGGTTAATTGTTTGTAATTACAAGGCTGAAGTGGTACGTGCTATGAATGTCAGAGTTTTTTTTTTTCATCATTGCCTCTACAAATGAAGGAGAACAAATGAATTTGATGGGATTTCAGAGGAAATCAAAAGTCCAATTTGAATGTACAATTTTAGTGAATTAAAATAGAAAGTTTTGAGAGAAATTATTATGAACCTCTCTTGAGTTATTGCGGTAATACTTCACACGAAATTTTTATGTCCAGTGGTAATAATTCGTGAATACATTTTGGCTTACTCCTGATGAAACTTCAGACGAACGATGCTTCCCGAAAAGAAAAAAAAAAATGAATTTAAAAATGCCTGGAGAAGTGCACCATAAAAAGCACACGGCCCTCGTTATGAGGACCAACGGGATACGTGTGTGTGTCCCAGGGTCATAGCGACTATTATCGGGTATATGATAATTGTAATCAAAGGAGTAATAATGTCAGGTCATAAATGCGAAGCACAAAATGTCCAACTTTGCCAATAATATATACCGAAAGGTGAATCAAAATTGAAAATCAATAATTATTTTTTCCTTCATTAATAATGTAAAAAAAGTGCCACCCGAGGGCAATCAGACGTCATTTTGCGAGTATTTTCACCTCAGAAATAATTGAAAACAATTGAAATCACGAGAACAATTTGTCCCAGACGATACTACATCATCTTGAGATCTAGTGGGCGTGGTCTTGAAAGAAATTCAAAACTAATTTAGCGTCATTAGTAGTAATAAAATTGACGTTAGAAAGAGGGGTAAATTTTTTGATTTGAAACAATTGTAGTGTAATCAACTTAATTTCATAACCAGGTAAAAACAATTCATATCTTGATGGTTGGTGGGCATATTTACAAACTAAAATTTCAGCACGAAATATGCTAAGACCAATGTAATTTGTTAGGTGATGTGGTGTAAACCAAATGCTCAGAGCTCTCGATGGGGAAGAATTTTTCACCGACGATAATAATCGGGTTTAGGTGTGCAAAGAGCCTCATAGTCGTGCGCATGCAATGCACATTATGGATCGTTGATATTTTCATATTTCTCTTCATTTTATTTTTCATCATTTTTCCCCCTCCCCTCAACCACTCACAATACACCACAATGTCTCAAGGTAATCGAGTGAAATTTTTTTTTTTCCATTACATATTCTTAATATTGTAATGTGCCCTTGTAATTTTGTAAAATTGACTAAATGAGAATGAGAGAGTAAAGTTGAGGCGTAATGCATGCTCGGACGACCTCCACTCACGCCATTTCAGTTTATTTATTTCTCATGTGGGTGAGAATGATTTTATTTGTATGTAAATCAACTCTCACTACTTTATTTTTATTTTTTTTTACTATCATTATCCATTTGAAATTGTGTTCAGACATGTAATACTTTAATGCTAAATTGTGATGTATTTATTTCACACATTTATGCTCATTTCGTTGTTTCCATGCATCTCAATCTTTCTCACCTCAACTAAACTTTGATATTTATTCTCATAACCTCGCGCCCACATTTGTTATAATAAAAAGTACAAATCTCTGACCTTTCTCCTTCAACTGATCCTACTATTTATGCCTGAATGGGTTTGAATATACTTTAACAGTTGGACAAAAACTTTTGTACAGTATAATTTCGCAAAGAAAATTATCAAACCCGACTGCTGTAAACTTTCTGAGACATAAGGAAAGTAGGGGGAAAAGAAAAAGCTGAGAACTAAGATGATGACAGAAGAAAAAAAAGCCAAAACCATAATTCTTGAAGTGAAAAGCAGTCATAAATACAGAGTGTAATATGAAAATAAAAAAGTAGAGAAATAATAAGTTGTGGAGAAGAAGTTTTATGGCAAAGTAGAAAGCTCACGAATGAGTTATATAATACACTGGGTTATTGTATAATTTCTGGCACTGGGTGTCGGAAGTCTGTAAATTTTTCAACCCCTCAATGAGTTTAATTCGAGTTGTTACGATAATTATGACTTTTTGGCCTCGATATTTCAACAAAGAATGAAAAGTTTAAGGGCCAAGTGAAAATCGTAGTAATGCACAATTTCAACGTAATAGTTAATTGTTTCAATTGTAATGCAGCAATTAATAGTTCTCGTTGGACAAGAGCCTCAAGGAGGCGTAAAGTTGGGCATAAAAGAGGAAAAATTGTAACAGAATGATGATAAAAGTGAGACAGAGGTTACATTTCTTTTGTATCAAAGTGTGTAAATTTGAACAAAGACTCATAATTTGCACTGAGAATTCACTTCTTGGTGATTAAAAGTAACCGGACCCTTTGTTCAATGTGCAATTAAACATTTCCATCACTGATCAAATACAAGTGAGAAATGAGGAAATTACGGGGTGAGCCCTGAATCAATGTAGCTCGAGGCCTCTGTAGACATTTATTAATTTCTGCGGTCACTCTCGTATCATTGCACTCAGTTAACAATGGAATGAGTAACGCCAATGATTTACAGCTAGTGTATACACTTTCTTCAATCCTCCATTAATGCAGAGAGTCCCTTCCCCCCCGCCAACCCCTACGATTGCGTGTATCACCTCGACAAAGTGCAGTGGTTATTATCATACTGCGTATAAAAGGATGTATAGATATAAACACATGTCATATACTCATATCCATGCTTGCGGACACGGCGGCAGACGAGTCGAATATTAACGAGAAATATGCGCGAGAGACTTCTGCGATACAAAGGAAAGTTAATTACACAAAATGGCCCGACGCTCTATAGTCTCAACAAACTGCAGTGGTCGGGCTTTTTAAAAGAATTTTTTTTTTTTTAAGGAGAATGAGACTCAACTGATATTAAATTTCATTGATGCGTACGCCTCTTCCTCCTAATATTTTGTTAATCTTTTCATTTGGTGAAATGTATATAAAAATATTGGAATGAATTTTTGTTCAGCAAGTATGTGTTTAAAGACTATTCTTGTTAATTGTTGTTATGACTATAAAGACTACAGGGTGATGTTATGAATTTCTTATGATGTCTCTACACAGACGGCAAATTTTCCCTTTGATGTAGACATGATTTCCATAAAATTTAACCTGACTCTGTGATGACACTTTAACCTCAGTCGTTTCAATGGCATTTTCACCCATTCACCTATAGACACAACATTTTTCAAATTGTCATAGGAATAATAACACCAATTTGTCATGATTTTTTATTGATATTGACTATTCAAGTATTCATGCGGATGTTACATTAAATACCCTATCGAGGAACGAGTATATACATCAACACATAATTATTCATTGTAATCGGCTTAACCAAACTATTAACACAAATGTCAAACACTCGGTATTAACGATAGTTTATCATCGGCTCTCATCTATACACTGAGACCATTAATCATTGTCCCGGGTCATCCAACAAAATTAAACTATGAAATTATTTACAATTTGTAAGTGGGTGGGAATGTGATAATGAATAACGGTTGAGCGATCCATCAAATGTAGGTGAACGATACCTATTTTTGTATAATCAATTTAAAAACAAAAAACCAAACAATTTCCGTTGCAGATATTTTTTCACCTAAATCTCTTGTATGAAAATCACTGATTTTATACCATCATTGCTGTTGATGTAATTAATTATAAATCACCACATGCATGAGTATAAAGTATAAAATCTCAACTTTTCTCTGTGCATTTATTCACTGAAATTCAACCAAAGATAAATATTATCGTAACATATATATATCTCTCTCTCTCCTCCAATCTCAATATAATCTCTCTCTTTAACGTGTATATTTATGCACAAACGATATAATATACATACCATGGATTCATATTAATACTGTTCCAATATGACCTCTTTTGACAGCATGTTATAACCGTCGCATCGAAGTTGTAATATAGAAATACCGTGTGATGCAAATATAAGCGCAAGGCTTTTTAATATTTATCGGGGAAAGTCGTGTATAAGCTTCGCCTGTAGGTCGTAGAACTCCGACTAGGGCTGACTCATCCACCCGGGGCCATCGCTAGAGCGCCACACGATGCGCTGATGGCACGCTACACTATTTTATATATGAATTTTCCTTTCTTTCTCTTATTTTTCCTACAAAACTTGTTTTCAAATACTGCAGTTTTATAAACATTTAGTTGTTTTTTTTTTTTTCCACCATCAACGGACAAAGCACCGAGACATTACGCCCGATGCGTTACGCCCGGCTACGTTACTCTAGAATCCGCTGTGGAGGTTTTGCGAATTGAGCGAGATAACACTTTGCAATTGAACCTGAGCAAAACGCGGGTGGTGTATGTATGTATAAATACAAACAAAATGCGCGTGACGAATGTATTCATGTAGCAACAGGCATAAATTGTATAGTTTATATACCCAGGTGTTTTTTTTAGCTAAAGAGATACACATGGACTTTATAACATGAAAAAAAAAAAAGAGTGGAAGGTTTTTTCGCGGTGGAGTAAATTCATTACTGCGGTCGATAACATCTGATTATTTGTTCTCCTATTTTTTTTTTTTTTTTCTTCATTTTTACCTCTCTAGGAAGAAGAAATGTAATTGCGGCTATGAATAAACAGACTGTTTACCTTTTTTACGATTTATTCTTATCTGTTAATTAACATGAATTAAGAAGTTGGGTGGAATTGTGCTGGCAATTTATCTTGGTTTTGGATAATGTAATTTATTTGTTAATTGTTCTCGATATGAATGAGACAGTTGAAAGAAATGAGTCAGTGTCAATGCCACCATTCAATGTTTGTCCAGGCCAGAGAGCCGCCAACTGCAGTATTAACCACCTCCTTCCTTCTTTTTATACACAGTATTTTGTGCATATGGTTATGTATTTGACCACATGCAGGGTGTTAATATCTATAAGTTTGCACCGATCATTTGTGTAAATAAAAATTGTAAATACAACGGTGCAATGGTGTGCGTGTGTGTGTGTGTGGTGAGAGGTAAACTTTGGTGTATGAGGAGGTGGTGGGGTTGGGTGGGGAGGAAAAAAATGATCATGAGCGAAATGGAAACAAGCAGTATACGATGCATAACACAGTTGATCCAGAATAAATAAAATAAAAGTAATGGATCCTCGTGGGCGAATGACTTTAGCCTGTGTCGATAACCCCCCAAGAGTGCATCATTCTCATCGTGTTATGTACCAGAGACAAGGATGTTGATACTGTGAATAATATATTTCATCGGAAATATTTAAATTCGACCAAAAGGATTTATTATTAATTTTTATACAGTGAGGAAATTTATTAATATGAATTGCTTGTAGGGCCACAAATGAATAATAATTCAATCCCCACCTTGAACCTCATGCAAATATTTAGGGCACTCTTAGAGAGGGTAAAAATTGAACAATGACGTCGTGAAATTTCTCATCAAGCACCAGTATTTTTCACAATTAATCAAGGGTGAATCATGCTCATTGAATGACTGTTTAAAATTCACTTTACTGACAGGTACCTTATTCCTCATATTTTTAAATTAATTAATAATGGAGGGGTGTATAGATGACAGTTGAGTGATTTTGATTTTTTTGATAATAATGTGTTGGAGAATTATATGATGATTAATTTTTGTGAAGGGCTATTTTTCATTTAATTGATATTGATGAATGATCGATATTTCGAGGTGTGACGTGAAGTGAAGAATTTCGATGATGCATTTTCAATGGTATAGATTTTCTGACAAGGATAGAAAATGGAAATAATCGATTATTCTTTGGAGAACATTATTATTAACTTCAAGTCTTTTATCATTTCATGAATGAGACGAAATGAAATATTCTTATATTCCTTTCAGTGATACTTTCTTTATCGATGATCGATAAAATTTTCAATGATAAGAGAGGGGATGTCTCGAGGTCATTGACTGATGGCTCTTTGTAAATTGTTTCCGAGTGTTATACAGGCACAGTATCGTAAGTTTATAGAAGGAGAGTGGATTCTCAAAAATCTCAGTGAAAGTTGGATGATTGAATGGTAGTATCATCGAGCTGATGCGGAACTTGGAATTTCATTCGAGTTTTTGACTCCATAAAAATTCAATCCAAGTTCACTGAGGTACATGAGAAAATACCACAAAAATTGGAAAAATAAAGGGCTATCAAGATGAGCCTCATGACGTGTAATATGCCTCCCTATTTCATATCATTTATTCCAACTCTAACAAAAACACTCCAATTATTACTCCGTGGGCTATTAACCGTTTTCCAGCTTCGCAGACAGTTACAACAAGGGCCATAGCCGCTGTGGCGCTTGGCATTAAAGGGTTTCGCCCGGCAAAGCCTTCTAACGAAGTTAATTTTCGTGAGACAAACAGCCCCCGCTGCCAGGCACATATCCAACAATACCAATTGTAATTACTTTTTACGTATTTCAACGTGTTTATATATATATTTTTTCCTTTCCACTGAAAGTTCATCTGTATTTCCCCTCAAATCCCAACGGATTTCCACGTTTTATTTTATAGGAATAACTAGTTATAAAAAATAAGAAAGAATAGAAATAATAGAAAAAAATTGAAAGGAAAAAATTCAAATTTTGTATATCGCGTGCTGAGTATGCATGACTGACAACGAGTTCATCGAACTCCAGGGAGTATATAGCCCTGGTGACTCGCTCACTCGGGTCAGAGTTTGGAAAGCCATCTAGTTGTGAATCACATGATGGGAGGCGAAGGGGATGATAAAAAAAGCTGAAAGAGAGGTGACAAAAAAGGAAAAATGAAAGTAACAAGACCTTTTTAGTCCCTCCAACATACGCTTCATGTTCTTATCATTCACCAACACAATGACTATGCAGAGCTCAAAAATCCCTCAGCGTTGCTCCCACCCACCTCCTTGCTTCACTCCCCACTGCTACCGGCATTTACGTGGTGTGGTCCACATGTGAAATTCTAAAACTACCTCTATGTGTTTGAGGGTACGATAATGGCAACTATAATCACAAGACCGTGGACAATTTCACGCTACGCTCGTGACTCGCCATGACGTAGCACATCATTTGTTACGCATTCACGGTAAATTCTGAAATAATCTTGAGAGGTTAATTCAACACTTTACGCGAAACATTCGGTGGAATTTTGAGGTATGACTGATGGGAGGAAAAGAATTTTTGGCTTATTATGATTCATCAATCATCATGTGTTATGTAGATTTTATTTTATAATTAAATGAAGTAATTAGTTTCACTTCTGTAGTTTTAGAAAATTCCAGTCTTGAGCTGTCACCACAGTTGTGATATATTAATTTGTTGATCCAGTGATGTTAGTTGAAGAACAAATTCACTATATTGTGGATTTTTAATACTGATAATAATTCTAGTTGTCACAATCACTGAAATTTCCAACCATGACATTTTGAAAATCAACAAGGCCCACAAACAGATGAACTCTGTCCTTGCATTCGAAAGGGCAAGGCCACCACCACTGGTGCGACGTTTGTCTTCTCGTTTCCGTTCTTCATTCTCTCACTCTCTCCTTCCCATTATCTTGACCAGCTCATGAGTGCCCAGTTCGTTACACGCCCAGAAAAACCTGGAGCGACCAGTTCTTGTAGATTAGTGGGCAAACACTGGAGCAACGTTGAGGTCGTGCGAACGTCGCTGGGTTTCAGCGTTGGCTCATGTCCCTCCCATCCCCAGTGATCATTTGGAAAATGATTGTACAACGAGAGAGAGAGAGAGAGAGTTCCACAGGTCACAAAATTGCCAGTGGGGTATCATAATCTACACTTAAGAGATCAACAATTTTTGTTATTCATTAAACTTTTTGTTCATATCTCTATCTCGTATGAATTTCGCAATCATAACGTGACTTTGACTCTCGGGTTTACGACAGTGTAACCATATCCACTTTGTGTCATGCGTAATGTTTTTCTTCCTCTTTTTATTCTCAAAAACGGGGATCATTTTTAATGCCTCGTGGAGTTGTGGAACAATGTGGCGACGGGTTTATCGTTCAATCGGGAGTATTTTATATCCTGTATATGGAATATAATTACCAGGATGACTCCAGTTTCAGGGGGGGCGGAAAAGGGGATTGTCAGATATTTCACAGGGCATGAGCATTTGTTTCATACAATATGAGGAAACAAATGGTTGACAATCTCATCGACGACTTATAGAACCTCATATGCTTCTCAGAGATCCAGTATAATACTTCTGGTGATATAAATATGACGGACAATGTCATGTAATATTTAAAATTTCATGACTGAAATGACACGATACATATATACATTCAATGCGATGAATCAGAATGTCCATTCTTTCAGTGGTAAAAAAGCTCAGAGTAACTAATTTATTTATCCCATATTTCTTTACCACTCATTTGTTCATGTATATTTACCCTGGGATATGTTTAAATGTAGTATTATTGTTTGAATAGATGTGTCAATAGAGAGCGCGTGTATATCTTATGTTTGTTTAGGCTCATAACAATATCTCTACGTAGACAATAGATATAAAAAAAATAATGACACCCCGGTCTCCCCTACTATCCAAAGGGCATCACTCGTCAACTGAGGGGGTGATATGGTGCTCTTGCTTTACGAAGATATATTTCAATTTTCCAGTTTGAATCGTGCATATGAATCGATAGTAATGATCGAATCATTGAATGTTGCATCTAGCATTAATATTTTAATACCATGTTGTACCATCGCGTCCCTGTACTACTTAAAATTTGGATTTTCTCTTTGATATATTTTCCTCGAATCAAATGAATAAAATTACTCCAAAGGAACCACCAAAATAAAGAATAGTAAAACAGCTTTTGAATGAAACGAACAAGTACAAAAATTATTTATAAACCATTCGCCCCTCGGGCACAACAGAGAAGTCCGGAAAAAAGAGAATGAGTAGAAAATGTGAAAAAAGAACCTGTGAGAGAATAAACGAAACCGTCACATGCACAAGCGCACGTTTGAACCAGTGAAAGACTCACCTTCTAGGAACTCCTCGGGGTTACGACGATTTAAGTGGCCATTTCGTGGAGACCCCAAGCAAGCATATAACACGGGTATGGCCAGTGGCTTTTTAATTAACCTCTTCTTCTCAACGCGCTAAGTTTGTCCCCTTTTTCATGACTTTGGCCTCTGCGCTAGTAGTGCCACGACCTCCACACACTCTGTCTCATTGTCCCAAATTCCAATTGAATCCAGACGTCAGTGCACCAGAGTGAGAGAAAATCAACGTGTAAATCTCATTCAATACTCGAGTTAAATTCAAAAGAGATTGAAACAAAGTTTTTTTTTTTTTCCAGATAAAAATATCAAGTCACTCGAACGAGGCCCATTTTGGCCCCAATAGATTCACGGTTCAATTTGATAAGTGCGCGGAATCAAATACAGAGGCATCCTCTGTTCTCCATTGGCTTTGAATAGCGCATACAAGGGGTTATAGCCGCGTGTAAACTCACAAATATCGGCTCGTGCCTTTGACCTTCAGCGCCATACTCGCCGCTCTGTTGTATACTCACTGCTGACTTATAACATTATATTGAGACTCGATGGAGTGTTTTCACCCTGACAATGGACGCATTGTGAGCATTGAAAGTCATCAATTGCGAAATACACAGCATTTCATTTTGTTTACAAGTACGTATGCTGCGGGTTCTATTGACGAAAGATTGGTCAAGTAATCTGATTCTTTTGTATGATTTACGGAATCTGAAACAAAGTATTGCGATGAAATTTCACATGTTAAATTTGGCTTCATGTTGAATTTTAGAGAAGAGTATCAGAATTTTATATTTAACTGCGAATCACCTTACAACCCTCATCTCTCAGTCAAAAAAACCACGGTGGTCCTCGAGCATATACACGAAACCCGGTGTACAGGTAGACGAAAGCGACTGGTGATTAATTACAAACGTGATCATTAGCCTCAGCTTCAAATTCATCCTCTCAGCTACCTTACACGATAGAAGCATTCGCCGGCTTTGAGCTTCGCTCTTAGATATTAATTATGTGACGGGTCATGGGGCACACATCAAATGGCCGAAACTCGAGGGGCACTTTAGCGTGTACCAAACGTAGAGGAGATAAATGATTTCTTCATTCGATTTATTGAACTATAACTCAATTGAATCAAACTCAATCATTCATTGTAAGCCAGTGTTCAGCCAGGGACCGACCAATTCAGCAGTATTGGAGCTTCTTGCTCATGTATAACTCATCCTTGTGTGACAAGTAACTGCAAAACACGTGGACTATTTTCACCTGTCAAATACAAACAAAACTCTGGCATTCAGTCACCAAATCCCAACCAAATCACAATCACGTAGGACGTTGCAATTTTCAGTAGTCCATTGTAGCATATTTCAGCCACAATTATATACACAACAGTTCTTTCATGAACTATTAAAGTAGAGTGATACCTGTGTCTTGTATAGTAAATTCGATTAATGAAAGAAAAAGTACATAGAAAACCCGAACGACCAAGATAATCGAGTCAATACTGTTGCGCATCAGGTGTGAAGTACATCTTTTTAAAGGAATTTAAAAAAAAAATCCTATGGACCAGTGAACGTTCGCGAGTGTTCGAACAGCCCCTGGAGTGTGTCGAGGGAAAAAATGAGGGAAAATTGGAATGCGCTTGCCTTCAATTGCAAAGCTATAGGGGAGGAAATGAAAGCTGAATAAAGAACGAAAATACGGTAATTCGATTTGTCCATGTGGACACAGGGAGAAAAAAAACGAGAGGAGAATTCAGAATTCAAGCCCAGTCTATTGTGGTAAATATATTGTGATGATTTTTTGGACAAATTCGTGATAAGACTGATAGGAAAACTTGGTCCATCACCGAACTAAACATCGTTCCGAGTTTTTCCTCTGTATGAATTGGATTATATTTCGTAGTTCTCTACGTTTCGAGCATACTTGAGTAGCTCGCTTCCACCCCCCCCCCCCCCCCCAAAGAGCTTCGTTCCACCCTCTGTTATCATTCTCAAAGACGAAAGCCCAATATTAATTATCAGTGTTGCCGAAGATGCTTCTGCCAATGTTAGAATTCATTCTGGGCTTGACTTGAACAACCGGGTGACGCAGTCACGACGGAATGCCCGAGGCCCGATGAGCAGTCAACTCAGATTACCCACTCACTAGATCCACCTCATGCTCGTTAATTAATTCCTGGATTGCAATCAAAACACCCCTAAGGTTCTGTCCACCATTCTCGGCAATCCCTTTTGCTCTCCATCACGGCAGACCCAACTTGTCCCTTTTCATACCATATTATACGTCCTCCAGGGTCATGTAACAGCTTAGAGGGTGGTGAAGAGTTTGTTGGTAATATCAACAATCAAAGTTTAGGAAATTGTTGGAATGGTGAGGTGAATTTTCTTTTAATCATGCAATCACATGAGTTGAGTGGATTCTCATATTTGTTCTTGAATAAGTTTTTCATCGATTTAATACCCAGCATGAATAATAATCAAGTTTTTCAAAGTCAAATCCAAGATGAATTCATGCAGAAACAATTTGTCGACTGAATGATTTTTCAAAAGCTGTTGGAGAACCATTAGAAATGCTATTCCTGTCAAATATATTCAATCAATCATATTCACCATACCCTTTGCTCCATTTGAATAATAATAATAAAAATAAAGGAAAAATTACTCTCGATATTTCCTAATCATTAATCAATATTTACATCCTCTCCGAATTCAAATGACATTTTATTCTAATTCACTTTATTGTACAAATACACCGCAGGGATACGAATTCAATGTAAACTTGTCAATCATTTTCTATCCCTATCCGTCCCCCTCATGAATTGCGGTCAGTGGTGCAGCGGTGTGATTTACATAGACCCTCTCTTGTGTACGTCAATATCGAACATCGCTATTGTACCCCATCACTTAACGGATTTATCCTTTTCTCGTGTTCAAGGTTTATAAATCAATTCGCCGAACATCGGAGAATTGAATGCAATCGCATCGGAAGCTGTATGAACTCGCATACGCCAACCGTTTCCTCTCCTCCCTTTCTCCTTTTTCTCTCTCTCTCTCCCTCTCTCTCCCTCTCTATTCAGGGATCCCAAACGATAAACACAGAGAGCTCCGGCATGGAAAATTTTTTCAACAATAGCTGGAGGAAGGGAAACGAAGGGGAGGGGGAGAGAAAGAGAGTTTTTCCGGGATGCGCATACAGTCAACCCCTTGCCCGTGGGCGATTTGAACGAAAACCCTTTTACTATTATCCTTATAGAGCAACAGTCCCACCCTGGAGCGTTTCGTTCAGACTAGAAGCTAACAAAACCACCGATGCATGCATCTTTTTTATTTTTATTTTTTGCTTCCATCCTATTTCAAGCACTGGCCTCTGGAGTACAAACAACAATGCATTGAAAAAGGAAAGGGCTATAGATGGGATTGGGAAAAAACGATTTACTCCCCCGGGTTTTTTTTTTTTTTTCTTTTTCAACAACAGTCGGATCAGAAACTGGTAATCACAATGAGTATGTGCATCTGCTAGTATTTTTGTAATATAGAGAATTAAAATGGTGGAAATACGAATGGAAATTGGAGTTTCTTTATGTGATAAATCCATCTGGAGTATTAAATTTTATGATATTGAAATTGATTTCATTCAACGATCAAGTAAAGAATTCAAAGAGAAAAAAAAACATAGAACATAAACTATTCAGAATATTTTTTTTTTCCCTTCTCCATTTTCACACTGAAATTCGATTTACGGGGCCACAGGGATTATATAATTTTCTAAGAAAATAAAGGAGAAATGTATGATGATACCATAAATAAATGCATGAGAGAGAAAAAAAAAAGGAAAATCCAAGCATTGTTGTATAAAAGCTCCCCATATTCATCTTTTTTTTCTTCTCATTCACCACAGTTTTTTTTTTTTATGTACTGATTAGTATCCCATAGAATACTTGTATTCCCCTGGGCAACGCAGTCACAATTATTGCGAATATGTTGAAGGGGAGTGGAGAATGAGAGAGAGAGAGAGAGAGGGAGAGGAAAAAAGAATGTAAGAAGGGAAAGTAATATGAAAACCTCTCGACTCTCATCAGGGTTGGGGTATTTCAAGCGGCAGAATTTTGACAGAAAAACATGGCACATCGACAAATCATTTCCCCTGTGTTGTCACTATACTCATCGTCCCCTAATTTCCAAATATTTTTGAGAATAAACAGACAGCGATAAATTTTGCTCCTCTAGAAAAATAAAATCCAATTCATTGGGCAAAAGAAAAAAAAATTTCTGAAATGAATAATGGAGTCAACAGTGATTGAATTATTGCTGCAAAAACTAATGGTATCATCTCATGAATATTCCATTTTCCTGTGAAAAAATACGAATTTCCTTAACTGCAATAATTCTCCTTCTGTCAAATTACAAAGGAATATCGAATTATTGACACCAAAACCCGAGGGTTCGGATCCTCCTGCTCACAAAGAAATCCACTCCCCGAAAAGGTGGTGAAAAAAAAAAAATCCCTACAAAGGAATAATTATTCGAGAGGAATGTCTACCACAAATCTAATGTTTAATTCAGATGATATAACGCTTTTAGTGTCAGAGCAAATATCACTCTCAACAGCGCAACGAGAAGAGGTGAAGGAATAAAAAAAAAAAGCACCCACTTCTATCCCATGTAGAAGACAGGTATACTTGGTCCAGTGAATTTCTCATTCGTTCTATTTAACCACCCCCTCTTGAATTAATCGCTTATCCCCCTACACCTCTCTTCAACCCCTCTTTTTTTTTTTTTCATTCCCCTGAAATCGGATTTACACGTCGACCGGTGAATCAACGGGTGCGCACATGTATTTTTTCACTATAAAGAATAAAAAGAAGAGTTCAAATAAAGAAAAAAAAAAGGAAATAAAAGAATGAGAGGAGAAAGGATCTACATAAATCGTGCTTTCATTTTTCCTGCCATCAGTCCTACTGGCATAAATTCTTCTCCAACTCACTGAAAAATTATTGTATAACAGATAATTTAATTTATTCATTGAATCGCTATATACATCCCCCTAATCGTTGAGTTACATCGTAGTATTTTACTGTATTCCCCCCCCCCCCTCCCCCCCCTGAGAAAAGAGGGCACAGACAGATAAAAAAAAGGGGTCAGCCCCTTTTTTCATCCCGCAATCGTATAACTACGGGTATCAATATCGCGAAAATGGGGGTGGAGGGCTTCTCGATAAATCAATTGAATGGAGAAAACTCAGTCACGAATAAACAACTGACCCTATTTTACGAAAATTTACTATTTTGATTTGAATAGAATCCATGATGAAATTGAAATGATATATACGTAAATCAACTATCATAAAGCTAAAGTTCTTCTGACCGGGGGGAGGGGGGAGGAAGGGATGAATTTTGTGAAAATGTGGCCATTCAAGTTTTACTTTGTTCGATGGAGCGTAAGGGCTGATGCGAGTTAAGCGTTGCAGAGGGACAAGTTGATGGATCTCGTGAGACTTTGGTAGAAGCTCACAGCGGGATACACTTGTTCGGATGCAAAAATTTAGGTTTCCCATGAAACTAGAGACCAGAGATGAACTTTGGATTTCAGTAAGTCTCGTTTGATTTATTCCACAATAACTGTGGCGTTTTTTTAGAATTGTAGGAATTCTCTCTGTGTCCAAACTATGGGATTCGGTGTAGAATTGAATGGTGAATGGGGCGAAAATATATCCTTGGAATGATCTTAATAAAATGTAAATACACAATTATCAGAAATAACAAATTCCTCAGATGATCAATTTCTGACGGATTTTCAAGAATTTCCAACAAACATTTGAATTCCTCATAATATCACTCTCAACATCCTGATAACTTCCACAAATTCGTGATACTGAAGTATAAATGTCTTTCCACATGATTCCACAACGATTCTCCACTTTTAACGTTAATAACATCAACCCTCGCCAATTATTATTCATACCCGATGAATCTCATTTGATATCATCAGCCAAAATATATCTCGACTCATCGTCATTTAACATGAGAAAAGTTGAGAGATATGGTGAGGGGAATGGAATGTCGAAAGAAAGAGCAAATGAGCATTCTCCGAGTATTAAGTATTATGGTCACGTTAAGCGTCCTCCAACGACGTCAATTTGCCTTAATTCGTTGAGTGACTGAAAGTTGTCTCGTGTTACCCCCTCAGTGTATGTCTCGTTATACATCTCAGCCCTGTATTTATGACAATGCGCGGAAGTAGAGAAGTTTTGCACTTAATCCCTTGTCAGAAATTGCGCGAAATCCAGAGACCACAACTGTTCGCCCGGTGATATTTGTCTACTCATACAAGTGGCATTGTGCGGTTTAAGGGCAGAGGGGGAGTATGTTTGGGTGAGGCTTTTGGGGAGATGAAGAAATAATTTGATTGGCAGGTCCTTTTAGCATTTAGACGCGTGAGCATGAGTCGATAATTTCAACATCCCCCAGAAATCATTTATACAACCTGTCCACTGATTTGGACACTTGTACTCCAGTGTGTCAGCGTTTATTCCCTTTTTCATTTCGGGGAATTCCCCCATTTATTGGGGTTTAGTTTCTCCATAGTTTCACGGATAATTTTCATCATGGTGTAAGAGCGAATGATTGATTGATCAATTTTCACAATTTTTTTCATGTTCCTCATGCAAGAAAACAAAAACCACTCATGGAATTTATTATCATTACTCATACATTCGTATTACTAAAGAATAAACATAAGAGGAACAGATTCCATCCAATGTGAAGATATAGTTTCTCAGGGAGCCATGTTTTCCTTTTAGTTCCCCTGATAAAATTTTCAGTATCCCCGGGACAGGAAGACGCACACATATACAAGCACGCCTGGAATATATCTCCACGCTCTCTCCTCAAGAATGATGTACCAATATACCCGAGGTATACAATTTTTATACCAACTGGGAACTGAAGAACTCCCACCGGTCCCTTCTACCTGACGAAACTGAAAGAACGACTCGATGTTAGACACACACACTAGTGTTTTTCACTGGTAAAAATATCATATACAGGGGTAGGTATTTTTGTATACATGAGAAAGAGCTGATATGGCAGTGAAAAAGAGGTGAAATGGCCAGACAATTGGTCTACTGAAAAACTCTCATTCATGTCTCCAATGTCATTGAATTTTCCACCCTAAAAAGGTAGAAAAGCTTTTTTCCATCTTGATTTTTTTTTTTTTTTTTTTTTTTTTATGGAACACCACTGGAGAATAAAGAATCGTTGAGCCCACCTGGCGTATATAATTGAGACTTTTTTAACAACTCTGAATCGATTTAAGACGTTTTTTTTTCACTCGCGAGTTGTTCACAGACGATCAAATTTGAGAGGGTAAAAGGAGATGAAAGCTCTTAAAAAGGTAATAGAGGGGAGGGGATGAAAAAGGGATATTCGATTCATAATAGTGCATTCTCCCTAGAAAAAAAAAAAAAAAAGTTACTTTGTTGAAGTTGGTAGTCATAATAAACAAGGCAGGACGAGACAGAAAAAAAAATGTGAAGTGAAAGTGGCTTTTCGTATTTTCACAATTCGCAGAGCGATAAGACGCGTATGATTGCATGGCTATCCCCCAGTACAATCACTAAAAAAGTACCCCTGGGGACGTACTCGATATGCTTTTTGCATCGTGCAGCCATACGAGGTATGTGATGGAACGAGGAATAATTAAAGGCTTTGAGAAAATCAATTCGACAATTCTCTCTGTATCGTACAATTTATCAAATCGATAGCCACAATTTTTATAATAAAACCGTAGGAGAATGTAATCACGCATTGTACCCTTCCATCAAGGATCTTGTCGTTACCCTAGAATTTCCACCATTTCCTCGTTAAACATAGTGATTCAGAGGGCACATTATCACTCAAATTGTGGCCTATGAATTCTTGTATAAAATGTACTTAGACATTTAATTCATGCTGAAAGAAATTATCCGGTGAATGTGCAGTAGTTCCAATGATAATTGCCGCACGATAACAATCACATTATCGACTCTATTTTAATATAATTTTTTTTTTTTGCTCTTTCGTCGCAAATCCACAGGTGATAACATTTCAGTCGTTATTGGAGCATCGCGTGTCTATCTTATGAACAATCAGTGGACACAGCCCTTGAAGCTTTTCGCCATTTCCGTGGATAGTCGGGCCAACAAGTATCTTTTAATCGACACGGTTTCGCCGTTTCCAACGATATAACTGAGCACCACAATGTTAAAAGAGAAAATAAGACAAAAAAATGAATGTATGGAAAGAGTTCTTATTCTGCTTCATCAACACGATCCTCTGATATATATATTTCTCGAGTTTAGCCTTTTAACACGAGCATGGAGGACATCATCCTAACTCTCCCCCTCTTTTTCCCGCGTGTCGCATTGGTGTTTGAATATACCAAGCGGGGAAAATGTGTTTTTCATCCTGTACCGTATACAGAATGCGGAAAAGCAACCCTTTTGGTCTTTGACTTAATTCCTTAAAAGCGCTCGATAATAAGGCCACTTTGAATTTCAAATTTCTTGCGATAGTTTTTCATTTAACGGGAGGGGAGAGAATGGCAAACATTTCAAGTGAATAATCAGATGAATGGAATTCTAATCAATTCATTATTTTACTTGAATTCGGATGTGAAGGGGTTAACAGGGATAAGTCTACTCAACTTTAGGATGAATTTTTCTTGATAGATTTATCTGTTGGAAGCTGGAGAGCTTTCGTAGGTGAATTCTTAAAATGGAAAAAATATTTCGTTGATAATTATTAGTGGACAGTTGGGACAGCGTTTTTCAGAGTAGTGCATTTTCCGGCGGCATTTCAGAGTCAGTCGAGGTGTGTCTGGTATGGCCCAGTGGAGCGTAGTTCAGCTCTGTGCCTGGTGTCCGACATACAAACAATTGACCCACCGCGACACACCTCTTACATGTAAATTATTAGTGATCCATTGTTGAATTTTTATGATTTTTGACTATTAAATCTGTCTGTCATATTTTTAAAATTTTTTCAACTCATTAGAAAAATCTCAAGTAATTTGTGACACTCGGTGAATAGAGATTGTAGCTGTATCGATGGGACTAAAGTTCTCCAGCCAGAGTATAGGCTTGGTAATATCACACTTCACGATCGGTTAGGCAATAGGGTATATAAGCTGTGTGTATATGCCCAGGGCGTCGTTTCGATGTACTGGCTTGACTGTTCCATAGGTTACACGACACCTCGTTGACTACCGTGAGAGCTGCAATATACCAGCTTACATGTTTTTTATCATACAGACACTTTTCATCAATTATATATTTGAGTATGGAAGATCGAGGTGACAATAAATTCAGATAAATTTAAAGCCCACTGTCGAAAAAAATCATAAAACAGCCAACTTTTAACGACTCACTTTGGTTTGTAATTAAATTTCTCCGCCTACCAGAGTGTCTGAAAACCCGCTACGAAATTCCACTGGCATTCCATTTTCCCTCTGGCCCAAAGAATTCAAACGATTAAAGGGTTACATATCCCCTCTGAGAATATTTTCCAAGGGGTTTGTACTAACGCACCAGTCAGTTGGATTATCCTTGTCCTATATATCCTGAAACGAGTCTTTCGCGGTCATTTCCAACGCGATGGGCATTTATTACTAGAAAAAGAGAGGATAGTATATATCCAGGAGGGGAACTTAATGACCTCTGTATACCTATGAGTGTGCTCAGGGAGTTTAGGATTAAATGGAGATAGACAACGACGAGAGAGCGTTTTACCCGCGAATAACGAGGATCCTTTCTCCTTTGAGCATAATTATATTTATTAAACCCCATGAATAATAATCATGCTCGACTCACCCATATTCGGCTAATCCTTATAAATGCTAGCATCTCAAGACAAAGAAGTACTCTCTTGAATAATTTCTACATTTCAATGGTAATTTCATGGGTTAATTATTGAAATCAATTGAGAATAATTCAAATCGATTTATAGAGTTTGCTTTCGGATTAATTTATTTCCAATTGGAGACATCAAAAAAATATCTTCTACATATTTTAAATATATTCGTGAGTCAATTTTAACTCATTCATTTCAATGTGAACAAAGATAAAGATGGAAAAATAAAACAATATATTTTCCACCTGTAGACACTGTGCAGACGACTCAACGTTCAATATCGGTTATTGCTGCCATAATCAGAAATTGCTCGTGTAAATTCAACATCTGGCCGTGTGCGTTTGTAGGGGGAGAAATTCGCACAGCGTAGGAGGGAATATGATGGGTTCAACTACGTCGTCCTGGCAATGGTTTACCGAAATGACGGAGGAACTGTAGGGTGAGAGAGAGGGAGTACGATATATGGAATTAAGCAAGAACGTCACATCCGTTTGTAGATAGCTATACGCCACCCCAAGATCCTACCAGGGTGATATTTCGCGCGCGTTCCGGCCAATTTCCGATGATAAGACCACTGTCTCATCCCCATTTCGGCATCTCCATCCTCTCTCCTCCTTCCACAATCCACTGGATTTCTCTTTACACTGAAAGAAATATTTTATGAATTTCGAGTGAACAAATGTTTTATAAATTTCTCAGTTATTCGATTTTCTCTTCTCAATTTAAAATAATTGAATCAATAATAAATTTCTGTAATAAATTTACCAAATTCTTCTTATTCAATAGACAATTTCATTATTTTTTGATTGATTGGAATAATATATTCAGAATATCCCCTGAAATTATTTACCAATGAAAGGAAATACATGAAATTATTCTCACCACCTTCACTGATAACCTCTTCAGCACCGTGAGAATTTCACAAATAAGATAACAAATAGAATTCATTCAATTCTGCGGTCAATTTTCCAATATTGTAATTCAACCACAATCAATTCGTATTTGAACATTCGACGCCCGTATATATATTAAGCGGTAAAACGACCACGCGGTTCTCTCGGCGGGAGAGAGAGAGAGAGAGAGAGGATGAGGGGGACTATTGATTTCACGCAGTATACACTGATACACAGAGAGATACATGTACGCATTGTACCGCATGAGAGGAGAACCACGCGCGAGTTAATATGGGTATCCGTTTGCTCTGTTATTGGATAAATTTCCCGTTGGAAAATACTCATGCGAGTGTTCAAATATCATATCCCCTATTGACCAATTAATTTTCAGAGTTGTAATTACGATACAATCCTAGAATATGAAGAACCGAGTCAATTGCAATTACTTTGAACTAGAATTCAACGCCAACTGAGGGTACACATTAATTTACAATTTTCAAGTGTCATCTGTCAGTGGCATTTTCTCCCAAAAAAGAAACAGTCCACCTCAAATTGAGATAAGCAAGTACATTCTTTAATTCCGAGTGAGGGAGAGCTCTCGCGTCTTATTAAAATTTATCTTTCACTCCTAAGCCCTCGACTCTCGGTTTTTCGGCGATTCTCAGGGCAAAAAAAAAAAAAAAAAGTACGAAACAAATGTTGAGAAGAGAGGAGCAATGTATATACTCAACAACGTCACAAGAGAGTCTCCAGGGCGGTGAACCGTTTGGTACGAGGGTAGCACGCCAAGCAGCAACCCCTTGACACGAACTGATGAATATCTTGGGTGAGAGACTGAGGAGTCAGAGAGAGAAATAATAGAGAATAGAGGGAGAAACCAGTGCGAGAGGGTGGCGCTTTTGAAACACGAAAGAACAGGAGGGAGAGGGGGATATACAACGAAAAAGGAACTTTTGAGCAATGCGCGCCTTGCCAAGTTGAACAAACGATATTACGATCTAATTCCATCCTCTCGGATTTCACGCGAGAGAGTCGAGTTTCGTCTCTCTTCTCAACCCATCGTGCACGTCCCTCTCCCCCCAAGTCACCCGAAAAATCCTCACCTCCTCGAGCTTCTGACAGCAAACGACAGAGTTGATTGTATCTTGTTTGTTTAAAAAAAAAAAAAAAATTGAAAATGAAGAGGAGGAGACATGGAGAAGAGGTGGAGAAAAGAAAAATATTCCCGAGTGTATGCATGCCGCTGAAAAGATTGGAAACTGTCGCCCAGTGATTTTCTACCTGTGGGAAGAGAATGGAATATCGAGGACAATAATAGCGGGTTGGAAAAAAAATCTCCGCCCTTGGTACACAATATACCTATGGGGTACCAATTCATCGGCATCCTGCTGTATCGAATTTCGATTTTCAAGCGTTCACAACCAATGACACCGTAATCATACATTTTCCAATATTCAAAGTATAATAATTCCTGCACCACTGATTTATACGTTTTTTTTATTTAATTTATTCATAGATGCTATTTATATTATTTAATTATTCGGGATTATTAAATCGAGAACCTCAATCCAATAATAATGCAGTGAAAATCCACGCCCTTGGTTTCAATCGCTCCCCACACTACTGATCAATTCATCGAAGGGAAATCCTACATCCTGCTGTATATCAAATTTCCATTTGAGAAACGCGAATGAACGAAATAGCACTTGAATCAGTTCACATGATCGATATCAGTTGAACACGAGGAAAAAGAAAAATAAGAATGTGAGGGAAAAAAAAAGGGAAATTTAAAGAGCCCCTCTACTACAGCATTGAGAGGAAAGGAAAAAAACATTGTACCGTAAATCGATTGTTGGAGCGGACGCATGATTAGCAAAGGCCTCCTTGACGTGACATCCGGTGGCACGGGTATCCGCTCGATATTCACCTCTCGCTATATACTCAGTGGAAAAATAACAGAGTCACACAAACTCCAACACACAACTATATATATATATATATATATACTATATAACCCAAAGTTATGGTATACGCTCGATCTAGAAAATTCACCGCTCAGGTAAGCCCGCAATAAGAGGACAGGTCAGCTGCACGGGTGGGTGGATTTTGCCCGGAGTCAGTCAGGTTCTGCCGGAGATTTGCTCCGGTGAGTTTGTTCGGTGGTATAGTCAGAATTGTGGGCGATTGTAGATGAAGTTGAGTAGGTGGAAGAGGGAGAGTTTAGCCTCCTCTTCTTTTTCATTTTTCCTCCTCGTCTCATTAACATCATCATCATTATCATCATCATCTTTGTCTCATGTAGGCATTAAAAAACGCTCAGATGCACATCCGAGTATCGTGAAAGTAACTTAATTCCACCTCTCTCTCTCTCTCTCTCTCGTTGCTTTGAAAAAAGCATCGAGGCTAAAAATCACATCATCTTGTGTATTTACCGTTGAACGAATCTTCTCTAATGGTGACCTCCACCGCCTTGAACTTGGCTTTATACTACGGTTCAAAGGAAGTCACGCTATCTCGAGTGAATCGAGAACGAAGAAACAACTGCACTCGAGTTTTAGAGTCGTGTCCACGGGGATGAGAATGGATTCGCGAATAAAATTGGACATGTGGGTGGGTGGGTTTGAATTGCCAAGCCCGCGGATTGTATAGTGGAAAATTGGCATTTTCACCAGTGTCGAGTCTCTCACGTGGTTTAGATCTTCAACACTTGACAATGTCAGTATGAGCATTGATTCCAGTTACCGGCGTTTTACTTCTCACCGATTGTCTCTTTTTTCTGTATTTAAACTCACTGGCATTGAACGCCAATTGCTTATCTTGGATTGGGGGGGGGGACAGTTACGTCGGCATTACGACGTTGGAATAAACGTGAGGCGCCCGATGCACCACTGCC
This sequence comes from Coelinius sp. EB29, assembly GCA_035578325.1. Taxonomy (NCBI): domain Eukaryota; kingdom Metazoa; phylum Arthropoda; class Insecta; order Hymenoptera; family Braconidae; genus Coelinius; species Coelinius sp. EB29. The sequence goes on along the minus strand of JAOZGT010000005.1, from coordinate 189,503 downwards.
GCAAGACTCCCTACAGGTTTTGCAAAGGTACAAACTCGAGTGGAAGCCGGAGAGAGGAGAGATCCGATCTGTCCGTTTCGTCTACAGTGGAAATAAAGAGGGAGAAATACCTTCTCTACCCCTCCTCTCCTCTACTCCATGATCGTGATCCACCGGCACTGTAATTACATCGTAATTTATGCGTGTCACGGTATATTCTCTCTGTGCGATACACCGAACGGGTTTTTGCTTCCACTTTGAGTGACTTTGGAGGTGGATTGTGTACATTTAAGCGGTGTATACTTGGATTTCGATTGATTTCTGCAGAGTTTGATACTCTGTGATTTATCTCTTTTTTTTGGGGGAGGGGGGGAGGTTTATTGACTCGAATTTTTCGATTTATTCATTTTACTTGGAGAGTGTATGGATTTTTTCCTCGTATTTGGGAATGAAATGTGGAGATTTTAGAACATTGGAGGAGAAATGAGATTGTTAGAGAATCGCTAAAATTTCCAGTCACCTCGGCAGACTTACGACTGGATTCGTGGATGATGGCTAGTGGTTCAACTCCGGCTCAGAGCGGCGTTTTTAACACACACGAAAACTGTTGAATACAGGAGTCTAGACATCGAGAATCATCATTGAATATTTAATCCAATGATGAAGCTCGGTCGATGGACGGGGTGATGCTCTAACCAGTCAAAGTCTTGAGCCGTTGGATTGTATTAGCAATCAAAACCGCGCGCGTCTCATGAAGTTTGAACGCCAGACCGCGGTCATGGTCCTCTCCCGCCTGATGATCTCTTATCCCCCATTGCGAGGATACGATTTCACTGCGCACTAAGCAGAGGGGGTCCAGTCACCTCCCACCCCAAAAAAGGTAAAAAAATGGGATCCATTACACTTTTGCAAGTTTCATCTTAACGATAGTGGTCAACTTGGTTCGTAACTATGATTCATCCTAGAAGTTCAAGATAGACCAAAAACAAGTAAAATGAGAGAGGGAGAGATCGGTCTCCCTTTGCTCTTGGGAACAATTCAAAGCTTCCCCTTCCCCCCCCCCCCCCTCACACACATGAACCCCTCAACTGACACTCTAATAATGTTGATAGGTAAATCGACCGATTATGTCCCAACAAAACACGACAACTTTTTCATTTCTTCTAGTCGCCTGGGCTATCATAAACTCGGAGGGGGAAAAAACTAGCATGAGAGCAAAAAAAGTTGAGACTTGCTGATGTGTTGAAAACTCGGATGGCAAGTAGAAAACTTGACCAGCCTCATCTTTCCCTCTTTCACTTCATCCTCCCCCCCCCCCTCCCTTCCCTCTCATCCGATGAAAAAAGAATCCACAGGAAAAAATAAGAAAAACATGTGTCAGCGAGTTTTCCAAGGAGAGGCGAGAATGGAGACCTTTGAGATTCGTAGCACGCGATTCCCATAACACATTAACGTAAATCGACGGTTTGTCTCGTATATTTTCTCTTTTTCCTCTCTTTTGCTTTCTCTCAGGGAGAGAGAAAAAAAAAGGGAAATAAAATGGAAAAAAGAAACATGTAGAATCACCGGAGCGAATCGTGGTCACGTCAAGGGGCTCGTAAATACCACTATGGGGTCATATATATATATAAAAAAAACACAGAGACACAAAAACGAACTAAACGGTTGGTTTTGAATATGCGTAAATGGAGAGTCCTGAAGGCTCATAAAATCCAATGTTTGGCCGCGAGCGAAGGAGAGAAGCCACACAGGAATGGTGGACAAAGAAAAATAGGGAAACTAACGGAAAATTCGTGAGGTTTTCGTTACGGATGAGAGCGCGAGTCAACTTTTAGCATGGTCCATTTTTCGGGGTGAAGGGAGGAGGCTAGGGTTGGGGACAAGCCATCAGGGTACGGCGTACAACGCTTTTTCTTTTCTTTTCTAGAGAGGGGGAGCTTGTGCACACAACTTAAGGAGAGAGAGAGAGAGAAAGAGAGAGAGGGAGACGCGTGTACTCTGTGATTAAAAACTGACTTGGTGCTTTTTGAAAAGGCAACTAGGGAGTGTAGGACTGAGGGGAGTTGGGGGTGTATACAGAGAGACGCCAGCCCTAACGAGGGATTACAAGAGAGGGAAGGGAAAATGGGGAGGTGAGAGGACAGTGAGAGTGAAGGGAGGAAAGATGGAGGTAGAAACTGGGGAATATTGTGTATTCGGTGGATATTACAATGGCGAACCTACCAAGCCTCCAAATATATTATAGTTAAAGGGGATGAACAGACTGAGAATACTGTGCAGAGTCGATATTAGCGAGGTGAAGTGAAAAAAAATTTCTCAATTCTTCTCACATTCTCAGTGCGATTATCCCACAATATTGAGCACAGGAAGGAGATCCTCTGAGCTCTCCAACATTCTTTTCCTCACCATCGAGGGCTAGAATGAAGAGGAGGGAGGGCGCAAACCACCACCTTGGGAAATGCGAACGTAATCATCACTTGCTGTCTTCCCTCCTAACAAATCTACTACGATCTTGGGCAATCTAAAGGGGTATCCAGTTAGCCTGTGTGGCTCTAGTGTGCAGTGAGAACGAGGTGTTGCTCAGAATCTAGTTTAAAGCCCCAAGGAGTGACAAATAACTAGTGAAGAGAGCTCCAACGTGGCTTTAAAATCTCTTCCCAACGTGTGAAAATTTGCGGTAAAATTTCATCTCTGTATTTTACAATTAACGAAGTACATCATCAGTATTCAATCAAATCAATTTTCAATATTCATCATCACATATTAAATAATAAAATTCCATCAAAATCAATAATGTATCTCATATCTATTTTCACTGAAACAATTCTTGCTCATCCACGATCCTCAAATTTTCATTATTCGAAATTTAATCAAATGAATACCCGATAGTCGTTATTTTAGGAACGGTGAGAATGTGAAAAATTGCAATGAAAGCAGAAAAAAATAAAAAATAAAAACAGTGATAAAAATCTCTCTCTCTCTCTCCCCCCGTGCCCGCTACCCCTCAGCTTTCCACATATTGATATCACTATCAAGGGTAACTTTGCACCCAGTATATGCCAAAATATTGCACGTATACCGCACGTATCAGAATTCCCATTTTTCCATCCATCCCCACCCCCCCCCCCCCCTCAACCGCCCCTCACAATTCCCGTTAACCTTTCATCTCTCATTGGATACATGTATACACATTGCACTGATTTGTGCGTGTATAGACAGAGGGTGATAAAAATTTTGGGCACGTCCCAGATATGGGCGAGGATCGACTGTACAGAAGCAGTTATTCTCAGATTCATGGAGGCCTGTTGGGCATTGATATGCGAGCTGCTCGTAATAAGTTACCTGGTAGTCTAGTGCGTCGTCCGAGACCATGTTAAACCCATAAGTTACCTAAGTAACGAAGTTATCTGGGCGTTACTGGCTAAATTACTGCGACCCGTGTAGTCTGTACATATATATATACAACAACCAGCCGGATATTCCACGTCTGGATACTCTGCCCTGTACAATTTGAATTGGATTGAGGGTAAATGGATTAAACGATTAAAAAATCAGATAAAGTTAGTAATGAGTTTGTAAACTCAATGAAATTCATAACGTTAACCCCATCAATTTGTAGAGGGTGTACGGGGTTAGAAGTTTTAATTGGAAAATCATTGCGTTGTAATTTGTGATATATAGGTAATATATATTTGAATTGTCATCAAAAGTATTACATCTCTGCTAAACATTACTGCAATTATCATCTCCGAAATAAATAAGCCCGTAAACTCCCACGGTCAAACCCACCCCCTCGGGGGAATTGAATCATAAATAATCCCTGGGCAAAATGTTTTCATAGCCACATATAGCTCTCGCAAATGACAATTACTCGGAGAGAGATTACACGATAGGAGAGAGAGTTATCCCGCCTGGTCCTCAGTAAACTGAGTAATCCACCTACTGTATACCGGAATAGCAAGAGACCCCAAGGCGTCAGGTGGTGGACGTTAATCACAGTAGTGAAGGAGGCGGTGAATGGAAGTGGAAACCACTGGATACGCAGCGCGTAGAAACTGTTCATCCGCCTCCGAGGTCTATTGGTACATGGTGGGTGAGATCCTGGCGGGTAACCGGTGGTCTTACCATATTACATTGCATGTGACGTTGAGGATTCGAGTACAGTCGTTCATGCAAATGGGCTGAGAGGCCCATTGCTATATGGTCCCTGTGGAGGTACTTTGGGCTGTGGGGGAATAGTGTATAGGCTTTTGGTTGTACAAAATTGTAAAAGTGGGAGTACGTGACGGAGAGACCTGGGGAATTGGATTCTCGAGGGCTCAACTCAGATGGAAAAAGGTGATAAGAGGGAAGGGCGAGGGTCGAACTGGGTGACGATTCAAGTATACGCAGGGTGTTTAATGAGCCGTAATGGCGTATGTACCAGGAGGGTATAGAGAGGATAGGGGGGCGGGTTGACGGGAGGATCGAAGCTTTGGGTGGCTCGATGTATAGTATATATGATCAGCCACCAAAACCCCTCCATTACTGGAGTGCAGATATACGCTCAGCGTGATATTTAATTGAAATACGGAGGCACGTTCCTGTGGTTTTGATATCAGAGGACACAGCCGCATTGCTGGTGAATTTACGGTAATCCTACGGTGTTCCAATTTTCAAAATCGTGATTTATGTCTGAACTTAATCGAACATTCTGGGTCACATTTAATCTAGTTTGTTTATACATTGTATTTTGTCAATATTTTGTAGTTTTTTCACAGTTTATATCAAGGATAAAGAGGAGTTTAGATCTGTTTACACTTTTGATGCTGATTTAATGAGGATAATCATTACTGGACGGAGAGGGGGTGGAAAATGGTTTTCTAGGTTATTATCGGATTTCATTGATGATCTCTGGAGGAGGGTGCAACCTTCGATAATGGGTGTACTGGTGAAGAACTGATAAAGTGAAAGCTGAGTGGGCAATGGTGGTCGGTTAGGAATTGTGATGGAGGCTGCGGTGTAATCTCAATGGCCATGCATCAAGCTAATCTTCAGTGTTGTGCTATAGAGGATCCCATATTCCCAGAGGTTCTAATCTCGATATCAAGAGTATACGGTAAATATTTTCTATTGTTGAATATCACGTAGGAGATATTAGATTTTGTTACTTTGGGAATTAACGAAAATGAAAATGAAAATTGTTGAATTTTTTCGACCTTCATAGATCATATTTTTCCAATCTTTCTTCAATCATATTCATTTTTCCATGATGGCTTCCAGACAATTGCATAAACCAGGAGCTTGACAACGAGATAACGAATATACCGACTGAAAATGATATGGATGAAGAGAAAAATTGACATATGGAGTGTCCCAGAGGACAACCATCAGAAAATCAAATTGACTCCGTGAAATGGGTTCACCAAAGATCGAAAGATACACGGGCGAAAAAAAAAAAAAAATTCAACATTGGATATTTGACACGGGCTGACATGTACGATCGTGACATGAATTTTCGTCCAAACACCTTCACAAGTTGAGAAGGAAAATATTCATTCTTCTTCTTCTTCTTCTTCTTCTTCTTCTTCTTCCGAAGATGGCGCCCAGGTGCCAGTGAAAGAAGCCACGAACTGTATGCAAAAATAGAAAGAAACAACAACTGCTGAGGGAGCAGGTGGGTACGATCGTTTTCTGCTACTCTTTATACATCTTCTTTTTCTCTTTTTTTTATTCATTTTTCTCCCCTCTTGTCCTCCCCTTCCAGTTCCTCTCGTTCGACATTGTTGGAGGAGTGATTTACTTCCTCGGTCGTTGCCACGCTCGGGCTTTCCAATTATTCCTCCAGCATGAGAACACGAGAGGACGCCTTAATGAATATCGTGATCAACGATAGGAGGGGAATATGGAGGAGAGGGGAAAAGAAATTTTTTTTTTAAATAAAAATAAACCTCTTTCCACCAAAAAAAAAAAGACAGTCATTTCCCCCCCACAACATGTTTCGGTGGAAATTGTTCAAATTTATAGCCTTGGAGAGTGCGTCTGTACATTTCAAAGAGGCTTAAGTCGGTTTAATAATAGATTAGTCTCGAATGGTTCCAATCAGTCGCTATAACCCCTTTTTCCTAGTTCCCCATGATAAAAAAAAAAAAAAAAAAAAAGAGAGAGAAGTTTGACAGGGTAAACACACCGTAAACTTTTTAATTCATGTCTACTCTTCTCGCCAGAACAGAAATCTCTGTTGACACAGGAATATCTCTCTTTTTATAATACATAATCCCCTTGTTCACGGATGCAACTGAGGGACACGTGTATACCATATGGATGAAATGACAGTGAATTACGATATAACAACAGACAAAATCACTAGTGATGTTTTTATTACGGTGAATTAAATTCTAGACAATTATAGAAGAGGATTCATGAATTCCGAGGATTTCTATGTTGCTTACATGCGCTTATAACCCACCCAACCCCTTTTGTTTTGCTGAAATTTCCCCTCTAAACACTTCTGTGTGCAAATATTCCATTGGATTTTACCTTCACACAGTGAATCATGATAAAACTTCTTTTTCTTTTCTCGTCTTAATGCTATTTGTTTGTTACTTTTTCTTCCTCTCTCTCACTTTTTTTTTTCTGTGTTATTATGGCTTCTTTGGGTTTGAGAAGAGGAGTACTGGGCATTGAAGCGTAACATTGGTTTAGTATTTCTACTGATTTCAAGTTAGGGCCAAGCCCCGAATGGAGGTTTGTACTCTTGGGGCTTTGATTTTCCATGTCAACGAACTGGGAATAAAAGGGCGCAAGTGCGTATAGAATATGTGAGTATTTGTGTCCTTTTGTTCGTGGACAAGACGATGCGATCCACTGGGAATTGAGGAAGAACAAGGAGAGGATTGGAAGAATGAGGGAGCAGTCGATGGTGAAGAGAAAGGAAGATCATAGATTGAAACTTTTGCCGGAATTGGATGTCAGATCGGTCGTGTTCGTGCTCAAGTCTTATCGTACGAGTTCCAGACGCGTGAGTAGAATATTTAATGGTGAGTCAATTGTACTTATTTATCTGAGAATTCAATGATTCGAGGGAATCAGGGGTAAATCAAGTGAATCGCTTGAAGAACAATTATTCCTGTCTTCGAGTCTTTCCAACATTTCAAATGAAGGAAATCGTTTGGATGACTGACCTCTGTTCTTTCAGTTCATAAAGTTCAATTTGTATAAAAATATCATTTTTTTTTTCTTTCAATCGATTAAATGTGAAAATGACAATTCATATTTTAGGGACGATATATGCATCAAATGTCGAAGATAAGTAATAATTGAGGTGACAGGGTCAAAATTAACACGTTTTCCTGTTGCCATTCAGAATTACGTACATGTCAATTGAAATATGAAGATATGAATATTTCATGGTTTATTGAGGTGGTCATTATTGAAACTATCAGGTATACTTTCTAATTCTTGTAGAGTCAGTAATAATTATTTGATCATCAAGTTACAATTTGTTAAACATGAGATGAAAGAAAAATAAAATAAACTAAGTAGCACTAAATTACCTCAAACTCTTCGACAATTTCAGAACCATAAATCTGTTTATTGTAAATGATAATTCACAAGCAATTGCCGTAAAAATTTTAAACCAAGCAATGAAACAGTCGATACATTGCTGATTTTATCATTTTGTAAATTCATATAATTAGCTATCACAGAATAAAGAGTTGGAAACATCTTCAACCCTGGGTTGGGTTGGTATGATGATATCTATAATTACACAAAACTGCAAGACTAGTTTTCCTATGTTATAGCCAATGGCCCACACCAGGCATCTTCGTCATTTTGATTTTCTAGCGTGTGGCGCTGGGGTGCGTAATTGGTGCACTCAACTGATGGGTTAAAGCTGAGTCGATACTTGGTAATTACAAGTTCCTGGGTGGCGCACGAATGCACCATGAAAAGCGTCGATTTACTCAATAAATGTTGGGAATACAGCTCATTACTTCAGCAAAGAAGTCAGGGTCAATCAATGGGGTTCAATTCCTGAAATGGAATAATCTTTGGAGGAGGAATTGGTGATGAGTCAACGAAATCATCAAAGTCACATTGCCCCCATTACTATAGAGGATTTCGGTAAATGCCCTTTTTACGATGCACTTAGGAATTTGCTATACCCTGTGTAAGGTCATAGCCAATGCCCCAAGCACTGATCCGTTGCAAAAGCCATTTTTTTGCTTCTTCCTCTTCACTTTACCTCTGTTTTCTATATTTTTAGTTTCCACTGACTCCTCTCTCTCTCTCTCTCCGCCTTTTTTGCCTCGAAGATAAGAACTTCCGCAACGATAAACCGTAACTCGTCCATGGGTTGCAGCGGGGATCTGCTTATTCCATCCGTCGTTAAATTTACACGGCACTTCGGATGGTACAAGGAAACTGTGCACAAACTCGTAAACCTATGCGCACGAACGAATTTCAAAGTCAGAAACAGTGGCGGAATTTCTGCTGACAGTCAGCGAATTGAAATTATCACCAGTGGTTTGTGTATATACATTTGTAGGTATTACGGAGTGTGTGGTTAATGTTTTATCGGTATTATTTATCGATTGATATTTATGTGGAGAATGGTGGAAAAATTTGTTGTGATTTTTTTTTTTTCTTTCAAGTTTAGTCGGCAAGCGTTTGTGTGAATATAACCATACAGAGCTATTCATCATTCTCGGTTGAAATCTTGGTGATTCAACGGCAAGATATAAGGCCTCTCCCTCTATACCATCGAGACTGATCTATGCGCCAGTGTCTCCTCCTCCATATAGATGCTGCCAACTGGGAATAGATACGTAATGTGGTTGAATTTATAATTGAAAAATTTCCCAGAGTCGACGACGTTTCGGTGAATTATTGAGGTGAATGGGTGGCGTTGAAGGAAACAGCCAAATGCACATTTGGAGGAGCCATATTACCAAATAATCAAATGTAGGTTCAATTCAATCTGTGCGTGGATCGAGTGCCAAGAGTTTCAATACGGAATTGCGGTACTTGATTTTATTGCCCCCTATTTAGAGCCATTTTTTTTCGATGCTCTATATGGCAATAAGTCACGAGCGGATGTTCGATTCCGTTTCACTCTTTGAAAAAAAAAAAAAAACATTGCTATTATTCCACACCGTTGTATCCTTTTTTAAATGCCGCGAGCCGACGCCAATTCAAGGAACACACACGTTTCACCAGATAGCCATGAGACCTTTCCCGGAATATTTCGGCTTAATTACATTCATGTATGAGTCTTGTATTTGTCACTAGTTTAATCTTTGTCGGCAGCGGGTACCACTGGGGCGAGAGATTAAAGGATCCCGACCCGGTCAATCGTATAAATTTATTCATTTGACTCATATTGGGTGTCTTTAAATTGGCAGTTTATTAAATATATGGGCATCACACTCTACCGACCACCCGCGACAGAGCTGGTGTTTCCTCAGCGGAAACATGAGAAATTCAGTTCAACAATTTGACATTCTAAATTTCACGTTTTACACTGAAATTAAGTTTTTTTTTTTTTCTCTCTTCCTTTCAATGTTCGTTCATTTTATTCTGTTCATTTATATTCTCAGTGATGATTACATTTTTCAAACCTGGAAATTTCATCCTTGACCAATTTTTTCCTCTCCACTGTCCAAATTAAAGTTAACCAACCACCTGGTCTCACAGTTTTCCTCCGCTTTTCTTCCCCCTCCCCCCTCCCTTCCCCCTCCTCGCTCTCCTAAAAAGAAAAAAATGTACCTGAAAAACCATTTTCTTTCTTCTTTTTCAATGAAGATCAGTGAGCCAGATGCTGTAGATATAGTGGAATTACGGCAACGTAGATCCGTACAAAATGGAAAATGGAATCGGTGCACTTTGGACACGGGGGATGAACGTTTTACCCCTGGCACACCAAAGCCCAAAGCCGTTTTAGTCCAGCAGCTTGGAATAATCAAGAGGTCATTCTGTGCAGTTTGGGACACGCTCCGGCAAACTCGGCGAATACTGTGTTTTCATGAGGATTCAGTCAGAAATTTTTTTAGTGAAATGGTGGAGAAATGAGGATCATGAGGGAGCTTTGCAGAATATGCATTTTCTTTAACGAATAGGATAATTGGAAAAAAAGAATGGAATAAGAAGTGGAAAATTATTCACAAAATTGAGCCACAGAGAGAAATTTTAATGGGTATTTTCAATTGTTTGAAGTCTGATAATCTCATTGTTGAAAATCCATAGAAATGAGAATAATACGGAAGAAAATTCCAACTATTTTCACTCACATTTTCCCCCCATATTCCCAGATATCTTTTCAATTTACATTTTCAACATCTCAGAAACTTAAAAAATTCATTCGACTCCTTTGAATGTTGATCTCAAAATCTCTTCGAATCTGCCATTGAGACTATAATGTTGGTTACGGAATATGGCCCTCGAGTATTTTTCTACTCAGCAATTCTTTTACCATTGTCAGTGTGCTATATGGGCGAATGGTAGAAATTGAGAATCTGAGTGCTGTGGGGCTCAGACCCAGAGAGTACGTATAGTACATGTAATCCCAAACCCCTCAATGATGACATAATGCACGGTTAACAATTCAAAGAAAAGCACTGGCTATATACGGCAAGTGCACTTAGTGCTATGCAATCCCTTCACCATACTATGATGTTTGGTTACATTGATAAGCCTGTATAGTGGAGAGATTTATATGCACTCATAGTCCTGCCTATTGGTGCTCAACTCGACGAGATAAAATACCATATGACCTCTTGTGTTTTTCTTTTTTGTCTTTGAATTAAACCTGAAAACCTTGTCCCATAGGTCCGGGAAGGGGAGATTGAGTAATTATGCTTGGAGGTAATGGGTGAAATTATTTCTACAAACTTTAAAATCTCAAAATCCCACAGCGGCGACAAAATAGTGAACTATATGAGCCAGAGGAGATTTCAATTGTGATTTATTTTCATGAATAACTCTCATAACTCTTTGTTTCATTCAATTATATTAAATGAGTTAACAATTGCAATGAACCATTAAAATTCACATGAGCATGTTGCATGCGCGTCGAAATTCTCAACTCATTGGTTTTATTTCAAGTGTTTGGGTAAAGGTACCCCAGACACTTATACCTGAGAGATTTTGGCAGGTCCCACCGAATGTAGTCACAGCCGTGAGTTGGCCCACCGTGCGAGTAACTCGAAACCATGTGTGGAACCAAGAGAAGAAGGGAGGAGAACAGAGCGGGGGCCCAAAAGAATTGGCCTTTTATTTCTCATTCTCGATCGTCCAGAGCCCCAGCCACAATCCGGTAGGTCTATTGTCGTCTCATAATCGATGCTAAATATGCCGAAGGAGATCGGACCGAGAGGTAAAACTGACCAAAAGCCGGTGGAGGAGGGGCTCCACCGGCTTTTGGCCGTGAATAGGAGTATCCCATAGAGAGCGCGAGAGAGACACAGCGATACCCGCGAACGAGTTTAAAAACGAAACAAGGACATACTTACACATTAGAGACATCCGATACCTGCAACACACTACGCAGCAGCCGAGAGTGCATTGGACTAGTGGGTTTTATTTGTGCGGTTAACAAAATTACGGGTTCAGCTTCCATCCCAAGGATGAAATAAACATCTCTGAAGGATTCACCTGTAGACGGTGCTCACTGAAGGATCTAGCCATTTTGATTCCTGTCATCGTTGGATCGATCGCAGTGAAAATTTATCCATGCGTAATCTTGCCATAAAAAGCCCATAAAAAGAGCAAAAAAATCCAAAACTCAAGAGGCTAGGCATGTAAATCAACCAATTTTATTATAATCAACAGTTGGAAAAATAAAACCAAAAAAAAAAAAAAAACAAGAATGCCCATAAAACGCAATGCGGAAATCATTTAGGGAGCTGGAAGTATCGCGATATACCCAGTGGTATCCGTTACGTCTGACAATTAAATTTGTTCAGCTCGCACTATCATATATTTTTCTCAACAGATTGAAGAGATACTGTGTGTTGTATATGCGCTGGCTTCTGGGCTCTCTTGCGTTGTGCGGCGCACGCTTTGCTGCGCACGCATCGCACAACATAACCTTCTTGTTTCCGTTCATCGTGCCTTTTGATATATTTCCCCTCCACCCAGTGACCACCCCCTTTTTCTTCATCTGATTTCAAAAGAAAATATCGTGCGGTTTTGGAAATCAGAGTCGCATGATCGGGACATACAAATCCGGTGGCCACAAATGAGTAGAGTTTATTCCTTGAGCTCAGCACGTATCGATGCGAGAAATGTGATACAGCTCGAAGGGTCGGTAGAGGGAGGTGGGTAGAAAAAAAGGACAGGGAAGGTACTGAGCGAATAGCGAAGCGCCACCATAAAAGAAAATAACCAACTGAGAGATGGTCAACACGTTTCTTCTTGACGGAGTCTTTTAAAGCCCTTTAGTTTTTGCTAGTATGGTACCGGTGTCTCGTTGCCGGCTATAGCGTATATGGGATTTGAGTGGTGGCCGCTTGTATGAGCAGCCACCATATATACCACTGGGAAGGTGCTAAGAAACACCTTGAGAGAGACGATGATCTGCTATTATCCCCCCAGCATCCGAATATGACCACTTGTCGTATACAGTTTTAAATCTTCGAATAAAGTGATTAAATATTCTAGTCGCAAATTGATTTCAAATCTCCAATCAAGGTCAGAGCGATAAGCCATGATCTATGATGACACTGAGAGGTGGAGAGGGGAGGGGGATGGAGGGTTAAGAGTATCAGCCACGTGTTTATTTTTATTTATTCCAACTAAAGATTCAATTAACATATCAATAGAGTTATTGAAACATTGTAATGAAATGGATAACAAACAGTGGCACTAGGCTTTACTGTATTACGCACAACTTGATAATTAATTTTTAACTGCGTAGAATAAACTTGTCGTGACTAGCTCAGTGGTCGACAACTGGTATCGTCAAGCTGTCGATAAGAGTCCTGGAATGATAAAAATAAATTGGAGAAAAAATAATTTATAAACTACGTCTCGATGATGGTATTTCGCAATTTATTTGTGAGTAATCATTGAAATTTTTTATTTAATAGTATATGACGTTGGGAATTAATTAGAGATGTGGTGGTCATCGATATTCATCGAAAACCTATTGGAATGGGAAAAAAATAAAAAACACATCATGATGTTTACCGTAAACAGCATTCACCTGCAATCGCAGGTGTAACCTGAACATTGCCATATGGACACTAAAATGGAGGAAAAAAATTAAACATGAGTAACTGAGAAGAGTGGGGGTAAAGAAAAATGGTGAAGAAGGAAATTAAAAATAAGACAAACAAAGTGGTAACGACTCAGAGGATTGCCCGGTAGGCGCTCGAAGGACACTGATGGGAATAAAGGTAATGATCCGAACGAGGAGTCATGCAGTCCCAGAGTGTTAGTCTTATCGTTTGCAGGCCTTGCCGACTTACCAACACTGATGCGCCACAATTCTTGGTATATAAACTTGGCAGCACTCCTCGCAAATAGCTCCTCTCCCTCTTCGTCCTTGTGGACGCGCGGGTTCCCTTTAATCGTTGAAACGTTACCGACTACGGTCCTTCGATCATCCGTCCCTGGAATTGTCAATGACGACATATATATATATATATATATATATAATGGCAAAATGAGAATAAAAACTGAGGAAAGAAATTGAGTAAAATATCAATCACAACATCTCCATTTTATTTTCACCAAATAACTACAAACAAACTAAATAGAAAATTAATGGATTTTTGTGATTGTTCGTGAAAGTAAAATGTCACTGGAGTTAATTCTGTTTGAGAGGCAAGTTGAGACATGTCCTAGATGAAAAATAATCACAGTGGCTGTCACATCGATCATCCTCAAGCCAACTAAAATGACTGAAGAGGAATTGAGGGATCGAGTCCCTAAATAGTACACTGTCAATTTAATCACAACCGATTGACTTCTGTTGTCGATGCGTAAACGCGATTAGCCACTGGAGAGTGTTAAACCTCTTTATTTTCTTACTCGTCCACTCACCAAGATTTCAGCGATGATAATACCAGTGAAAATACAAGAAGATATATCTAGAAATGCTTTTAGAGATAATAAATGCCACTAAACCGTGACTATTATATGTACCCGGTCATCACCCAGTATATTTCGCCACGGTTTTCCACTCTTTCTTTTCCCACTGGTGATGCTGTTGTGCATTTGTTGAGAGAAACTGGTAGCGATGAGAAAAATTGAGGGGGAAAAAGGTGAAAATGCGACGTGTGGAAAAAATACGAGGGCAGTCATGGTGCATTAAAATAACGTTATAAAATCTCTTGTGACGACTGTTGCTATACCTATACTACCTTGACAACAAGGAGGGGAGAAGGATATCGCCCATGACGATAATTGCTATGAGTACAATTTCATTTGTTCGTTTGTTATTTATGGGTACCATTGGTGTTTATCTTTCGAGGACTCTCCATCAGATTTTTCACGGAATCTCTTGAATAAAATTTTTAAGAAAAAAGAAACGCATAATCCGCAACATCGTAACAAATTTGTCTTGGTTGTGTCCCAGCTTGGTTTCTCCATTTCACTCCAGGTAGAAGAAAACTCGAGAGCACAGCCGGTCCGACCAAAGTTCATGGTTATAATCATGTTTTCAAGATTTTTAGGGCTCAATAGAGTGAATTGCACTATTCTGACCAGTTTCTGTACAGTATTCACCGCGGGAGGGACTCATCCATTATCTATGGTGGACAATAGCAGAGGCGATAGATTTCATGATATGAAGATGATAAAAGTCGATTCGTCATCGAAGAATTTACATTTTTCTCGTCAATATTTTCAAAATAACGTTTTATTATTAAATCGGATGACAAAAAAAATTTGAAAATTACTGCATAAATTAGAAAAAAAAAAAAATACAGTATTAATTTACTTGCGAGATAACTAAAACCTAAAAATACACAAAAAATTAACCATCATATTTCATTTTCCCCACAATGTCTACAAGTTCATATCAGATAAATCCGTTCAAATCCCGTGGGATCATGAAATAGATTGCTCCAAGATTCCCACCGAGTGTACATGAAAAACCTTTAGCCAGTTATCCAGGCAACATCGCAACATGGATGAGGTGTTTAAACCGCAGATATGCTATTAGCTAAACGATACCAAATGGTTTCAATCACGGGCGTTTATGCATGGGCTCGTATCAGAAACATGAGCGACAATAATTATTCATTCTTTCTCTTATCCAATCCCAGTCATCATGTAGTCATCTTTAATGATGCCGTATGGATATGAACAACAGACGACAAGCTGCGTTGTCCCATCGGATGTGGAGAAGAAGAGAGAGAACGAGGCCAGGGCATTCATAAACATCTGCGAGACAGTGGAGAGAAATTCAAAAAGAAATGGTAACATGGAGAAGGAGGGAAAAAAAAAAAGGTAAATTTGAAATCGATCTGATAGTCTTAAAGAGCAGATATACCGAATGCTTGACATCTGGCCTCGTGTTATTGTGGCACACTTATGTTACCAAGTGGTAAAAGCCACAAAGTCTTAATCCCACGCGATTGAAAATTGTTTCCAAAGTTTTTAAATCGTACATATTGTACATAATGAAAACGGAAAAAAGGAGGGGGGGGGGGCAAAGGGTAGGAGAGCACGATTGTTGCAAAGTATAGGCTTGCTCGCAGTCTGGCTGCGAGTGTTGCTTCAAAACGATCGAAGAACATGCTCGACATTGCACCACGACCCGGGGTATAATAGCCCGTTAACTCGTTCACTTTTGTTATATATAGGAAATAAACCACACGATCCTGCGTAGGCAGCAATCCCCCAAGTTTCGTCTTCACGATGAATAACATATATCCATTGCTTGTACTCCACGTTGTTCTTTTATTTTTTTAATCATTTTAAAAATACACTGACATTTCCTTCACAACAATTATTCCTATAGTTTGCAAAAGAGAAAGACTGATGTTACAAGTTTCATTCGTTTAATATTCTTCAGAAAATTTTTTTTCTTTTTCAGAGGGCTCGTATGCATGGTTTCAATGTGTTTTCCCACAAAGTTTTAAAACAGTGTGTAGTAAAGAGAGGAATGATGAATCGTCGAGACATCGAGTGCATCAACAATATCAGCTAATTTTCATCATGACATATTGAGAGTCAAACAATTGAATCAGTTAATGTAGCGAGTATCTATTTGACTTGACCATCTATCATCGCTATTTGGTATCATGCAAGTACCAAAAGTGCATTAACGAAGGTTAAACAAACATGCAATGCCGGAAATTGTAAACAATGTACTGAAACACAAAATTCACAAGTAGACGATGTGATACGTTTTACCGCCTTGGACACGTGCAGGAGAGTTTCAATTTATGGCGAATGGAGGTTTGCCGCGTGAAAAAGGTATATGCTGGTGAGGTTGAAAAAGGGTAGTTGGGGGGGAGGAGGAGATATTGGAAATGAAATGCATGACAAATAAAACAGTATTTGCTGAGAAAACCGACGAATGCCAGAAGGGGCAAATACGCATATATACAGAGAGGAGTATGTACGCGAGAGAAATGCGCAACCAGAGAAAGAGAGAGAGAGACGGGAGCTAATGCACTCGAGGTCACCAGGAAGCCTACAGGGGTATCTGCCGTGCAGGCCTCTCTTTTACAACAAACAGCTGTTCCCCGTGCCGACTGAGTCACACATATACATGCATACAGACTATCCGAGAGAGAGAGAGAGAGAGAGAGAAAGAGAGATTAACTATACTTTTCATTGCGGGTCACATTAATAGACACTGGTTGGGTTTTGCCTCGTGGCAGTAACTAACCGCACGTGTCCAACTTAGTTGCATTCTAATTAGTTGAACGGAGAAATAAACAATTAGGGAAATGAGGAATTAAGAAAAATCACCTACCCCATGATACTAATCTGCTTGGCTAAGAGATCCCACCACTGTGATTTGGGAAGTGAGCATCCAGGTTAAGTGTTTCACGATTCAACTTGAAGGGAGGGGGAAAGAAAGAAAAGTAACAGCAGCATCAACTGCTCCATTTAACGTAATTGCACGTTAAATTTTAGAACACTTTTGCAAGAGGAAGAAGAGGGAAACTTGCGAGGCCAGCGATTAAAACTTGTTGAGCTTCTTCGTATGTACGAGCTGGAGCAACGTCTATTCCGTCTATTCCAATGTCTGGATCATGAATTTTCTTGAATGCAGAGAGGATTGGTCTGGTTGAATGGAAACAGTTAGACTATGATTTCATCGGTGGAATCTTCTACCTGAGATATACGCGTTCGGGTTAACGAGAGGACGATGAGAGAAAAAAGTGTTGGAGGGTTAAAAAAAAAAAGAAGAAGGAAAACCAGGTGCGGCGTCGTATTTCCCTGGATCTGACCGGGCACCTTCTCATTTTTTTTTTTTCCTTCCTTCCTTCAAAACTTGCTCTTTCAGAGTTTTGTCACGTACTACCAAACCAATTTATTTTGAAGGCTCGTTAGTATAGGCACAAGAATTTTGGAAAATGTGCCTCGGATATGTTTGGACAAATTGTGGAACAATTTCTCGATTTTATTCCCACGCAAATATATTCTTCTTTCTTGATTTATGCGTTTATAATGCATTGGGTGAATTTCGGATATTGAAATGACCCATATATTATGAGAAAGGCCGATAACGAGTTTGCCATAGACAAATTGATGTTTTAGTATTCTTGTATTGGTGTTTGTTATTTTTGAATAATTATCATCTGACGTTGTACGCATGCACAGTGAATAAAAGACATTTTGATAAAATTCGTTGAGGGATTTTGACAGTTTACGATAATTCTTGACAAGTCGCTTGGTAAATCAAACAATGCAGCGTTTGTCTAGTCTCACAGTAAAAAGTATAGATAGAGATTGTTACAACATCAGTATTATTCATTTAAAATAATTTAATACTACTCCGATTATTAAATTACAATTGTAAATTATTCAACAATTCCATGGAACACATTGTCACTTCAACTTTATTTATACGTTTGACTGTAACAGAAGTGTATATGCATGTGTACAGTCTTATCCCACCTGCCGGGTCACGTAGATCGTAAATAAAGACGATCGTAAATGGGGACCCGAGCGATTTTCTCAATATTGCCCTGTGTGCCTTATATGCCCAGCATTTATTTTATTTATTTAATCCTTTAGTTTTAACTTTTTTATCAGCCCCTTCTACTTATTTTGCCCAAATAAAAATATCCAAGGGCAAACTAAAGCTATAAAAATATTAATGCCTGTCATGTAAGTATGTTCTCTCCAACTTTTTGATTCTTTTATCATTTGCAAGGCTGAAGAATATATATATTATTACAAGAAGCACGTGCGTCTTCAATTCTCACTGGACAGGTCGTCTGTCTTGTCTCAGGTTGCTAGCTGTAGCAATTAACTGATAGCTATACGTTTAATGGTTATTATCAGATAATACATCAACAAAATGAGAATAAATGAGGCATTGACAGGCGAGTCAAGGGTGTTAATATCATCCCAGAGTATCTGTCACTTATGTTTATGTATAAATCTGATTATGGGGAATGAAGCTGAAGGCGTGCCCAAAACATCAGAGTGATAAAATCCGAGTGAAGAGACAATAAACGCTAGCCTCAAGTGAATCACACGTTATGATTATAGACTCACCGTAATTGCGACTTGGACTTTGCACCCACTGTTCCGTTTTACAACAAAGTTTGCACGTGCAAGATCACCAGAGTGAATTGAATCATTTTAATACGCCATTTTGTAGCCATTGAAAATGTGTCATTGGGGTACAATGCAAATACCCCCCCTCTCCTACAATTTTTCATATTTTCTTTTCAATCCATTTCCCTATATCTTGTCCATTCTCCTCCTTCTTTGCCCCCTCTCAAATCATCTTTTATCCAATCAACTCCTACGCTTGGTCAACTGCGCAACGTCTTTGTTCGAGTCATTCTAACGATGACATCTAATGAAAGATTTGAAATATGTTCATTTGATAGAAAATATTAAATAAGGCCACGGCGCACATTGGTCACGATTATATGCCTAATCCCATTAACTATATTGCGCAAGATTTTAAAATCAATGACAGAGAGCTTTTTGTTTATTCATTTTTATTGATTATTTTTACACATTTTTTTTCTTCTATCAGAGTATTTGCGTGTCTGGGTTGCGATTTGTCATGCAGATTTGAGAATCTCCAGCTGGTGATTGAGAAGGTCATAGTTGTTCTCATCTGTTTTGATCCTCTTTGAAATTATAAGTATATCAATTTCCGTGTTTAATTATTCCACAATTGATACTGTAATCTTTTGAATGAGAATAGATTAATTGATTTTTTTTTGTTTTCAACAAGAAAGATGTTAATTCGAATGCAATCAAATAGTCCACCGCCCTTCATAATTGCATATGCAAACGTAATCTCTTGGTATCACTGACAGATCCCATTGGTGATATATCGTCATCGATTCTGGCTCCTGGTGATTGAAATGCCGATCTAATTCAATATGTGCATCTCCCCGGACCAATTACAATTGCAGATCAAAGCACGTGTGACACACATCAAATGCCTCAATTTCTCTTTTATTCGTATCAATAAACCGAGGTGATTACAAAATCAAACATGGAAATGAAAAGTGAGATATGAAATTCTGCGATGTTATCTTGACTAAGATGGAGCACATTGTGGGGAGTTATAGCACATGTTCACTGATATCGAGTCCTTTTTCCCTCCTGCCCTAATCGTCGTATATCGGACGAGTGAGGCGTGATAGATTGGAGTGGCGAGTGCCAACAACTGGCAATAATTACAAATTGATATCTCAGCATTCTCCTTATTTCATTGTGATTAAATAGATAAAAGTTCTTGCTGCATCAGTAGAGATCATTACAATCGTATCAATTACTTCCGGTGCGTTTTATTCATTATATTTCAATACAAATATTAGACAAAAGAGATTGATAATACTTGATACGTATTTCTACCTACAGATAACGTAAATTACTCATACTTCAATTGAAAATATTACTCACAAACTGAGAACAAGTTTTGTTTGAGAACGTGATGGGATTGAAATTTGCAAATCCGTCAAGTTATACTCTGATTGGAGAATATATTCTCCATGGACAAACTTTTCTCCTGAAAACAACTTCAATTCTGATCATGATAGGAAATCTGTCACCCTAATGATAACAACAATGGCAACATTTAGTTTTCCCTCGCCGACGAATGAAAAATTCAGTTTAATAAAGAAAAAAAAAAAAAAGTTATCGATCAACTGAGTACACGCTTGTCAACTGCCTTCGCACCATCATTAAAACTCACTTTTCTCCACGCCTCAGCCACACCATGGTATTATTAAAATAGTCGGAAAGAAATGGAAACACCAAGTTATTCAAACCCATCATGTTGCACCTGGATGCACAGAGGTATTATGGTGCATGAACATAAGGCCCCCTTCATGCACCTCCTTCAAAGTAAAATTAGTCCCCGGGCAAATGGTAATTTTGTTTCTGAATTGTTAACGTTGTTTTCAACAATCGATATTACCGCAAGAGACCGTGTGCACACGGTGCGAAGGCGATGCAAATTGATTCAGCAGTTTGGTAATATCCCATCAGTTTCCTCCTCGCGGGACCTAAACTGGTAACGCTTATGGGAGAGTGCACTGGATAACTCGAGCGCCCAAGTGTAGAGAAGGTCCGAAACTTCATTCTCTGGAGATTTGCCTCAAGCCCCTTCACCCGCTTTATCTCAATCCAATGTATAATGCAAAATTTTCATTTACCTGATGAGATATTCCTTGAATATTACACAGAGTTGAGGGTTAAGTTTGTGTATCAATAATTTTTTTTTTTTTTTCTAAAATTCAGATGCTAACTTTGTACTTGATTGTACCTCAGCAAGTATTTATCAAACTTCTCCTTAATCTAAATACATAAGGCGAATGATAATGTCAGCATTATTCATCCCGTGTGAAATAGAGAGGAGTCCAATGATAATGAGGCTAGGGTGATTAGCAACAGGTGAACTGTCATACAGGAAGTTGATATGAGTTTGGTTTTATCCTTCGGTAAATACTAGCGTAAGCATAATATAATTTGTATTTCAAAGGTCTTTTTGCGCATATAAGGAGGTAGAAAAAAACGTGACAATGTTAATGCGGTAGTTGTGTGAATCATTGGGTGATTCATATTGACGTGAGGGACAGTTGTATTTTGATAGTATTCCTAAGCGTGGACATTGCTACGTGATTATTTATTTCATTTATGTTTATTCAGCGATAATATTCTTACGCAGTGAGAAATGTAATCGCAAACTGCGAGGCTGGTCAATCTTCGAGGCAATGCCTGAAATATCCCGGCGAATTAAAGAAAAAAAAAAAATTATATGCTGACTCGCGCTGAAATGATATCCTTCATTTCACATTCACGTCGGAGACCCTCATTTGAGATAATAGTATAAATATCATCTCGGAGCATTCATCTTTGGTATTTTTTTTTTTTTTTTTTTTTTTTCTTTACCTCTCATTCCACGCTCTCATTTGTGTTATTGCGAGGAAGTAATTTCGTGATTTCGTTTTATGCGACCAAGAGACTTGTGGAGAGAGAGAGAGAGAGAGGGAATAAAAGATTTTATCATTCTTGGCCCATGCATGAAGAAGTTTTGAGCCTACATATGAAAATAACTCAGTGGAAACATAACTTAGCGTTGGTCGTGTTCCGTTGTCGAAACGTGACACACGTACCACAATCCTGTGATGCACTCTGACCGGACCTGAGATAACACCAGCACGTTTGGAGTTTGTCTCTCGTTCCCCGAGTTATCCCTCATGGGAGTAAGTAATGTGGAACACCTGGTGAGGAGGAGAGGAGGGAAATATTCGAGTGGAGTTTAATCGTCAACCGTAAAACGGTTATCCTACTCTGCACACGATGGCTACGGGTGTACCCTTGAGATATGTCTGATACCGATGATGATAAAAGATATGGCCGTCCTCTTGAGTATATAATATCCATTTGTGTCGTGAAATTGCAATTCTCAACTGTGGATTGGTCTGCTCAATGTCAATTTCACTTGTGTTTGATTTGTGGTGACTGCGCTTGTGAATATATTTGTTGACGTAAATTCTCTGAGGATGTCACCTCCGGGTAATAATAATCCAGGACATGTCCATCATCATGGACACATTCGCATTATGGCCCACATCATGGACCATCACATTACAGACCACCGTATCCACAATCTTCATCAGGTAAAATACATAAAATCATAATCCAGGTTAAGTTTCTTCTGAAAATGGAGAATATTTCAAAGTAATTAACTACATGACTTATTAATGACAATAATCTGTTCATGATGTCATATTTTGTGGGGAAAAACAAAACATATTAATGAGTCAATTATTTGTTTCTAAACTTGGCCCCAACTATATAAACCAATGTTTCTATTCAGCTCCTGGACATCATTATGGATCACACCACTGAAGCTATTACCACTACCGTACCTGATACTGTAATCAGAAACTCTCAAAAACCTAAACAATTATGTTCAGAAATAGTCTGTGACTGCACTTATTATCACTCAATAATGAAAATAAAACAATTAAAACGTAACCTAGTCTTTATCTTATCACCTCTGCATTGATAAGCTCACCGTGATAATATATACGCAGAATATTTTTTCATCCGTTAATATATCAACAAACGTAAGTATCAAATTACAAGAGCTAAAGAGTTGATGACGTATGTTCACTACAAAAACAGTACTAACTCCAGGGTTACTGTTACAGCAGTGTTGCAGAGTTAATTGAAGGAAAAAATAATAATTTCGCCAATGATTGAGCAGTTCATTTGGAGAGCGGTAAATCTTTATTATAGCTTCAAGTGTATAAGGGGAATAGAGAACTGGGTAACTGAAACATGTTTTATCAGTAGATATTCACAAAAATAATTGAATCTAGTCTCAATGAAAAATAACTGAACCCATCATAATGAAGGATTTCGGGTAATTTGATTGCAAATCTGGGTGTCATAATGAGTTATAAAGCGTTGAAACGTTGATGGTACGATCATAATTCAACACACACACACACACCACCTGCGTAATAGAGAATCTTTTCTCTTCCTTATGGGCAATATACGAGTATATATCTAGATGTGCACTCCTCAGTACAACACCGACATCACAGTGTGCAATGATGATTCTCACTTTGAAGGTCGTGCTGGCTCACAATTTCCAAGTACCTTTACCAAGTCATCATCTTTGTGTAAGTGTTTGTACCTTGAAAGAGCAACGAGTCAAGGTAAAAATGAGTAGAGTATACTTCTTGTTCCTGAGAATTCTTCTAAAAGCTCCACTTCCACTGCAAATGAAGATTGAAGATTACTGTCATTCTGACTCTTTTGACGTTTGATTATGTCAATGAAAAGTTGGCTTGAATTACTTCCATGGATGGAACAAGTGGCGAGGGTAATGGGAGTGCTCAGCTGGAATAGTTTTTTTTTTTTTTTTTTCTGGGAATTAAATTGATTACATCTTCATATATTGCAGAGTCACCTGGTGGAGAGTATGAAAAAATTGGCAAAAAATAATAGTGATGAGTGAATGAGTAGAAAACAATTTTCCATCTGTTTCTTTCTCCTCGGAGAAGGGAATTTGCTCAAATTAATGATATTGTCAAATAGGAGAAAAAAAGATGATCAATATTTTCCATTTTATGAACATAATTCTTAATGCGTGAATTATTTCCTCTCTGTGCAAATTGTGAAGATGTAAAAATTAATGACATACCTCATTCATGTCCCTAGAAGCAGTATTTTTCCTGTACCACCACTGTGTGCAGCACAAAGTATATCCAAGGTAGCGATATAATACATTTTACGTACCCCCAATTCACTGGGTAACTTGAACCAACAGCCCACCAGTTTACCCACCACCCCAGGGTTACCTACAGCCCAAAGTTCCCATACTAAATTATACTCGAATGCTTCAAGCTACTCACATTATAGCATCTCGGCATTAATATTACCACCTCAGAGTCTCGCTCTGATCCACTGGAAAATATTAACCCACACAATGCAATGGTAGTGCCTCTTGTACCTTCATAACTCACAAAGTGTTCTAGGACGCTGGAAAATTGAAGAATAGAGGATGGTACAGAGAGTTTAAAGAAAAAAAGAAAAAAAAAAATGGTCGATGCCCCGTCCGTGATCCTAATCACAGCTAACCTGGCTACGTGCACCTCGTTTCTCAAGCATCAACGATATTCCTTGGCGATCCTCCTCCACCATCACTTTTTCTCCTCTCTCGTGCCACAGCCACGGATCTCTCTACCCACCGAGTTTCCCGTATACCTTTTAGCCGTAGGCTATTTCTTCGCGCTGTGAAAGAGAGACGGAGATAACTAATTCCCCCCTCAGTGCTCTCTTTTACTCCTTACTCCTCTCATCTTTTTACAACTGATGCCACGGTATAACCGCGAGAGGACGGTTTTACGATCGTTTAACGTTTTGCGGTGGTGATGCTACACGAATCATATATACACTGTGAGGATTTCGAGGTGAAGGAGAGCAAAAAGGAGGATCAACTATTGAATGTTGGGGGAAGAAAAAGAGAGGAGGAAAAACATTGAAATCTGAAAAATAACAACGAGATGAGCTGAGAAGGAGGAGTAGGAGGATTGCTTGAGGCTGGAGTGAGACAGAAATGAGAGGTAATTACTGTGGCGACATTGACCCAACGGCGACCCGACAAGCTCTCGAGTCGATTCGCCTCGACTCGATTCTGCTCGGCTCGCTCACCCACACGCGCCCATATTTGCCCGTCTTTTCCTTCTTCTTCTTCTTCTTCTTGTGCCCGGAGGCATGGTTCACTCGAGTTCAACTCACTGATCGCCCAACTCCCAGCGACACCATCCATGAAACTGAATATTCGCAGGTAATTTGGTAATAATATAATTGGAGGCCAATTGCAATTGATTAAAAGTCATTTTTTTCCCCGTTTTTTTCATATTTTCGACGGGCTTTGTGGGAAATTTTGTGTAATTCAATTTGAGAAATGGTGCTTCTGTCGACATTCAATCTCTCTCTCTCTCTCTCTCTCTCGCTTTTCCATGTTTTCACGGAATTCTATTAATATCGGGGTTGAAGGTTTTCAACGATAAAGAAAGGCACAATGTCAGGAGCACATACATGGAGAGCAACGAGGGCGTCGACGTTTTATACTCCTCTTTTCGTGTTTTCCAGATGTTGTTGGAATATGCAAATAAGCGCAGTAGAATGAAAAATCGAGAAGGGAGGTATATTAGGTAGAAAAACAGAAATAAGGGATTCTGGAATAATTAGATGTATATATGGTTTTCCCTGTGGTTTACTTATTTTCTTTTGACTGGAGTTGAAAAAAGGGGAGATGAGAAGAAAATACAAAGCCTCCATTTGGTGGAGGCGAAAAAGAAAAACATGATGCTCAACGCAATGGGGCACTCGAATACGCATGCACCGAGTATCCAGAAAGTTGACAAGTGGATTAGTTGAAAGGCATTACGTATTCGGGGCACTCAACGGCTACCGCGTTTCCGTAAACACACTGGAGCATTTTTATATCCGTTGAGCAATTTTTTTTTTTTTTGCCTTAAAATTTACGGTAAAAATAAATTGGGTCTTATCTCCCATTGTTGAATGATTTATCAGAATTTTTAGGTGATAAAAACATCATCAGTACTATAAAGCCATATTCAATGAAATATTGAATATTCTCATATCCATTTTATTAAGAACTTGATGGGGTTCAAAGTGACACGTCATTTCATCATGAATTTTCAATGGATTACTATTTTTTCACGTGCAGAATAAATTTATTGTTAATTCGAATTGATTGTAAAAGTGAACTGAAACAACAACTTGGGACTGAGGCATACCTCACCTGTTGACACGTCTCCGGAACATCAACTTAACCACACACACACACTCGCATACGTACAATAACAAACGATAGAGCCCAAAGTCCGTGTCGTTGCAGACTCCCGTGGTGTAGCCAACCTGTTTTCTCCCCTCCCCCTCCCTGCTCCACTCGGGCTTATTTTGATTTATTGTGTCGTCGCTAAAGAGATGTATTGTTGTGACGTTGTCTGGGGTGCTTTCTAGTCCTCGGAGAGGGGCCAAAAAAAAAAAAAAAAAAAGAATAAGGACAAAGAGAGGAGAAAATTAGGGGGGTTGAGGGAGAGAAAGAGATGAGTGAGAGGCCTTGCAGTTATGGGGGGGGCATGTATCGAGTGGAGAATGAGTAGAAATATCTCTTCATTCTCCATGGTCCTCCAGTTGTGATATTTTTTTGCAGAAATTTTCCCCAAATATAATGTGTCTAGGGGGTTTGTACGGAGCTTGACAAAACCAGTAGATCTATTGCGTCACGGATACTCTCATTGATGATAGACGATGGCGTTTTCTTCGCGTCAATGGACGACACAAATGCGAGGGGTTGTTGTTATTCCTTCTCTCTCTCTCTCTTCCCCCCTTCTTCGATTCAATGTATCCGAATGATTCTGGTTACAGCCGGCAGGTAAACAGGTGAGTGAAAAATCGGTATATTCGGGGGTTAACAAAGAGAAAAACCCCCTTGTGCTCCTTTAAATGCACTCGTGACCCAAATGCCATTCTCCTTGAAAAACCCCCTCGAGTAATGCATTTTTTCTGAGGTCATTGAACCCCACACCAAGAGAAATTGAACGTTTTAAAAATGTGCGCAGTATAGCAACGGATAGATTTATAAATGGGGCTGAACCAAAGGAAAAGAAAAAAGAAAACGGTCCATGTTTTTATCTCCAGTGAACAAAAAAAAAACAAACGTCTTTTTGTACCAGCGAAAATCTCACCGTCTTTTATATCAATTCTTTAACATAACAATGAAAACTCGCGTGAAGGAAAAAAAGTACATAAATTATATGACATTTTAAAATCAGTGTCAACGTATTTTCAATGAAGAATCACTATACTTTGTTTGGCTTTTCGAATGAAAATTCTAGTTGAGTTGAGTGCAATTTTTCTATTAAAAAAAAAAAAATATATATATATCGTCCTTGCATCTCAAGCATTTGGGTAAAATCGAGTGTGTTAGAGGAGAGAAAAAAAAAAAAAAAAAAAACGGAATTGGATGAATAAAAATACTCCGTGTGAAAAATAACCTCCTTGGGCAAGTCCGTTATACACGAGAGTGCGCGGTACAATTTCGCACTTACGCGGGAACGCCGTTTATCCCCAGATCTATTGCCAGTGGGTTTCGTTTACACGAGGGATAATGGTAGTGGGTTATAAGTCGAGTATACCCACTCCCCTCCCCTCCCCACTCATACTCTCCCGCATGACAAATGTAATGGGGACAAAAGGGAGGAAATAAATGCAATAAAAAACCGACTTTGGTTTTGCCTGTTTTCTTATTCTTTCTCTTTGGTTCTCACTTTTTTTTGGCGGTGACGCACACTTTCATTATTCGTTAAATAGTGTTTTTTTTCTTCTACTTCTCCCTCTCGCCTCCCTCTGTTACTCCCGAACAGCAGCCGCGCCGAAAACGATCCAATGCGTATATTATGCAAAACGACAGTGGGGAGTTGCACGATTGTTCGTCACGTACTGGCCATTACCGGCAGAGATCGCTTTTCCGAGATAGCTCTCGAGAGAGCCCATAGTTGTGTCCCAAAATATCATCTCCTGTCTATTCAGCCCACTGACAAAAGTTTTTAACGATCTATGGTGAATGACGATAGCAGATAGTTAATAAAAACCAACACCAAGAAAGATAAGAGACGGGAAATCTACGTGATTTCAATTTATTCCTGAGGGCATCAGTGTCAAAAAAATTCTTTGTTTACGAGGCCATTGTGATCCTCCTCGATACGTAATTGTATAGGTTTTTTTGTTTTTTTTTTTTCTGACGAGAGATATTTCGAGGGATGAAGGAAAAGAGAAGGAGAGGAGCCAAAAAAAAGAAAAAAAGTTGAACACGAAACAGTGTATTTCATTGATGACATAAATGGTATATACGAGGGACTAATAAATTTTGCTACCCTGTGAAATTTCACCGTCAACATAGCGCGCGTGCTCAATCGATATCACTTCATTTCACACGTATACACAGAGTGTGTAGACGCGCCATGCGCCCTTTAATGACATTTCGCGTAATCTCCGCTGATCGAAAATTGCCTCTGCTGGTGAGAGAGGGAGAGGGAATGTAACAGAGATTTTACATACATTTCGTGTCGATCGGTGAAAAATGAAAAAATAAAAAAAAACCGCTATTTTTCGTGCAATAGAATTATACCCACCGCAGTGGACAGAGATTTTAACGACAATCGATGAAAATCCAATGGTAAAAAATTCAATTGGAGAACATTTAATTGAATTCAATTGTTACACAATGTGATGCGATTTGAATTAATTGGTCACCTTTAAACTCTAAAACTTTTGAAATAAAAAAAATGTGGATGAAAATGCAAATGGACAAAGTCATTTTTATCTGGCACTCAAAGAAGCCCAGCCCCTCTCGTATTTATAGGTTAATGGGTCAGTGGTTGTTATTCTCCTCGAAATATTTTTGAAGCATTTATCTTTTGTTCATGGGCCAAGAGGATATTGTCCAAACGTTTGTCATTATCGTCCAGGGCCCCCTCCAAATTCCCTTCCGCGGTTGGCTTACCTGATGTTGCATACGTGACACAAACGTAGGTCTACCAGATAAGTCTTCAACGGCTAATGGCTTTTAGCCGTGACATTTGTCCCATGTTTGGTAGTGAGAGGGGGGGGGGGGGGATAATGGTAAAGTCCCAGCTAAATGGAATGCCCAGTGTGTATTCGGTATGTACATTACCGCGTTGTGATGCGGCTCTCAGCAGGGAGGTGACACTTCTCTGTCCTTGCATACAATTTGATATGTTCCATCCATCTCACAATGAAATTTGTGCTCTGGTTTACGTTACAAATTCAATCTCATGGACAAATCGTGCCTGTAGATATTTCCTTTGTAATTTTATATTCACTCTTACTCTTATTTCACATTGACCTAGTTCATCCTCAGTTGTAACGAGAAAAAGAAATTCCGAGGTTGCGTATTTCCACGTCATTCGAGTGGAGATTATACGATAATTATTGCAACATTTTCAATGTCTGTATATCAGTTTGAATTAATTGATTATTTTCATGAGCAAGATGTGCCAATGGATGACCCCCATTTACTCTTTATAATCTATCGATAATTTTCATGATTATCCCATTATCATACCCCCTTTTTTTTCCTTCTTATTGAATACTTTGACAACGACAGCACCGCCCTCGACCTCAACGCTGACACTCAATATCAATTTTTTTTTTTTTTTTTTTTTTTTTTAAATATTCGCATTAATTCTTATCGTCATTATCATCACAGTCACGTTATTTTGTTCCAATACTTGGATCTGTGTATTCACCAATACTGGTAAAATATCAGTGAAATTAAATTTTTACATACACAAACCAACAACCAGATAGACGCTCAACTGCTCTGACAATTAATGCATGTTCGTTGATGGGTCGATAGGTGGGGATTAGTGGTATATGTGCAACTGGCATCAAATTTCGGCCGGTGAGAGATAGAGTTCATCGGGGCTGAATCATTATCGACATCACCGATGCATTATGCACGGATTTTACTTTCATTCGGTTTAACGATGTATCATTTATCAAATTCTCGGACACAGAGAGTTCGTCAATTACTCGGGAAGTGGTATAGTTGCAGGAATATTAACATTTCTCTTGATGAGTCATAATTTTTTTTATGTTTTAATAATTATTTCTAAACCTCACGTAAATCATCATAATCTCAATTATATTCACTTTTACTTTTCCATATAATATCATTTTTACTTCACAGAATACCCGAGTTTTTCCATTCACTCGTAGATATCAATTTCAGAATAATTTTATTCTACTCAGTTTTATTTTACATTTCTCTTCTCGTGGAGATTTAAAAAAAAAAAAAAATCAAAACGATCGATTGAAAAATTAAAATACTTTTCTACCGCATAAACCCAATAAAAATAATATCTCACAATTTCATATCTCCGATTCTACCGGATAATATACAATAATTTGTTATCACCCCCCGACCCCCCTTCCTCCTCTATACACCAGTAAAAATACTTGAACATGAATTCTCATAAACCCCGAGGGAAAGTCAAACTCCAGTTCATTTTATAATTATCTCGTGTTATTTTCAATATCCCCCCAGTATACATACACTGGGCATAAATAAATATTGAATATAATGACGAGAGTCGAAATGGAAGCTACCTAAATGCTACTGCAGATAGCTGTAATGCATAAATATGCGTATATTTACCCGTGTAATGCTGAAGTGGTGTGGCACGCCTATGATAATCGTGCAGCACTAATTACGATTCAAAGCGAGAGAGCCGCATTTGGTCTATCGCAAAACACTATAGCCACTGAAAACACACAGCGCGTATATGCAAATGCCCTTTCACGTGTGCACCTACCGTTTGAATTATTCCCCACCATTCCCTTTCTTACACATTGAAAATCCATTAATATATCTAGACCATTTTTTTTTTTTTGTTTAAATATTCCATCAAATTTTCTCATTTAACCTGTTTATTTAATTCCAAGTGAAACGGTTCATATTTACCCGAGTAATGACGAGCTGGTTCGCATGATAATGAAGGCATCGCTCACCAATTTGTGTTTTCCTTTCACTTTCATTTGTGGAAGCATCCGAAAATGTTGTAGACAACGTAAAATACCATTGTTAATGCAAACATACAAAACATTGAATATTTTCAGTTTTGATTGTACCAAGTCCTGCTGTTAAATTGGCAGTTTTATCTCGGCAGATCGAATGAGTGGAGATTCTGGAGATGCATTGATGGTGGGCGGATTCCTCTGGCGCCCCAAGATTCTATCGTATTCCAGGCTCTTGTGAGACCGTGTATGTATACCTGGTGAAATGGTCTTGTAACCGCTTACCTACCGTCCAACAACCGGTGTTATCCGAGATTGTCGATCTTTAAGTTGTGTAGCGACACTGGATTTATACCTGAAAAATTGTCTAATGTAGATTCACCCAAAAGAGCTCATCTGTAATCGTAATTGTCATGCTGATTCCGTGTTAATTCCTCTCAAATTTTATTTACTGAATGGCACAACAGATGATTCAGAATCTGATGGAGAAACCTATAAGGCAGCTGTAATAACTAAACCATTTACCTTGCATTAGTTACGGTTCAAGCGGTTATTTTCGACAGCGCACTTTGTTTTCACACACTCCTTTATCTTGACGCTGCACACACAATCCCGTGTCTGATGCTGAGTTCATCGTGGCGAAGCGCCTCTGATTCAATACCCATAAACTGGCATCACCACACCATCGTCACTGATCCCATACTCCTCGCATCATCTGGGTATATCTATATACCATAGAGTAGTTTGCACGAATCTCTGTCGATGTGTTTTTTTTTTCTCTTTTCAACGAAAAATTTTTCCACCCCTGAAAATGACTCATCCACTTTCAGGGATTTTCCTAAATCCTTTTTGCTGCAGAACTTGGATTGGTTGGAGGCGTGAAAAAGAGGGAGAGAGGAAGAAAAACGTGAAAATCATGGTAAATCGAAATCGTATATTTTTTCGATAAATTCATTCAGAGAATCCATAATACTTTCATCATTATTCCATATATAAAAAAAAAAAAAACCTGTTCATTCCTGTCGTGCGACCGTCTGGCGCCGTGTGTTGCTACCGGTGGGGAGGACCGGCAACTCGTATCGAGAAACTGGCGAAAAATTGAAAAATAATCTTCATTTGAAAGAGACAGATGAATACATGATTACACAAGAGACATTTATCTTGACCAACTTGGGACGGTATTTCGGGTTTTACAGAAGGCTATACCTGGCTAGCTAGTGATATCGGTTGAATTCAAAATATAGTGATTAATTAGCTATTCAATATTTATTTCAATACTCTCTTGTTGAAATAATAAATTATAATCCTGAATTGTAATTTTAATCTTATTTTTCACACTCTGAAACGATTATACAAGTCATATTAAATTGATTAAAGAAGATGTTAATTCTGGTGAATTTCAATTTCTTCATTTCAATCATATATCAACGTGAATTGACGTCTGTAAAAGGTTTTATACACTCACCAGACTGTTTTAACCGCATACAATTTAAAAAATGACGTATTTATAATTACAAAATAACCATCTCTCACTCCTAAAACCACTTCCCTGAGAATTTATCAGGGGGTACGTAATGAAACCATTACCCTAGAAGATATACTTACATAAGCCCAGCGGCAATGTATGCACGGGAGGCTACTCTAGAAACTCAACGTTATACACCCAATCTTCCTTATGTCCAAAATACCTGGAGGATTCGCATGAATATAAACCCCGGATGCTATGCGCTCAGGCCACTTTGTAGTACCTATGAAGAAAGGGAGGGGGGAGTTGGCGAGCATTTGAGAATCTGAGATCACCAATGGAATCAAAAGTTATGGCATATGGCTAAAGTGCGGAACGGGATACTTCTCGATAAAGCATCTTTCCTCTCGTTTATGTGCTCACACGACTTTCAAGTTGTCCTCCATACATACTCGGGTACTTTTTTTCATGTCCACGAAATATGCCATGTTTGAATTTCATGAAAATTTATGGTTTAATGGATTTTTTTGAAAGACATTTTTATCCCAAAGAGGAGGAACAAAAAGAGGGGCCAAGAGGTATATTAGTATATATTTTTTTTCGATTTATAGAGAAGATGGATATACGTATTAGTTCATTTTATTCAAGAGAGACAGATTGACGGCATTATAAATAGACTCTACGGTATGGGCTCCCTTTTTTTTTTTTTTTTTTTATCCCGTCAACTTCTATACACGATTTCTGAGAAAATTATACAAACTATTTCTGGGCAAAAACTCACCGATAAGACGGTGCAAAAAGTGCGAAAAGTTGTGGCTGCTTTTGCATTGGTAGTGGCATATACGACGTGGCAATGTAACACACCTGCCCTGTGGGGCTTGCGTGATTGTACGTGGCTATCAACTTGGAATTATTGAAGATCCCGATGCCGACTACTGGCCAGCCCCTTGAAAGGTAATGCACCTGTATTATCACTGATCGATAGTCTCAGGATAGAGTGGTCGATATGTGCATATTTTTTTTCTTTTTTTTTTCTCTATCAACTTTTTGCTCATTTTTTTTTTGGTGGTGGTTTCCCCCCCCCCCCCCATTATTTTCACTCGGTACTTTGAGGTTTTGTGGATTTTTATTTTTCTGCGGTCGGTGGGGGGAGTTTCTGTTATTGAATTAAAAATTGAGGCATTAGCAGTTGAAGTTTAATACAATGTTGAAGCCCATTTGGTGAGGGAGATGTACGCTGGTGGTGTATATGCGAGGGATCACGCAAAAACACACTGCTGATTGGAATCTAGACGGACGTGCAGAGGCCAAGCCACAATATATACCTACCTGGAACCCGTCGCGAGGTGGAGCGGTTTTCTTTGAGGTTTTTAAACTCTCGCGCTACCACCCAACTGCGACCGAAAAATAACACACTCTGATGATTCCCACCGAATATGTGAATCTCCGACTGTCCTCTCGTCCCATAAGTTATGGATTATTTATTGGATTTTTTCTCGTTTGGGGAGAACTTTCTTGTCTCCGAGTCGTGAGAAAATATAGAGAGAACATCTTGGTTTTTTTTTTGTTTTCTTCATATAAGAAAAATAAGGTGAATTGAATTATCTGTCAATTAATGGAACGATTGAGGGAGCATTTGGGTGGTTAATTGATCCATTGCTTGATTCATGGGATTATGAATGTTTTAATGAGGATGAAAAATAGGGGGAAATTGGCAACACTCGTGGGCAGGTAATATGACGCTCAACTGGGTGTTTCCAGGGCTCGACTGTGCAGTGTATATATGAACACGTGAGGTTTTTTGAATGACATCGCTGAGGCATAATTCTTGTGCGGTGGAGAATTGCACGTCTGCGGTGGGGTAAATGATCGATAATGGGTGTATAATGTTTCCGAGTATTTTTTTTTTTTTGCATGAATAACTGAATAATTGTTCATTCAACATAATTTCTCTCGTCGATTGTAAATATGATTGATGCGAAAAATTAATGATTCATATTTTGAACAAACAAACAATTGTCGCGAGTTTATTCAACTGAGTAGATTGTCATTCTCACAATACGAGTGAAGAGTTGAATAAATTTTCTCGATTGTTGAAGGCTTGAAAAATAACCACCATGACTATTGCAACCAACTGGAAGGGGAAGGTGTATAACGTCCCATAGCTAGTGAACTTTTGCACGGTGCGACTGCAGTCCCAACTGTGTAACTTCATCATATGCATTTTCATAGTCATAAAAGAATAAGCATTTCTGGGTAGAAGAAAATTTTAATAATTTCAAGTATTTATTATCAAAGTTTATTTATTTCAGTTTGAAAAGAAAAGGTGTATCTCGTACACTTATTCCTGAGATCATTGAATGATGATAATAAATAAAATTGAGCAATTGTAAAAATCTTCATCTTATGAAAAATTTGAAATTTCGATCGACTTCATTGCCTGAAGAAGAAAGCCACTGATTACAAATACTCGGAATAGAATATTTTTAAACACTCACGTTCTTTTTCATTTCAATTGTTCATGCTCACTAGTTGTAAGTATATCTTCTATCATTCAATAATTTTAATCTCAGCAGTTTTGCATCAGAGATATATATATCGATATTATTACCCAAAAAATTTATCCGTGTAAAATTATATAAAAATAGAATGTTAAATGACTCGGGCTGTTTTGATTCAAATAAGATCTTCTCTAACCAAATGGGAAAAGGGGAATACTAGCTGACTAAATACGTCTTCGAAAAACGAGATAAATAAATGTTTTCACTGGAGTTTGTAGGCAGATGTGTGGAGATGCAGGCGATGTGCAGAAGTGCGGTAACGTGCCAAAAATGTGCCAACGTGAACAAGAGATATGTAAGTATACTCAATTTAACCAACTCTCGCTATATGTGTATATTTCTTCTCTCTGAATACAAGACCCCACTGGACCTTGAACAAAAAATCCACTGAATATCATTCTTATTTATTTCCTCGTTAATTTTCATTAATTTTAGCATCAAATAAATCCCATGATTTATCCACAACTCAATAATGTACCAACTGACATCAGCTTTTACAATAAATTATTATTATCGATTTGTGTTCACATTAATTTCATGTTTAACGATTACTAATCGCCAGAGTAGAAAAAAAAAATGAGGCAAAAATTAAAAAAATAATGAGGGGGGAAAAAGCGTTTGATAATCACCGCGTACTCGCCAAAGTGTGCGAGATTATTGTTCATGAGAAAGGGGAATGTGATTACTCAATGCAACTTGTATCAAAAATTCTTCTTCTCTCTCTCTCTCTCTTGAGCGATTTAATAAGAAGGAGTCATCGGAACAATGAACTTGTGTATTATAACGAAATATCATGTGATACTGGGACGCGACGAGCCACGCTTATAAAACATAGTAATCTCTCTTATTATTTCAACAGAGTTTGCTGTTGAATTAATTACGCGCTAATTCACCAAAGTTTATTATTCATTCGCGATTCTCCATTTTCATTCAATAAAAACAAATAAATTTATAAATTCACCCACCAGGAGGGTACCAAGGATTATCATTTGACAATGAAAAGTAGAAAATATCGTCTTAATACAAGTCAAACAAATTGTACAGATCATCGAAAAACTAGGTCGTTATCCAATGTTATAATACAGCCCGGACTCGGGTTCGCTCATGCAGGACAACGGGCACATATACGAGGGGCACTATATAAAAGAGTCGTGCAGACCCACTGGGACACACGCGGGGCCTCAGACATAATATACACGAGTGTGTCGCAAGAGAGCGGCTCTCTATGCTGACTAAGAGACCATAGATTTTTCATTTGAAAAGTTGTTGTGGGTCTATGGCAAGACCTGTGTTAACTTATAGAGGCAAGATTATTGCAAAACGAGACACCCACACTTCGATTAGATACCAATGAGACGTGTGTTCCGCGGGTTCACTCACTTGTGCATAACAAATTTTCAAATTGCTAAGATGAAACCCTTTTTTTTTTCTTCTTTCTCAAAATACTCATTAACATATTGAGATTAAAAATTCCGGCTAATTCAATGTCATTATGCCACGTGCCACAATATCAAATATATAACCGAGAGATTAATAAACGCATTGGCATATTATATTGAGTCGAATCGCTCATATTCTCAATTACGATATTTCATTACTATAGAGTTACTGGCTGAGCGCTCGATATGCTTCATTAAATAGCCATCAATTGCAGTTGGTAACAGCGGGATATTTGGGAAATCACTCTTCCCAGACTTCTTCGCGACCTTTTGAACTGTTTTCTAGGTGAAAGAGAAAGAAAGTATCGTACCATTGTATTTTTATTCAATTGATCTCATTGATATTTCAACGATGATAAAGGGGAAATTTGTCGGTTTTGAGTTCAAGATAATTGATGCTGTTGAATCATGAAATGTTAATGGATTCCCTTGGAATTCATTTGAAAAAAAAAAAAAAAATCTTGTCGAGGTAATTAATATTCATTGCCATTATTTTAATACAGAGAAAACATTGAATGTTGGCATTTGAAGATAATGCATTAGTCATTAAAATTTTATTACGAAGATTATCAAATTGATTCGAATTCAATAAAACTATCTAGCATTTTCATGCAGGATAATAAACTTTTTTTATTCATTTTTTTTCCTCAGAAAATTATGTTGAATTGATGAGGAGAAATGGTAATTTCAATTAATGTCAGTCAATTGATTCCGTTCCAAGAGTCTTCAGATGTAACAAACAAGAGAATAATGCTACTGCATTCATTACGGAATTTTCGGAGGATATACTAAACGACCATGAAAAATTTAACGCAACTTCCGGCATAAATATCGATCGGTATCGATTGACTTCCGGCGCAGCTGATTCTCTCACCTTGGCCATTCTCTATACATTTTCAGTATTCGTTCATCAGATGTTTCAGGGCCTGTTGGGCACATATATTATAACGATGCATTTTCTCTCCTCTTATCGGTTAATTACTCGTTTAACGATCCAAGAGTATGTCGCAACGTCCGGCAATACGTATATGGCCAATGGCCGGTAGTCCAGTGAATGTGCGGGCAATAAATGTATACACGAGATTTTCACCTCTCTTATATGCACGGTCTACTGTGCATCATCTCACTCAACATCTCTCGTTTCTTTCTTCTCTCTTTTATTTGACTCTAGATAACCGAGTACGACCTATTACGCAAAGTAATTAATAGCTAGAGCTATTATGGCTCTAGTCACAATGTAGAATCAAGTAAGTAATTTTTTTCATTCAGAGAAATGTGTGACTTCTGGAAATTTATTTCATTCGTAAATTGATTTCCATTATTTCAAACACAAAAAAAACATTGAGAAAATTATCCTATAAAATTGAGAATAAAGTATAAATCATTATAAAACTATACAAAAAGGTACATTACATCAGGCCAATAAACTAGATGACAAAAAAAAAAATATGAATAGGTGCGACGAAATGACTAGGTAATAACAGCCAAAATAAACAGTCAATGTGAGTCCAAAGCGCAAGCAGTAAAAAACAATTATAGGTGAAAAAGAAATGAAGATGTAGTGGTTAAAACAAAATTACGAAGATTGCGAATGAGAATTATTTTTAGGTAAAACTCCAAGACTCAGGACATTCACTTGTGGCTTTTTGGCTCAACGACAAAATATTCGTTTTTTTTTTTTTTTTTTCTTATTCTTTTTCATTTCCCCCACGAACACACTCTGACATCCACGCGTCAACCAAGTGGTGTCTCCCTCCTCCCCCCCACCTCCCTGGTAGTTTTTGGAAAAGTGTGTGCAAATACGTATTTCTTTTAAAAATACTCATAGGGGAGTTATTTACCCGGTGTAGAGTCGCCAAACTGGTAAAAGGTTGATGTTTCTTTGATAAATTGTCCGTGGACAAGAGTAGCAAGCCTGTTGCCGCTGTGTTAATTCCATGTGACGTTGAAATAAATGATCCAGCACTCTGAGAGTTGGACATTAATTGTTGTGGAGATGATATTAGAACGATAAGTGAAGAAATATTTTCAATTTTTTGTCAATAAATTTTCTGATGTAATGGTAAAAAAAAAAAAAAAATGATAAAACTCCTTCCTGCTCATAAAAACCACATTCATTCGATCATCGACATTGAATTTGATTGGTTTCAAAGCGGTGAATTGCAGAGGTCAATCACACGCAGGTCAGAGTGATGTCTAGGAGGAGAAAATAAGAGAGAAGAGGAGAGAGATGAGTGTAATAACACGGCGAAACCAAGGGGGAGTAATAAGCAGGATCGATAAATCGTTCATGACGCTGAGGTCGTAATGGAAGTGTAAATGCAACATTGCGTATGCGGGAGACAGAGGCAGTATAGCCAGGGGTGTGCTTGGCTCACCGAGAGGATAGGCTTATAGCTGTACACACAGTAGTTACACATTCAATGTGTGATATGATAGTATTTTCCACATCGTTCTCTCCAAAGCCCACGCGCACTGAGGGAATAGATTTATTGAAATTTGGCAATTCCAAAGTACAAATTTTATTTCATGCAAGAAAAAGAAAAATAGTATGATAATTTCATCAGAATTTTGAAAAAAAAAAAAAAAAAAAAAAATTCCATTGATAATCCCTTGATGATACATTTTGATAAATAAACCTGACAATGATCCAAAGATCGACAACAATGTGTATCATTGTTGGATATGATTATAAAACACATTCAACTTTATCTAATCATATAACTGCCGCGTGTACACAGCGATAGTTGCGAGTCAATGTTACTGATGTGTGTATACACTAGGCACCCGGGTTACGCGTTTCACATAGAGCTTACCTGGTTGACTGTCAGACTGCTGGACGCGTCGTAGCAAAAGCCTCGAGATAAGGAAAAATATATACCTTCATGTCTGCAGAAACATTTCTTGGGTTTGAGTATCGCGTGTTTGCACCTTGTGAATCGTTCGAGACTTATCGAACGCTCTTCACATTTTTTCCTCTCTATTTATTCTCTTTCTATTTCTCCTTCTCAGAATTTTATATTCTCTATTTTCCTCACCCCTCCCCCCCCCCCCCCCCCCAGTGGAGGATAAATTTATTCTAGCGCGTGCTTGACACTCGTTTCACCATCATTTTGCGGTGAAGAACAAATAAAATTGTGTAAAAATAAATGATGTACATGAGATTGCCACCTCTGACGAGTATGCACACCTTTAATGCATAGGAGATGTGTGTATAGTTTCAATTGGATCGAATTAATTTGGCAGTACAGTTAATCTGAAAACAGCACGTATATTTTATATGTGATAAAATAATCACTCTATGATTATAAAGTAGTTTAATCCCACCTTTGAGATATTTTCATGATTTATCCCGCAATTTTTCTCATCAAACAACTTTATCAATTGTGATATCACACATTTATATCTGGAAAAGTCATCTTGGAAGAAATTATGAATAAGAGAATTTTATGATTTTACAGATAATCACGAAATTGAAATAAAACCCGGAATACTAGCCGAAAGGGTTATCTTGCGCCCCAGGTATAATGACAGAGTCCGCGTGTATTATTGCAAGGTTGAAGGGTGGAAGGGGAATAAGCATGAAAGAGTTTGGAGGAAAAAAATAAAAATAAAGAGCCACCACAAAATCCCAGAAATGAGTGAGTGAGATGGAGGTGGACGAGTCCGTGTGTGCAAACCAAGTAAAGGTGTGGGCGGACGCCCGTGTGGGTCCATACGGCTGAGATCGCTGCCCCCCGCCAAGGACACCCGCGGTGCTTCCAACACCGTGTGTCCGGCCGTGGACTCCTCATCGGCACACTATAACGCGACCTTGAATAATACAATTTCCATTTTTCCACTCTTATCTGTACCTCGTCTCTCTTTGTTTTTCGTACTCAACTGAAAAATGATTGCCGGTAGCCACAGAGACGGAGTTTATGTGCGTCATTACGATTCAAAGTTACGACCGGATGCAGCATCGATGATGAGATGACAGCTCAACAATTGTTGTAGCGATAAGCCACGTATGATAATACGAGAACACTCGGAGCAATTTAATTTTCACGGTGATGCGGATATTCCGGTCAGTGCTGTATAATGGAACATGGTTTTAACATTTTGTATATACATTCGAAGGTTTTCATGTTAAACAAATAAATGTAATTAGGTATATTTAAATTACAATGCAGTGTGAAATTATAAAGTGTGGATATAATTATACTGGGATATTTTTTTGTTTGAAAAAATTGAGAAATTGTGGTATTTATTTTGCAACAAATTTTTCATAATTTTTTCATTAGAATGTGTAGATTTGGTTTATTCGCACTGATGTTTGATGGAACTCTTTGATGAACCGGAAGTGGTGAGACATGGTTTGCAAATGCCACGCTCATCAGCTGATGAAAATTTTCCCAGAAAGATCCCATCCTATCTCTCATTTTAATTTCATTTCTCTCTTTTCTTCCCCCTCCCTTCATATTCCGTCCATCATAATTTAACCGTACGTCTGATTCGCGTTTTAAAAAGAGGCTGTAGCCCGAATGTTACTCGCAAATTTTCACTAACTCGACTAACGAGTCGTCTACCCCCACCCATTTGGCCCCCCCACCGTAATTATAGACATAATTGAAAATTATGAGGGGCGCCCAGGGTAAAAAACTCGTTTGTGTAAGCCATTGAAACTGCCTTGGCCGATTAGTGAGAAAAAATAATAATGAAAATGAGTGAATGATACCGATTGAGTGTATCTCTTTCTCTTTATTTAAAAAATTGTGAAATACATTATTCTCCATTTTAGGATCATAAATGTTGTAATTTCATTTGAAAATTTTTCCACTCAAAAAAGTGGGAGATAATCTAAGTTTAAATTTTACATCCACTAATTTGAAACTCTACCTAATGATTCAATGTATGCCTCTTTCACTCTCACACAATCCCCACACACTGTTGATATACAACTACCATTCCAGCTTGTCTCTTGTACACACTGCTGGCTCTTGTATAGAGCGCAACATCACAAACACAAACTGTGCAACCGGTTTTGGCAACATAGTGTACGCGAAAC
The DNA here is from genome assembly GCA_035578325.1 of Coelinius sp. EB29. NCBI lineage: Eukaryota > Metazoa > Arthropoda > Insecta > Hymenoptera > Braconidae > Coelinius > Coelinius sp. EB29. The sequence continues at coordinate 148,274 of JAOZGT010000005.1, read as the reverse complement.
ATATGTTTCCAATAGGGCTTTTATTGGTAGATAAATCAGTGATTATGATGTTTGCCTGAACACCGGGATATCAATACATGCATAATAAAAATCACAAGTACAAATTTATACGATTATTTCAAAAAAAACAAAAATGAAAATTGAATAAATCTTCATTATTTATCAAATCCAGTTCAACTTTTTTGTTCCATTTCCCCTTCAGTTAAATATAAAAGATAAGACGATTCGAGTCTCGTCTGGTTTATCTAGCGGATGATGAAGAGAGTGAGGAATGAAAATGAGCGCAAAAAGATGTTTATTAAATTACCTTAAGCCACTTGAAATCGTAATGGAGTGTGATTGGAGATGCCGGGTGGCCGATGAATTGATGCAGATCGACATTCGAGGCTTCGAGTGGGCGTGGAAAGATGTAGGTATATAGAAAATCCGGTTCACCGGTGTTTTTTTTTTTTAACACTCTCCAACGGCATTGCTTAATGACCAGAACAAAAAAATATAGGGTAAGGATAATAAAAAGAGTCTCTGACGTGTCAAAAAGTTGTCCGTTAGCCGCTGATCGTTAAGGAAAGCCCCCGGTTAAGAGAGAGAGGTAAATGAAGAATCTACTGAATATTAATAGTAAATTCATTTTTTATCAACTCCATCCAAGCAGAATACAAATAGTTGGAATTTTAGTTGAATATATATATATAGCAAAAACCGGTGAACCGCACATCAACATGGCGCCTTTGATATAATATTTTTCAAATTATACTGCTATAAATCATAAGTTGAAAAATACGTATCCGTTTTTTTGAATATTTTTCGGTACGTTGTGTCGTTTTTACCGGTGAGAATGAGAAATTACTTTTTCACGAGTGTTACTGAGCGAATTTCTTCAGAGTTTCTTTGGTGTACCCAGAGTGTGTGACAGGGGCCGGATGAAAGCGAGAGAGTGAACAGAAACATTTTGATAAAAGGAGAAAAAAATTGTGGGCAATGAGAGACGCGGAAAGGGCGTGGCGAGGGGGAAGGTGGGATGTCTAAGATCAAGGAGACGGAAATCGTTATATTTTGGCAAAACATGAGTATATTATTGCAATAAACGTAAAATCATTTGAAATGGGTCAGTTATATGAGGCGGGTAAATTACATTTAATTATCGCTAGCTTTGTAAGAGTATTTAACGGTCTTAATGCTCAAAGATTCTTCAACTTTTTCACCGGAGGCGTTAACCCCCCCTTACGCCCACGTCGTTGCCTTCTGGACTTATAATTCGTGGGGATAAAAAAGATGGAGAAAAAAAAAACAAAAAAACGAAGAAGAAAGGTCAGGAAAGAGCATGGGGAGACAGATACCTTGGCCGTGGTGTGCCTTTTGCACCGGAGTGTGCTCTCGCGGGGAGGGCTATGAGGGAGGAGAGAGAGGGAGCAACATCACACACATCAGGAAGAAAAGAGGAGAATGAAAGAACGAAAAGGCGAAGGACCCAGAGACCAATAGTCGCTTTTCCGAGTCGTTAACCCTCCGAGGACGCCCACCGGTGCTACGTCTGCGAAGCTGATGCTGAAATTCTTTGACCTTTTTTTTTCTCTCTCTCTCTCTCTCTTTTAACCCGACCGCTTTTTCCTTTTTATCAGCTCAATGTACTTTTAACCTCGTTGCCAATCTTAGTATATACAAATAAAATTTGTCAATTTTCACGGAAAAATGATGACGATTTTATTTGAATCAATTTGTGGAGTATTTTGATAATTTCTAAAAACACTTTGACTTGCAAGAGGTTGCCAATTTTTTAAACACAATTTATGGTTCTCTTTCTGAATAAAAGAAGACAATTTATCATCTCCGAAGGACTGGTTTGTAAACTAATGAATCCTCCTCGTGTGAATTGTGTTCATCAAAATCCAATCAACTATTTTCCACATGAAAAAAAAAAAAAAACATTCCAACTATTTAATCAAAACAATTCATCCATTAAAAATAACTTAAAGACGCAAAGTTTTTCGGCAGTGAATGAACTCAATGGAGAAACTCATCAGTCAATGATAAATTGTTTAAAAATAAAAGCTCAGGAATTTGTTTTTTGCGGTAGAAAAGAAAAACTATGAAGCGACAAGAGGAAAGATCGAGTCGAGTGAGTGTAAAGTGACTATTCTGGGAACGAAAGATTGTTGTTTGCGGGAGGAAGCGCGAATCGCGCAAGCAGGGATTTGAACCCAAGACCTTGGGCTAAGCATTGCCCCCAATGGCTATATATCCGTGAGCTGAGAGCGGTGCAATTGAACAACTATTGACCCTACCTGCCGACATTGGTACCCCTTTTCTCCCCCACCCCCCACCTCGCCACTCCACGAGTCAATTCGACGACGACTCTTCTTTTACACTCGACAGCTGCGCCGAGGTCCCCCAGCCTTGCAGCCCATTCTAAATGCTGCCAAACAACTCCTCGAAACGATGAAAATCTACCGAGTCGAGGACTCTCGCTGCGATCGATTCTCTACTCTCAATCCAAAATACAAGTCGTTGGACGATTATTTTACTGGTTGGAGTTTGAATGTGTTGGATTAACAGATATACCCAACTTGTTTGGGATCTTTCTCGCCTTCAGCCAAACCCATCGAAATGAAAATAATTCTCGTTTTTACCGACTTCCTCACACGTCTCTGCCATCAACAAACGTCTCAATATAATCACGGATTAATGATCAACTGTCGGCGGGTTGAGAAGAAAGTCGATAGAGAAAGAAGTGAGGATTTTTTTTTTCAATTTGGTGAAGACAGGACTGAAAGTTAAATATATATCAATTCATTGTAAGTATATTGGCAAAAGTAGACGAGTAGAGCTATGCAATACTAAGCAAATACTGAGTGTAGTTATTATAAATGGATGAGTGACCATACCAGAGAATGATTCTTTTCTAGAACAAACTCAATCATTCAATTCAATATATCACTCTCAATTATTTCCAGAAGAATCTCACCAATCTATTTTCAACAATAGAGAAGATTCCACGAACTTGTTAAAACACTCTCGCGTCACATAATTCAAGGTCACACAAATAAAAAAAAAAAAAAAAACTCCCGCTCGATATTTAAAATATCATGGTGCCAATGTACGTAAACACTACAGTTGCGTGCGATATTGATGTAGGCGGGGGAAAAGATAAAAGCTATTTCTTTTGGCATCCACTCAAGTTCAAGTGTACCATCAGTTATTGCTTTTTTCCCTCCCCCCTCTCCCCTCTATAAATATTTTTCATTTCAAATTTCAATGTAAACATCGATTCCTGACCTTGCGTAAGAGTAGCCGGGCGGTATGTACAGATGGCGTATCGGACTGAATAAAAATTTTGATATGCGCTCTGATGATTAATTCACACCGTTGAATTTTATTAATTCGTGATTTTTCTTTTTTTTTTTTTTTTCCTCTTCAATGATGGTAGAGTGAGAGGCAGGATGAGGGCGTGTTGAATTATTTGGGGAGGAAAATAACCGGCGGCACAGGGGAATAATAAACATAAAAATGATTATAATATAAAAATGAATGATCGAGTTGAGTGCTGGTAAGGCGGACGTAATTCACTCTTCGACACCTGTTGCCCTCAGGCGTAATCGAATCCCTCTACAACTCCTTGAGTGCGGTTTGACTGTATGAAAAGGGTATCACGTAAGATATTCCACTTCTACTCGTCATTGAGTTCAAGTGAAATAGGCACGTAAACTATATATGTACAATATTGATAATCACTTGAGGGCTACTCTCAATGGTCGTGTAAACTTGACCACAAGTACTGAATGTACAAAAAATTGAATTCAAGTTTGTCTGACCAGATTTCCCCCTTTTCTCCTCACCCAATGGTTCACACTTGAAAAAAATTTGGATAGTTTAGACTATAAAAACTAATTGAGTCGTAATATCCATGAGTTGCGAGTAAAAAATATTCCCAGAGATAATTATATTCTCAGTGGTAATTATTTTTTATTATCGATTTTTGCATTTTGTTTTTTTTTTTTTATTAATACATGATTTATCACTTTAGCCACTGATGACGAGGGTCAAGAAGAATTGGTTGAGGTTATAATTTCGATTGTGTCTCCTTAATGAACCAAAGAGAGTACAAAAACCGATACTCTGGTTCAATAATTATATTTTCATGTAAAAAATTATAATTCAATTAGTGTGATTATACCTCCATGTTCATTAATATTCATAATAATTCTTGTCACATTCATTAGGATGCAATTAATCTTTTACAATGATAAAAAAAAAAGAAAACATGATTAATAGACAATTAATTGGACATGATGTTTTTTTTTTTTTCTTCAATTTTCACATGCAGAAGATGGTTTCATCACTCTAGCCGGACGATGAAGGACACACCTGGATTTTGGGACGCCATCAGTTGGCCTTGGTTGCAAGAATTATGATTCCGGTCTACTGGGATAAAAATTAGCCTTGAAATTCATGCCAAACCATACAAAACACAACCGGGCATTCCGGAAGAGATAATATAGAGTTGAATAAATAAATTTTGTGCTCTCAACTTGTTGGAAAAATGCAATGCCCATTGAAATTTAAAACACCCAATGGAATAATAAAAAAATAAAAAAAATAAAAACCAATAATCATAGAAATAATCACATGGCAATGGTTTCACGCTGTTAACCCATTTATCACCTTTAATTACATTGCATAACATTGAATTTATGCATAATAAAATTCAGTAATTTAATCTAGTGCAATGGTGAGTATCAGCAGCGTGGAATATCACTGGAGCGTAAACGTGTGTCAATTTGCCAGATACTATGAAAAATCAGATAAATAATAATATGTGTGAGAAGAAAAACACGTTTCAAGAGTGTATCTACCGTGGGAGACGAGTCTGACGTTTGTTATACTACAACAAACTGCAAAGTTTTTTTTTTCTTTTTTTTTTTTAATAAAAATTATGTGTATGTGTGAAGTGAGTGGTCGTCTGTTTGCGACCCGTTTACACAAGGATCATTCACCGGACCAGAACAAGACGCGGGGGGCTCGAGGTTATATCCAAGTGAAAAACAATCTCCGAAACTGATTTCCATCTTTATGATGCGACGCTTGACTTGACAGAAGAAGGAAAAACAAAAAAAAAAAAAAAAAAAAAAAAAAAAAAAAAATGAGAAAGAGGAGAGAAAAAAATTGGTGGAGACAGATGACATTTTCCTCTGAATGTCAGCTGCGACGAGACCGATGAGGACTATTGAATGAATACATTGGCACTCTGTTTGTCAACGATACACTAAAGACCTTTCAACAGCGGTTAAGACGCACTTGAGGATATAATGTGACTGAATACGACCCCTTTCTTTATCTGGTCCCTGGAAAATAATGATTATTAAAACGCAGTAGAAAAATGTGGAAAAATTTCGTGTCACTGAACACTCTCCTTTGTACTTGAAGTTAATTAATTCTCTTTTCCATGTTATCTAGACAAATATTTTTCTTGAATTTATGCGTTTGCTTAGGAGAAACATATCGATTATCCTTTGGATGATATATTTGTTTCACATATTTATTTTTATATTTTGCGACGCCAAATCGAGCGTCGAAAATATTCAACGAGTATGAGACATATTTTTATTTTCTCCCACTTTCTAGTGCAATAATATTCAACGTCAATCATAAAACACGACAAGTTTTTTTTTTCTGGAAGAAATTCAAACGCATAATCTGTATCATCTCTCACATTTTCTTTCCCCGGGAGAAGGCTTTTGCTCTGTTGTGTCTTCCTACATTTTTCCACTTTTTTTTTTTTTTCACAATCTCTGATATTTTTTATTTCTCTTCATTTTGGGGAGGATAAAACTCTTAAATTCCATATCTCAATGTTATTTATCCTTCACTCGTTTGCAGACGAGTTAGTCTATAAAAATATCTATTTGAAAGGTTGGAAACTCGGTTGTGGCCGTAAAAACAACGATGCACGGGGGAAAACAGTAACTTTGTGCACACACGATTGGAGGCCAACGAGAAAAGAGCGGAGAGAAACGATGAGCGTGGGTGTACAGGCAACTGACCCGCACAACATGTCGGAAGCGAAGACGAGGCAACGTTTGTCCCCTTTGCAATTTTACCATTTTTCTTCTTTTTGTGAATTGCTAAATTTCCTGCATGAAATTGACCCACTTGAGCCATCTGGATTGATGAAAAAGAGGAAAAATATAATGAAGACTGTTGGGTTATATTGATGATGGGTCGTTGGAAATCCCATTTTCAAAACATATAACAGTCATTGGCCTCTTATAAAAAGCCCCATCTTGTATATGCCTGACCTCTCTCAACTCAACCAACGAGGCTCTTTTCTTTTCATCGTCTTGGTGGCGTCGACGACACTGTTTTATCCCCGAGTGCGTGTGAATAACATATTTGTGCTCCATGATGTGCTCACAAGCATTGCCACGCCGACACGTTAATATACACTTTGCCTGGGGGGCAGAGAGGATGAGTGAGGGATAACGCGGGGGAGTAGCAGTTTTGAATTTTATTATATATGACAAATGGATCAATGAGGGAATTCCACTTACATCTGATGTGTTTAATTTACTTAATTATTCATCTTTTTTTTTTTCTTTACCTGATGATTGACACTGATCGTTGATTAATTAGAGATTTTGAATAAATTTTCTCTTCTCAAGGCATAAAATTTTTTTCATATACTGAATAAAATATCCAAGTCGTATAAAATCGAGTTGACCATAATTTTCTCGAGTAGAAAACGAGTGAGTGCATTCACAATTCACTCTTTCCCCTCCATCACTCTCTCTCTCTCTCCCATGTATATGTGTGTGCGAATCACACAAGTCCTTGAGGTCCGGATTTTTGTTGGATTCCACACACGGTTAATTTGTTTTTCGCGAAATCTCAGTGTCTGCGGGTCCTTGCTTCAGCCCGATAGCCCGTACATCGTAAACTTTACTCAATGTCCGTGTCGTGAGGGTCAATGCTACATACGTAATTGCGAAAAGGGTAATAAATATGTGAATGAGGAACTTGTGTATTTGTGATTGCTTGATAATTTATCTGATATCTAAATATTTTATTTTCTCAATACATACATTTCCCTAAAACAAATTATAAAAGAAAGTTACTGACACTAAATTTATAAATATCGAACCAAAAACACTGAAATAATTTAACCTCTCCAAATCCACAAAAATACGTAGCCTCTCCCATAATTTATAAATGTCTTGTAAAACCCAGGCAAACGAATCCATAAGAATCCAACAAGTCCCAAAATATTTATATCACAAAATAAAATATTTCCAAGTAAATTTTATTTTTAGATACAATCTACAAATGCACAAGTGCAAGAAGTGGAGAAAATTCATGGGAGGGATGAAAATGAAAAGTCCAATGTTTCAGGGCCAGTGAGTGGAATGATGCTGACTTTATAGAGAGAGAGCCTTGAACCCGACCGATGAGACCGAAGGCCAATAACACTAAAAATATATCGCACACGGGAGGCTTTTCTCATCACCAGTGGCCTTTTAATGCTAAACTCCTATCCAAGTATTTTGCATAACAAACACCTGAAATTTTATCAATTTAAATCACTGAATATGTGAATCACACCTGTGTCATTGAATTACACTGTATTTAATCCTCCACATTCTCCCTTCATCTTCTCCATTGACATCAGATACTACAATTTGATCGGAAATAAACAAGAGTGTAACATATATTATCATTAATTACAACTTTGGATAATGTGTAATTAGTGTACGCGTAAAAGGAAATTTAGCGTGAGGCCAGGCCTCGTTAAGGTGAATATTATCAACCAATTGCCAGGCTCTTTTTTTTTTTTTATTTGTTTATTTGTTCGTTTACAGTGAAAGAAAAAAAATACAAAATAAAAAAATAACTGTCAATTAAGACTTCATATCGGATTTTCTGATACTTTATTTAATTCATTTGCAAGCAATAATTTACCCCATCTGCCAATAAAATCACAATTATCGGAGTAATTATTGAGGATGAAGAAGAGAAAATAAATACTTGAGATAATCAAATATATTAACACGCAATGGAATACATTTAATCGCTTTATAGACTGTACAGAATATAGCCTCCTCGATCGTTGAGTCTGATATATATCGAACACTGGCCTGTATATATAACCCAGTGTATCCTTAATCAGACCACTTGCATGAAACGCTTAATTACAATAAATATCGTCCGAAAAGAGAGGTAAAAAATACACACACACACACAAAAGGGGAGAGAGAATGAGAGAGTTTTTTTTTTTTTTTTTTTGTTTTTTCAATGGATGTATCTCTTGTGCCAATAGGTAACTACCGCATGTTTCTATTACACACTCTTGTTCGTGTGCCGCCCGCGCAAACAAGTTTTACCGCGTTTAAATCCGTATGTACATTAATCTCGATATACCTGATAAAGACAATATCAATGCCAATAATCGTTCATATACTTCATTAGAAAGCGGTAATAGTGTAAATCGTAGAGATTCACTTGAAATGTTAAAATTATTTTTCACACATAAAGACAAACATTATATTCAATGCATGTTTAATGCCTTGAAGGAGCTCCATAAAATCCCTAATGAGACATTTATAGACAATCATTTTCTCATGATTTGTAAACCAGAAGATTCCCTGTAATCATAATATGAAAAATAAAAATATCAAGGGATAATTCATATCATACTTGTAGTTGTGCAAGTTTAAAAAAGTAGATATATTCCTCATCTCCGGCGGGCTCAATATGCAGTATGCGGTTGTTGGCAGCCCTGGGCAGCCTGGGTGCAACGCCACGATGGACCTTGAGCGATTATTTTACTGCAAAACGCACCACTCCCGTGGCTCTTTCGCACACGCGGCTCTTAAATTTACCCACAAAATATACTCAAATGTATTTTCGAAACGCCCTTGGCCGCGAGATAAAGATTTTCCTCGTCATTTTTCCCCCCTTCCTCCTTCTCTAATATTCTTTCTTCATCTATTTTTCTTTTTAAAAGCGTTTTATACAAGCAGAGACTCATCATAAACGATAAGATAGCAGAATTTATGCGTTCTTTATAGATGAAAAAAGAAGGGGGGGGGGAAAGAATTTTTGGCAGAAAATTTACGCACCCAGTGACATGAAAATTTGAATGAAGCAATGGGGGGGGGGGGGGGTGCAGGTTGTATGTATATTTTGGAGGATGATATTTTTACATATTACTACAACATATTTTATTATACTTGCACAATGTATGAATACAAGTAGTGAATAACAATTTCTCGTATGCCGGGTTTTGAAAACAAAACGTAATAAGTTATTCCAATTGCGCAGAAAATTTTCCTCCAGCGGTATTTACTCTATATGTGTATATTACATATAACACGCCCCAACCAGGGACCTAGTTATTCCATTGTTTAGTTTAAACCGAAATCAAGCGTTGAAAACAGTGTTCTTCCGCATTGGATGAGTTAAGTGGAGAAATAGTTTGTGAATTTACCGGTTTTTCTTCTTTTTTTTTCCCCTTCAATAAAACATCACACGTATCTAACAAACGGGTTGAAAATGGTATTGGACGTCGACATATTTGGTTCAATTTCTAAGAGTGTGTGAGACGATGATGAAAAAATCCCTCTCCTCATGATTTGCACAAGTGCGTGGTAGACAATTGTGTGGTGGTTTTGCAGTTGGTAAATTGTGTGCAACGCGTCTATTGGAATAGTCATCTCTCTCTCTCTCTCTCCTCGGTTTTATTTTTCTTCTATTTTTATTCCTTTTTTGCCACTTTTATTTTTCCATGTTTTTCCAGGTTATTCGTTCTTTTCCTGTGGCTCGTTTACCCGCTGTCTCGGTCGATCGAGTCTCATCGTGCGGCTGTTGGTCGTTGCCACTCTTGCAAACCGTCAGTTATTCCACCGGCAAAGTGCTCCGACCGATACGCGATCGCACAAGTGAACAACCTCTGTTGAGAGTTCATCCCACTTTGCACTGGGTGCAGGTCCAGGGGCTCATTGAAACTAGTAAATTCTTTGTTTACAAAAGTATTAATTATTGAATTTTTGGTGAGGGATCAGTCAACACTGAAAATACGAACAATATTTTTCGGAGTAATTTATTGGTTTTTTGAATGCATGTTATTGAAAAATATTGATAATGAATTACATGTACAAGATTATTTACAATTTAAATAAACTCATTTGTACGAAACTTGATAAACTACAAAAAATATCTCTTGATGTATTCCTCTAAACCTCATAATTTTAGAGATATTTGCAAATTAATCAGCATAAAATTAACACAAGAGGGTCAATGTAAGCTATCAAATGATAAATTCCAACCCAATTAGTGAAAGTGAATATAAAACATTGAATGATATTTTGATCAAATTTGATTCCACTCCAATTAACATAAATATTAATCATCATCGTAAAATGTACGTAATAATATACCTCGAATAAACCAACTGAAATATCCCTGACATTCTCTCCTTGAATACTTTGCGAGAAAATATTGTGGAAGGTCGGGTGTTTTAGCGGAATTAAAATGGCATGACGTCAGCGACGTGCGAATGTGACGGGCCTCCCTACCAAAAAAAAAAAAAAAAAAAAAAAACACCACACATGCACACATATACACAGATACCGTGGCACAATGATAAGAGGTGCTGGTAATCGAGTTATCGAGCACGACGACCTTGCGTCAATGTTCATTCGCGAGACCTATGAATATTTAAAGCCGCAAAAATTACATATTTTTCTTGTTTTTCGTGAAGATAATTTCATTTGTAATCATACATGTTTTTTCTCCAATAATCACCAGACAAATAAAGACGCCAAATTTGAGCTAATTAAGTGATAACCGTCATTCAGCCATTTGCAAATATTTAATGAGAAGAGGAAATGTCAAAGAAAAAAAAAAAAAAAAAACGTAAAAATTCACGTGTTCGGAATGTCCATTTGTTTGGGTTGCAACTGTCTGAACGTTGTCTACTGTTGGAATAATAAATAATGCATTATTTTTCAATGCACGTTTGTACATATTGCATTCTCACCTCGTACGATACCCCTCGTACGATAGAGTCTATTCCTCCGATATTAGATTCTCTCTTTCAATATTGAAGTTTATAGTCATATTAATAGCAATAAATTCTTATTGAAATAAATAAATAGAAAAATAAAGGTGGACGTCCGCATGAAAAGGGCCGACTTTGTCGAATTTAGTTTCCGAGATATTCAGGTTTTTGTGTTCACATCTCCCATTTAAGCCCATGTTAAATTATTTCTTTGATACTCGATAGAGACATCATTTTCTACGCTTTTGGGGTCATTCCTGGCTTGAAAAGAGGGGAATCATATCAAGAAAAGCGTAGTATGCATAAGTCCAATACCGCCAAAGTGGGCCCTTTTCATGCGGACGTCCACAAATCCATCGATGAATGTCGGGGCCAAGTTGAGTGCTTGAATTTAATTGACGATGAATCAACTCGCATTAAGTCAATGACAATGTCCGTTACTTCAACACCACTTCCATCCAGAGTCCACTCGTTTCAATGAGCCATTTTACTGCTTTCTCAATGTGTGAATTATTGATCGATGAAAAATGATTTTACCTTCATGGATTATCGATCGACGCTATTGGTGTCAATCTGGATTAGTCAATTCAGATTTTATTGGCTTTTCGATTTACCCGAGATTTGGAATATACGGGGGGGAGTCAGCTGGCTCTCCTGCGCATGAGACATACTCTTTCCCCTGGGTAATCATGCGAAACGTATCTTTTTTCATCTCAATCTAGGCGCATTTTATTTCGTAAACTAAAATATTCATGAAAGAAAAGTCTGGTGAATATTTTTCACCAGTATTTTATAGTCCAAGTGGTTAAACGTCATATATCCAATGCATTTGCAAATAATTATGATAATTGTGTAATTATTTCGTAAATGAATCAATTGACAGCAAAATGTCAAAAATCATCTCAATAAATCAACATTCACCAGGATGTGAAAAATTAACGTCTTGCTACTTTACGATCTCATTACTTATTCTCTAAAAAATACAATAAAATTTATTGAACAATCGGAAAAAAAAAAATTATTTTGAATAATTTCCAAGCCATTCTATAAATATCATCGTGATAATACGATGCAAGAGAAACTCATGTCCATGCATTAACAAAAAATCAAACTCCAATGAGGGGAGATGAGTTGGGAAAAAACGGAAAAAAAAAAAAACAGCAACAACAACGTCAGGAGAAAAAAGTTTTACAATTTTTGACATTCCCACAGTACCCAGGCAATATGTGACGATGAATAAACCCGTCGAAATACATATGAAGCATACGTATATTTTCCCTCCTTGCATATTGCGCTGGATATTAATAGCTACTGCGCATTATCGTTCATGCGTGGCCGTGCGAGAAGTCAGGAGTCACAAATCTTCATGAATCAAGTGGCGATATGCATTTATTTCGTATACAGCAGCGACTTAATTGCCACTTGTAGTGTCATATTTTGTTTCGCCCACGATCACGTTAAAATTTCTTGGATAAAGAAGAAAAAAAAAGTCATGATAAAGAAGTGAAGATTCATTTAGAGCGATAAAGAATAAAAAAAAAAAAAAAAACAAATAATGATGATAAAAGTGACCAGTGAGGTCGATAATACTAATTCTCAACATTTTTCCACGATAATATGAGGACGATGCCTCCTAACGATATGCATATTGAAATGCATAATGGCTTCCATCGAATTGTGCAGTCGTTGGTGGACGGATGGAGTAGATAATGCTGGCTTTCACTCCAAACAATTTGATTTCTTCTCCTTCCCCTCAGCATTCTATTTTTTTTGTTTTTTTCTTTTTTTTTGCAGTTTAATGAGACATTAATTACTCACTCAGATGTTTGTCAAGTCAAATAAATACACTCGGTTTATATTTTTAAATTATTTTTTAATAATTTTTGATAAAAAATGATATAAATCGGGTACTTAATAACAAGATAATAAGTATTATAAACAAGGGGACTAAATACAAATGTACAGTGGATTTTCACTTCTTTCTCATTAAAATTAGTCGTTAGCACAACTTCTTTTCATTTTGTTATTTATAGTTTGTAACTTAATAAACTAGAATTCCATAACTTAGAGACATTTTTTTTTTTTGTATTTTTTTCTTTTCTCGATTTTTGTTCATAATGAATAGTTTTTTTATCTTTCATTATATTGTAATGATAAAATCTGTTATAATCCAGATCAGCACGCATTCACTGGTTCATATCGACAAAATAATAAAAACGAAATTGGATATTCATTTATTCATTCCAATTCATCCATTTTTCTTTCGTGAAAATAAAATATATAACGAGGGAATCTGTGACAGAGGAAATCATAAACAAAAGAAATGAGAGAGAGAGAGAGAGAGAGAGATAAGAGAGAATTCAGAGGCAAAAAATATTGTGTTTTTCATTTAAATAATAATAATTAAAGGAAAATCACATAAAAGCGTAAAAGAAAAATGCAAAAAAAAAAAAAACAATATAATCCCTCAATATTATTCTTTCTCCTCTAACGATAAGGTGAACCCAATGACAGTTATATAGACATTGCGAATTTTACATTGTGTAAAAATATTGCTACGTTCTGTCAGACGTTTTTATTTAGTCACTTTTCTCATTATGATTTTTTTTTCTTCTAAATGACTCTGTCTATTGTTTTATATTTCTTTCATTCTTCTTTCTCTTCTTTTTTTCCATTGAATATCGTAACTCTGTTCGCAAAAAAATAGATGAACATACGCCAATCATCTGGTCATTATTTTCATTTTCATATTTATTATGTTTTCATTTTTTCACGTTGAAATTCACCCGAGGACAGTCACCCCTCAGTCTTGCAGAAAGAATATTGCACTTTGGTGTATTTTTTTTTTTCCCACATTGTTGCTATATATTTCAGTGAAAACACAAGTTTTGTACAATAATTTTGTTTTCACTCGGTAAATTACATTCCACACTTCGAAATCGAATGGAACATTGCAGTTTATTGCACCTTCTCCTACTCGAATAATTCATGATTTATCAAGTCAAATGCACTGCTCCATATTCAAATATCGAATATCGAAATACGGTATGGATTTTATTTCAAATAGCGAGGACTAGTCAATGAGTTAAATTTTCTTCAAATTATTACACCCCATAGCACATTTTGCAAGTGAGAGTGAAAAACTGTCCTGAGTGTAAAAATTTTCACGCTTAAATTTGTTTTGATTTGTCTGTGATGGCGGATTCTATGAGTGATGGTATCCAGAATTACAAGAGAGAATTTTGCTTATTGATAAAATCAAAGAAAAACTAATATTCACTCATTATTTATAAAATAATCGCGTTGATTTAAATTCTTTGAATAAGCCAACGTCTTTATGCATTATGAAAGGAAAGAAAATGATTAAATTTTATTTCAACTCCTCCCCCATCGCCTTTCAATTGGACATATATACATGCTAAGAATTTGTTAAAAACTACTACACATTTATCCATTTATCAATCATATGACTTTTGAAAATTGAAAAATCCTAATTGTAACACGATCTGAGTATCATTGGTGAGAAGTGTTCAAAATTACGTTGATTATCAACTGGGGGAGGGTGAAGAGGAGATTGAGAAGGAGGGGGGGGGGGGGGAGAGAGAGAGAAAGAGGTGGGAAAACGTAGATACATCTTAACGTATTTGAGCATAGATTTGTAACTCGTTCAACGCAATTCAATCGAGTTTATTTATCTGAGTTTAAATGCGTTCTTTTGGAACACTTCTTAAGATGATACTCATTAATAATAGATGATGTGAAATTGGTGCGAGGAATGAAAAAGTAGTCGGCCCCTCTCTGTCAATTGATATTCGGAAGCACCAGTGACGATTTAATTGACAGGAATCGAAACATTTTCATCTCTCGATCAAGTCAGCATCGTCAACTCATCAATAGTTTCTTTTTCTCTCTATGTACTTGTCAACATAGATTTCAATTGTTAGTTTAAATAATTTTCAGCCCCTTATCGAACCTCCCACCGTGATAAGTTCTGTTGCTCGCGCGTTTAACAATAAAAATGCTTTTCCAATTTCATGAATTTTCTTTCTTCACCGCTCTCATATTTCATCATGTTCATGTATATTTTATTTACGAATATACCATATAGATTATGAATAATTATGTTTCTCTAATCACAATTTGCGCAAATAAGTAGTTTCACAAGGACAAGTAAGCCACAGAAAGATCATTTTTTTGTATTTTTTAAAAAAATTTTTTTTTCCTCTTCTCTTATGTAATTTTTTAATATTTAGTGACAAACATTCTTTCAATATTTTATGTTTCTTTTAATTCTTATTTCGATTTTAAAAAAAAAATATTAACCACTCCACTCACAATTTGAAAACCCACCTTTAATGCAGCGAACGGTAGTCGCTTGTACAATTTTTTTTCTTTTTTCTTTTTTTTTTTTTTTTTTTCAAACCCACAAGCTTTTTGGCACCCAAATCTCCTAAAAATACCACAATCAATAGTTAATGAAAAATCCGTAATTCGTTGCCGTCCTCTAATCTCAATTCTCCCCACTCCCCCTGAGAATATGTCCATAATTCATGAAAAAACATCAACGCTCTTTCTCCCTCTTCTAAAATTTATTTCATTAAACATTTATGAATTATCAACTCGCGAACGATAGATCTACTGGCCATTTTCTTCACTCATATTTGGCATATCCGAGAAAAAACCAATTCCCCAGGGCAATAGGTTTTTGGAATCTCGAGCGGGGCAAAAATGAAGATAAACAAAAGAGATAAAAAAAAATGGGATTAAAGTATAAAATGAAATGTTAAGGTAATAAAACTTGGGAAGATACACTTGTGGTTAAGCTTGCGATCAAATTGATATGTCTCACGCGTGCCCAATAGTTTTTAAACTTGACTATTAACTTTCTTTCGTCAAATGGCAGCATCAATAAACTAAGCTTTCAATCCTCTTCTTGTAATTAACGAATGATTGGAGAGTTTTATTCTATGTAATCTGATTTAAAAGTTTTTTTTTTCTCATGTATTGTTCCAGAAATATTCACAGCCTGTATTTGTAGAGGTTTTTCTTTTTTTTTTTTCTTCACTTTTTACTATTTATATCCTCAATTCTGTCTTTTACGGAGTATCCCATTTTTCAACTGAATCGAAATGATTTTCAATAACAAACCCGTTTACCATTGCCCCCCACTCTATTACCTGCGCACCTTGAATAATAATTTTTCAATAATAAATGTGATTGTTTCGTGTAATATTGTATTGTTCTGTTGATTTTTCACCTCAATTTTTGTTCAACTTCTTATTTCAATTTGTAAATAGATGTCTAATATTACTTTGTTATTTTTTTTTTTTGGCCCTGTATTCAATTTTGTACAAAAGTTTCTTCTTCAAAACCAGAGTGATAGGCACTATTTTTGTTTCATAAATTTCTCCATTTACCATCAAATCTTTTTCTTCCCCCCGTCTCGAACATCCCTGAACCATAATTTTCCCAATGCCTCTTACCACCCATAATTTGCCCTCAACCATAGCCTTCACTTTGTCAAAACCTCCACTCTTTTATTCTCTCGTTAAATATTTTATCGACGATGCTCTCACGAGTTCAATAAGTTCAGATAAAAAAAATTAATTTCCGTGTGATGTGCAACATTTGACTGCAAATGATAAACTAAGAAGAAAAAAAAACAGTCAACGAAACACACAGAAATTGGAAAAAAACCAGAAGAATAAAAATAGGAGAAAACAAGAAGAAATAGATGATAATAATAATCATTACGCTTAGATAATAAGGAAATGGTAGTGGGTCGCTGGTATTAGTGTGATAAGTGATAACAAATAAAGTGTTCATCAATTCATTAATCATTTAAGTAAATGTATAGAACATGAGATCAAAGTTTTGATAATATAGTTTCATCAGCCGGATGCTTACTCGACGCACTCTTGAGAAGAAAGATTAAAAAGAAAAAAAAAAAAAACAAAACACAATAATAATTCCGATCCTTGAGAGAAATTCTAAAATCATGAAATTCACTATGATAACCATAACTCATTGAACGCTTATCATCCTTATCATTATCATGAAATTCAGTAATCAAATGGAATATGGGAAACAAATTAAGCCTGTTGTAATAATTGCTCTGGTACTGGAAAAAAAAAGAAATTTACAAGTGAAAATCATAGTTTTGCCAATTTACTTTAATTTTATTCACTTAGAAAAAAAAAAAAAAAAAAAAAAACAAAAAGGGAAACGAATTGTCTGACGTATAAATTAATAAAATAACACTTATCTCATGAATCCATTTAGTTGACTGAATCCTTTTGATTCCAAGGATTACACGATTTTTGACAAAAATTCATTATTTCGTCTCCATCTCTAAATATCTCAAACAATTTGCTGTTTAATCAATCAGCTTCAATCATCAATATTATGACTTAAAAAATCATATACAACACACGTTGTACAGCACAAAAACTCACCGCCCATAACGGCAACAACATCATTTCAGTACTTAAAACGTAGGATTGCTTTCTAAGAAGTGTTATATATTACTGTATTCTACCGATATACACAACAGAGGGAAAATACGCGGTTGGTGAATGGCACGAGGCCCGAGAACAAGGCGCATCAATTAACCATTTTCATTAAACGTGTCAACTATTTTGTTATCAACAAAATACTTCAATACTCGCCTTGTACCCGGCTGCCACTACCACATCATCAGCACACTTCCTCTTCCACATTTTTTTTTTTTCCTCGTACAAAAATGGTATCCTTATGAATCTAGTATACTACAATACATATACAAAAACGTTTTATTTATACTCTGAAATCGAAGTAAATAGGGTATAACTATTGTACAAGGATGACAAAACTCTCACGAGTGAAGAAGAAAAATCAATACGAGTCCATATTGTTATATCTCGAGATAATCACTAGGTTTATTTTTCAACTTTATATTTCTTTAATTTTTACTTTTCTTTTTTCAATTATATCTCTGTTATCGAGAATTCGGAAGAGAAATCTCGACGGGAGAGTACGACGCGGAGGGCAGTGAATGGACTTGGAACACTCTCATCTCTTGTCTTTTTCCTCATCACCATAAAATCGGAAGTATCCCGAATGAGACTCACGGAAGTTGATTAGTCGTGATTTATCATCAAACTGCTGAGTACTCTAGGACAACTGGAATCGTTACCGTTTTTCGTCTTCCACACCCTCATCATCGTCGTCTCAAAAGCTGCCCCACTCATTGTTCAGACCAATGTCTGAGAGCATATCAGTAACATTTGGTGTCGATGTGAATTCAAAGTGTGAACCATTGCTTGAGCTTGTCGTTTCAAAGGTATCATCACTGAGACTCGAAGATATTTGCTCCATATCGAGATCAAGACCAGACGGTATTTGAAAGAGATCAGTGAGTGAATCAAGATCAGCTAAGCTACCATCTGATCCTGTTGGATTAGTTTGCTCCTCCATTTTAACAACTTGACTATTGACAGAATGTAAGCCTGGTAGCATGACATTCGTTGATTGTACACTATCCATGGGCTCCTCTTTGACAATCATAAAATTGTCAAGTTTAAAATTATTATTGGACGGACAGTGATAGTTTCTCGGCAACGTATCCATCTCCGAGTAGCCACGCACCGAGGATAGCATCCTGTCAGTCATCGTGAATTCATGATAATCAAGATCTGATGCCTCCTGTTTTATATTGTTTCCAGTTATGAGGCCTGGTGATGCACCTGGTACACTTGTCGTTGTTACGATACTTGATGTAACACAATCCGTAAAATTGTCCTCATAAAAACTAGCCGATTCGGGTGAGTCTGGTGTATCGCAGGATGGACTACTTGGTACTTTGGCAGTGACGATTGGTGGTACTGGTGTGTAGTCAACGGGTGATGGTCTCTTGTCAAGTGCCAATCTTATCTTGAGCCTAGATACTGAATTCGTTGTGGTATGAGCCTGAAGCCTCTTGAGTGGTGACGACGTGTTGTTATTTGAATCATTTCTCGATTTAATGGATACTGTTGTTGTGGCTGTATTTATCGTTGGACTTGTTGTGGCTGAGGATGATGATGATGATTTTTTAGATTTTTTGACTTCTTTAATTTTTGGCGTTGTTGCTGGCTTTGTTGTCTTTTTCCTTGGACGATATTTGTAGTCTGGATATTCTATCATGTGCAATCTCCTCAGTCTATCAGCCTCCTCAATGAATGGCCTCCTCTCAATCTCATCCAGGGTCTTCCAACGACGTCCAAGGCGTTTGCTTATTTCAGCATTGTGCATATCTGGCTGTACCTCGCATATCTTCCTGCGTTCAAGCTGTGACCATACCATAAATGCATTCATCGGTCTTTTGATGTGATTTGGATTATTCTTCTTAGTCTGCAACATGAAAAAAAAATCATCCACATTATTAACGTTCCTCTAGTCTCGACATCAATTGGATTAATCGTTACATCTACGAATAAATATTCCACTAATTGCCAATCAATCCAAGTGGTTCGTTAGCTCTTACAATCGGTGTACTAGTGGTTTCGTTATTTCCGGATGAGGATGTGGGTCAAGGGATCAGCCTGGACGTTAATTTGACTTTCATAAAGTCCAATCAATACACTCACCCACATCCTCCTTCCTCACTTTGCCTTTTCTCAAATTAATTACCCCCCCCCCCCCCCCTCCTCGCTTTTCCCTCTCATTTTGCCCACTGACAAACACCTGATGTAGGATCAACGACCCGCGTCATAAGAGATTTCTCAGAAGCAAAAAAAGGAAGAAAAAAACAAACCATCACGGCTACCCGGATAGTGGATGAGAAGGAGACGAGTGAGGATGGCGCCAGCGTCGCGGCGCCAGTCAGCTGATCAACTTGATCTGACCGTATGCAACTGGCGACTGTCCGTCGCGACTCCACTGACTAGTTTAGTGTGAAAAGTGCTTTTGATGTACTCGTCTTCCAGTAAAGAAGACGTACAGTATTCTGTATTATCTTGTGTGTCATCGAAACCGCTGTAAATTTGACACAAGGGTGTCTTTAGTTTTTTTTCCTCGTCTTCTGTTGGGAAAAATAAACTCAGCGCTTCACATTATATCACGGAAGTCATACAAATTGTGGAATGAAAGGTCATTGTCTTTAGGGCTTTTTTTTTCTCTTCACTAATTCTCGGTATTACAGAAGGAACCGGGCAACGTTCTCACGACAACTTTTGTCACCTCCGTGGAAAACTCGTCATGCAACAGACAGTGTAACTATAATGCCTCTTCTTCTGACCATTCTTCGGGTCGTTTCATACGTACAATCAACCAAGCAAAGGAGCGGAGAGGCGGGGGGGGGGGGGGGGGGTGAAGGATAGCATGCGGAGAGGATACAAACCAACTGAAGGAAGGTACACAACTGTGCAAACCACAGTAATGGGGAAACGCGCACCGGTTACACAAGTGGGTGAAGAGATACAAAGAGTCGAGCTTTTGTATCATCAGCCCGAAGACTTTCGATCCATCAATGCATTACGATGCAACTCGTTCTTCTCTACAATCCCTCCAACTTACTGGGAACCTCCGTTTTGTCTTACCATGAATGGTTCGTACGTTGGGACCAAGGTCGCCAGTAGAATTGCTTTATTCAATTTACGAATGATACAAAAACCCTTTATCCAATTTTTTTTCCCCCCTTTCATCCAACTTTTTCACATGTTTTTTTGTTGTCTAACAGAGTCAGCAAATACGAGTCACTAAATTTTCACTGCTATTGTCCCCCCCCCCCCCCCTACCCGTACACTCACTGTACTCTCAGACTTATAAGAGTAGAGTGAAAGTCGTTAATGATGAAAAAAATGTCGTTGAATAAGTTTATGGGATTTCCTAAATCAATTTGATATCACGTTTTATATTCTGCACCCGTTGGGCTTCGAATAAAAGAGAGAAAAAAAAAAAAAAAGGTTTTTCTCTTCTACATTGTCACCCCCGGATAATCCGTGTGCAACAGTTGCCTCGGTGCAGCCATACACCGTTGAAACTTTTTACTACTTTTTTTTTTTTTGTTATCTACGGATTGTATGTCTGAAGTCGAGTTTTTCACACCCATCATGAAACTCTGTCGCAGGGAGGGTGAAGGGGAAAAGGAAGCTACCTGCGTCAACTTCTTCCACGGGCTAGTCTTTGATATACATCGGCCCTTCTCGTTTGGAAAAGGGGCATTGCTGTTTAAATCATTATTTTTTTCTACATACTCTCCATCGATAGTTAGAGACATAACAACAAAAGTATAGTGTGAAATTCTAGGTCTTCATTGGATTCTCTACACCCCTTGTCCACTTGGTTAAAATACCCAGTGCAGTTTATTGCTGGGTTATGCTTTAATTCGATGGATAGAGATAAATTCGGGTACGTGGCACTATTGCGCGAGAAACATTGGTGGAAAGACACGATCCAGATCCCAGACAATGATTGCGCTTGAGAAAATTTTGTAGAGTAAAATTATAAACTACGAAGGAAGCAAAACAGAGACAAGTGTGTGTCAAGGCAAAATTACACGGTGAATCTTTAATGCTGATGGACCCACCTGGTTCACTCAGCATAAGTCAATAATACATATGCGCCTGTATAAGATGACAATGCGCGTAGTGATTTAGAAATGATCAGAATCCGACGCGCCAGCAAGGTCTCACGCATTAATAATCATCGTCACTGCATGGCTCAGCCTTTGTCTTTTTCATTTCCACTCTGATGCATATAGATTCATTCAATCCATTCTGTCATACATTAAAAACTATTGAGTTGTTTTTGAAATACAGAATGAGGAAAGTAGTTGTCTCTAAATCCACATGTAACACTTTGTCCCAGTTTACGGTATCATTTACTACACATGGCCACTGATTTTTTTATGATTAGGGCACATCAATTGTTGCTCAACTTTTATAATAACTACTACCTCTCAGAATGTTCCGTTTCGGGGCCTTTTTTTTCCACATTGTCAACTCGATACCATGAAATTATCATACTAGATGAGGCCAACTAGTAATAAGTTGGATTCATGATAGTATTCGGAGCTTTTAACAACTGCGAGAAAGAACTTTTGCTATCTATTAAAACTACCTACTCACTGGGGGGAAGTTTGAATATTTCATGTGCACACATTGCATGATGCTATACTGACGTTCGTACTGTTCTCATTTTGGTTTATTTTCATTTTTTACTTCTATCAATATTCGATTCTTATTACAATTTGAAATTGAATGGAAAAAATGAATAAAGTTTCCTATTACAGATCCTTTGATTTCTAGTTCTAATTAATTTGTTCTATCTACGGAAGGCGGAAATGAAAAAATATTGACGGAGGTTGAAGTCAAGTTGAAATAGAGCCCCCACCGCACGCGTTCACGTACGCACAATTGATCCTTTTGCCCGTAGCTCGGTCAACACCGACATATTACAGTCTCGTGGCGTTTTACACTGGGCCTCTCCGAAGGCCATGATACCGTGTTTGAGATGCAGGCCTGTCTCTCTAGGTGACCTTCGTCTACTCACTTCCGTCAGCTGCGGGCTAATGGTGAATAATATATAATCATACTCGTTTCGCCTTTTTTTTTGCACATTCCCCGCGTGCATTTTTTTTTTTTGTCTCATTACCCTCGGACCGCTTTTTGTACAATAATGGTGGCATGAAAAATTGCAGATCCAAAACGGGGAACGACTCAACTCGCCAAATACGTTGGCCAGTTTTTTTTTTCTCTTATTTTTAATGGAATGCCTGGGATAATTCATCACTGGAACGGAATGATCGAAACGTATTATTCATCAAAGTATTTTTTTTTTTTTTTATTTCATTCAAATGTTAATATACGGTTCAAATATGGTAGAATGGAGTTGCAACAGAAGGTGAACCGGAAGGTGTCACTGGGGTACATACAGAGTTAACCCATTGGGTCCAAACTCAAGGATCGTGACGTTTGCACACGCAAACGAATGGCAAAGTGCTCTTGGAGTCTCCTCTGTCGCTTCCTAGTTGGTTCAACACACGTCCCTGAAAACACGGAATTGTCATTTTCGTACTGGTGGAACGTGAGAAAGCTCAGCAATTGGATTTTTATCCCGTTTATTTTACCTCGCTGTTGTTGGTGGTTTTTTTTTTCCTTGTGTTTTACTTGTTTGAAATGTCTGTTCGTTTTTTTTTTCTACTTCACTGCATAACTTAAATTCGATGTATTACCTACTGTATCTGGAAGACCGGCAAAAAGTGCAGAGGGCCCTATCGAATGCAATGGAGGTGGGGTAAATGGGTAAATGCGCTCCCGTGACTATTGTTGCCGGTAGGTTACACCGGAAATGGTAAAACGAGCCTATCGCGATTACAGGGGAAATTACAGAGGCGACAGAGTCTTAAACGGAAGTCGTATAACTGCTTGCTTGGGGTATAATGGAATGATTTATTGGTTTGTCTGGAATCGTTTTATGAAGATGGCGAGAAGTATGGGCGAGGTGAGAAAAATGAGGAGGAAAAGGATCTAGATAATTCAACAAATGTTTTTTTTTTTTTCCTGCTTTTTCTCCAACTACTCGGCTCCACTCCCCTTCACTCATCCAGCCTCTAGCCTTGACAATCACTCTCTCATTTTATTTTATCATGCCAAAAGAAGCAAAAAAATGGAAGTGAAAAAAAAAAAAACAACGAGGATAAACGAGATAATTTGAAATTAGTCAAATCCATAATCTCAGTGTTGCGATCTACATGGACAACTAATCAGTGCGACAACTTGTCCTCTCTCCGACGGTGCAAAGAAAAATTATGAAATCATTTATCACTCGCAGATCGAATCGCAAGTGAAGACCTTGAAGTCACACGAGCGGATCGATTGGTCTATCGTCGCTTCTTTCATTCTCTTCCTTCCATTTTTCGTATCTCAGCATCGAGAGGCAACAGATAAATAAAAAGAAGGAATTATTATCATCATAAATTCACGTGACACGATGAGGACTACTGAGTAACCGAGTGAAACAAAGTGTGCGGTATTAGTTAGCAATTTACCGAGAAATCAGTGAATCTCGTTACACTTGGACCTTGAATCAGTGATTTGTTAGTTTTCTCAGTGGTATTTTGCCAAGTTCATACTAACAATGTAGTCATAATGAATTAATCCATATAAACGCCTCTGAGAGAGAGAGACAATATGGTATGAAAAGGACAAAAAAAAGGTACCACTTGTTTTTTTTTTTTTTTTAAATAATCGTGTGCGTGCATGTGAGAAAAGAGGCAATCCTATTATTCTTTTCACAACGATGTAAACACATAAAACCCGCCTCCGTACCTCATGCAAATTACCATATTCACGCGCAAGATCAACGGTGCATTATATTATGTATGAGATTGCAAACGTCGAGTCATTAATCGCTTTAGAGTTTAATGCATGAATTCTCGTTTTTCTTATTCCCCACTACCACCCAACGAGTATTCAATGTTCAATCTAATGTCAATGTGATTCATCATGAGTGTGACATGAAAATTCTCGAGTCAATCAAGTCAGGAGTAATTACAAAAACAAATTATGATTAAAAAAAAAATTGTTGGAAGAAGGAAGGAATAAAGAATAGATGAATTACTGAAAACGTTAATTTCTTGGAATAGGCATATGCGTTACTGTTTAGTGTGTGAATGGTGTCACGATTTGACTTATTGAAATCAAATACGGATCACAGAGCAACACCAGTTGAGTATGAGTATTACCGGCTAATCGCTCTCTCTCTCTCTCTCTCAGCTGAGGCCTTGAATCTTTAATCGCTGAGTTTTCCACATGTATACATTTAGAAAACCCGACTGCTGAATCTCTGAATTATAACTTGTAGTATTTTATAGATACACACTAGTGCAGTATCGGCTTTCTATCTCTTCAATATTAAAGTTTTTCTCACCTTTGTAATTATCCGTTTGTTCATAGTGAAAATGATTGGGAAAAACTGATGATTTTTTCTCATTTTGTGAAGATGTTTCTGGGATTATTATCAACCGTGTACATCGATACTCTATACCGAATCAAACGGCTCAAGAGAAATTGAGGGATTTGAGGTCGTGCAACGACGCAGCAAAAAAGCATCCAACTTTGTGAGATGTACACTCTCTGGGGATTCTCTCTCGTCTTGTGAGAGAATCGATTTACTTCGTTTCTCTCTTATCGTTAACTTCTAACCCAAGAGTAAGGGGTGGGCGGGTCAGTTACCATTCCCGTTTCTCTCTCTCTTCCCCCCATCGGTATTTTCCTTGACCGACTAGCGAATGACTTTCATCCGTAGTTTCATGTTATACCCGCAACTCGCAATACCCCATGGAGGATCGTATACCCAATATCTATCGGTGCGCCGAACCGAGCGTGACCGAGGTATTTCCCTCCCTCTCTATCTCTCTCTCATCCCCTTTTTCATATCATCTCTTCTCTCCATTTATTTTTCATTTCATTCAATTTTTCAAAACAAGCCCCGCCGGATATATACTCGGGAGGAGTTACAGTGTAGTTTTGTATACTGATGCCCCCGAGAGAAGAAATCCCAACGACTTCTACCAGCATATGGCGATTTCATGATTACCATTAACCACACGAGCGGCTCACTCGTGCAATACAAATTTCTGGTCTTAGAATGATTATTGACTGTAAAATTTTACCACAAGTGGGTCAAAAATATTTGTTAAATGTGTTATTTACAAAGATAATTTAGTTAATTTGTTTTTAAGATTAAAAAATTATTCTTCAAGCACTATTATCTTCTCTCTAAACTCATAAACATTTTTAAAAAACGCCAAAGTTATTTATAAGTTGTTTGCCTACTTAAACACTAAAATTTTTCTTAGTGATTCGATCATTAACCCACTTTCATTACTTAAAAAAAAAAAAGAAAAATACAAAGTCAATGGAGAATGTCAGAAACACTTTAATTTCAATTTAATAATCATTTAATTTCCCCGACAAAATTAGATACTGGTATTTTGCAAACACGTGCGCATTTTAATCGAAATTAATAGGCGGACGCGCAATAATTAACACCCAACGAGGGTGCGCAGACACGAGCATGAAAAAAAAATAATAATAATAATAATACAAGGGAAGAATGAAGAAATAAAAGATAAATGTAAAATAAATGACGCTCCCTGTGGGTGCAACAGAGAGGAGAAATAAAAATGAGAGGGCAATATAAACCGCACGCGTCTTTCGCGCCATCTCGCACTACCGCCCACACGCAGACACTACAGAGCACAGCAGCACGAAACCCGTATAGCTTGAGAAAACCCAACGTCCTCGGTATATTAACAGTTTGAATATTGCAGTGCGTGCAAGTCACATTTGCGACGCGCGCTGAGCGTGATGCTATGCAATATACGATATTTAGTGGCAGACAGAGCGATAACTTGTCCCCCCCCCCCCCCCCTACCACAACCACCCCCACCTGCTACCCAATCTCACACCCGATGGCTTGTGCACAAGCCCCCAAGAGCTTTTATTTTTCCACCACTACTTTGTGTCTCCCTGTGCGTTCATTAGCACCTACATTTTTTCATCATTATTTCATGAATATTATCGTAAAATCTGTGCATGTGGACTATTTCAGAAAATGATAAACGAAAAAAATTGTTGAAAAATAGCTACTTTATTTTACATTTATATTTTCAGCTCCTCTGTGGCTTGAAAATGTGAATTTATCGAGGTATTATCGGGCATAAAATCGTTTCAGGTTTTCATCGCAACACCCACGCGCTGTCACTCTTCAATCCTCAGGAAAAAAAAACTGGAAACATTTGAGGTGAAAAAAAAACGAATATATAGAAAATGATACTGTACGCATTGCAAACAGTTGCAAGTCACTGTTACATATTTAAAATTCAATAATTATCCACATGAAATATTACTCGAGCCCTAGTTATTTGCTCCAGAGTGATTAAATTATGCAAAGTGTCAAGAAAATGTGAGAAAAATTGAAACCTCTCAAATGTGTCATTTTTCTTTATCGCTTTTTCATTTTTTTCTTCAATTTAGCAATTGAGTAATGTTAATAAGACGGGATTCGCATTGGGTGGAACTGCCATAATTAATATTATACAACAAGCTAAATAAAACCAAGGGAATAGACTGCTGGAAAAATGCCGTCGAGACGAGACACGAGAATTAAAAGTCTCGTGAAAGAGAGACAGAGGAGATAAATCAAAGTAATAGAGAGAACTCGTGATTTTCCCACGATCTGGCGGCGTGCGCGCATGGAGTACCTATCAGATGTGATCTAAGTGCTGTAGATTTTTGCATCGATCGAGATAATCTATGGCCCCTTGCGATACTCAACTTAAATCGCTCAAGCCTCGCCTGACTACACACAAACACACACCCCTGTAGTAACATTGGGCTTATGATTTTTTTTTTTCCATTATTTTCTCTCTGCAGTCTTCCTCTTCAACGTCTTCTGCAGACTGTAAACCTCTCTCTCTCTCTCCCCCCCCCCTTCCCACCTTCCACCGCCTCACCGCTCCTTCTCTCTTCACATCAGTTTGGATTTACCGTGGTAAACTTTTCCGACATCGCCAACGAGTACCCCCGGGGTTTCAGCCAAGGCCAGTATCAACGTGAAAGACGATGCTGAAATATTGTGTGTCAATTTTTCCCTCCGTCATTTCAAACTATATATTGATTTGTGACGAGTGAAAAAGATTAGATGTAACAATAAAAAAAAAGGAAAAATTCATACATGTTAATAAAATATGGTGCAACTTGTTAACTGTAAATTAGATTGAAAGTTTTTACTTAAACTGCCAAATCATTTAACTATGAAATATATTGAATTGTTTTCATGGGTTGAGTCACCCAGTATAGATTGTTAAATATAAATTTGAAAGTGACCCACTGATGTACGAATGATAATTAAATCACACGGGAATTTTTCATGAATCACTGGGAAGAAAGTCTTGAGAAGGGGGAAGAGAGGGTGAAGAATTGAATTGATTCTTTATTGAATAGAAATTTTCTCCGTTAACTTTACATCTAGCAATGGTGAAAAGTATTACACGAAAAAGGGGGGGGGGGATGGGGAGGGAGAGGTGCCACGATTTGTAAATACGTTTGAATAAATGCAAAATAATTTCCTTCATTATTATAGTTTTTTTTTTCTCTTCTTCTTCTTTCACTCTCTTAATTTGATTGTAGACATGGGAAAAAAGGTAAATAGTGTATCTAGATGGTCGCCCTTCTCCTTCTTAACCTACATAGGTGCACGATCTCGTTCGGTACGTCGACCGGTGTGCTGTATCTGAAAGTATAATGCCCCGTTGTTAAAGCCATCTATTAGCATACACCGGCGTCTAATAAGCAACGCAAATCCGTCACGATAGATTGAAATTGCGATGCCCTTGTCCCGCACCCCGTTTCGATAATTGCATAACAGCGTCATAAAGTTGGTTTTTTTCGAGAAGCAACTGCATCTTCCACGGAGGTAAAATCAAATGAGCCCATTCAAATCCACTAATTCATTCAAATCAAATCAAATAAAAGACTTTGCATTTTTAATTTACTCGTCTGTCTGATAAAAATTAGTAAATGAAATGTGAAAAAGTAAAATCATCAAACATTATAATCAATTGAGAGTGTACGGAATATATTAAACAATGCGTGGCAGTAGCCCATGAAGCTCAAAGAGAGACAATCGTGTGTAAATGTGTGACGCCTCACATCCGCATCCCTCCGGCAGAGGGGATTATGAAATATCAAAAACCACACAGCTCTTAAAGCTGACCACGTACTCAAACCTACCATACTCAATATCGTGCATTAACCGAGCGAGCATCTTACTGCCTTTCCTCTTTACCCCTCTCACCCATTACCAAACTTTCCAGTTGTTAAATGCAGCCCTGCACCTCTCCCATCTCTTCTATCAAAAAAATAACCTCTAGAAAGTTGAAACAACTTTACCTATTATTAAAAAAAAAAAAAAAAGAGATAATTCACAGAATTATTGATGTACTGCATGATAAATTACCATGAAAATGAATCCATCGAACGGAAGGTATATAACGGTAGTCGATAGATTCGAGGAATCGATTCGCTGAGAGAATAAAACCTAACCTTATACACGAAACAAGGCGCATCCTGAACACTGCGATTGCCTTCTTATATACCTCTACCGCATAGAGATAATCCACCATTGCTCTATCCAAATGGCTCACAGCCTCGGGTTATCCCAGAATTATCGTTATACGAAATACTAGAGAGAATTAAAAAAGACCAGAGGTTTTTCTTGCTTGTTTGACTGTGTGGCTCCATCACCACACAACGCTCGTCCTCGTTCCACGCGATTAGCTACGTTAAAGCCATGGAAAAACTCGGACGACTCTCTTGGTTGTTTTTATTGTCATATTTGCCCTACCTAACAACCAACTGTGTAATAAAAATTAAAATAGATAGGGTTTAAAGGTCAATGGGAGAATGGAGGGAACAAAATTATATTGATTTGAATTTTTGAAAGATAGTAAATTTTTCAGTTGGTTTGCATAGAGAAAAATAATCAAATTAATTCAGAATACTTGTTATCAATTTGAAAACAATTATTCACAGTTGAATGAACTCTGTGTTGTACAGGTGGTGTTATTAAGTAAAAAAATAGAACAATTCCGTTCTAAATTCAAACAAAAGATGATCTAATTTGGCCCATTAGTTTTCACTCACAATTGTAAAAACAATATTTTATATTGCCAACTCCTCGGATGTATTAATGGACTTTTAAATCATATTTTATTAGATTATTATTAAGCTAAAAGTGTATGTTATTTTTAATTACAGGTTCGTTGATCCCCAGAGGCTAGTCAGCTGAGCAGCGACATCCTGACCGATTGCGATAACTCAAAGTGGGGCAATGCAATCCAATGTAGTGGAAGAAAAAGAAAAAAAATCATACAGTGATGATTATAGAGAACTGTGAGATATCAGAACGCGTTCACATCCGGCCCCTCTTCAGTCTGCGCGAAAGTGAGTCTACCAATTTTTTTTTCTTTCTCTTTTCATTTTATTTTAAAGAGAAAAACATTGGGTGTACTAACTATGAAAATATGAGGGAGAGATTGATTCTCCGTGAGCGAAAAATACGTGAGTAATGAATATAGGAGAGAGGAAATTGCGTGAGTCCATAGTTTTATGTACAATTATATTATAAACAGTTGTTCTACCTTGGGGGATTCTATAAGATGAAAAGAAAATTATCGTTTTTTACGAGCGGAAGGAAACGCTTTCGACAAAGTGCATGGGGGGGGGGGGAGGGATTGCCTTTCATTATTTTATTACTATTTCTTTTTTTTTTTTTTTTTTTCGTCAAATAAAAGAAACAAAAAGATGGTTGAACATTAGTAGAGGTGGAGTATATAATTTAACGATGCAACGTATGATGAAAATAAAATCTTTGTGGCAGCGGATTAAAAACGATCATCTCCGTTACACGATTATGAAAGTACAAGCGTATATGTACACAAGCGGAGAGGGATTAGTACTTGTGTGTATGAGAATTGTGGTGCTGCAACACGTGGTTTGTAACGGCAAACGGTATTACAAAAGTGACAGTGAAATGGCGGCTGAGTGCACACGCGTTTCACTGCAGCCGCACATTTTCCCCTCTACTTGTAATAGTATTAGTGCTTTCATAATTATGATACCATGGGGTTATAGATGTCTCTATTTTTTACGGAGTCACAAAATGTTGGAAAATTTTTTATTTTATAGTGCAAAGGCGTAATGGAAAAGACATTCAAAAAAAAAAAAAAAAAAAACATTACCAACACGTGCTAGAACCACGTGTTGAGCCGGAAATAGTTTTCATGGATTCTATCGAGCTTTCTAAATACATTAAAACCGGGAAATTACATATTTTAATGGGTATTTAAATTCAAAGTGGGGAAGAGGCAGAGTAAGATGAAAAAAAAAAAAAAATACTCAATTTAGAGTGAATTGGATTTGTTTGAGTTTGTTTTATCCGGTCACAAATGTTATTTACTGTCGTCAGACGGTTTAAAGTACTTACGGTGAGTTGGGAGAGAGAGAGAGAGAGAGAGAGAGAGAGAGAGAGAACTGGTACACATAACATTACAGAACCAAAAGATTATGCATACCCGATAACAAAAGTCCCAAAGTGCAAGTCAAAACAGAATAAAAAAAAATAAAGAGAGAAAAACGATATTGAGGGGAAAAAAATAAACTCGCGACCTCGAGTGTGCAACACGCTCTTGCATTCGATTTTATCCGTGGGATCTTATCTCTGTGACATTGCCATATCTTGAGAGCACATATACGAGGGCACTGGTCTTTCTCAAGTACATATCGACAAAACGTGGGGAGTGAGGCGGATCGAAGAGAGAAGTGTTTGAAGAAAAATGTTTGAAATGAAGAGAAGAGAAAAAAAAAAGGAATAACAGTGATTCAACAGTGATAAAGTGATGTTTTTATTTTTACATCATTCTCGCAACTTTATTATGCATCTGCTTGAATTGTAAATAAATAAAAAAAATGAGATATGAAAAAACTGATAAACATTGGTGACAAATAGAATGGTCATAAATCGAAGGTGTGAATAATTTCGAGTCATTGATACCATTTTTTTTTTTTTTTTTTTTTTCATTCCATTAACGACTCAATAAAATTGGATCTTTTTTTTTTCTCTCTCTTTCTCTCTTTTCGATAATATGCCCCGAGCTACTCAATTGAATTGGTTAAAATGTGGGTGATTAATTGTATAAAAAATTATTCCTCCTGTCGTAAGCACACCTAGTTTGTTTATCAACAAAAACCATACACACTAACGCACACTGTTGCGGCATTGTATTTCCTATCGTTGGTGAATTATTGCAGCACTACGTTTCACTCGTGCCTGCAACAATTACCCACCAAGTTTTCCACGTGTATTTTGCAACCTCCAAAGTACACACGATACTTCACACCGAGTATTGTACGCGTACAGATCCATAACTCTGTCGATTTATGGAAATATACAACGTGAATAATTTCTATTTTTTTCCTTTTTCATTGATAAAACAAAAAATTTGGAATAACAAAACAGACGTAAAATTGAATTATCGGAGGTGCAGTGGCAATGTCCGCATGTTTGTACGAAAATTCAACAGGCAAGTGTAACATTTGGTTAATGATTCGTGAATCCCGTATAGCTCATAATGACACAAAATTGAGGCGTCACACCTTACAAACTTAATTATTTTGTGAGTGAGATTAACAAAAAAAATAGAATAAATAATGGTGAAACAAAAACGTCAATGTTTTGAAAGCAACTTTTACGGATCCATCGTTACCCTTCAGAAGGAGGGGAAAAAAAGGCAGTAAAAAAACCATGGGACTGAAACGAGGCCATAGTTAAAGAGAGAGAGAGAGAGAGAGAGAGAAAGGAAACAACAGAAATATTTGAGGGCACTAATTTAGCTCTCGGTGAGAAAAAGAAATTGGAACTGAGACGAAAATTAGGCATCTCCTACTTTGCTCATGCCGTCGGCACACGCGGACGTTACAAATACACGTTCAACTGGTACTAATATCCCACAATACACCAATGTTCGACTCTCGTGCGACCGAGGTAACTTCCACGGTCGTTCGAGAATTGTTTTCTGCACGCTTCTACAAACGTATCTCACTTCCTCTCTTTTTCCTTCTCCCTCCAATTGCTATTATCATTTTCTTTTATTATTTTCCATCATCCCTGAACAGACACACAGACTCTGAGCCGAGGGATTGCTCAGTGTCACACACGTCATCACGTGGGAATTTTTCTCAAGTGTCAAACGTCATTCACCGTTTCATTCTTTTTTTTTTCTCTTTTTTTATTTTTCAAATATTTTTTTCTCTTTTTCCTGCTACCAACGTTTCAACGACCCCGGATAATTGCCAGTCTATCACAGCCGTTCGAACGACACATTACACGTTCAGCGTAGGTCTCTGAACTCTTCAAGGGTACTAATTATCCATCATCATTTCAAGCATTTCAAAAGCGGGCCATTTGTAAAAAAGAATCCCGGAAAACAGATACTCATGATAACATGAATATAACATTGAATTCTGTTTATTTTCATCACTCGACCTTGAAATTGAATTATTCATTAATCATTGAAATTCATAACTAAAAATCTTGACATCAGTGATTCTTCTTTTTTTTTCCTCTCATGGCGGAAATTATGGATGCGAGACCGAGTGAAGGAGAATAAATATCAAAATCTCTCCCAAAATATTCCATCAGAATTATCAGTCTCTCTCTCTCTCTCTCTCTCTCTCTCTCGTTTTTCGGTCAATTCTGGAGAAATATGGGGTCTGATCGATTTCTATGAAGGAGGAGTTTAAAAATAAATATAAAAAAAAGGAAAGAATGAGTCAATTCGATCCGGGGCTCGGTTTCTCTAGTCTAGAGCGATAAAAAAATACGTGACCCGAGACTGGTATACCTGGAGGGCCATTGGTAAAACTCTAGAATTAGAGGCACAGCCATTAAAATCCAGAAGGGATAATTGGCCCTGAGGTTTCTCAAGTCGGTATCTTCTTTGCACTCGCGACTGGCAAATCAACCAGAAAAATAAATCACCAGGTAGACAATAATTATAACTATTTCTAGACGAGAGGAGAGATAAAAAAAAGAAACAAATTATTTGAATAACGACGTAGATGTTGAAAATTTTAGGTGAAAAATATCAGAAAAAGAATCTCTCAATGTTACTCAATGTCGAGAGACGAAATGAATGAATAACTTACCCAGAGGGAATTGGAAATGAGAGATTATCACAAGTGAGTTGATTACAACAGAAACTAATTGTGTCCTTGATAATTTCATCACCGATAATTCAAGAAAATTCTCGACTATGATATTTTACTCATGTGACCTCGAACGATTTTTTTCTTCTCCACAAGCACCCAAAACAAACTCTCTGTGAGTGCACTGCAAAAAAGGGGAGAAAGAGGGGCAGAGAGAGAAGAAAAAGAGAGAAAAAAGAAATACTCAGTGGTGTCGTCGCTATTCAGAGGAGGCGATAAGCATCGAACTTGCCAGGGGGCTTCAGGGCTAACTGCCTGTCAACGAATGTTGCACAGTGTTTATTATTTTTTTTTTAATCCTCTCTTTCCCCTTCAATTTTTTTGTCACTCGCTCCACCTTCTCGATTACGGAGAATCTGACGTGAAGATGTGCGAGTTTATAATGGGATAAAATGAGGATGGGATAAATGATGTTGTATTGAAGAATAATGTTATTTCAAATCCACTTGCACGTAGTTTTTTTCCCCCCCATCACATTTCAATGCACTCCACGAGTTGATTGCTCCAGAAGGTTATTTTTTTTTTTCTAAGATTGAGGTTAGATTGCAATGAACATAAAAATTTGAATTATATTTTTTTTGTCAATGAGCAATTTTGAATAATGATATATTCACCACCGGAAATAGGAATTATCTCTTCATTCATTCATCAACGAGATTTTCGTGAAAACTTGGCACAAGCTTTTTCTCATGTTCATTATAAAATCCTATTCGTGAAATATCATGGACGCACGAAAACTCGGCACTTTGCCCGTTCTAACAGCCGGTGGTTTTGATACAAGGAAGTGAAAGAGGAGAATTGTCAAGAGATAAATGTGGTTGAAGTGTTTAAGAGATTAGAAAATGAAGAAAATTTATAAAATTACCTGAGTCGCATCTGAGTAAGGTGTTGATGAATTTTTATCCACGAGGAGGGATCCAAACAGGGGCATCCCGGAGTTTGTGGGACTGTCCTGCTGTTGTGGCACCATTTTTGGGCCCTAGTCACTTCACTAACGTCGATCAAATCACAAGATAATTTTTTTTTTCACACTTTTTAATTATCAATTTCCCCAGGAAATCCTCACTGTTTTATTTATTTATTTATTTCTCTCGAAGAGTTCACCACTCCAATAGATTTAATTTGACTCGTAATGTTTGTAAAAATGAGCTCGTCTTGTTCGCGTAGGGAGCTCGCCTGCGGCCCCAGTGTATGTAGCGTTGCCTCTCAATAACACAATGTCAGTGCTTTGAGAGCTCCTTGCCGGCTCGAAGCTCGCGCGTGACTGACGAAAAAGAGACACTCGTTCGGCCTCTCTCGTGTGTCGTTGCCGCGGGGATTTTTTTTTTTCTTCTGCTCTCTGGTCACTCCCTTCTCTCGCGTAAAATTTACTCTTCCACGTTCTCAACGACAATGTCGGGAGTCCTTGTAAACCCAGTCACTGTTTCTCTCCACGTTAATTCGAGAATTGTATTTTTTTCCTCCCTCCACAGTTCTCTAATCCCAAGAGAAAAAAAAAATTCAAACAACGACAATGACGGACTCTCGGCACTCTTCGTGCAAGATTCAACAAGTAATTTTCACACGGAGTGAACAAAACATTTTATTATTAAAACGAAAACGATAATGATTCTCCAGAGTACGTGAGTCCGAAAAAAAAAATAAAAAATTTAAAAAAATTGTATTCTCTCTCTCTCTCTCAAATCAGCGTACGGAGAATAAAAAACAATTCACACAGCACGTTTAATTTAATTTCATTAATTGGATAAAAATTTTGATATTATTAATATTCGTTCACGGGGTGACATTTTACAAGTCCCGCTTGCGTGCGACTAACGATACTCACTGAACGAGCGCTCATGGGCTACTGACTCGTGTACTAAAGTGACTGCTGTCTATACACTGGTGGTGCTCTCGGCTGCATCAGCTGTGCGGCCACCTCACCCCCACCACCATTGGCCCCACGCGCGCTCCGAAAGCACAGTCGCGCACGACCAATGGCAGCCAACGATAAAACCTATACGTATACGCTTGTCTCTGTTCATCCTTGAAAAAGCTCGTTCACTCACTTGCACGCATGCTGATAGATGAGAGAAAAGGAAAAACTATATGAAAATTCAAAAGCGCTCTCCCCACGCTTTTCGTCTACTTGTCTGCCAACCCCCGACTCTTTTTGCGCGTGCAAATGTGTAATATACGACAGACAAACTCTTTGCTACAAATTTTCCAACTCGGGGGTGGCCCACAGACCTTGGGCGAACATTGACGTCCTCAACGCCTCCGAAAAAACGTCTTCATTCCAATGGCATTTTTCCACGTGTCTTCCGCAATTATTTTTACTATTTCTTAAATAGTTTCCATCATTTGGGAGAGGGGACCGGGGGTTAAAGACATTTTTTTTTTTTTTCATTTTTTTTTAAGCTGAGAAATTTTTTGATATAGATACAGAATAATTCATCTGTCTAAAAATACTCTAAATTATCTTATTGAAGAATCTGCAATTTTCTTCTTTTGGATTGAATGTTGAACGTAAATCTTTAAAATAGCCTTGTAAAAACACAACGAATCTTTAATTTTTTTTTTTGTGCCTCCTCCAAACTGAACTTTCCTTCATTTTTTCTCGCCCTACTTTTTTTTCATCTTTTTTTTAATTTCACAAGTGTCAGATAATAAAAGTCAGCGGACCCCATCGTAAAAGAGCGGCTGTGTGCACGCGAGGTGAACTTTATTACAAACTTGCCACGATAGATGTCGTTCTCACCATCACCAAATTACGATAAATGAGAAAACCCTTTTTTTTTTTTTTTCTTTTTTTCTTCCATTGCTGGCTTGGACACGTTCTCATTTGATTCTCCTTTTTTCCCCTCATCCCTCCCCCTCCTCAATCGCTCATTCTCGAATGTATATTCCAATCGACGTTTGGCACGTACCTGCGAAAGATATCTTCGCTCGTGTACGTTGTACATGTAAAGAGAAGTCGTTATTCGTGCCAAAAAAAAAAATCCTACTCTTTGGAGTATCTCTCTTTCGTTAGTTTTCCCCGAATCCATCCAAAAATATAAATGTTGCGACTCTCTCGTCTTCGTGATCTCTCTACAGTGAAAAATGACAATATGAGGAAATTTGAAAATTTTCGGAAGTACATAATTTTTATCAATTAAATAAAAAAATAATTTTATGTAGAATTATCATGTCAACTCTGTCCAATCGATTGGAGCACGATCCCATGTTTATTCAATAATATAAACAATCGCCAAATATTACAGCTATAATTTTGCTCCGAGGCCGAAACGTGAGATAATGTTTATAATTGTAATGTAAATTGTTAACAGAAATAACTCGGAAATTCGTGATGTATCGTATCACGATTATAACCGTTATTATCAGACATTAGTAAAAAAAAATAAAACATATTGAATCAGTTATACTGTTTACGACAGCGATAAACTCTGTGTAAATGATAAAATTATAAAGACCCATCCCCCTCCCCCCCCCCCCCTCCTCCATCAATAAATTTATTAGCGAGTTTTATATTTAGTATCAAAGCCACTGCACTTTCATGTTTTCCCTTTGATTCAATAAAAAATTAAAAATTGAATAGAAAAAAAAAAAAGGAGAAGAAAATAAATGAGGAAAAAAAAGCGATGCCATGTTGCAACGGTTCTTTCGGCTCGTTGTGTTCTCTCTTGAGTTTCGGTCCCTTCGACAATGAGCCATACACACACTAAATAGAATAAGAGGAAAATGCCGTGTGCGCACAGAGACGCGGCTCGATGGGAGCGGATGTCAAATGCAATCCAAGAATACTAAATACCCTGTGCTCATGTGTTTACTTGAAAATATACTCTAACCGCCATCATTGGATTTAACCTTCGCGTGAATTATACTGCGAAGCTTGTATATCGCAATGTATTTCTTCATAGAGAGTTTCTTTTTTTTTTTTTTTAATATATGAAATTGTCTAATGCAGACCACTACACACACACACACACACAGTGTTCATGGCCACTTAAAAAAACATGCTTTACTATTATACGTATAATTTCTCATGTATTAAGAAATTTAAATTAAGAAAAATTAAAATTAATGTTTATGGATATATGGACAGTGCGTAATTCAAAATAACCTGAATAATCTTAATGAAAAGTAAATCTCGTTTAACCACAGCATGAACCGATGATTGAACGATAATCAAAGCTTTTATTGGTTTTATCTCGTGGTTGAGAATTCAATGCAGGCAAAAACTCCTTAATCGGTCTGTGGCCCCGGGAAATGTTATGTACGAAACACGGAGTGTTTGATAGTAAAACAATCATGCCCAATTCTTATCATTATCGCAGTGCATCGCCAGAGTAAACAGACATTATTGATTTTTAGGATTTTAAAAATACGAATATATAGAAAAAAAAAAAAAAAAATCATGTTTTTTTTCCTCACTTCAAACTATAGCAAAACAATTAAACAATTTTCATAATTGAATATCACAATAATAGAAGTCAGTGAAAATTACTTTATGATATTTAACACAATTTCACAATTTAATCCATCAATCTATTTGATGATAAAAAATTCAACGACTGATAATACCAAATTTCACATTGATCATCCGATATGACGATGAGATCTCGAGATTAAATAAAATCGATCAAAACGAGGATTAATTCAATACCATTAATCAAAGAGAGTGCAGTAATAATCTCCGATAATGAATTCATCAACTGAGAAGTTTAAAAGGAAAAAATTAATGAATGAATTAGAAAAAAAAAAAAAAAACTCCAACACTAGGATCATATACAAACCCAATGATTCTCGACATAATCAAACTGACAAGATTCCACCAACAATTAAATCCCCAGGATACATCCACGAATCGATTACTCAGCAAAACGTCACACAGCTGTACCCTCTCTTGCTACTATGCTGCTTCCTCAACGTCACATTCAAGTAGGAATTAATACATCTCGTGTATAATTACATTTGTCAGTGTATAACTGACGAGTTATCGGAATTCTGTGCTGCGCGTGCTTACAGCCACGAAGACATGTACAGGGGTCACGCCTCATCAGATACTCTCAGAAGATATCAAACACGTCGAAAGATGCCGAGGAAGACTCTGACGTTAGTGTAATAGTCATATTTTTATTATCAAATTTTTTATCCATAATTATTCACTCAATCAACTAGAAACAAATATTCATCATCAAGGATATTCAAAATTGTAACATCACAAAATTCCAAATATTCGACAATTTCATTGAAATAAACCTCAATTTATATCGCAAGCAATTATCATAAGATAAATTCAACATTGTCAATTCTATTTGATCGAACGAAAAAGCAATTCAATTCAACAAAACATGATAACAATTTTGTCTAATATATCCATATGACAATGTACCTCTATATACTCTCAGCATT
Source organism: Coelinius sp. EB29 (assembly GCA_035578325.1). Classification (NCBI taxonomy): domain Eukaryota; kingdom Metazoa; phylum Arthropoda; class Insecta; order Hymenoptera; family Braconidae; genus Coelinius; species Coelinius sp. EB29. The sequence continues at coordinate 109,034 of JAOZGT010000005.1, read as the reverse complement.
CTAACGGCACACTACTTATACATCACTTCCATCATCTCATTCTCGATACGAGAGGAAAAACAAAAATATTCAAAGAATCAAATAAGCCAACTGAGAGGCAATAAACATTCACGAAGAGGAAATGGACGAGAAAGAAATAAACTCATCTTTATTGGATTCAATCAACATTTTTATCCTATTGAAACTGGAGTATTGAGAAAAATATCAAATACATTTTCCTCCAAGCGAGCTATATTTTTTATTATTATGTAGTGCAGTGTATAGTGAAAAAAAATCCCTTCTCTTTTACTTCCATTTGTTTCTTTGGTCCTTTGACGACTGGCGAATGCTGAGAGAAGCATTCTCCTTTGAAAAATTCATTTGACTCCAGTTTCATAATTAAAACGCTTATTTTCATCGTGAAAAATTCATTTCGGCGACGGGGGAGGGAGGGGGGAGACACATCGATTTTCAACTGAATCATAATTGTTGGCTTCACTCCTATTTCACGTTGTTGTGTATATGCACAAGGAATCAGTATGATTAATCGTGCACACGCAATGCCAATTCGAGTAAAGTGCATGCTGCTAATGAGAGACCGAGTATTGTCGTACTGTCAAAGCTATTACAACCATTCTATGTAGATCCCTTCTCTCCTCTCTCAATTCTCCCCCGCCCTTTTTTTGCTAGACACTGTATATCAGTTGGTCGTTATCAAGGGTCCCCAGGTGCTTTTCACTCGACCACTAGTAATTCAAATAATGCATTCTCTATATAATATCTAATAACAATATTTAGTACCTCTCGTTACGCTCTCTTATCGACAATTGTAATCACAGTATGCACAATATTTAATAAGCCTGACATTGAGAATTCAGAAAACGTAAAAATAGATAATGAGGAATTGTTTCAGATCGTTATTTTCGTTTTTTTTTTTTTTTTTTTTTTATGTAATGATGATTGTTGTGGTCTCATTGCATATCATTTTAATGTAATAGTTTTGTAATTATTGAAATAATGATGATAATAGGGGAATAAATTCTAAAATGCAATTTTTACCATGAAAATCATGGCTGCCTGTGGGGGGAAATCATTTTTTGGAACGGAAAAAAAAGATTAACATTACAATGGCTTTTACCTGGGATTCATTGTTAACAAACACGTCTTTGGATATCGTAAAACCTTTGTTCAACGGAAGAAAAAAAAAAAAAAAAAAGGATAGAAAAGAATCTGTTGACTGGTTCGCTCCTTTTCCCTTAATTCTTTCAACAGACGACCGGTCCCTTTAAACTTTAAATGTCCTCAAGATGACTGTGGCAGCGCACACGCTGGCCTTTAAACGCACTCCTGAAACATCACACTGGTCTTATGGAGTATCTGTGTGGGTTGTAGGGCACCTCGGGGGTTCTCTAACCGGATGGAGGGGTGTCTGTAGCTTGAGAGATCCACAGGAAATGAAAATTCCAGAAAGAAGACCAAAATCTCAAATATATAGAGGTTAAACAATATTGCAGATACTAGAGACTGAATTTTATAAAAAATTGAGAGTGATGATAAAGTTTTGTATTTGTTGAACACTGTGGTAATTATTTTGATGCATAAAGTGGGAATAATAGCCCATTTTGCCCCAGTAAATTCAAAGATATCACAATAATTACTTTCACCACATATTCTCAATCTAAGAAACATTTTTTTCATTCGTAAACCATGAACCATAATTGGAATGTCTATGTATACTGATAAATTGCTTTTCCCACCTGAATAAAATATTTATCGAAACAAGATGAACGAATTACCCAGAATCAAATGAATGCTCACTCTGTCTGAATAAAGCATTTTTCTGGGTGTGATCCACTCTGGTCACGTGTCTCCACCGAGTCCACCGGGAAATATTGTGGAGAACTGTCCAATGTACATTTTCAGGAGGGGGTTGAAGGGTGTGACCCTCTGGTGCTGTCATCCCATTACCACGTGGACACCACGCACTTTCCCATCAACCTGTCAAACTCGTTAGATTTGGTGAATCATGTCCCCCTCCCCCTCTATGGAATCATGAATTCTATCAGAATTATTTTCAGATAATCGAATCATTAAAAGTCAAGTGATTTTTTGCTCCGTCATGTATATTAATTTTGTTGTATGTCGTTTAATAATTATTTCAGGCAAAGGGTCATGTAAAATCTACAGAGAATAATTTTGATCACTCCTCCCGCCCTCCCCCTGGTATTTTGTTTGTACTATTTGCTCGGTCAATGGTCACGTTCGAACATGCCATTTCCTGTCCACGTCGTATCGAGAATGCGAATGTAGGCTCAAATACCGAGAATTCGAAGGTTCTTATTATCTTCAGCTCTTTTCACTCCTTAATTTTCCAATTCCCCCCTCCCCCTCCTCACAACTCGTAAAAAATAGAAACCGTTGGAAACATGGTTTTTTGGAAGTGTTACAATTTTTATTTTAAACTTGTCTTTACTTGCCCTCTCTGACAACTCGTTTTTTTTTTTTTTACAAGTACAGTGAAGAAATGGATTCCCACGTTTTTCCTCAGTCATCGGTCGATCGACTTTTGCAACCGCAACCTCCAACAGAATGATCCAGAACACAATTGCGTGCCTCCATTTGAGAAATAAGGGACTCTCTTGTCCATCAGTTACAATCAGAAAGTGAGGGAGAAGGATGAAAATAAAAATAATGAAAAAATATGAAATAAATCTTGAGAGATACAATTGCAAAATCTTTACGACACAATTGGAGCCTATATACACCGTTGAGAAGGAGTGGGAGAGGGGCAAGAGTGAGCGAACGAGAGAGAGAAAGAGTGAAATCTTGTGCTCACGAACTGCAGAGCCTCGACTGTGACCGTTCGAGTATTCAATTATGAAATCACTTGGCAATTATAGAAAATTTCAAGGCTTTCGCGCGCCGCAAGCGTGTACCGCTCAGCAGCAAAATGTAGCGTTTGGATTATGCCTGTGTATTGCAGTAGCGCAAAGATACGTGCGTTGGGGAAAGGCTCGAGGGGGTCATAAAATTATTACCAGATTGAAAAAGAAAATGTGAAATAAGAGGTAGAGGTGATGCTGAAAAATGTGGAAAAATTGTTTTCATATAATTGATTAACTCGATCGGTCGATCGATAGCAATAGGCTGGGGAGTGATGGATGAGAGAAAGCGGATAATTTTTTTGTAGCGATTTACAAATTTTTATTACAAAAATAATGTTATGAAACTGCACTTGAATGGACCGCGTACGTAGCCATCATCATCCGTTTCATTTGGTATCACTCGGGCCAACAGTGAATGCCATACGAGCGATATTCAAGCGGGTTCACAGACAGACTTCTGGGAATGACCCGCACGCATCACGAATTGCAGCCGACACACACTCATCCGGACGTGAATGTTTTAATTGTCAGGCTGTCATTCCCCGTCACAATGTGTACACTAGCACTACTCTCCTCTCGCTAAACTCAGGGATGTATGGAACCTGTCGAGCCTTCCGTTCATATTTTTTTTTTTTTGCTTTTTTTTCCCATCACTCTGTTGATCATTTTCCAGGGGTTTTTCTGCTGCATTGAAAAAAAAAAAAAAAAAAAAACACTCTGGAATTTAGTCTAACAATGAGTTTGGGATGTAAAAAATTTTAGGGGGAAGAGGTAAAAAAAGTTTATTGGAGTATCTGCATTTAATCCATTTTCATTTTATGAAATTCATTGATTGAATTTTATTTTCTCCAGTAATTAGGCCAATGAAAATAATAGAATATTTGGTAAATGGTTTGTAAATACTGGAGTTTATTTCATCGAGCAGTGCGGAAAAAAAATTAATTAATTGAATTGAAATGTTTGATGAAAAATATAAATCATAATGGTATCAAGAATATTTACTCAGTGAGGCAAAATTTCAACAATTGTCCATCTCTCCACGATTTAACATGTGAATATCATACTGAAAAGTTGAAAAAAAAATACGTCGGTATTCCATCAAATATCAGGCTTCTCAAATATCGCCATATTTTTTTTTTCATCACTGGAATAAAAGGGTAAACAGCGCTTTTGAATCAGCAAAACCCTCGGACGTTTTGTTTACAACTCCCGCAATATTTCTCTCTCTCTGTCCATTCGTAAACATAATCGTCAACTGATCGTGTAAAATAAAAATCCTGAAACATTATCGCTCTTGTGAAAACGAATGAGAGATTAAAAAAGAAAAAAAAAAAATCAAAGTGTCGAGAAACTTTGTTTTCAATGGACGAAAAATAGACTGGATCATGGTAGATTGATTGGTGACTGGTTATACAAGAGAGTGATCGGGATTAACGAGGTGGGTGTGTTTGGTGCAATGACACACGAGCTGGATTAACGAACGAGCCCGGTGGTTGTTGCTATAGGTATGAGTTTGTGATCGGAGGGGGGGGGGGGGGGCGTATTTATACTGCTTGGCAGTGTGTGCCAATTCAATCGCAAATATTGTCTAATTGGCGGAAATGATTGGGAAGAAGGGAGGTTGAAAACAAACGGGCATTTATCATTGTCCACTTTGGCACAATAATCAATTAAACTTGCATGGAATTGGTGGACTCTGAATATTCTTGAGTTAATACTGCTTCGATGGCTTGAGGTCATTCCTAATGTTTGATTAGTTTCATGTGGTCATATTTCTAATCATGTTCATTTTGAAGGTCAACAAACGATGATTTCTAGTCGTATGACATTCAACTGACCTTTATCAATTGTACTAGAATGAAAAGTTCAATTGTTTGCTGAATTTTAATTACTCAATTTTTTTTAAATTTCAATAATTCAGACGTTATCCAGTCACAAAATATACATCGCGCGTGCTCAAATCGAACAGTCAGCACTGATAACTGTCCGCATTTTTACATTAAATTGAAGAAGAATGATATAAAAATCACAAATGAAATGACAGTAAAATTTATTACTCGTTATCAAGTATGTCGAGCAATATAGTACATTATGTACTGTAACAAATTAATTGGAGGAAAACAGCGGGTGATAATGTTTTATTTTTACTTATTTATTTAATCCACTTCCTTTTTTTTTTCAAAGCGATGAGGAAAAAAAATAGTCAGTTTCGTTTTGATGCCAAATAAGACGTCACCCCAGCAAAAGAGAGAGAGAGAGAGAGGGAGTAAAATATAAGTGTTTTAATAAGATGAAACAAGAGCAATGAAACTGTATAGCCCCTAGGTTGTGAGGTGGCTTCCAGGAAAGCGGGAGTCAGAGATAACACATAATCATTGGAACACCATCAGGAAAGGTTTTGGATTGGTCATTACAATGCAAATTTTTTGATCTCAACAAAATATCAATTTTTGTACTCGATAAAGCTGATATTATGATTGCTGAACAAGGTCTCAAGGACCAATGTCTTGATATTCTCAAGTAAATATAATTATTATCACAATAATTTTTTTTAAATTATTCAATTATTTTAATTAAATTTTTCAATTCAGAATGTTGCAGAAAGACAAATGCCAGATTGTGTTCTTCAGTGCAACTTATGATGCCCAAGTGATGGATTTAAAAAAAAAAAACTATTTGTGGAAAAAATATACTGTCAACTATTAACGAATGTGTGGAAAAAAAAAAAATAAGATAAAAACCACATAAATTAACGAAATGGTCGATACGATAACTGGACTAGTGGTGAGGGAATGAGATGGGTTGCCATGCGAGACGCTTCAACATTTACATGTAATTGCTTTCCATGAATTCCACCTACTCACGTTGAGTTGTTTTTGATAAAGGTAATTGCGGGTTTGGCCCACGCTATACTAATGCCACGTCCCCTCATTTCTCCCAACATCCCCACTCTATTTTTCCAAACAAGAAGAAGAAATCACTCCATCACGCAGCGAGATACGTCAGAGAGAAATTTCTGTAAAAAGAAAAAAAAATGTATTATCATTATAGCTGAATAGCTGTCATCACTTGGCCTTGCAGCGATGCCATTCAATTATCTCGTATTAATCTATGAGTTTTAAATTACTTTTTTCCCGTCTTATAAAATATTTCCTCAATTTTTTCTCTCCTCTTTTTTCTTTTTATCGGTGAACGTTGGAATGAATGCGCTCACGTACAGCAATAAATATGTCATAAATAGTGAGTAGCGACGGCAATCAGCCAAACCGGCTTTACAGTAGCTGTGTTACATTGTCAGTGTCATCCACATGGCTTTTTTCCTCTCTCTTGAGCCGCTGCACACTCTTTCACCATTTTTTTTCCTGTATATATCCGTTCCCTCCCCCCCCCCCCCCCCCCTCTCTCTGGACAACATGCGGAATCGATATGTTCGAGGAAGCCATTGATGTTTTTCCGGTGATTAACAAGTTCATTTATACACATTTACAATCGTTAGAGTTAAAATACATGACATCGATCACGTAACACTCTGTACAATTTATAATAACCGCACGCATACATGAACTTTGATATTGAGACGAGATTATTCGATTTTGACGTAAAATGATGACATCCACCAGACGCCATTCTTTTTTTTCTTTCTAACTTTAAATATTGTCAACCCCTCTCTGTGTTTATATGATTCTTGGATCAATGCTAAACCTCCGAGACCTTTTTTCGATATTACTTCTCACTTGGATAAATTGAGTCAATAAATTTTTCCAATCGTTTGGAATATTTTCTAAAATTTTCCAAGTTATCGAAATGCAGTGCAGAGTCAATGAGATCATCGAAATTATACATATGACTAATTCATTCAATTACTCATTTTATTTTTCCCAAGTCATTCAGATAATTCCATAATGTCCTTAACCAATAATTTTCCCGTACCAGGAAAATGGTAATAAATTCTTTTTTTCTTCCTTTCTCAATTTTCCATTTTTCGCCAAGTAGACGTAAACGATGGAAAACGTGGTATTGCTCACGTCTTCATGTCCTTACGCTTGGGCACGCGAATAAGCCATCGGAAAAACTCATATACCATCGCTCTATATACAATCTATCAATGCAGCTGTTCAAACGACAAGAGCAAATAAACCACATTTTTTTTTTTTTTTTTTATTCCTCTCATATTTGATTTAAAAGACCTCCTGATAAAGACATCTTAATCCGTCTCTTTTAAATGATTATATTTTTTATTATTGAAATGGGGGGATGAATCATTTTGCTTCTCCAGTGTTTAACCGAGAGTATACTATTATGTGCTGTTGCAAGCATATTTCGTCAGATTGGAATCACTTGGCTTGCCACTCAGTGTGTAAAAATGAACGAAATAAAGACAAAGAGAAGAATTACGAAACGGCAATCGTGCAGAGCTGACCAGCTTGTCGGGCTGACTCAGTAACTGATAATAAATATAAGGTTAGAAGCGATATCTGTGTCTATTTGTGTTTGCCAATTGTACCATAGACTGGGCATTATAACGTCGTCAATTTCAAATAATTAAATAATTAAATAATAAAAATAATTTTACAAATTTATTTAATACCCAGGCAATCTTCAGCTGAAATCTATCAATTTAAAAAAAAAAAAAAAAAAAAAAAAAACGGTACAAACGAAGGAGGGAAATAATTGCACAATTCATACCCAACGATATATTGCGCCGAAGCTCGGATCGCGCACAGCGACAAGCTGTCTGCCGGCGTTTATTATCGAAAGATATACATACACAAAATCAACCAAGAGATACCAGTCACTTTTTAACCCCTCCCTCTCCCTCTCCACCACCTCACCTACTTCCCTCTCAGTTTTTTTTCAAGTCATTGTCTCGTTATTTTACGATCCTCACAGTTTCTGTTTTCACTCGTAAAAATTTTTTTTCCCTTCTCAGCTCATTTTGCTTCACTTGAGAGTGGGAAACTGCTTCTACTGATGGGGCGTAGAAAATGAAAAAAAGAAAGGAAAGAAAAAAAAAAAACAGGTCAACTTTGAAATTGGTAATGGGTTGCAACGATGGAAATCATTGTACAATATACACTGTATACAAGTATTCCAGTTTGGGATGTACATTATTTTGTGTAACGACGCGCCAACAGAGAGGTAGAAAAGGTCGTGGGTGCTGTCTGTTCGTACCGGTTTTCTTAGGTGTGTGCAAGTTTTTTTTTTTTTTTTTTTTTTCTTCTCTCTTGTATCCCTGGATGAGACAAAGTCTGGCCAACGACCATTAGTCATCCCAAGCAAATCGTCTTGTCATTTTGGTCTGTCGTTAGCACCATGCCTATGTGTGCAAGTCTATGGTTGTGATGGTGATGATGGTGGAAGAGAGGGGGAGGGGGGGGGGGGGGGGGGGGAAAGAAAGAAACACACAGCCAATAGGCTATGATCCCTGGATAAATACCATCGATTAACCATTAATCTAATCGGCTTTAACTGATTAATGATGATCGGAGGAAGAATCATCGTAAATATATAAGTTTACCAGCACCCGAGGTAAATAGTTATCGATGACTGAGAGATATTGAAATGGACTTGGGAATTGTGATTGCTTAATGTCATGGAAAAAATTTTTTCATTGATAATTAATTATCACTATTTCAACTTGACATGAAGACTTTCTTTATTTTGAGAATCAGATAATAGTTAAATTTACGGTAGTTGCATCAAAATCATCGTCATTCAAAATTTTCCCTCTCTCTCAATCCGCGGAAATATCATAGACGTAATTTAGCGATTCACCGCTTCCCAGACACACACCAAGTCCTTGAGGAAAAAAACGTAAAAACAATTAATGCAACACACATACAAGTCCCCCTGTAGTTTTTCAAAGAAACAATTTCAATGCTCACTCTCTCAATCCATCCCATGCTTCATAATTCAACTGAATCTAATACTTACTTCAGGGGTGATGTAATATAATAATCGATGAGTCTGAATGATAATTGAATTGCACATTTGATAGCTGCTGATATATACTACTCGAGGATTTGTTGTCAAGTCAATTGACATTGTCAATAAAACTTGCTCATCTGTTGTAAAAATTTCCGTATCATAATCATACCCGCACGAGTGGACACACGACTACCCGGTAGTTTCTAGCAAAACGATTAGACTGGCTTCTGCGAAAGTAGTGATAGATTGGAACAATCTACCGTTAGAACAAACGATCCCACGAGAATACGCAATCCGCGAGGTAGAGTGGGGGGGAGGGTAAAATTATCTCCAGTAATATTTTCAAATGTCACAAAAAATAAATTCATCTCCATTGGAATAATCCTAATTAATTCAACAATCAACGTCAGTTAACCGCATCACCCTCATGAATAAACTGATAGATAAAAAAAAATGATAAATCCTGGTATCTGAATATCAAATACCGCTGTTCGATTGAAGAATGGCAAAAAGTAGAAAATGATTTGAAAAAATAGTTCCAAGTGCACGTCCACCAAGGCATCGCTAGACAAGTTTTCTTAGGAGTGTGCAATTTACTTGCAGTGTTTGCACGTCTCTCTATATGTGTGTGTGTAAATTGCGTCACACTCGCCTGGCAATGCTAGACAAGGCGACGCCAGCCTCTTGCACTAGTAACCGATAGACTGCTGATGTTTATTTTTTTCCAGTAGCAAAAATTCCTTTTGTTTTTTAACACTTTTATCACGTGTATTCTGGGTATTATTCAGTAATATTCATTCATCTTTTTCATTATTCGGTGTATTGGGTCAGCGGGCCAATCCTTCTGAGCTCTCATCGAGTTAGTAAGAGCGTTTGCGCGTGCGCTGGACTCGATAATGCGGATTAGAAATTTTTTTGACATGAAACGACTTCCTAGAACTTGGTGATTTGGAATTCGTAACGAGTCATTCTGTGTATTAAAATTTATGAGTGAATTGTTGAATACATGTTGAAATAAAAAAAAAAAGTAACTCGTAAAAATGATAACGCGACTTGAGTAAAGGCCATGGAATAATATAGTATTACAATGTTCAATAAATTGACATGTTAAATTGCGGCAATGGATTTTTTATAACCAAAGCAATTGTTCGTATCACCGTTCACGCCATGTAGCTTGAAAAAAGTGACGTCTTTTTTTTTTTTTTTCTTCTTTGCTTCTCCAGCGACGAATAAATTTCGCAGAGAGATTACGGAAAAACGTGCGTATATCGTTGGTGCTCTTGAGTATGTGTCACACGTTACTCTGCACGTCCTCGGCCTTGAACATATCAGCCCCCATGTCGATGAGAGAGACGCAAATATGTGGAAAATGCGGGTGCACCGGTTGTTCGTGACGCTCGTAATCAGTATCACTAGTCTTCTGTTTTTTTTTTTTTTCTCTTTATTCGCGATGTAAGGAAAATCAGGGAGTTGTCATCTTATTTGCACTTTGGAGGGCACACGGAAAGTGTGGATTTTTTTTTTTCCATTATTGGAAACTTCATTTTTCGTTGATTGAGAATGAAGAAAAGATATATTTGCATTTTATTTTCTATTCCAAACTTAGTAGAGTGCTTGAAAAAAATTAAAAATTCTCAATTTAACAATATTTTTCTCTTTCATGTATATGGATTTATGTTTGATGCGTTTATCAGTGTTATCATAGCACTGAACTAATGCGTATGATCACTACTATCATTCCACAGTAAATTTATAAATACTCACTGATGTATGATAGAATTTAACTCGTGTCAACAGTGTAATCTCCGTCTAACCTTCATGCCATATCAAAAAATATTCAACATTAATTTAATTTTCTATTATTTTCATTTTATCTGTTCCATAAATAAAAAATGGAAAATAATCTAAGAATCCATTAGTTGTCGTAATAATTGTTGTTCCCATTAAAACGATCGATATCACTGGAATTTACATAACAAAAGATTAAACCACAAATTGCGCAATTATACACAAGCACTGAGATCATCACTCGATTTCAAATTCTGCAAAAAAAAAAAAAAAGAAAAAAAAAATAGAAAGAAAAAACAACATGAAGAATTCGTAATGCTTGAAGCATGCATATGATTGAATTCACAGCTGAGTGTGCACTATTTGGTCGACTCGGCTTATCACATCGATACTCTTATCTCGTGGAGAAGGTCCTCGACCCCTGAAATACACGCTACAATTTAAAAAAATTTTCTCCTCTATACAATTTTTCACGTTATAAAGTGAAGCAAATAAGAGGAGAAAAAAAGTGCACACAATCAATCATGCTCATCCCAGTGATAAATCAATAATTCTGTGTCAAGATAGACGCATATATTTATTTTTATTATTAGTTCTTTTTCTCTCTCCGTTTCTTTCTGCGTCCTTCGATTGACCTCTGACTTACCTATAGAAGAGCCCCCGTTGCTGCAATATTTGCATTTCAGTGATTCAGTGATTTCGGTGACAAGTACAAATATGAAAAGAAACATGCGAGATTATTGGTGAGGGGGGTCCCCTTTCCCCCTTGATCAGGGGGCCAAAATAATATTTCCCCTTACCGGTGAAGATTCAACAACACAGCTGGCCCTCGAAAACAAAAACAGAAATAATCAAAATCCAGAGATTTTATTTTTTTACTTAATTTTATTTTTCTACAAATTTTTGTTAAACATACGCAAAAGAATTCTACCTGAGGCTCTCCAATCTCTCGATCCTTCCCAGATTGATGGGTTAAATACGAAAAAAGGAAATAATTCCACTCAAAGTACACGTTGAACTGTGCGGAAAAAAAAATAAACACAGGTTTTATATGTGACTCAGAGGGTTGGAATCTACCGGTGAATTCCATTGGCCCAATTCTCACGTATGTTGTGTATGTACCTTCAAATCCAAGCTAGCGAGAGTGAGGAAAGAGGAGAAAGACACCCGATTGAATAGAGTTTATGTAGTGAAAATATTCGATTGTGAGGATTTAAAAATAAAAATTTAACGATTGTTAAAAGCTTTCCCGCAACAATGATTTTCCTTTTTTTCTTCTTTTGGCGCCTTGAAAATAGCTGTGCACACACCGTGTTGGCTGATGGTGGCTGTTCACCGTTACAAATAGACATTTTTCCACATTTCAAAATGAAAACAGCCAGACGCTGTTACTCATGAAAATGGCTAAAATATCCCGCGGCGATATTCCCTTTTATATACCCCATGAGTTTAAAAAACTCACCTGAGGGTCTTGGTTAGAGCACACGGCTACATAACCAATATAGAGCAGGCAGAGGGCTGAAAAGTCTCGAATCACTTGGTATTATTCCCATGATCGTAAAATGCGTTTTTACCTACCACCAGAATGACTCACCCTCGATTCATCCTGAATAGATGCCTACACACTTATCATCTGGGTACAATGTAACAATGATGAAAATGATGAAAAGAATTATCCACAAATATTGTAATAAATTTTCCAACTGAAAATTGTATTTACACCAATCAATCATAACTCAAAAACTCACCCTCTCTCTCTCTCTCTCTAGTATCCATGATGACTATAAAGAGATCGTTGAGGTATATTAGAAAGTGATCATCGTGATCGCACTCTCTCGACACAATCCATTATTACATTGACTGTGATTCACAATGGTGGTGACCAACGATAGATCACGTAACAATGTGAAAAAGAGATCAGATAAAAAAAAAATTACGACTTTTCTGTTAAAACTGTCCTATTTTTCGGTATTCCATTCCATCCCGATATATAAAAGTATCACTGTAAATGTTCCCAGCGGGATATACTTTATCCGTAATTACATGGTTTCCAGTTGTTTCGAAATGGCCGGTGCATGTGTGTTGCGTTTTATGAATGTATACACACCCAATGCCAGAGAGGGCCACGTAGTCCTGTTTCACTGGTGCGCCATATGCCAGTCCTCTCTTATACAACCTTCAAGTGCCTGCGAGAGTATATTTTTTTGCTCTCCAAGCCAAATTCACAAGGGGTAAGAAATTTTTAATCATGTGGTGATATGACTACTATGGCAAATACCACAATTCCATTGAAGAAAATGCAAATAATCAAATGTCTGGTCAACATTTAATTATCAGCTTCACAGATTTTAATCAACATTTTGACAAATTAAAGTCCCAAAATGTTTTTCTCTCAAAACGTGTAAAAAACATGTTGACATGTGCATGACCATAACTCTTTAAATTTTAAATCATGATGATGGTTTGGTATGATGGGATTTTGTAGGATCAATAAAAATTATTTCTGCAGGTTGAAAGAAAAAAGAAAATGTATGATATTAAAATTATTTTTCGCTCCGCGTTTTTCGTTCAATTTCCAATCTTCTAGTGTGTGGATCAATAGTTGTTCGACTTCCTCATCGATCAATAGCGCTCTTTGAGAGGACTTCCGATCCCCCGGGGCTGAGACGAGCGCCGTCTCAAGAAGAGAGAGAGAGAGAGAGCCATGGAAGGCAGCTGTTTCTTCTCTCCCTCTTCGGTATGTTGATGTTCGTGCTTGAGACCTCCGTTGTGTGATACGCTTTATAAGAGACTACCATTGGTATGAGGGTGTTGGTGGGCCGTGCATCTGTTCCATAGATACATGCGAAAACATCAGCTGTGCGACCTGCAAATGCCCGGCAACATTGCCTCCTTCTCCTCTTTCTCCTTTAATACATTTTTAATGTTAATTGCTAATGAAACTCAACACCAATTTGGAGTAGAGAAAGGGAGAGAAATAAAATTTTATACTTCAATTTTTATTTTATTTCAATTTTCATAAACCATCATTCATTTATCTGTAGATAATAATTTATTGAGAATATCGACATCATATAAATCCAGCATTTATCGTAAATTCCATTAAAAATAAACATATGACAGTTGATTTTTAACATAAATGAAAAAGGCACAAAATTGTAATAAAAAAATGTCAATAATCCATTGATGAAAACAAACAATAATTTTTTTGTATTGAATAGTACAAATCCATTGTTAAAATCAAAACTGTCACACCTTTTGCGTGGGTATAATACAACAACGATATATCAAAATCATATTGACACGACATATCACGACTAAATCCGATAATGAATAACAGTAAAAGCTCCTCATGGGTGAATGAAAAAAAAAAAAAAGAAATAATGGGTGGGAAGGGGGGAGGGAGAGCATTTGGAAGAACTCATACATGTTAGGTAACTCACGGTGAATTTCCAGCTATGAATTGTCGATAAATCTTGAATTTATAGAGGTGATAAAAAGTTGTTGGGGAGGGGAGGGAGACAGTGAGAGAGACAAAAAAAAAAAGAGGTTATTACAAAACAGACGTAGTAATACAAGACCTGAGTCAATGGGGTGGAAAGACACCACGATGAAATGCAGTCAAAAGACCGTTTTTCCCCAAAATGAAGAGGTAGAAAAAAAATCGCCTGTTTTATTGAATTTTTTTTTGTCTCCTGCATTGTCAGCTTTTTTTTTTCCTTTTCTTTCTTCGGTTTTATGTGTGTGTGTGTGTGTGTGTGCAACGAATTCGTTGGACTGCAGCTACGTACTTTTTGTCCCTCGGTCATATGACTCTCAAAGTTGTAGTTTTACACAGGGGTGGGGAAGAGGGAGATTTCTCGCATCCAATGCACATTGTTCAAACGCAAACATCGTACGAGAAACGGGTAACCCCAATAAAAAAATTGAGTTTTTCCACTCTCAAAGGGCAACAAACACACGCAACTGAGTGTATTATACAGTTTCATTCGTTTTTTGCACCAGTAGAGAGTTAAAAAGTATATATAGTCTGGTTTTAAATAATTTAATATTTTAGCAAATTTAACAACTGTTCTATGAATGCCAAATGACGGGTACATTGTGGAAATATGTAGTAGTGGGGAAATTAAAGGGTATATAGGCTTGAAGGCATTTGTAATGTGAAATTTTACAAATTTATAATTTTTTTGTTTTTTTGAATGAATATGTGAATTGAGAGGGGGAATGAAATTATAATTCACTCAAATTTTTTTCCCACATTCTCACCGATGGATTTCAGGGAAATTATTGAAAATTATTGGCAGTTTTCTTTCGCCACTTTTGATGGAATGTTAACGTTCGATCTTTCGCTATGGAGTTGAATTTTATGGTATTACAAATTTGCCATTTAAAAATTCTCGGTTGGAATATAGTTTTTTTTTTTTTCTTTTTCTTTTCTTTCTTTTTTACGACCCTGAGCAATTTGAACGGATGTCAACTCGATTATCCATTTGGGCTCTTTACTGAGCGAGCGCCAGCTGAGCTATATATGCACCACGAGGTGCATTTGCTGTGCCCTCATCTCTCATTCGTTGGTCGCCCTCTCGGTTTTCCTCGAGAACGTTAAAAAATTGTAAAGCGTGCCGGTGCGGAACGCAGAGCTCGAATAGATGCGCCCTATAGTTAATAAACGAACCTTTCCCCCACCATTTTCTACCTTTCTCCAGTTTCTTTTTCTTCTTTATACTTTTCCCCTCCTTGGGGAATTTTTCCATCAAAATCGGCAGACGTGGATGACCTCCAACTAAATTTTCCCTCAATTTCACACTGTCCAGGTGGATATCACTTCATGTCATCGATGTATCAACAAAACATGAATTCGCCTCGCCCATAACACTCCATAAAAATTCAACTCGCATTCAATATAGATTTGGGTCTGTTCCTGTCATTCGACAATTCTTTGGGATATTTCATTCTCATTCCATCTTATTTCTATAAGCTTCTGACAATTTCGGATGACAGTTGAGATGAAAAAACTTTGAGCAATAATTGATTTGTTAGAGAATCACAATTTTATTTCACCGAACGAGTCTATAGTGAAAATTGTCTTTCATTTGAAACTTTAATCACTATTTCTTATTTAATCATTGGAGAGGAAAAAAAAAAAAAAAAAAAAGAAAAATCCCAGAAATCCCCTTTCTCTGATAAATTTCTGTCAATAAATCCTCAAAAAATCACCCAACAAATTGCTGTGATTTTGACAAACTCAAACGAAAAAAAAAAAAAAAAAAATGAGAAATGGAAAAGTGGATGACTCGGTAGATATTTGCAAAATTCCAAGCACGCTCTGGGAAATCATTCCCATATATACGATTGTAAGTCCAGCGAGTGTCGCAGCTGAATGCGATCATGGTTATTCCCAAGTGGCTGAATGGCATACACGAGGGGGAAGAGAGAGAGAGAGAGAGATGAGAGCAACGCAGAACAGAATATTTGAGATCGTGAAATGTACCAAGGAGTGACGTGTCCTGCTTTTCGTATGGATACCAGAGGCCAGTGAAGTAAAAAGGCCGATAAAGAATATGGAAAAAATGAAAGAGAGAGAGATTTTACAAAGAGGAGATTGAGGTGGTTTTCATTCATATGAAAAAGACATGGTAGTCGCGTCGTTTCCTCACGTGTCACACGCATCGCGACAGTTCTGTACGGTCATTTTACTTTTCTCCTTTTATGGTAAGGGGGGGGGGGTGGCTTTTTTGTTGGCAATGAAGTGAGCATAAATGTGTATAGGGCGTGTGCGACTCTGATGCTGCAAGGGTATGCGACACCTGACGTGTAATTTTGCCAATGCCGGATGTTCTCTCCCTTCTGACTGCATTTTGCTTGCTAACATGTTTTTTTTTTTTCTTTCATCTATGTAAAAACGTCTTTTACGACATAACATCGAATGTAGATTTTTTTTTTTTAATCATCATATATCAAAATTTTGGAAACAATAGAATTAATTCCACTAGAATAAAACTGTCAAGATTGGAAAGATGAAAGAATATGGTGAAGAGAAGTACTTGATTGATGTCTAATTTCTTAAAAAAACACGATTTCACTTGTAAAAGAATTTATGCAAGTCAAACAAAATTCATCTCAATCACCCAAAACGCCTTCATCCCAACTGTCCACTCCAACATTCTATTATTAGTAAGTTGCAACGTAGATGTCTATTGTCTTGGCCATTTGGACGTACTCCAAAATTCCATGTCACAAGTGTCATCTAGGGTTTTCCGCGTCAAAGACAATGAAAGATATCTTAATAAATCGAATTTCCCAACAATATCATTGCTATTGACATACTCGATCTCTCCTCCCCCTTTACTAAAAATCCTCTTCAAATGAAAATTTTCATCTGAAAAATTGTCTGAATAAAAATTTTACGAGACATTAACAGAATGGAGAAACATCAATTGAAGATGAAAAATCAAATTATTTGAAAACAAAGCCATTACCCTACTTTCTCTCCCCTCAAAAACATTCTCAAACAAGAATAAAAACAGAAAGAAAAAAAAAAAAAAACCCAACTCATCCCCTCCTGTATCTCCAATTTAATCATAAAAATCATAAAATTATATTCATTCTTCCATCAATTCCCAAATCACTCAGTTGGAATTCTAACGATTCACTGAGTCATTCACTGGAGTTGCCCGAGACTAACAATCCTCGAAATCCCCAAGCGGAGAAACTATTGCTACGATTATTTGTTATCGAGGCATAAAAACTCTCTCCTAGTTGTACTGTGAATCGCAGCTGCAAAATCCAGTATCGCATCTTGTTGTCCAATTTTCATAAAACAACTATCATCTCTCCTCTCATTTTTCCCATTTTACCACATTCACATTTCTCCTTATCCTCCATTTTATTCTTATAATTTTATTGTAAACCACTACATGATTATATGCTTTTCTGAATTTCCAGGAAACTCCAGATAGTGATTCACCAATGTAATACATCGTTTCTACGAAATTTCTTACTTGTGGGCAATTGCCCCGTTGAGATACGAGAATTTGCTCGTTGCGTTGTAACAAAAACATACTGTGTATCGGTGGCGTGCTCTTGCTCATTCATCTATGGGTCGCCGTTGGGGAAAGAGACAGCCCACTTCCTTTGGAAAAAAAAAAAAAACGAGCGAAATTCGAGATCCCCGAGTGCTCCTCGGGTTTTGCGTTTTTTCTTCTTTTTTTTTTTTTTTTTTCAAATCCTCAAGTAAGTTGTCCGCCCTCTCAACAGGAAACTCGGCTAGCTTTGGTGGAATTTAATGGAATATCGAATTCCTCTTTCCTTGAGATATATTGCTAGTTTATTTACATCAAGGTTCTTCATTTAAGAAAATTCGGTTAAAAAATGAGTTATCGAGAGGAAAACAGTTTATTCCCCATTGATTAATTTCAACAAATTTCAACTGCATATCAATTCATTTGTTCCCTCCATCTTCGGATGAATCATTAATTATTCCAATATCATATTGATTTTTTATGAGAGGATTTTAATAAACCTGTTGATGTATTCAAGTTAATTTCGTTTAATTGTCTCATTTATCCTCCGAAAATTTTATTAAAATCACGAAAATGATATCAATAATCCAACAAAAAGAAATGATTGAAAATTCTCCATGACATAAGTATCATATAACTGATGATCAATTTCACCGTCACGTATATTTTATTGAAATTGATCACGTGTATACCCACTATCAATAAGAGGATGCAACATTGCCCACTCGTTTCTCCTCAACTTTTTTATCACAATGTTTAATTAATACACTCGATACAATATCACTTTGACGTATCATTATCGTCTTTGGCTTGTGCAAGTGTTAACACGCCTTGGTTTAACTGGAAAATGTTTTAATAAAACTCAACTCACAATCTGTTCCAAGAAGTTAAATGTGATAATACTGGCAATGTGATACAGATTGAATATACTAGACTGTATACAATTTAATTGCACAGTCGTATTATTGATATGTATTTAAATATATTTGAGAGAATAGAATAATTATAACGGTGGAATAATAAACCACATACTTCTACCGGTGAGCGATGAGATCAACAGGAAATACTGGAGTATGGACTTTTAAAGGGACAAGCGCAATGGAAGGTCGTCAGTTCGTGGTACATTGAGGACCTGTGAGAACGGTATGAAAGGTGATCCTCAAGATTGGAGGTTTCAGCCAGTGGCTCATTTTGCGTGTGTGTGTCTTAAATAAAAACATTCTTGGTTATATTTTATTTTTCTCATTTTTTCACTCTCTTTGAGAGGAAGGATGTGGTCAACAAGAGACTGGCAGGTGACGGTGTCGTTATGCAAGTGTTCCGACAACATATACACTGTGGGAAATCAGTTAGGAAGTGCTCAAAGTTATTTCAACATTCTGGGTATAATCTACATCTTCATTTGAGGCATTAAAACTTGCTGGAAAATTAAGCTCATTTGGCTCAGCTCAACTCGTAATAGTTGAGAATGTTTTATAATCCCAGAGAGAGTTTTATATCGGTGGTGGAGTTTTATTTTCAAGTTTACGCTACTTTTGTGTGTTATCACCAAAACACTGGGAATATGGCGGCTAGTCTATATCGGTCCAGCTGTCCAGCAGCTGGCGGCTTCACCTGCTTAAAAAAGCCGCCAAGTTTTGTTGCTCGCACGCGTGTACCACTAGTCCTTCTCATCAATGTCCAACATTTTTTTGTCCATAACATTGACTACCTTTTATGGGGCTGAAGGGTAAATGGGCTGCAATGCAAATCCATCGGTCATTTATCATCCGGAAATTTGAATTTCATGTTGATACTTTTTTCATTGTCGTCTACCACATTTATTTTTCATAATTTACTTTTCAATGTTTGCGGCGATGTTAATGCTATGTGTGGAGGAAAATACGATGGACCCGGGAAAGTTTATGGGGAAGGAGATAAATTTACTTGGTTTATGAAGGATATTATTATGGGCTATGAGGTGAATTGGTGTGATTATAATTAAATTTGTAGAGTGATGAATAAAAGTTTTGAGGTTTTATTGGAGAGGGGGGGGGGGGGGGGGGAGAGTGTTGAAATTTGTGATTAGATAGTATATTGAAGATGATGGGGTGTCATTGACAGTTGATAAAACTTGGGATGTGAGATTGTAATATAGGTCATGTGATGTCATCATTATTCATTACCAATTCCAATCGTTTCTATTGAATTTAGGGACGAGGGAGCGGGATAAATTTCGAATTCACATCGTGACGAATTGTTCTCTCCTTTTTACCAGTTATAGATTATGGTGTCGTCGCGTGGCGAACAGTGACCCACGCGTACACCTAACGGACGTAGGTATAACGGACGCATGAGACTTGGGTTTATATACGCTCCACCGTCACGAAAGTAATAATAATCAAAGTCTACGTGCTTACGGATAACCCACGTGTCATGTTTCGGTGGTTCATTTTTTTCTTCTTTTTCTTTTGTTTGTTGGGTGAGAAGGACCGGCGCGTCACACTGTAAATTTATGATTGACCAAATGCCTCATTCGCCATGTAAATTGGAGGGGTCAATGATGAACTCTTGACCTTTCAATTTGAAATTTTATTTCCTCATTATTTTTTTATTATTTAATTTTTATGAAAAAAAATTGATAAATTGATTTGAAAAAGAATTCTGAATAATAAAACAAAATAAAACTGTGAAAGGAAACAGACACTCAACAAATTGGTCATTTATTTAAACAATACACGTACCTCCCACTCTTTAGAAAGGGTATCGAAAAACCATAAAAACTTTTACTTAACCCGGGCAAACAAAAGGTTTTCCTTTTACCATGTGCATTATACATTTTCTTACTGGTCTAGGAGTACAGGTTAAAGCTCACATTGGTCAGTCGTATCGACAAATAAATAGAATGAAATAGTACCGAGGTGAAAGTAAAGCCTCCAGGCCCATGAGCAAGAGTTTAATTGTTGGCTCTCTTGGATCATAAAATTGAATTAGTTACCAATTATTGGAGAATTTCGATCCTCCCGTCTACAAAATTCTTTGCCGAAATTTCACCCCAATGAGAGGGACCATTGGGATGAAAAAAAAATCGGCACAAAGTTTCCCCGAAATTAAAATAAATAAAATATTAACCCTAACCAAGGAAAAAAAAAAAAAAAACTACCAATTCCTTATTCCATCCACATTTTCATGCTTTATTTCCCAATTTTCTTACTCTTTCTTCCTATCTCAAAATAACTTTGACCATCCAAACTAAATGCTAATTTTTATGACCCTCTATATACAGTATTCACCCGCCCCTCCAGCAGTAAAAGCCACCCCCAACCCTTTTATTTTCCTCCGCGCATTCGTGAAAATTAACGAATTCCATTATCTCCAAAGTAATTTGAAAACAGAGGATAATCCAACTCTATACTGTTTCCCCTTCTGGCCAATTTCAAACTGTTGAAGAAGTTTATTGAAACTTTTGTCATGTGTCTGAGAGGTATCCTTCTTCTAGGTACCTCTTGGGCTGACACATAAAAAAAAAAAAATTCCCAGCATTGGACACAAGTGAGACACAACGAAATATTAAAAACACATGGAGGGTTGTAAAAATTCGTCGACTCTAGTCGTTAAACTTGAGGACAAGAGAAAAGTGGCCCAGAAAAAAAAAATACACGTTGAAAATGGCTATTGTGAGCACCGGAGAAACCCGACTCTTTCGGAAAATCCCTGTGTCAATGAGGCTATTGAGGCATGACGGTCCTCTACGTTTCTTTTTTTTTTTTTTTTTTTTTTTTTGGCACCAAAAAAAAAGGTCAAGGGACAAAGGATGGCTCAAATACGGGCATTTCATTTGCCCTGAAAATACGACCACTTGAGAGGTTTACAGTGAGGAAAAAAAAAAAAAACACAAACGTGTCTGCAGTATTTCACTGTTTCACTATTTTATTGGTGTAGACGCTGGTTAAGGGAGAATTTCCATGAACAAGTGGCGGTGCATGAGGAGGATTGAGGGAAGTTGTTGTTCTTTTCTCGATCGGGAAAAAGAAATGACAGGGTAGAAACACATTGCAGCGTTGCATTATTGCTCTTATCAAGTGCTATTGGACTCTAAGCATAAGAAAATTCTTCCCTCGTTACTATCGAAATACTGGAAGGAGCTGATCTCAACCAAATAATTCAAATCATTTGACCTAATTCACAAAAAAAAAAAATTTGAATTAATCTCCCAATTAATTTCCCAAAATACGAATCCCTGAATTTCTCCATCCCCAAAAAAACCTCACCAGGGTGGAAAGACGGAGGTAAAATAGGCGGGTCCTCGCGTGACGTTACCCATCAACAAAATTCCCCTAGATCCCGATTACTGATATAGTAGGCTCACTGTTAGGCACCCATTATTATTTACATTTTAGATTGATTCGTACAATTTGTTGGATACCCTCTCGGTTATATACAAAATTGGATAAAGATCTACCACCCCCACGGTATAAATCTATACGAGCAGATCCATTCCACTCGATAGTTTAAAACGGAAGGAAATGTACATGAGCCTTAATTAGGTGGTAACACACACTTCCTGTAGTCCAACACTTGGCCACTTGAGTGCATTTTAGGGTGGGCCATTCATTTCGAGATTATCATCTATTGATTTCAGTGTATATAATACCAGATGCTTCAGTGTCGCATTACCCTCTGCATCAACCTTTACCTATTTTTTTTTTTTTTTTTTTTTTACATTCTCACCTCCTTGCGTGACAGTCCTCCGAGTCTACTCGATGTAGACTCGAGAATTTTTATATTCTTCGTAGAACCCCCCCCCCCCCCCCCTGCACGAAATATTATTAACATCACAAGACCCGAGAATGCTGACTGATTTATGAGACCAAGAGAGTGGACAACAGCTATTTCCTCACCTATACGTTTCACACTCATTTAAATCCTCTGTATTATTTGATTTTGATTTGTGAAGAAAAATGAATTTCTCGTCTGTCAGAAGAGAAATTCATCGCATTTTTTCTCATTAAGAGGTGTTACAGAAATCTCACTAGATAAATTTCCAACGATAATCATTGATAAATTGAATGAATGACAATTTACATTCTTCGAGGATCGAATTTATCGTTGAAATGTGGATGGAGTCAGTAAAAAAAGAAAACAATTTTTTTTTTCCCCCCAGCAATTTATAGAATTTTTCCGTTTGAATTCCTCTTGTAAAATGAAAAGAGAAAAAAGAAAGTTTAAAAAAACAAGAAAACCAATTTCCGCTCGACTGTTGGTTGAAAAACATTGGTAGAATAGAAACTGCATAAAAAAATATAATATTGGGGTAAAAGGAATATAAAAATTGAAAATAAGCCGATGGGGAAAAGGTACAGTGGGATGCACAAGTCCATTTCAAAATATTATCATTTGGGCTGGATACACAGGAACATGACGCAATGCCGAATGAAAAGAGCTCCCTTTTTTTCTCAAAATCGTGCCTTGTTAATTGGAAAAGGAAGAAAAAAAAATTGGGGGGGAAAAAAAGATGGGGAATAGAGAGAAGGGAAAATTGTCAGAGTGAATTTTCAGGGACTATAAACGATACGAAAAATGCACAAATACATGAGTGTATGTGCGGTAATGCAGGCATGGCTGGAGTATAGAAGAGTGATGAAATTGAATGCCCGTGGATTTGTATATGTGTGTGTAGGTGAGGGTATCCACGAATATTTATTCAAAAGCCTCTGGGACACGCTTTAATCGGGCCGCTCCTCCTATCCTCATTTTAACTATATATAAAGCGTCAGATTAACCGAGTTATTGCGTCAGTGAATGAAAAAGAAATCGATTGATCATTCTATCACAAATTTTCAATGGTACTCAATAATTCGGAAATTCAATGGCCAATTATTTTTCGGTTATTCTTGAACAGTTTAAATGGATTAATAAGGAGATGCATTTATTAATGATAATTTGTCATGGGCTACTTAAATTTTTTTTTTTTTTATCATTGCATCATCTATTCATCTTTATTCATGATGAAGAAAATCATTTTGAATAAACAAGTCATTCTGAATCTTTCACAAATTTCTCTGACGTCATTCAATTTCGAAACTGGATGAGAAAAAAATTTATTCCAAACATTTGGCTTTAAAATTCAATTTTGAAGTAATTAAACAAGAAATTTCGTACAATTTTATAATCTTGAAAAAATTATTAATGATACTCTCATAATAATACATTTCCACAGAGCCAGAAAAACTTTTAAAAAGTACACAACAAACAGAGGTAAAGAAAAACAACCGCATAATACATGGGACGGTTATAGAATATAGTCTGAATATGACGACTCAATAATAATAAAAAGAAGGTGAAAACTTGATAAACTATATCCAAATAATCAATGACTGTTTATATATACTGGAGAGTACAGTGGTGGGTATTGAATAGCCGAGGATACAGTTGTATAAACATATTAGTTATATACCAGCAGTGGACACATACACGTTGCGGAATACGTTTGTGTGTACTACATGGCATAAGATTGATATAGTGGTGGTTTTGTGGAGGTGGTTGTGCACGCCTAGAGACTCACTTGGTCGATTTTCCATTTCCCTGGACGTTCTAATCATACCTTCAATTTTACGTTCAATATTCAAATGTGCGTCAATGCTATGTTGAGAAATGGAATTTTTATTCACTTTTTCCACGTCAGGATATAATTACGATATAATTTCTCTAGTTGGCAAAAAATTGAATTATACTTGTAATCTAAATTTATCTTGAAAATTTATAACTCATGGTTTCAACTGGATTAAACCACTCAGATTTAATCATAAAATGGTTGAAATTTTCAGTCCACTTACAATTGAAAATAATCCTCAAAACCTTTGTCGGTGGTTGACAATACGTATGACATGACAGAGAAAAGGTTTTTTTGATATGGTATACGCTGGATGAAAAGATATTCTCGCTCCTGCACACACGACAACTATCTATAAAACCCCAGAGTCCCTGTCTGATGATCCATCTCAAGTCTCGGCGACGAATGGAAAAAGGTTATATTCCTTGGTATATGTGAGGGAGAGAGGCTGAAGAAGGTCATGACTCGCGGGATGGATGGAACACGAAATTGTGTGACGTTGGATATCTTCTTTTTTTTTTTTTTTTCTTTCTTTCTATACCTACACGACGAGGTTATAGTTGAGTGAGATGGGTCTCGAGACGGGTTTCGCCTCTATAGGTAGTGCTCCGATGAAGAACGGGGGCTACAATAAGAAATAAAACATTGTGCCCAGGTTCTTTTCCTTCTGGTCTGTGGCATATGGCTAGCAAAAATCAAGAAACCAACGAAATTCGTTTGTGTGGGAAAAATAATATTATCTGATTTTTATTTAATCTCTAGAGATTGAAAAAAAAAAAAGAACACAAAAATACAATATTGCAAAAATGTCAGACGGGGGTGGCTGTGTGTGGTTAAAGCGGGGGATCGGCACGTGGATGATCGGGGTTCGATTCCCGGTTGAAGGGGCTAAAATTTGGAAAGCTCTAATTTCACAGTTTTTTTTTCACTGTCCGAGCAGGAATCTCACAGGTGACGAGGGGAAAGGGAAGGGAACAAATCGTAAAAACGCAAGAGGATAAACGAGTGAAATAATAATAAAAAATACAATATTGGAAAACAATTTTCAAATGAAAGAAATAACATTTATTTTCAGTGAAACAATGAAACGCTTCACCTTGAAAACGAAATCTCTATTAATTCATATATTCATTTATTTTCCTCCTCTGCAATGTCAAGAAGCCCTTCTTCAGAGATGAATATTATATGTTGACTTGTACCGTTCCACAATTTCTCAACACAGAAATTATTTCCATGCCCTGAACAATTTTCATGAATGAATCATATATTTACGCATCTAAGTAGTCATTTATTACGGATAACATATATTTTACCAATATAATTCTACAATTCAACAACTTTATGAGAAAAAATAACTTTAATCCCACTTATTGTTTATTCTATCCAACGTCACCTAATATTTTTTCAATTTTTTGTCTCCAGTCAGGGAAAAATTGATTAGAACCCCAACGATTCCACCCCACCCTTTCAGCGTCACGTGTTTATGAAATAAAGACCTCGGATTGTGATCTCTATAAACAACTCTACGATTGATAGAACTATCGTCGACATGTTTTGGCTCGAGTATATATGAACTTGTAGAGGATTAAGAGTCCTGTCCCCTCCCCCCGGCCCCCTTTTCATTCTCTTTGTTGCATTGTATTTCAAAGGGACGTCAGATTAAAAGAGAGAAAAAAAAAGCGGGCGAAAAATGCCATACAGAGAGCACATATATATATATTTTTTCCAACATTGTTGAAAAAATTAAATGTGTGTGTGTGTGTGTGTGTGTGTATGTATAGACCGAGATTTACAACGACAGCTGGTCGACCAGCTCTTCTCCTTGGGTTCTTCTTCCAGTATTTTTTTTTCACTCGACTCGATTTTTACGTTGAAATAGGTAAGACGAGGAGGAGGCAGGCACACTAAAAATTCAGCCTCCAATATACCTGGGCACGGATTATCCTTGGCCTTCGAGATTGCAAGATCAATCAATTCAATCAAATCACAACTTCCGTGCTATATTCACCTTTTTTTTTTTTTTTTTCTGTCATATTACATATTGAAACCGAAAATCTCCGTTTCTCCGCCAAATATTGTAAATTTTCCTTTGAAAAGGAGGAAAAAAAAAAAAATTCAACACCATCCTCATGATCACAAACTTCCCTCGTTTACCTGCTTCTGACTACCTGAAAATAAGGTGAGAGAGGGAGGAAAGGAAGGGGGGGAAGGTAAGAAAAAAATTAAACCCCCAACGATAATACACAGGAAAAATATTTAAAAAAAAAAAAAAGAGACAAAAACCCAACTGCAATAAGAGCGCGGTTTCATTTTAATAAATAAGAAAGAGAGTCTCACGAGAAGTGAAAGAAAGGTTCACAAGATGAAACCACCTATCCCCCTATCCCCACCCACCGAAAAGTTTACAGTTAAATATCCAACCTTGGGGGCCCTCTGTGTGTCTTCTCGTATAACCGTTCTATATGTGTCGGTAGATTCGTGACGAGGCATCAAAGCGTGTTGAATTCATCTACCGAGTGAAAAGGAAAAAGATGTATAAAAAAAAAGTTGAAAAAAAAGGAAGGAAAAATGAAACACGATCTTACTTTACCAGTTTTAAGATCATCAGAGAGTAAATAACAAGAAGAAAAAATATAAAGAGCTGACGATTTCATCTAGGGTTCAGTTGGACCCCGAGGTTTTGAAATGCATAACAAAGTTTTATCACAAATAGCATTTTAGAACCGTAAAATGGTTAATCATTTTTAGAGATCTGTATTTTTTTTTTTTTTCTTGGTTCTTCAAAGTCGCTTAGAGATATTCAAGTGGGACAGGCCATGGAATGGAATTGGTTGGTGGAAAATACGATTCTTGAGCTTTTTGAAAATGGAGAATGGTGAAGGCCAACAAGTCGATTTTTTACGTCTCGGTAATTGTTGAATTATCTCGAAAATTGGTAATTTTACGAGAGAAAGATAAAGAACATTTTATGTTGCAAATTCTTTCAGCTACAAAATAGGTACACAGTTGTATTGGATTCAAATGACCTCGATGCATCTCACTAAAATTAAATAACCCATCTATTATATTTTTTAGAAAAAAATCAAAAAAATGTGAATTTTCACAACGAAATTTGATTGCATCAATTTTTTTGTCGACAAGAATGTAAAATAAACATGTATAAGTATTTTTACATTTGCAGAGATTGGTGAGGGCATCTCCATCGGAATAAATCCTTGAAAGAGTCTAAAATAATGGTTTCATAAACCTGGGCGTGTATCACAATGCCCGAAGGTACAAGTTCACCAGTTGGTAGTTATAAATAAACAGGTATTGGTTTGAAGAAACAGGATTGAATCCAAGACGATTGCCGGTGAAGTGCAGTATATTTTAGCCCCAAGTGCTAATAAACAGGATATCCAACTGGGCAACAAGTTCATGGGCATATACACCTGCCTTTAACATTGTAAAACGAAACTCCACCTTTTCTTTTTTCTCTTCCCAATGGATTATGATACCAATGGACATTGAATTTATTTCATGGTGCTTCTGGCCTTGGAAACGTCCCCTAGGTTTACAATGTCCACCATTTGATTGTAGATGAACACACAAATGCCAGTGAATACCTACGTCTGGACAACGTCAATACATGTGACTATAGCCATAGTGTGGTTGGAATTAGCTCACTTCCCGTGGTGTTTAGAGCGGGCTTTTGGAATATCGAGTAAGGGTACCAACTGGTAATCCCCTCTGGGCCGTTGGTTGTATTGCGGGTGGCACGGGAATCTCCCCCTGTAAACCTCGAAAAATATCCCTCCTCAGGGCGCTCCCTCTCTCGGCAACCAACTGCGCAGGTACCTAAATGGTATCATCAACAATGGGGCGTTTTACTGGTTGAAATGTCTCGTTGCATTGTATGAAATAGAGTGATGAATGATACCTAATTTTCAAAAGTATTTTTTGAGATGAAAATGCGTCGTGTGATTAATGTTCAATTCCCATCATTGTTTGCTCACCGAGGGAAGCATTATAATCATGGAGAGTTTAGATGTCAAGATATTAGAGGTGGAAGGAATTATTGTCGGGCTTGTTGATACATGATTAATGGTTTCCTGTTTATTTTTTACTTCCGGTAAACCATTCGGATATACACAACAGGTAATTTTCATTTTTCATATTCTCGATTTACTGAACATTTTTTTTTTTTTCGATGAATGCTCATGGGTCAAATGAACCCCTGTTAATCATGAATTAGCTTGCCTCCTCATACTCATCCCTCTTGAATAATTTTTCTCAACAAAAAAACTCACCCCTGAAGAGTTTCAACCCTCGACCATTCTCGGGATTGAATAAATTCATCTGAAAACTCCTCAACAATTTTTCTCCATCCACCGTATTTTTATATTCATCTTGTTCAGATGCTCCTTTTTGATAATAGGAAGAAAGGGGAAGGGGCTTTATCTCCATCGTAATTGAATGGCTGTCACCCGCGGGGGCGCACGAGTATCAAACGAGAATCAAATGTTGGATGGAAGTACACGGAGTGTACCAAGCGTCCAACAATGCTGCGTTTCTATTTTTTTTCTTCTTCTCTTCTTTCTCCATTGTTTGACGAATAAATGACGGAGATATTCTATTTTCATAATGCAGTGGAATGAAAAAGGAGAGAAAAAAAAAAAAAAAAAAAAAAACGTCACTGTTTTAATACCCATTGAAACTGATATTGAGACATCATTCATTGAATGGGCCTTCTCCAAAAGCACTACCAGGGTAAATAGTTGTCCAAACTATTATTAGTGTATCCAGAGTGGGAAAAACTTTTCAATGTCTTTCGTCATCAAGCAATCATTGTTTTTTTATCTCATTTGACATTTTATTGAAAAATAAGAGATAATAATTCGAGGCTAAATGAATTACGTAATACTGGCCAAGAGTTTTCAACGTGCGGTAAGAAAATTTAACGGACCGTCGACACCCCATTGCGATTTTCTCATCCTCAGTGAATTTCAGTTTAGTTTGCGCTGAGTATTCAGCAGTAGCGGTCACTACTGTTGGACTGTTTCTATCCGGCAGAAAAAGAGAAATACCATGAAACGTGGACAGGTGTTCCATGGGTACAGGAGACTGGCAGGTGCACCAGAGAGTCGTATTATCACGTGCTACTGGCCCAGGGCTCACCTCTCTCTCTCTCTCTCTCTTCCCATCCCTCTTTACTGTGTATTTAACTAATTTTCCACTGTTACATCTACACAGAGACATTAAATTTCCGCGTGGATTGCACAATTGTCTCATTTTGAAGTAAATTTATGAAGAATTATTTACATATTCTAGAATTATTTTGCCTCTTTGTGAATTCATAAGGAAGACAACCCAGTATTTTTGTAACTATCAAATTGAAACTCAATCTTATGGATGAGTAAAATAATAATAGTCATTATCAACGAGAGAAAAAAAAAATTGATTTATGATTCAATTCAATGACTCATTATTGCATTATAAATTGAATCAAGACTTTAAACTCTTCAAGCTTTAGTTAATGTTCCATTAGAAATTCTCCTCTTTATTTCACATAACTTGAAAGTTTTCTTAATCCGCAAATCTGTTGAATTCTATTATCAATATTTTTATCCATTTACGTTATTACCCCCTCCCCCCCCCCCCCACAGCATTGACAAGTATCTCCTTGCTAGCATAATACAAACGTATAATGTAGTGACCATTAATTATGTAATCCTAGATTCGCTTTTGACCACACGGTAATTAAGTTGTCCGCAACCGGAATGAGGGATACACAGGGCCCTCCTGAGGATGGCGTAATCGTACACCATTATTATGCCCTAATGATAAAACATGGTATTGACATGGAGACAATAAATATACAAATGGACAACTTACAATTGTCCCCAAAAGATTACTCTTTCTTTTATTATTAAACAGTATCGCATATCAATTTATATAACTCTGTTAAATTCTAAATGGACACTTTTATTATCCCTAATTGTGTCCTCTGGTTTGTAAAAATATATATAATCCCAACTTTTATTGAACATGATTATATCGTTATAAATAGGGTTTTGTGAATATAGATATTTTTCTTAGCCTCGTAAATGTCAGTGGAGCCACCAAAGTTCTTCTCTGGCTTTATCATTTTATATGACTCCCAACAACGAGCTCAGTCGATTCTGATACAGTATTACGGGCCTCGAGCGCCACTTGGAGACGATCTGGAAAATGCTCTGGTATATGACAGACATGTGGCCCCTTGACTGTGCCTCATGCAACCGCACATAAATCTCAATGACTCGTTTATTTTTTCGGTTTGAGAAAAACAAAAAATAATGAGAAGAAAATTGTATGCATTTGAGTAGTCAAATATAGCCTGAAATAGCCGAGTAATTAATAATTCAAAATAAAAGAAAAGAGAGTTGACCACTTTGGACGTCGTCTTCTGACATTGGTAAAATGGGCAAAGTTATCTCAACATCTTCTCTCAACGACTACACGCACCGTGACGTCATATCCTGCGCGTGCGCAATGCCGTAGTATATAGTTTAGATCTGAATAACATCCTAAACACGAGGTGATAATTAAAATGCCGCCGATGCTAATAGTCCACTTCCCACTTGAATTTAATTTACGTTTTATTACCATTGTGAATTTATTATGGATTATAATTATACCAAGTCCCTTTTATATTTAACCACCTGGGCCTATTTCGCAAGGTGCTGCTGCGACATCTTTTTTCTTCTTCTTCTTCTTCTTCAACCGGTGACTCCAGGAGGGTTTAGCAGGTTTGTGTACAGGTGATACCTTCATTCAACCTTTGTGATTCTTGGAATTCTTTTCATGATGCTATCAACATTTTAGAATTCCCTGAAATCACTGGTAATTAATTCAGGCTGTGGTTTTTTAACTAGGTTTTTTTTCTTTTTTCTTTTCTTCTGTACTGGTTTAAATTTGCTTCAGATTCCAGTATGGAGAAGCCACTAGAGATATGCCCGTATGTATAAGACGAGAGCAAAGATCGCTCAGGTATAGGCGCAAGCTGATACCCTACTGCGGGCGCCCCGATCGAACTCTCATATTTTTTTTTAATTTTTTTTTTTCGGTTTCTTTTCGCCTTCTCCTCTCTCTGCATTTCCTATGGGTTTTGTAGAATAAACGCCGGGTGTATCCGTGAATTTTATTCGCCAACCGCCTCTCATTCTCTCTGCGGGCTGGTAAGGTATCTCAAGTTTTAAACATTTTATTTACGTCAGACAACTTTTTCCCAAAAGCATAAGACTGAGTAATTACCATTTAATCTTGGAAAAAAGTTTTTATTTGAATTTTCTTGTTTCATTATACATTCGTTCCGAGATGATCCGATATTCTTTACATTTTTGAGAATAATATCGTTCTTTTACCGGATATACTGAGAGTGGCTAATGCGAGTATTAAAATTTTTATGGATTTCTATATAAAAACAAGCACTGAGGATAAATAAAACCGTTGAACTCAATTCTGTATATACTTGCTTGGGAATTGGTAAAACATTGGTCATTAATGATAAGAAAATGGCACGTGATCCAGTTTATTTTCTGAGAAATTCTCATTTGAAAGTGGATTTCAGGAATTTTAATTTATTACCTCTGATCACTCATCAACTTTTGCGTTTCTTCATGTAAAAAACCCGTTGTTGTATAATTAGGAAATTATAGAACTGGCTGACAACATATACTTTGACAATAGAATTGAAAATTATTTAATCAAGTGATTCAATTCCATATTAGATGAAAAAAAATACTACATGATGATTCAGGGTATTTTTAAAGTAATTTCTCGAGTTTGGGAATTTCAATTATTCATCATTAATCAATAACCCCCTCCATTCCCTGACCTGGAAGTCTACCACAATTCATTCAACTTCAACAGGTTGGAAAACCTTTCTTGTATCACCCGCGATATCACCAGTATAAGGTTAGTCATCTCTCCAGCACGGCTCGGTACTCACTGTGACTCACAATTTTAGGTGACTCAGTCTCACACACACATACATACGTCGCGCTTTAAAGTGTGCCTATGTCTGCGGTTTTTATTTCCTTCAGTACTTACCACCAATGAAAATTTCATCGGTCAAAATACTGATACCATATACAAATCGGCCCCATTGAACATATCAACCACAACGCGATAATAAAATATCCTTCTAATACGTAATCCCTTTGATATTAACCGCCTGCAAATCAAATGGCTGTGTCTAAATATCCATAACACACATACATGGAGATTCGACAAAATTCTAAACACGCGATCTATACTTCCCCATCCACGACACCATAAACATGTCAGATTAGTATGTAAACAAATCGCATACATAATGCATGACGTTCCGCCAAACTTCCAGAGCAAACTCAAACCACACTATACTCCCCCCTCAAACACCTTACTCCCTTTACACACTGGTATACCGCCCAATTCCTCCATTCTCCCCCACTCACCGTAGTTATATGTTCCATTCCACTCGGCTTTTGGATACATCCAACACCCACCAACACATATACCCCCAAGCCATTATTATTCATATCAAGAACACTGGTGGTATTAAAAAGAAAAGAAAATCCCCCAGTCACTACATACCTGTATAAACAAAACTCATCAGGAATTTTCTAACACGCTCCTACGTAAATTTAATTTCCCCAGACTGTTGAGAGAAGAAGGAGGGGGAGGACTGCACATCCGCTATCCGAAATTCATCAGTGGAATTTACAATCTCTGATCTGGTGTTTTTTTTCCTCATCAGTCTATTCTTTTCAAGTGGCATAATCCTGTATTCTCGTAATCCCCCAGAATTTGTACAAATGAATTGGCTGAGTAATGATGAAGTGAAAGTCATGAAAAAAAAAAAAAAATAAAAAAAAAAAAAAAAATTAATAGCAATACTACTCATCACTCCAGAATCTCAAACGTTAAACTTTTTCCCCGAATAGCTTAATCTAATAAAATAACATCCACTCGTACTTCTCCTCTCAATGCTTTTCAGTATTTACCCCAGTGTTGGTTGCACACGTACTCTTAGAAAACCTCTCCACGATTTTGCCCACATCTCACAATCATCCACGCCTGGGGTTTGAAGATTGAGGGGAGGCGCTGGAGAATGAAAATTCCCTGAAAAGCACACACACACACACACACACATAGACGTTTCGAGGTAAATCCGGGGGATTAAGAATCTGAAGAATCCGTTGAGCGTACAATTGTGGTATTGGAGTACATAGACCCTCTTGCCTCGACTGCTGAAAAGTCAAGAAAAGCCAAGGACAGTAATCCCCAATGACCTTGGATCGATCCACGAGTACATCTCAATTTCTCTTTTTACGTCATTTATTCATGTGGAATATTCTCTCCACTTATTTGGATTCCAGGGGCCATGGGAATTATTAGGAAGAGAGAAAAAAATAAAAAATTATGAAGATTGGCAGAGCGTAGCATATTGCGATAAGAACCAAATGAAAAAGAATGGAGTGAGTGAGGTCGCGTGGGCCTCGCACTCCACGTACCGAGACTTGTGAATCCAATATACTAATGAATCCCCTAGCTGTTTCTGTTACACTGCTAAGGAGCATCAACAAACCCAAGTGCGTTTTCACTTATCACTCCTCTCTCTCTCTCCTCTTCCTGCAGTCCCTCTTGTTCTCTCCCTTCTCGGTAGTTTGATCGTTACCGAATGCAGAAGGTGTAGCTCGCGCGTGGGTCATCGGACACCGCCGCATGTCCCTGGGTGTTCTGCGCTTATTTATTTTCATCCCGCATGATTTTTCAAACATTTATTTATTGTTAAGCTCTCCAGCAATGCCTCCAATATTTACGGAATTGACGGGGAAAGAACAAAAACACTTGGGGGAGATGAAAAAGTGCGATAAAATAGCAGTGGCTGGTGATGTTTTTTTATTTTTTTGTTCTGGTACACTCATAAAGTGAGTAATTACAATATGAATGAATTCTCAAAGTTATTTAATTGATAGAATTTCAACGCTAATGGAATTCATAGATTCCACCAACTCTCTTGTCTCAAACGAGACATATACGCAGCCTCAAACATTTTTTACCCTGGCCATACGGACAATTCTCAAACATCATTTTTCACTTGGCCCACACCAATGTATTCAAAACTGAAAAAGGAATAACCCTTTGCGGCCATCAACGGTGAATGGCCTTCGCTCCTATATTTCTTATTCTCTCCTCCAAATCCTTCTCCTTCTTCAGTGCACTGTGAGGCAAAATGCCGCGACAAACACGAACGGTTTACATTTCAACGTTTTTAAAAAGCGTCTGAATACGTCAATGCACTGGCAAATATTTCTCACAGAGTGAGAAATAAAAAGTGAGAAAAAAAAATTTTTGTTAATGGCATCGAGAGGTGACTGGTCTCGTCTTTTAACAGGTCTCTCAGTTATCCTTTGTGTACCTGATATAATGCTTGTTATTGATATACAATTACACTGATTATTATGTATTTCAAAGTGCCTTTTAGACATTAATCATGATGAGTTTGTTGGACGTGTGGAATGTCATGTACAAATTTGCTGAGCGCATTCTATTATGAGGATGAGTATAAGGCAGTGTGAGCGACTGAGAGAATGCCCTTGGTCCCTCCCTCTACATCTGGTCCTCTCGAGGCCTTGCATAGCAGAGCGCTGAGGTGATTGGGATCTATCATATTGTTTACATTAGATTTATCATTACATTTCTCGGGAAGAATTTTAATTCATTGAGAAAACTATTCAAGTGTTTTTTCAAGAGAATACTTTTTTTTTGGTTAATATACGAAGGAATCGATTCTTTGAGAAATAAAAAATCTACAAATAAAATTCATCCCCAGAGAAAATCTGCTACATTTGTCATTCTTTCTCACCTTCAGATCATCATATTCAAGCGATAAAAATTTTATTGCTGGAAATCAATGACTAATAAACCCTAAACCACTTTTTCTACTAAATTCTTTTTTCTCGAGTAAATGAAGAAATAGTACAACACAGAATTCCCCGAGAATTTTTCCAACTTACGGAATGTTACCA
This sequence comes from Coelinius sp. EB29, assembly GCA_035578325.1. Taxonomy (NCBI): domain Eukaryota; kingdom Metazoa; phylum Arthropoda; class Insecta; order Hymenoptera; family Braconidae; genus Coelinius; species Coelinius sp. EB29. The sequence goes on along the minus strand of JAOZGT010000005.1, from coordinate 73,804 downwards.
ACTTGTTATTTTATCTCCACATTTTTTCTCTCTTTTTTTTCTTTCTTTCTTTCAAACAGACAGGTACGATCCACTTTGCAAAGTACTCGACAAAGGTTGAGCGAACGCCAGCCGATTCTAGATGCAGGGAAATAATGATTCGAGTTTACGTATGTATCGGTGCGACCCATCTTCGTCCTTTACATACGATTTTGTCGAGGATGGCCAGCGAAGCGTGTTCCCAGCGTGAAAGCACCGTGTTATACCTCTACCTACCCTCAATATTCACCATCCCACTTCTGTCTCCATGGTCCCCCTATGCTACCATCTTGTTTCAATATAATATTCTTTTTTTTTTTTTTTTTCGCTTCTGTTTTTTGTATACCTACGTTGTTGGATTGCGCTCGAGTTGACTCGGCTTCTCATTTTAATGGCCTTCTCCAATATTTCTCCTGTATTTATTATTCCACTTCTTCCTCTTCACCGTATGTTTCAGTTTCTTTCTCCCCCCCCCCCCCCCTCTTTTATCACCACGAGCTCGCCTTCCGTCAAACCACAACGTGTAAATTCCTGATGATGAGTCATCGCACATGCGATATTATAAAAAATTAAAATGGGTCATAACAGCGATATTGAGACCCTCTTTACGCGTGCAATATCAGCTAGAATATATTCAATCTGACTCACGATGCTAATAGTTACAATTGAAATTTGATTCCTAATGGGGGTTATTGATATAATCAGAAAGATGATTGCCGGTGACGGTTTGATTAAATGCCACAACCGTTATGTCATTAGGTATGCAGAATGGTTTTTTTTTCTTTTCTTTTCTACGCATGAGAATCAATGTATGGATCCGATGCCTCCAGATATGAGCACAAGAATTCCCTTATCATCATAGTGGGATTGATATGTTGGGGGTAAATTGAATGAATAAACCTGCAAGGTATATTCACTACCGAATGAATAAAAATAACTATTGGAATTGAAGTACTGGACGATTTTATATTATCTCTTTCTCAAGCGTATGAACACGTGATTTAGCATTAATGCTGGTGAATCTCTGTATGCTATTTGTTTCATTAATTCATCGTTAACCCGTGTATACGTGAATTATCGGTTGATCTTTATCTTCACCCCTTGTATTTTCACCTCCAAAAAACCCCCTCTGATGACTAACCGGAAATACACGAGTGATGTGCATCACGGGTTAGTAACATGAGAACAAAACAGAACAATACAAGAGAGCAGATGACTAATTACAATATAATACGATAGGGCCCTGCTTTGTTGCAGAGGAGACTCGTAATGAGACGCAAAATGTCGAAATTAAGGAAAAAGCTGGGAGTTGGAGAAACCAAAATGTTGAGGCGTTTATGTGGCCCGGGGCCTCATCCGTCTGTTTTCGTACACGCGATGCTTGACCCCCTCTGAACAAACGAGACGAGACAAGAACCACCGGAGAGAGCCCCCAACAAAAAAAAAAAAAAAAAAAAAATGAGGAGAATGAATAAAAAGAGGCGAGACGAGACGAATGCGTGAAAATAAATGCAAAATTACTGGCGTACCGTATCGTCAGCAACCGTGACAACTTTTTAGTCGTCTCCACGTGTGTATACACATGTCTGAACGAATTTTATCAATTTTTCACATCCGCGATATTGTCAAGTGGGGGGAGGGGGCTCTGGCGAATATACACGCAATAGGACCGAAAATTCCCTCGTATACGCTGTATATAACTCGAGAGCATTATTACTGGGAACCCAGTGGGCCCGTCCACGAAACTCGGTAGAGACCCCCGAATTACCTGCGGAAGTCGTTGAAAAGGGACCTCCCGCATGCATATAGACCGGTATCTCCAAATATTCTCTCCCTAAAAAAAAAAAAAAAAAAAGCATGGATTAAAACTGTCATGGCGGAGGTCCATGCATTAGAAAGTATCGCAATGCTCATGCGAATCCTCATAAAAATCTTCGTGTCAGCCCACACGCGGATAATGTTGGTGCGTTTGAAACATTTGCGCGAAAGGGTGCGATAAATGGACACAACTGGCGAGAGGGAATGGACAGAGGAAAGTGGGCTCATTGTGGGAATTTGTGATTTCAAATTTTCTGGTTATGATTCGAGATAAAATTTCCATACAATTTACGGGAAAATTCAAAAAGACCTTGTTTTCAAAAATTAAAAATTCAAGGAATATTCCGACAGTGTTCATCGTAGTGTAACATTCTGAATAAGGAGAAATACATTAAATTCCTCAAAAATTGATAAGAGAGAATATCAGAAAACATTCTACAAAACTGAAACAAATTTAAGTTATGATTCATCAGAGAGATAATTTCATAATCAAATGTGATAAGTATCAATTTATCACAAATATAATGTATATAAACAATGACCTTAGAATATTCATCCAATAAAATGAATATGACAAAAATGTACTACCGGCATTCTCTCGACGGGCGTCACATTTTACGTCAAAACACCGAGAGAATGAGGGTATATCGACAAATCCTATCAATTACCAATGTAAATCCATGCTGGTTAGATCCCCCTTGAGAAGAGTAAATATTTAAGCCGATTGTATTAAAATAACGGTTAATCCTAATAACTTTATAAGCCGCACCTAGTGATCGATTTTGACAAGATGAGATTCCAAACATCCGCGTTCTCTCTTCCAAAAATTAACATTGCAGATAAGTTAAACTCATACACTTTCAGCGAGCTATTGCATACTGAAAATAATTACAGTTAATTTATGGGCGTTGCATGTGCTGTGCAACGAGATTTTTTCCATTCGATTACGATCGGTCGTTCGTATGTACATGAAAAGAGGGGAACAGAAGGGGGGGGGGGGGGAGGAGAGGAGGTGTAGTATATGGGGGAGAGGAGGACAAAGTTGGTGGTTATACGATACACCAAGGCAGACGGTATCAGCGTCAATCAGAAAAAATATCTCGATGCGCTACCGTGACCCCGTAAAAATTGTGTACCCCGAACGGAGTTGGGTTAAGTGTACCGTTTCGCCGTAAATGCGCAATGCACTTCCGGAGAGGGTCCTCTCTCATACTCCTGTTGTTAGGCGACGCGCAAACAAAAAAAAAAAAAAAAAAAGGAGAGAAGTAAAACTGGCGAAAGAGATGAGACATATGAAGGTGGGTATGTTGAACGGAGATAGGTGGGTCCAAGCCCACGGTCGCACAAAAGCTAATTTTTGCGTTTGTATTATCATCAAAGACGAAACCAGGAAGTATGAATAAATATGCGGCTTCCCTCGATTTTTCATAAGAATAAGAACTCATCGAGACTTCCTCATACACTATAATTCATAAATTCGAGAGAGGCCAATGCATGATATCCGTCTGTTTTGGGGGGAGGGGAATTTTTTTTTTCATTTTTCATGATTATCCTGTTCTTTTGGTTTTTCGGATGGTTGCATATATCCGCATAACGGCATTTTGCGCGGAAGCGGAACGCGACTTGCATTATCCAAATTTTGAGAGAAGGGTGAGAGGGGGTTTTTCAATTATTGCGGGATGGAATTCTTCAGTGCGGAGTTGGGAAATTGCACCAGTGAGTCTTTATGGATTTTTGCGAAGGTAATTGAGAGTTGTATGGCAGTAAGCAGGGGCAATTGAGTGGTACAGAATTTATAGCTAGGAATAGGGGGGAATTTCTCATTACTGATATTCGAGGGAAAGTAAGTCTGTGGGGAGAATATGATTAGTATTCAATTGGAGGGTGGAATATTGACAATGGCGCGACATCTGAATGGTGATTCACCAAGCTACCAATTGATAAAACGAATTCCTGCTGCGGTCGGTACGATAGATGGGGATGAGGGAAGTTCACATACGTCTTTAACATCACACGGTAGATGACGAGATTATCCTTGTATTTTTGCCTTATCGAGACTCATGGGGTAACTTGAGGAGGCATGTTTAGAATTGTATGTTTTTCAACTGCATGGTCATCAGCCGAGTTGTACACATCGATTTAATCCTCCTAAAAAAAAAGCAGCATGCATCGGAAACTGTCATGGCGGAGGTCCATGTAAAAAGTGTCATGGCGCACTTCTCATGAGAACACTCACGCAAATGTTACATAATGTGCATTGTTGTTACTATGAGGAATAGAGAGAATTCTTCATGTTTGTTATGTTTTTCCCCTTCTCCATAACTATGCACCAGGCACACACTGTATCAATCATTACCTATACCGCTCATTTCATATTTTCTGCTCTTGATTTACCTTTTTCCATTTCATCAGAATTTAATGTTATTCATTGACAATAATTGTTATTATCATGTGTGAAATTTAATTCAAGTTTTTCGCTTACTGGTGTCAATGTGTGGTGCCCCTCCAATGGGGGAAAAAAACCAAAATTAAATGACAATTTATGATTTATTCAAAGAAAAAACTTTTACATTTATCTATTATGATTTTTATTGCGATTATTATTGAATCATCATGTAATATACATAGATAGAATATTATAAGTGCTTTAACACTGTGAAATTTTTTATGTTGCTATGTTTATGTGAATTGAAAAAAAGAAAAAGAAAAATGACGAGTATTTGAATAGTTGAGTGTATTTTTTTTCCAGATTATGCAAAAATTACTTGTACTCTGCAAATAAATTGTCGATATTATTGATTCTAAATTATGAATTGTGTTTGTTTTGTTAGATAAAATAAAGACTCAATCTAATTATTCGAATTACTCGAGACTCGGTGAAGATATAGCGTTACATAATAATTAATCTAATCCTAGTTCTCTTTGCCTACTAAAATTACATAATATTAAGTTTATCCTACTTGTACATAAGAACGGTTTTTAAGTGGACATGTTCACTTTTCATTTTGAGATGATTTTATCTTGTAAAAAGAAAAAAAACGAGCGCCACGATGCAAGGACATATCAATTTTTCTTATTGAAGATGGAAAACTCTTCAAAAAGAAAAGGTAAAAACTCAATGAGGAGTTGTTGAAGAATGACACTTGCATTGAGATTATCTATGATTTCACAGTCTCAGCATTGAATCAACGCTGAATCAATGTAATACACAGATTTTTTGTTTGCGACGAATTATTATGGAGAGGCTCCTCGTTAATTCCAGCGTTTGTCATTTCTTTCATCTATTATTTCAATTTTTTTCAAAATGTGCCGGTCTTAAGTGTTTGGCAGTGACGTTTATACTTTTCCAATAGTATCTAATTTAATGAAAAACAGAGGAAAATCGAAGAATTTAGAGAGGTAACTTTTGAGAAATATGAATAAACACGTGAAAATAAGAAAAAAAAAGAAAAAAAAAAAAAAGGAGAAATTATCATAATGATGAGATGGGAATTCATGAAACGAATCGAGGCTCAAAGTTCGAAGAATAATTTAGGCTCGTTCACCACGGATCCTGCGAGCCAATTGGATGTCCTTGGGCATAATGGTGACACGCTTGGCATGAATTGCACACAAGTTGGTGTCCTCAAAGAGACCAACCAAGTATGCTTCAGAGGCTTCTTGTAGTGCACCAATGGCTGCACTCTGGAAACGTAAGTCGGTTTTGAAATCCTGGGCAATTTCACGAACCAAACGTTGGAAAGGCAATTTTCTGATGAGCAACTCTGTTGACTTCTGATATCTCCTGATCTCACGAAGAGCTACTGTACCAGGCCTGAATAATAAAAAAAAGGGGGGGGGGGAAAAATGGATTAAAATATCGTATATTTAATTGTTGTGTATTTATAGAGAGATTTTAGTACTTTTAAGAATTACCTGTAACGATGAGGCTTCTTAACACCTCCTGTTGATGGGGCACTCTTACGTGCGGCTTTAGTAGCCAACTGTTTCCTGGGAGCCTTTCCTCCCGTGGACTTACGAGCTGTCTGTTTAGTACGTGCCATTTCTACAAAACAAAAAAATTAATGAGAATGGCTCATTTATCGACATAGAATGGAAGTTGAAAATCCATCATCACATATATCATTCCGTGTAAATGTAGAAGAAGAAAATTTATTGGTATTTATTGGAAGAGAAGAAAAAAAAAATTGAATTTCATTGGGTGTATAAAAAATTAAATTGAATTCTCGAATCATCAATGTCAAAACCACATGAGAAAAAATGGAGAATAGCGTCTGGTCGACTTGTGTATAATTTCCCTCCAAAAGCAAGGAAATTCACAAAATGGCGGCCGATGTACATGTCTCTGTGTTTTCAATGCGTGGGAGACGCTAACATCAAAATAACGATAGTCCCCACAAATACCAGGATAATTACTTAGATTTTTTGATGAAAATACTCGTTTCACGTTCTTAAATGGATAAAATATGATTTTATGGATAAAGGCAAGTTGTTTTACCTGATCAAATGTTTTGTTGCAACGTAAATTTCACTGTGACACAAAAGAGAAAGAACAATTATGGAACTGTACAACAAGCTTGATTTAGAGTCAGGATGAAACTGAACAGAACTGATGAAAACCATCAGAGAGCTCTCCCTCCTTACGGCTAATACGCATGCGTCGTCACCACATACACATTTGTATAATGTGAGTGTGTGAGTTTATTGGATATCATCTCCAATTCGATGCCAATTTCAATTATTGAAAACATGGTTATTCTAATTATTTGAATTTATTCATTGACAATATCTATTGATGTACATTTTCTATAATAGCATGAGAAGCAATAATGGAATTCGTTCCAACATTATTTCATTCCATCAGTCAATCGAGAAAATAGTGAAATAATTTATTTTCATTGGCTATATGTATATTTACCATTATTATTATTATTTCACATAATATACAAGTCCTCAACATTATTATTATTATTATTATTATTATTCAGTTTTATCTTTGTAATAATTATTTTCGAGTACGATATTAACCATCCACTTTGTATGAATCAATTTGTACTGACATTTATTAGAATTTTCTACAGTCATTGGTTTTTTTTTTTCTTCATTCTCCTTTTATTACGATGGAAAGAATTATCATATGTTTTAAATTATGTTGAATGCAAAGAGAAAGTATGGAAAATTTGAAAAAAAAAATGAGAATTTAAATTTTACAAAAATTGGAGGGAAAAAAAATCCTATATCAAAAGAATTTGTACTATATTTTTCAACTTTGTTACAGTCGTGTTGTATTTATATTTACCATTTTTTTTTTTTTTTTAGAAGAGTTTCAATTTTTTTCAATCAACATCTTCTATGCAATTCACGATGGAGAAAATAGAAGCAAATGCAATGATTTCCTAAAGAATTTCACCAAAACAAACCTCGTATAACATGGTCAAGTCAGTTGAAAAAAAATATATACCAATCCTCGACTTATCATCCCCTCACATTAGTAAATTTATTCTGTGGTTGTGTGTTGAAAAAATTTACCTTGTATACATTCCACTGGATTTGAGAAAATCAAAATTGAATGAACATGTTGATTCAATGGGGTATTGATTTTCTTCATTCGATGAAAAAAATGAGAATTTAAATTTTACAAAAATTGGAGGGAAAAAACACATGTCACATTGAAATGGCGATGAATTTTCGTTGATAGTCTGAAAATCATTTGTAATGTCTCTTACCCATTTGAATGAGCAAAGTGTATATATTTTTTTCAATACAGATAAAATAGCTTTTTGACAAGTGAAAGTTGGACAAATTTTCAAATATGTTGAAAAAAAAAAAAAAAAAACTACAAAGTGGACCTTTGCACCTTGATTTATTATAGATTTTGTCTAACAAAAAATTGAATTTTTATTGTTGTGTAATTATTATTGGTTTTTATGTTTTTTTTTTTTTTGTTCAATGTTATCAATAAATAGTATTTAAGTCGCATCAGGCTCACGTTCACATCATTATTTATTGTTCCGGAAGACGGTTTCATTATGATATCGTATAAATTTTCTGTCAGTCCCGGTCATGAAGACCATCATATCATTGGCAATCAAGCAATCCATATAAAACTGTTTTGTTGTTTTTTTTTTTTTTTTCTCTTCACTCTGCAAAATGAACGAATATAATGTAGGTCAATGTGTTATGTGTTCTTCTAATATTTCAACCTCATATTTTTTCATGGCACTGTATGCGAAAAATACTCGTTGATTCACTCTTATACATACATATATATCTGCGAAACAATAAATATTGTTCAGTTTACGGAATAATGGCATTCCTGTAGACAAGATTTATTCCATTTGTTTAATTTCCACTTGTGTGTCCAATCTTTCTGTTGATTCAGAAACTTATGGAATATTAAACATTTGCTTCACTGCCTATTTTCATAGGGATATACTAGTCTAGTGATTATGTGTAGACGTACATGTATATATATATATATATATATATATGCAGATGATTCTTCATTGGTGAGTGTTATTTTGGAATTTTTAGCCTACGTCAATCTACCGAGCATTCGTCTCCTATTTTTTGAGCTAAATTTTTATTGATGGCTAATGGCATCTTTATCTTTTACAATTAGACAAGAATCATTTGCACACGTAAATCATATGTTGAAGCGTTTGATTTCTGAATATATGCCTGTTAACGAAAAAGAAAGTAAATTCAATTCTTTTTACCTTATTGTTGGTTCTATAACACAAGTTTTTTTTTTTTTTTTTCTTCTTTTAATTTTGCTCTTTCATTAATTTTCTTACATTCAAAATACTGTTGTTTCATTGAATAAATTGGTCCATAAAGAAGTAAATTGAAATATAAAATGAGATGGAACCAACAATGCGGGCAGTAATTTCTTGCATATTCTCTCTATAGGCTGATAGGTTCAATTCAGCTGTTTTATTAAAAACTGACAGCCTCCAATGGATTTATTTACTTGATTAAAAAAAAAAAAAGTTTCATAATCATCAGTTTCATCGTTCAAAATATTATTATCATATTTCTATTTATAAGTAAGATAACATATGTAAGTGTTCCTCGTTCATTATTATTCTCAAATTTTCTTTATAATATTAGTTTATTATCATTATCATGACTTTTTAATTGTTACAATAGATGAGTATCGTTCCTTTTTTTTTTTTTTTTTTTTTTTCAACATTCAGCATTGTCGGATTATTGTTACTCAAAATATCCTATGTTTTTTTTTCTTTTTGAAATTGATGAAACAATTTTTAATCACCTGATCCAATACCATAAATTTTCTGCTGTCCAAAACTATGTCGTCAATACAGGTAATTAAAGGAAAAAAAAAAAAGTGACGCTCGTGTTGAGTGATCATTACAAGTAAGCGCAATAAAAGCCCCCATATCTCTAACCACAAATACGATATCCATCTATAACGCATTTTTATTAATTTAACAATGCCAGGTCAATACTTCTAAACTCTGTTAGAATTTATGCAAACGCTACACTTGTAAAGAACACTAATGAGTTAATGCGCGTGAAAATAGATCATAGGCAATTTATATGGTGATTTTAATGTATATATATATATACATATTTATGTATATATATATCTATATATAAATATTTTTTATTTTTGATTCAATTGGAAAATCCTAAAATTTGTTTCTATGCTAGATCTAAAATTGTAAAACACACACAAATACAATTTATTAGACAATTATAACTCTCTAATTATTATTATCCATTCAATATAGATGTATTTTTTTTTTCTTCTTTTAGTAAGATTGATAAAAATTTTATTTTTCAAGGAATAAAGAAAAGTGAAGCTGAAAAACATGGGTTTTTCCGTTGAAGCAATCATTGTAATTGCATTGGGTTTTAAAAAAATATTCTTCTAAAATTTCACAACTTGATCACACGAAATGAAACATGTCATCTATCATTTTAATGCATGATGGAACTACTTAAGTCTAAATTTATCATTCTCTGTTGTGTTGTTGCGTTTACCTACAATTCATTATATTTATTTGTATTTTTTTAATTTTTAATTTTATTATTATTATTATTATTATTATTATTATTATCTTTTCATTGTTGTTTACTACTTCTCTTAGCACGTATTTGTTGCCTCCAATAATCCTGCGTACAATCACGACACGTGAAAACCCATTGAGAGACGTAAAGTTATTGATAAGATATTTAAATTGGTGGACAAAACCGTTCAAATTCATAGAAGAATTGATTGAGAAAACTTGGAAAAATATTTCCTCGTGTTTGATGAATTATGAGTGACAAGACACGAGGCATAACCCGACCTAACTTGTTGAAACAACAGGTGTCTGGCAGTAAGGGCACTCACGTTGATTCGGTGCACATGTCGAGCAAACAACATAGTGATTACATGGTGACAATGTTACTGCACGATTTTGTTCCTCACAAACCATACATTTTGCTGCAGTCTCTCTATATAACACCTGAAAAATCAATGTATATGATAATAGGCGTTGAAATATAAATAAAATTAACTAATGAATTAACTCACTTTTTCCACTTCCTCGAGATCTTGTCGTAACTGTGACTGAATGGATTTCAATGATGCTATTGATAAACTTCTTAATTCACCAGTTCCCTTGAGGGCATGCACAAATGTTCCATTACTATTGGAAGCTTCATTCTCAACTCTCAAAGTTTTAACTTGCATAAGAGCTTCATCCCTTTGTTGTTCAGCAATGGAGGCCTTTCTTTTGGCCTCTTCGCTCTCTGAATGCCAAGCAGCACAAGCTGCACGAGCTTGATTTATTCTCTCATCCCAAGTGGCAAGTTGTGCCCTACTTGATGATAATTCTTCCCTCAATCTTTGTAATTCTGATAATGATCCAGTGTTACTTGGACTAACTGAAAATGCATTAACAAGAGGTGATGCTGGTAGTGGCTGTGTGCGTGATGGTGAAAGACCCTGATTAGCAAAGTCAAATAAACTATTGTTGAAACCACTCAATTTAGAGGCTGAACTGCTTAGTTGTGATATATGATTGCTAAATGGATCTGACAGTGAATGACTCATAAAAGGCATTGTAGATTCCATTGAATCTTGATGGGAAAATCGTGATCCGGTGAGAAAGCCAGCTGATTGTAAGTGTTGTAGGGGGCTTGATGTTGATGGTGAAAAATTTGATAGTCCCGAACGTTCAGCCATTCCTGGTATATTTACGGGTGCAGAACTGCCAAGCAAACCCGAACTAGCTAATCCAGCTGATATTGAATTACTAATTGGTGAATTTGAATCTCTATGAATCGAATCAACTAGATTCAATGGATCATCTAAATGCAACTCATCCAAGGCATTACCAACAACTGATTCAACAGTATCATTTGGATAAAATGAATTGGTTGATAGTGGAGATACATTAGATGCATTTAATGAATGATTTCCCAATGATCCATTGAAATTGTAGGCTATATAGAGACTTTGTTTGCGCTGTGCCTTTTCTGATTTTGTCAATAGTGGATCACTGTCTATTGCCATCATCTGCTTACGAAGTTCACTCTGTAAATAAAAATTCATATAACAAGAGCCAATGATAATTTGATAATTTGTATTAGCCAAATTGATTCAAAGACTTACAATTTGCAGTAGAGAGCCAGGATTGTAAAGCATACTACTGAGCTTTGCTTGCGATGATACATTCATTCCAGAATTTGAACTGGAATTGTGAAGTTGTGCCCCAGGTGCTTTACTATGGGAGCTATTACTTCCAAGGCTGCTTGTACTAGCTGACTCTGAGACTTCTCCACTGCCATTCTGTAATGGTGGAAACTAATGACAATAATCATTACATCATTAATATTATACCTCTTCTGGATAAATAGGTCTTTTTTTTTTTTCTTTCTTTTTTTTTTTTTTTAATGCTTACACTACTGTCACTCTGTTGCTTATCCTTTTCCAATGATCTTTTATCAGGTGGGAGAGCACTGTTGAGAATATCAGCGAGATTGGTGCCACAATCTAAAGGTACTGCCATATCCCGAGCCAGACTCATTTCTTCTGTTGGCAACACTGCTCCATCAGCCAAATCATAACAATTTTGCAATATATCAATTTGGACATGATAAATTTTATTTTCAAAATGTAACATTTTCCCATTTGTTTGAAAGGAAAAAAAAAAAAAGGAAAAAAAGAGTCAACTCACGGTCAACGTGTGCAAAAGCACAAAAAACTCCACGAGGGCAATAACCAGCCTGTTGAACATCATTACACTTGGTTGATTTGTAAATTTCTGGATGAAATTGTTGTTCTGTGCGGGTATGGCAGTATGTACAGGCATCTCCCTGTTCACAATTACCTGGCTCACCCCATTCTTCGCCATGCTTGACATTTGGACAGGGCGTTGATCTATATTTATATTTTCGTGGGCTTCGACGTTTATCTTTACTATTGTGATATTGTGGACAAGCATAGCCCTGACGACAGAGCCTCGGTGGCCTTTTACAGGGTTCTGTTTTATAATTGCTAAGCACATAATTAGTATCTTGCCATTTTGGATCCTCATTCATAAGATTACGTTCTTTATCCAATATATTTGGACCATTTGATGACGAATTTGGATCTGTATCTGGATTTTCCAATGCTTGAATCTCTTTTATGTCGTATACTGGAGGACGGAGATCGTGATTTCCATGGGCAAATGCACAATGCGGCCCATTTTTAACGCAAAAACCACGCGTATCTGTATCATGCACACACATGCAAGTCTTGTAGTATCTCAAATGATAACGTCTCTCTGTATCTCCGGCTGTTCGATGAAGAAATGGGCACCTAACAAACAGATATTTCAATTGATTGATGAATTTTTGAAATTGTACCCCGAGGAGGAGAGGGAGGGGGGAAATCTTGAAACTCAATTGAATCTATGTCAAGTAATTAGTAGGAAAATAATTGGGCAATGTTGCTAAAAGTCCAGCTGTAATGTGTGTCACGTAGGTTGAATAAATGAGAAATAGAAATAGAAAAAAAAAAAAAAAAAGATTATTCAGTCATCATTGTACCATCCTGCACATTGTAAAAATGATACCCTGGTAAATTTAACAAAGAGAAGCATGTATCCAACGAGAGTAGTCCTTGTTGCTACAGTGTCAGAAGAAAAATCAATACCGACGAGGCTTCTTTGTTTGAGCTTGGCGCCCGACGCGCGAGGACCTCTAACCAACTTTTGGAGGGAAAAATGAACTGAACAATGCTAATGTATGCTATTATAAAACAATTGGATAACTATGAAATTATTTAAATCAAGTCAATTTTTTAATTGTTCCAAAGTTTGGATCGATTTGTTGATGTGTATGAATAGCGATAGTGATAATATCAATATAAATCAATAGCTTGAATTGTTGATGAACCTGTGATGGTTAAAGTTCAATGAATTCAACAATTGTCCAGTAGGTACAATACAAAATTTCCAATATAACGTTAAACCTAGGGTGGTATCTAAAGATTATTATGATTTCTGATGAATTACGTCTATGGAAGTAACAAATTGAAAGATGTTGATTCCATCGATATTATAATAACAATATATCAGTCTTTGTCCTTCTCAGTACCACCACAAACAGTTATTGTAGGTTATAATCGGACAAGCGACTGGCAAGCAACAGGGACTTGAATATATTGTATTCACACTGCAATGAAAACGCTCACAACAAAGTGAAAAAATGTCGTAGAAATGTTAATTGCTCTAAAAATTTTGATACAGCTCGTGTATTATCTCCATTACCAATGATTATCATTAACGAGCTAATACACACGAAAATGACTCAATCAAAGTCATTGTGAGAGGGGAAAAAATAAAAAATAAAAAAAAAAAAATAGAAAACAATAATTGAAGATGAAGAGAAAAAAGCACAGATGTGCAATTTAAATACTGATAGACATTGGCAGGTAAAGGACTTAAACTGGGAAAATAATGTTATAAATGGATGATAACGATGACAGATCGACTGCTGGTGCAGTTATTTCAGTGATGGGAATAGAGTTGGATCCGTCATAAAACTGGTACAAAAAAAAAAATCATTTTGACAACATATGGGAAGAAGAAATTTATGGTTGCATCACTGTAGTTATTGTATATAGACTTACTCATCTCCGTCTGGACATATTCCGGTAGTTTCATCATATTTAGTACAATAATTGTCGGCGCTGTAATTAAAGGTGCGGTCCCTTTTTCTTACTGGCCTGCGTCTTCGCTGATTCATAAAATGCCAGTTGAAGCACGTGAATGGCCGATGCTGTGTACATTTTCGTTGAATAAATAACGGGCATTGTTCAACGCGAAACTCTTTCAAATATCTGTAACGAAAGAATTTTCCAAAAATATATATATATATATATTTTTTTTTTTCTTACAAAAGTGTAAATACTTTTCTGTCTCGCATCGAACGCGATTCATTTACAAATTGAAGATTATTTGGTGGATTATTATTATTTTTCATATAAAGAGAGGAAATGCAAGTGATGTATTGCACTTACGTGTAATGATTGGCCTTTTCCGCTTGTGCTGTCAACAAAGGTTTCGAGTCGGACTTCATCTTGGTGGCCGTGCAACAACAACATACACCGCCGCCACCGCCACCGCCGTTTCTCTATCCGGGATGTTTATCGTTTTAGTTTTACTCGTGGATGTCGCTACCACCACTGTATCACAATAACAAAAAACGCTCCCGCGTCTCTGTTGCTCAAACACCCACATATATGGGAATGCAATTGAACGGCGTGGGCCAACAACCAACAATTTTAATAATACCAATATCCACTCTTTATTCAATATATAATTATACCACTCGATGAAAAATATTCACACTGCTAGAATCAATGACACAAATACCTACACTTTTCAATTTTATTATAATATAGTTTGTATAATATTTTTTGTTATACGACGACGTATTGGCCCATACTCTTGCTCACTCTGCGGAATAAACACAACTGCTAGGTACACGCAGACCACCACAATTATTATTTTATCGACCTATTCCACTCCCAAATACCACCACTGTCTATCAGTGGTGAATGTTGGGCCGATTCACTCACTTGATTTGAGTTCGATACGCAGCAAACGCAGCAGCGTGCAAGTCGACAAGCCCACCAATCTGTTTTTTTTTTTTTTTTTTCCTTTTTCTTTCTTTAGCTGAGAGAGGAGAGATTCGAGAGTAAGTATAGTAGCACCACTGCTCTGGACCCCTCTGCTAGAGACACACTGCTGTTGTATGTATGTACACGCACATATGTTCCGTGCTCAATGTAAATTATTCTCTCGTCTATATAACAGTGTGTGTAGGTTCGGTTGTAAAATACAGAGAGAAAGCAACACTATAATACAGCGCACGCGCATAATTCACATGCGCCAACACACACGCAACCTCCCTCCCTTAAGCCGACCACCAGAGAGAAATACCGGATGATAGAGAGAGTGGGAGAAAGAGAACAAAATCAAGAATTGAGGAAAAGAAAAAGTGCGTAATATATATATATATATATATATATAGATATTCCCGATTTGCTAGCCGAACACTACTTCCCTCCCCTCCCCCCAAACTTTGCCGGTCACGTGAGTCTCTGGGCCTTTCAAGGTCATTCGTGTTATGGTCCTTGAAAAATTAAGCCTCCAAAGTAAGTCACGCATTTTATTCATTTTCAAGTCAATGAGCTATTATATTTTATGTTTGGTGTCAGTAATCAGCAATGTTTTTGTACTATATTACTTTTTCACTCCCAGCTACCCCTCATCTTCGATAGAGAGTCATGGATATTAGTATATATAACCCACCGGTACATTTCCATAATCATTATTATTATGTACATCCTCATGACGGATATGTAAAATTTTATTATTCTTAATTTTCGACAAGCATGGCACACCCGCAAATTGGTTAATTTGTGATAACTTGAGCTCAAGGGTTCATTGACTTGATTTTGTTTGTTTCCGAGCACTATATGAACTTTCACTCGTCTTTATGGCGCACACAGATCATTCAGGTTAGAAAGGAATATTTTACTGTGTACAGAATCTTTTTCTACTTGAAATTTACTATTCAGTCAACTATTCAGCCAACTTGATGCTTTTGATTGATGATTGATAAAAAAAAACTTGAAACAGCGATTTCACACAGTTTTCCCTCCTGCCATCACCTTTTTTTCTCCACATATTGTATATTACCCTGGAATCGTCAAAGATGGTCGATATCGATAGGTACATACATACATACATTCTTGGATCCATATGGAGCTCCGTACAGAGGGCAGATGTGGCTCCAGTCCATTATGGCGGGTTGAATTCAATCACTATTCTTTTCCCTCTTTACTTGGAATTTATAGAAAATTGAATTCTGAACATTCAATTTAATAAGGTGAGAGAGGGTGTTGAAACTGTCGGAAAAAAGGATAATTCCTCCAACTTAATTGTTGCATAGTCAATGAGAGGATTCAGAAAGAGAACAAAAACAGACTGATTAATATTTGTGTGATATATAATGTTCATATATTATAATATATTTTACAAGATCTAACACATTCATCGCAACTTTGTTTGCTAAGAAAACAGTGTTAAGCAGTACCATCGTAATATATAACTCAACAATATTTTGATTTTCATACGAATATATGAACCTGTGTCTGACATTTCTTCATGTGCTTCATTGTGTCAAAAATGCTTATCAATCCAGATATTATCAAATATCTTGCTAAAGTGTTATGGATGAATAAGGTTCATTTGAGGATGTTTCATTCTTGGATGGAATCTGAAATTGAATCTGTTATTCGAATGTAAAACGTGAATAGAGTGGCGGAATGTATATTTTACTTTACAATTATATTCTGAAACTAAGAGAGATCGAATGAGTCAAGCTTCATATTTTTTTTCTTCATTTATCGAGTAAATTTTCTTATTTATTATCGCTTCCTACTTGGAAATAGGTAACATTGAGCCCATATACACCGTGGACTTTGATTAAAATTATGTAGTGGTAAGACCTACGGTGGAAACACGGAGTTAGGCACTCTTTTAATATTATTAAAAAAGAAAAAAAAAAAATGCTCCAATTTCATCAAAGTTCATGTCTACTCAGGTCTACTCCAGCCAAGTCTTGGGTATAAATAGGCTCATCATCTCATTCAAGACACATCAACTATTTAGTGAACCTGTACACAGCCGATTGTTTTTTTTTTTTTTTTTTTTTCCATCGTCCGTCTCGTGACGAGTGTCTTGGAACAGCTCCTTAGAAGAATTAAAATTTCGGGATACATCAATTCCCGATTAATCATCTAGAGAGGCTTAAACTACCTTTGTTCATGTTTAAATTATACTCATGCTCAATTTTCATGCGAGATTCGTTTATCGTTTTCATTCTCGTCTCATTCTTTGCCTTAAAATTTTAAAAACTAGAAATTTGTTCTCCAATTATTATGACCCTCTTTCGATCATTATAATGGAAAATCTGGTCGCTCGAATACATGAAATTATTTATATCTTTCTTGATGATAAAAAATGCATAGACTTTTATGAATAATAATAATAATAATAATAATGATGCTGTTGATAAATCAATCACTGAATAATATTACCGATATATGCAATAATGGTCGCAATGAGCGTTGGTTGATGGTCAATGAGTGTCTGCATTCAATGGAAAGTAATAATTAAGAGGATGAATATCGTCAAATGTAATTGTAATAATGCAAAAATAATATCAAAAATAGTCTACCGTAGATAAATTAGACTGTGGTTCCATATGTGCTGAACATAACTCTTGTAGTGTCAGTATCAAGAGTTACATCCTCAGGTGAAGCAAGATCGACTTTGATAGATCCAGAATTCTTTCTCCGTCTTGCCATACCCCCCGTCCAATTTGACAAAGTCCAATGATAAGTTTCTCCCTGTTTATCACTGTTGATGGCTTCTTCACCTTCATCATCCTCCTCATCATCTTTGTCTGCAGGCACCTCTAAAGAAACTGACGATTGAGATGCAACAGAGTCAAAACTAGAATCACCTCCACCTCTGAAACGGCCAACAATTTCAATAACCATTTCACCGGGTGATTCTTCAATGGCACGTAAAATATTTTGACAAATATCCGAATCAAGTGGTATTGGATCTTCTGAATCACGATTGTGTATTGTAATAGCAATATGAGCTGGATGAGGAATTGGAAGGGGTATGACAAGTTTTTCTGCACTATATGGTCGTATTTCACGCTTCCATGGCTGCCAGCGAGTATCACCACCTCCTCCCGATGATGTTTTACGGTTTGATCTTGCAGTATGTAATAGGCTTGATTCACAAAATTTTTCCGATTTTTTACAACTCGTTGACAGTTTAACACGTGGATTAAATGCAGATAATTCCAAATAGGGGCTATGTACTTGTATATTACCTCTAGATACATATATAGCACCAAGTAAATCAGGTCCATTGATACCCCCAATTTCAGTGCTGTTTACCATATTAGTATATCTAGAGAGATCAATTCCCAAATGTGGTTCCAATTTGAATTTTGTATCGGTATCATCGAGTGGCTGTAGAAAATCTAGACTGAAAATATCAGCATACATGAGTCCTGCTAAACCAGCCCAATCACCCACACTCAGTCCCTTATTCTCCCAAAAATCATCCTCATTACCATTGAGACGGGAAAAAACATGGCTAGGATAGAGACGCTCAAGCATCAATGCTGCCTGTTGAATAACTATTTTTAAATCAAATGTTGTTAGTTTAATTTTACTTCTAACAGCAACACCAAGACCCGTTTGTAAATCCTTTCTGCGGCGTTCAAGTTTTTCATGTAAAACACCAATTAAATCACGAGCCTCTTTCTCCAATGATTTATATGGTTCTTTAATTTTTGCAAGATTTGTTGCAAATGGGCTAAAGCATGCTTCAACAAATTGTGTAAAATCACGTTGTGGTTGTGTTATTAAACGTTCAGTTTCATGTTGAAATGCAAATAATTCATCAAGCTCAAGTTTAGCTTCAAAAGCAGCCAATGCTTGCTCTGGCTTTATTTGATAATAATAATCAGATGCCAAGCCTGGGCCTGCTATTCTTTTAACAACAAAACTATCACTCGCTGGTATTCTTCCACGGCTTTTAATCAAAAGATGAAACATTGCTGTATCCCAAATAACTCTTATCCAGTATCGTATTATTGCAATTGTCATAATAAATAATGATATTATTGGGCATATAAATATTGCCACTAGTAGGGCAGCCAGTGATTGTAAAAAACCTTGAATACCTATATTCCATAATAATGCCTCTATTATAACAAAATAATGATTTCTATTTGTTTCGGGACTGTCAAGATCAATGATAAGGGCCATAAATGTATGAAGTGCTAGTGTCACTAGTGGCATCCATATAAATGCAGATAGGGCAATAATAAGTGATCCGAGGCTAGTTATTATGCAAATTATGGGAAATAAAAAGAGTATACAAAGTGTTCCCAAAAGACCCTTGATACCATAATTCCACATTCTATTAATATGTCTTGTCATACCTTTTCCAATAAAACCAGTATCTGGCTCTGTTTCAAAGTGTGTACGACTTTTACTAATGTGCCGCCAAAGGGCTATAAGACGAGAGCAGAGTGTTGGTGTTTGGGAAGACTTGCGTGGAAATAATGTTCCATTCAATTGACTCAATTCTAAATCTGGTGTGAATGGTTCAACAAGAAGGAGTGCTCTAAGTGATACTCTACTACACCATGGTAATGCAACACCAAATAAAAACATTGCATTCCATGTCCAACACCATGTTCTAGAAATGTAATTTATCCATCGCCACATTGGCCAACGTGTTGTTGTAGTATGAACAATCTCCCTCTCTACAAGATATACCGGCTGACTTGGATCGGCTCTTGGTGTAGTTATTGATGTTGGTGTATTACTCAATATTGTTGGTATTATCTCAGATGTACCCTGAAAATTTCTCCTAATAATCCAATTTCTTGGCAACCATATCTGCGTTGGCCATTGAAAATTTCTCGTTGGTGTTTCAACTTTTCGTAATTCTTTCAATAATACTGGCTCTCTCTCTCGCATAAATGTTAAATCACGATTTAAAAAATATACTGTCTGGTGTAAATTTTCAAGGCTACAGAGTGAAAGTGCCTCCTCATGTGCACTCCATTGACATTCTTCAATAAAATTAGCTTCCGCTTCTCTCATTCTATCTCTCATCCATGGTCCTATTCGTGATAATACAGGATGCTCATTTTCCATACTCTTTCGTAATGATTCCTTTGATTGTGCCAATTTATACTTAACACTTTCAACAGCACGATGCATTAATATTACAGATTGTGCTTGTTGTACTAAAAGCTGTCCAATTCCATCTCCCAATGCTTGAATATCTGGATGTATCAATATATTTGAATAGACCCGTTGTAAATATTCTCGCATAACAGCCTCATTAACTTGCTCTTCAATTTCTTGATCAGTTTTTTTTTGACCCCTCAATTCCGATATTAGTCGTTCACGAAAATGTAGAAACCATCCACGTGTTTCTCTTTCAAGTATTGTTACAAGAATTGGCATAGCTTTTTTCATAATATCTCTACTGAATAATCGTAAATCCACAGCTGTTCCGCTCGGTGTACCAAAAACAAATGGCACTGATACTGGCAATAATTGTGAAGATTCTCTCTCTACCTCAAATTTTTCCATTGCAGCACGGCGCAATTGTTTTCGCACAAAGCCACAGAGTAATTCCAATGAATCCTCATACTCGGCTCGGCATATTAATTCTGCAACAAGATATCGGCATCGTTCTTCCCGAATTTTACCTTCCAAATTTTGCGCCTGGAGAGATGGTATGCCTATAACTATATCAAGTAATCTTAAAAATCCCATTAATAAAGCTCTCAATGATTGGGAAATGCTGAAACAGTGGGATATAAGCCGGGCTTTTGCGGTAACAACGATAAATCTTGTAGCCAAAGCAAGATCTTTCAACAACGTCTCCCTTCTTCTGTCTCGGCCCCTCTGAAGTAGTCCACTGAGCCTCCATCGATGTGTCTGACCAATAAAATTTATCGAGTCAACTTCAAATTCCCTATAAAAATTACAAAATTATCAATTTATTTTTCATTAATTTTTTTTCAATATAAATGATTCTTTTTATCATACCTATACACTTCAAGCTCTATTGTATTTCAATTTAATCACATCAGATACTATATAAAAATTTTATGTCCTCCATTGTTTTATTTCGACAAATTTCCAAGTGCAAAATTTTAAACAACAACAACAACAACAACAACTAACAACAATATTTGTGAACATTTTGATATTCTGTTTCAACATACCCGCATCTTTGAATGCTCTCCAATTGAGTGGCATTCAGTTTCTTCGGCTTTCCGTATTTATCCTTGTGCAAGCTTTACAACAATTTTTTAACAAAGAGAACGATAGGATGAAATTCAAATCAACTCTTAAAAAAATTCTACATATTTTTGGTCACATACAATATGTGATTTTGAATACTCATCAATCAACTATTATTATTGATTTTCATTAACTCATGGCAGGACAAAAAAAATTCATTGAATGAGAAAAAAAAAAAAAATTTCAAACTCAGCACTACTGGGAAATTAAATTATCACAAATGTGTCTACTCTTTTTAAAAAAATTGTTTTTATAAAATTATATTAAACCAACGTACCCTCTCTCTCTTATGCTCTCCAATTGTTTATTGGTAAGTCTTCTTGGTTCACCTTTGGTATCAACAGCAACAGCATCGAGTTCGTCAAAGCTGGGCGCTACAAAGAGATCTCTGAGATGATATTTTTTACGAATCAGGGTCTCATCACCGTCTGAACAAGCCGAGAGGGGTGGAGGTAGGACAATTGGAAATGTCTTCCAATGGTAGAGAAATTGTTGAGCAACTTCCTTGATGTTGTGAACAAGAGCTTCAACATCAGCTGGTGCACCCCGCAAATGGCTTGTATCAAATTGTACAGGCTCTTTCTATCAATTAATATTTCTCTTAACACCATAGAGATACATTTGATTTTAAAATTTTTTGCTATTATCGACAAAACAAACCTCCGGTTGCAGTCCATCATGAATAATTTGCTGGTAGGCTTGATGATTTTGCCCAGAATTTGTAGAATTTCCAGATGTTGAATTCAAATTGTGGGACATGTCGCGCATATATAGAGTGCGCGGAGGCTGGGGTCAGCTGCCCCGTACACCGACAATTTCCTCATAAACCATACCGCTTGTTGCCACCATTGGTCATCCCACTATACATATATATATATATATATTTTTTTTTTTTTTTTACTCATGATTTTCATTTGTCATCTCATCTCATTATTCAATTTATCACTGTTTTTTCCAATTAATGATAAATTCAAATGGACAAGTTTTGATTCTAAATTTTATTCAAGGGTTTTAAATTACAAGAGAAAATAATGCAATGAAATAGTCTCTTTAGAATATAGATATATGTTAGAGTGTTTTCGAGGGCATGCATGGATGTAATTACACTTAACAAGTAGCTCCATCATGAAAGTTGTTACATTCTTTATTAGGCCTTTGTTAGAGAAAAGAAAAGGAGGATGTGAGTGAGTAATGTATATCTCAGCCATATCTCAATCACCAATAGAGAAACACTCAATAAAGGATTTTGATGAAAAGGGCCAAATATGGGCAACATAAATTTAGAGCTTTCAAAGAATGTCCAATTGATGGAAATTTATCCAATTGTCAGTAATTATTGTTTTTAATTCAGCATATATCAATATCATACATGTCCTCAATAATTTGGAAAAATGGTAAAACTTGTAAAATAAAGCATATCAGTGAATCCTCTCTATAATAAAACCCGCCAAATTTTTTACTAGGTCAAATTGATTGCTAATTTTCAGAGTAATTGGCTATTATTCTGTCATATAAATTCCAAATCATTGTTAAAAATTTTGGTATTTATTGATTAATTGCACTGACGAGATGGAAAATAAAATTTATATACACTCACCAAAGTACAATTGATCTCTTTACGAATTCACGTTTGCATTAGTTAGTTACACTGATAATTGACGAGCTGACAGTTTAGCAAAGACTTTAAGAGTCTGATGTATGTAGACCACGCCAAAACAGCAGCAGCTCGAAAGCAGGGCTTTCGAGAACGACTAATTTTTATCGCAACATCAATCACGGCCCACGGGAAGCAAGATATCTCGAAGTATACATATAGTACCTAGATGCAAGTGGTTGGAGGCCGAAACTCTGGCGCCACGCAAAGGCTTGTATTGTGTTTTGTGTGCACACACACACACACACTTACTTGAATTTATCACACATATGAAAATATTGCTGCCATCTGCTCTGGGGGGGGGGGGGCTCACCAGCTCATTTGAATTCTCACTAGTGGAGATATTTAGCACAAAAAAAAAAAAAAAAAAAGAGGGATTTTAAACGAGAGCGTTGTACACATTTTATTACAAGTCAGTAATCTAGATTGACTGCAGATAGTTTGAGTGTATGATCGTAGAAAGAACAAGTAGCAGTTAGGACAATTTTAGATTTACATTCTTCTTCAACCAACTCATTGATAATGTTGCCCTCAGAAAGTGAAGACCAGTCACAGCCATAAGCAATACTCCCGTGATCATTTAATTCTCCAATTATTTTGGGGCTCTCACTGTTTTGACAATCGATGATTTTAAAATTACTGTACATGCAAGCGGCAAATAGGTACTTTTGATTGAATGGATCCCACTTTAAGCGCCAAATTCCACCAGCCAAATTAGTTTCTGAGAGTGGTCGACGTAGATTTCTCGTATCCCAAAGTCGAAGAATTTCATCATAGCTGTAATATATTGTCTATATATAATCCATGTAGAATTTTCACCAAAAAATAGAATATCTCTCACCTTCCAGATGCTAGAATGCAATCTCTGCCTGCATTTGAATGTAAGCTTGTCACTCCAGCTGTATGAACTTTATTACAATTTATCGATTGTAATCCACTTCGTATATCAAACCATTTCAACTTGCAATCATCACCACCTATTATTATTATTATTATTATTATTATTATTATACGTCAAATAATGTGATGAAAATACTTGTTTACAAAATAGAGTATACACACCTGAATAGACAACGTTTGTGTCCCAATAATTAAAGGCTGTTATCCAGGCCTCAAACTCGTGGGCTTTCTGAGAGGCAATGAGATTGAGGTTTCCCTGAGAAAGACTGTAGATGGTGAGAAAGCCTTTAGAATCACTGATGGTAATTTTGACTTGTGTTAATTGGACACATGAGCTTCGGCCAGTATCCCAATCCAAGGATAATGCCAAGTACTCATTGTCTACATGACGTATTCTCGTTTCTACAAGTAAACTTATTTTCCCCTCTCTGTCCAATTTCCAAATTTGTAGATAACCAATAGAATTGACTACCCCAAGTAGAATATGTCCCTGGTATACAATATGCGCCCATTTCATATCCAACACCCCTGGTACATTTACACAATGTACTAATTCTAATTTTCCTGGTGAAATGACTCGAAATAAATAAATACTTCCCTGACGTTTTTGTGGATGATTCAATGATGATTCACAATCATGTACCGCCGGTTTCAACAATTCATACGTGCCACAAACAAAATAATTTCTAAATCCTTCAATGGGACACCACTCAACTGAATCCGCTGAGAATTTTGTATCAAAAGTTTCCAAGATTTTGAACATGCTGGTTAAGTACAGAATATCTGAAACATGAAAAAATTTAATATTTTGGATGAAATTACTGTGACTCAATACAAAAATTCAAATTTCAGAAGAGACCATTATTGATTCTTCATGAACCATTTTATTCAAATTTCTTTGACATTACAATAATTCAAGGATGTTGATAAAAAAAACTTATTATTGAAATTTCTTCTATCAATTTATTTACTATAATTTTGGTTTCGCCGGTAGTTTTTTCATACATTCAATAGAACATGGTTGAAAAATATCATCATCATCATCATCATCTTATTGGAGAAAGAGTGATTTCATAAAATATCACTCAAATACTGCGAAAGGCTCTCAATTTATCCTGAGCATGGTAGTACAAGTAGAATACTTAGGAACATTGTGAGCGAGGCTCACCTCGGATTACAATTCATTTTCACTTGTTTTCATAAGTAACACGACTTATTAAATCCAATATATATATATATCCTGTTGTTGTCCCAATATTTAATTAATCTATTGATTGTATATTTATAAAAACTTTTGCATATTTTGTACTTTGATGATATCATTAATGGGATCAACAGGATTGAAGGGAAGGCATTCAGTTATCTTTTATCTTATTCAGTGCAACCATAAATGGATAAGGTAATAATATTAGTCCATTCATCTACCGCCGTTAAATATTATTGTAAAAAAATATTAGATTGTTACACATTTGGCAAATGCATCTTTCTCTCTCTCTCTCTCTCTCTCTCAATATATTATTACTAAGGAATCAATTCGCTGAATCAACTTATTCTTTAAATGCTTATGGTGACAATGGCTAATCATCAGATCTTAAGTCTATGAATCTGTGTTGTTTTATATTAAAAGAAAAAAAAAAAAAAAAAGAACCAATTGTAATAATACTAATAATGAAAAGTGTCATTTGGTAGGTATAGATCCTTTGGCACCTTTTTAATCAACCCCCGCGTTTGAGTCTTTGTAAAATAATGTTATGCAAAGAAATCGATCAGAAGGAGAGAGGAAGAAAAATTACTGTCGAGCACTTCTCTCAGTCTCGACAAGGCATTCTCTGACTAGAATTCTTGCATGAACAATTCCCCGCTTAATTCGTTCAGCAGAACTCCTGCTGCCTGCATATGTGGGACGTATGTCTCTGCCAAGCTCCTCAATAACATTGAGTAGCTGTATATATTTAGACTGTCCAGGTACTGTCGTTACAGTGACTTGAGCAACCGCTGGATGAATATTTCTTGGATTTGGTACTGTAATTGGAGGCTCCACAATTTTCGTTGTACCCTCGGATTTCGTACCTTCTCCGTCCATTATTATTTTTTTCTCTCTCTCCCTCTCTCTTGTTTTACTTTACACTAATCCCCTAATGAGAAAAAAAAAATTCGCAATATTTTGAGATCTGCTCAATCCAATACATAACCTATGTGAGCCAACTATTCCTTGACAATTTGTGCTCCAAAAATTTAATTTTCATTCTCAGATAATGTTAACTCGTATTTTATCAAATATAAATTCTCACCTGAAAATAAGTGGTCCAACAGTTTGTGGTTGGTGTGGAGAATAACGAAAGAAAAAAAAAAAAATTATCTAAAATACTCGCTCATCTCTCCATCAAAACATATATGATCCATGTGTGTGTGTATATGTATGTATGTATAGATGCATCGATACATGCGCGCTCTGCTTCATATGGTGTAAAAGGGGCTTAGATGAATTTCAATCCTTTATATCATTATAAAACATTGTAATTATAAAATAATCCGCGATACACACGAGTTTTTTTTTACAGAAATATTATTGAGGGGATTCTTTGTATTTTGTTACTGAAATTGGATTGTCGGCAGTAATAAAAAAAGAAGGAAAAAAAAAAATACTTTGCCATATCAATATGGAAAAAATCAACACTAAATATAAAAAATCGGTACTTTATTCAGCATTATTCTATAAGAAAGGCTTATATTTATAGGGTTTCACTTGACCAATAATTGTGAATAGTACGAACATAATCCAATGCATGTAAATTATTAAAAACGAAAAAATAGGATCACAAAGTAGTATTATATTATACTTGGAAATATATCAATGTGATAAAGAATACACGCAATTATAATACCTTATCACTCATAATCGCATGTGGAAAAGTAAAAATCAGCTAAAATGATTCATTTTAGAGTCTACTATTTCAGGTAGAGGAAAATCTAATAATTTTTGTTTCTCGCCTAGTTTTTGAAAAATGAATCAATCGAATGATGAGTATATGATTACATTAAAAAATCTCAAAAAAGTTGGTGATGAAAACGCTCAACTTAAAAATTACTTGGATTTCTACCCTCCCCCATACAATAACTAGGTGAGTCTGTATAGTAATAATATATAAAAATTAATGGATTTTGAATGTAGAGATGGTGGTATACGTTTGGTTCCAAAGGAGTACAAAACAGCCACAGCCAAATAGAGTCCTAGTACTATATCTGATTAGTATACGGCTATTTTAAGGCTTTTTTGTAGAGGTGTAAAAAAAAAAAAAAAAAAAAAAACTATTTTATTATTTTGGATGATGTAAAATATACTATAATTACGTAATTACTTTCATATCCCTATATTTCAATTTTATTATTTCATGAACATTATAAATAATGTTATTTCATAATATCTCCACCGTCCTTCTTACGGTAAATAATAAAAATGATAAATGGTAAATGATAGTGAGAAATCAACATTTATCCATAAAAATCCTCCACAAAAAGGTCAACAATAGACCTTGATATAACGAAAATGAAATTTATTTTTTATTCTCTGAAATAATTATAATACATAATTTGTTTTCCCCCCTCTCAAAAACGTACCTACGAGATTAGGCAAACGAATTGACAAATCATTGTCGTGCATTGTGTTCTGTCTCTAAAAGACACTCTCTGACAAGAATTCTCGCATGTTGTATACCCATTTTGAGACGCTCAGCAGCACTACGACTGCCAGCATATGATAGGCGAATGTCACGGCCCAATTCCTCAATTATAACAAGTAATTGAGCATATTTACCTTGTCCAGGGACAGAGGGAAAGTTTATGGTATTTGAGGGACTTGCCTGAGCAGATTGAACAGTTTGAACACTTTGTAAATTCCGTGGATTTGGCACTGTAATAATTGGCTCTGGAATCCTAGGAATTTCTTGAACTTTTGATGACGGTAATGCTGTTTGCGATGGTGGTTGTTGTTGTTGTTGTTGTGATTGTGGTTGTGGTTGTGGATCATTTAATTTGGTTATTGTAATTTCATTAAGCTTTGATAATTCTGTCAATTTGGCAATATCACCCATTTTTGAGTACTCGGTAATTTTACTCATATCATTTTGCATATTAACCATTTTAATCATCTCATTCATTTTAGTTTTCTCATTGAGTTTAGCAATTTCTTTAGCCATTTCATTGATTTGTGCTATTTCTGTAAATTTTGACATATCACTATTATACTTTGCCAACTCTGACATTTTAACCATTTCATTGAGCTTTGCAATTTCATTCATACGCTGAACTTCATTAATTTTAGCCATCTGTGACATTTTCATAATTTCATTCATTTTGGCAATCTCATTCATTTTATTGATATCCGTGTATTTTGACATTTCTGAAAATTTCACCATCTCATTCATCTTAGCAAGCTCTGTCATTTTCATCTCTTGCATTTTCATATATTCCGTTGTTTTTGCATATTCAGCAATTTTTTCCATTTCATAACGCTTCGCCATGTCCTGAGATATTTTATTTAATTCACTCATTTTACTGAATTCAGCCAATTGGGCCATTTGAACAATATGCTCTGGCACTTTACCACGTTCCATCATCTGTTTGAGTTCAGCTGATATTTTGTTCATATTCATTTCTGACATTTGAGCAATTGTTGCTGCATCGGGTGCGGGCATTTTTGATAATTCAGCTATTTTTGATATTTCACGAGCCAAATTTTCATCCAAACATCTTTTCTTCTTGGCTCGATGTCTGGCCATTCGCTGTGCCTCTTGCATTCTTCTCAATGCTGCTTGTTCCTCTGTTTCCTTTGCTCTTACATTCTTCATTCTTTCAGCGGCACTATTGTACAGTCTTATTGCCCGCTCTTCACTTGTTTCTGACATTAGATGTTTCGTTATTAGATAGTTGGTATTTTCCACAATTCGCCAATGGGCCACCACTGGTTTTTACTGCAAGTGGAAAAAATATTATCACTCAATGATGTGTGTAGATGTGAACAAAACAAAAAGAAAAAATTGATAGAATTGTCACAGCATATGATTCTCTTGAAATATATATATACCCAGAATTATAAATTGTTATCCATAAATTGAGAAATTAAAGAAAAAAAAAATATCATAATTCTTCTGCAAGAATATTTAGTCAAAAAATACTTTGTATTTTTGTGGTTTTTAAAAATTTCGAACCAAGAAATAATTCTGTATTATTGGCGCATGCGCGACAAAAGAGTAAAGAAAGTGCTGTCTTGAATGTGTGATTGCGTTTATATGTATGTGTGTTGGAGCTCTGCTTGGATTTTCGCAAATCGCAACAATGGCCGACTCAATTTGGTCAATTTATTGAAACTTACATTTGCTGTTTTGATGATGCCCAGACGACTGGAGAGTATTTTTCGTGTCTCTCGTTACACTGAATTGCCATGAATAATTGAGTATTGTTGCATGTTGACAACAATAATCATGTGTTTGAATAGACTATAATGTAATAATAATTGAAGGCACCGCCGTAATGTAGAGACGCACCAAGAAGGCGATATTGGCGGACATGTAAGATTTTTGTTCGGCAGAGCCACTTTATATTAAGGGGGGCCCCAAGCCGGGTCGGACCGATAGGCTGCGTGTGACGTGGTCGCGTTTATTGACCATAACCCCTTCCTCCTTTTGCCACCCTCGACGACGTAGACGACCGAGACGTTTGGAGGAGGCAACTTCAAGGCAGACAGGTGTGTATATGTATGTGCCTACAAAGGATCACATGGTCTTTTATTCTCCTTGAGTATTAAGATGAAGAAGAGAATGTGATTTTATTGGAAAGTAGAGAGAGAGAATATGTTTGAGTGCATACATACAATTAGCCGTGTCTGATTCCCCAAATGGAGTGAGCACGTAATTGATTTATTGCAAGAATATTTGGAAATTCAATTAATATTCATTCGAGGAGATAATACAAATCAATAATTTTTCCTCTGAATTTTTCAGATTTCAGGCGTGACTACAGAACTTTCAACAAGAAATGTATCTTTCTAATTACGAGTATTATCTCCTATTGTCGCTGGTTATCGTGCCAGTCTATCTTTTTTTTAAACTATGGTCTTGGCTAGGTTGGGAATTATTTGTCAATAATTGAATAATTGAAATTTATTTAAATAAAAAAATATCACTCATCATTTTCAAATTCTTCTTCTCTCTAATATCAAAACCCTTTGGAAGAAATGCTAATGGCAAGATAAATTATATTTATTTTTATATTTTGTCCGTTGTTGACAGCTCCTCCAATCCCATCCTCCCTTGATGTTTCCATATTCTGTATCTCGCCACATCTTTCCTCGTAATCATTCCAATTACCTGCGGGCAATATAAAATTATGTTACAATTTGCAAAATATATTATCAAGCAATTAAATATTTTAGATGTATACTTCGTGAGTATCATTGACGACTGGTAGATGACGAAGACCTAGGCCTCGGAATAGTCGGAATGCTCGTGGTAGGGTTGAAGACTGTTGATGTGAAAAAAATTCATTAATGAAATGATAAGATTCGGAAGCTATACGATTTAAATCAAGACTCACATGTTGAAGAGTATAGGGTGAAGGATTCATAAAAGGCCGCAAATCAATGGAATAAGTTTTTTCCTCATCCTTAATGTCGATTTGATCAATTTCAGGATATCTAGGATACTCATTACGAAATATTTCAGGACTCGAATGACTCTCCCATAATACACATTCATTGAATATCTTATTTTTCAGAAGAACAATGAGTTGCGATCGTAGTATCAATCCTCGAAAACGTCCATAGCAATGGACTTGATCCTATAAATTTGAAATATTTCATTTTCATTATGATTATTATTTAGCACTATTATTTAATTATAAAATTATACCTGATCTGCACTTGGTGGATCAACCACGGGAAATCCATTGAATTTAACACACTTGAGAAGTTCTACAATGTGGCCTACGTTTTCAGTTGTCTTGAGTGTTACCACAGGATGACTCATAATTTCACTAACGTAAATATTATTCGATAGGGGTGGTGCTTCCCATGGTAGCAGTGGGACACCCGCCATTTGGATAAGAATCTCATAGATACCCTGGTATAAAAAAAAAAAAAAATACATGATAATTTCGATTGAATCATTCCTCGTATAAATACAAAGACAAATATTTTTCCATGTCATACTTCATTGAAGAAATCCCCAACCCATTTGGCCATCATGAGAACAATAATTACTGGAAGACCAAAAGAAATGCCCTGTGTTGCTTCAATTAAAATTGCTGTTAAACTTATCGTCATTCTGACAACACCACCCAATTGGGCAGCTGCACCGAGTAGTGCATATTTCTTTGGTTCGAAAAAAATCTGAAATAAAATTTAATGATTTTGTAGATATTATTACTTATGTTTTAAAATTTATATAGTTTCTTTTACACATGAAGGAATAGCTTTAGCTAATCCAGATCCCACAAGTCTTCCCCAAGCCGAACCGATGAGAAGGGATGGAATGAAAAGGCCACTCGACATTGATAAACCAAATGTGCAAGCTGCCAAAATAAAGTATAAAAGTACAAAGACGGCTAGAGTTGCATCTTTATGGGAGCCTGTGAAGAGTGAGAAAAAAAATGTACTTCTTTATCCAAGATTCACACTCAATGAAAATATTTCAAATCTTACCCTTTTTATCATGAAAGAGAGATCTCACTGTACTCTCTGGGGTTTGAAACCATAGTGCTGCTACAGCGCTATATTCCCCCTCTTTACAAAACATCTGAGGATATTTTTGTGAATTCTCTGGCAAAGGTTCAACACAATCGTTCAGCAAATAAATCATGAGAAATCCCATTGTCGCTGCCATCATAGCGACAAAAAGAACTTCCACAATTTTCCATTTTTTTGCTCTGATATATCTCAATCTAACACAGGTAATTTTATAGTTTATATGATTCCACAGTGCTCCCAAGAGTCCTCCAATAGTGCCGACCAGTATAAAGAGTGGTATTTCATAGATTTCATAGGGTAGAGTTTCAAATTTTCCTAAATTCAACAGGCCAGGATATGAGAGATCTCCAGGATGTCCATGATATGCACTCAGTACAACATTCAATGTGAATGTGGAAATCATGCTGGCGAAAAAAGTTCGCCATGTGAGACTTTGATTGAAGAAACTGGCTCCTTCTTCGGTACTAAACAATACTCCGCCTATAGGAATTTACATCAATTCAATCATCAAAATTATGGAAATACAAAGATAAAGATAAAAAAAAAAAAAAAAAAAAAAAAAAACTCACCAATCGGAGCACCAAAAGCAGCCGACACTCCAGCCGCAGCGCCTCCAGATACAAAGTCGCGTTTTTCATGATCTTCTCTGAAGTATTGAAAGATTTTCATGTCTTTTTTAAAAGTAGTACTTTTTCCTTGAGATATGCCCGCTGCTACGACTGCTCCAGCATGAATCATTGGACCTTCCTTTCCTCCAGCAAGACCTCCAACAACAGTCGAAATTACACCAAAAATTTTCACACCTAGTGTCTTTATTCTAACAACTCGAGGAACTTTGATGCCATTGAGATAACATTTGACTTGAGGAATTCCACTGCCAGCTGCGACAGGTTCAACGCATGTAACTAGTAAGGCACCAATCAAAGCTGGACCCATGTTTAAAATTAACCACATCAAGTAGGAAAACCACATGCAATTGTTTGTCACGCATTCGTCAACATCTGTCTATAAGGTAAGGATTAATCTTTTCAAGTGCTACCTCTCAATCACTAATTTTTTCATTTTTTTTATAAAAAGGATACATTGCTTTAATGCTCCATATTTCAAAGTAGATAGTTCTTCAATTGAGATATCGACAAAACATGCTATCAGAGCGGTAAATATGCCGATTAATAAGAAGATGAACCATCTTGCAACATTTTTCCTCACTATATATTTGTAGCCTTTCTTTCTCTCCTCATCTTGAAGCAAATGATTTTCGCACAAGTCGTAATCCAGACTCTGAAATGAATAGTTTTAATTCATATCCCATATGGGAAATGGGAGAAAAATTTTGCTTTTGACTTGACAAATTGATTCCATTGGCAATTGTACAATATTAGAAATTAAGCCATTTTGTCAATAGAGAAATCAATTACCTCATAATTGGCAGATAGAAAATTGGTGGCACCAGGTTGAAATTCATCATTATTTATTCTATACGACTGCCGATGTGATACACTCTCGATAAGGCTGTCAAAAGTGTTGTTGTAACTAGTACTCTGGAAGAAAAAAAAGAAAAAAAAAAAAAAAAAAATGATATTTTTGACAGCTATAGCTCAGAGAGGTTAGGGTCCACTGTGTTTTGTTTTCAATAACATTACATTAGTTTTTTTGAGTGGGTATGCAGCGTACAGTATAAAAATTGATAATTTACCCTGAATCTCACGTTGACATCGTCTGTCAAGTATGATGGAAAATTATTTCTACGTTTAGTTAGCCTTTCCTCTTCAATACTTGAATCACGTCCTTGATTCGTTCCATCCACCTCATCACTTATTTCTTCAGCAGTTATCAACTCTTCTATATCCATTATATTTTTTGATTATTAAAACGAATTTGTGGATTCATCCAAGAACAAACAAATTCTCAATTTACTCGCAGAGGATATTGTCATTATTTAAATAACAAAGAGACTCAATGAGTCGCATGCGCTGATATCAATACGTGAGTCACTGGAGGGTATAATGTACATACACTCTGAGTGGATACATGGAAGGATGTGTGAAGCTCATTCAATTATATTTATTTATAATTTTTTTTTTTCTTCACTTGTCGATGTAACTTTCTGTATACATATTAATGCCCGAAACTATTGGATCAATCAAATAAGTATTACACACAATTGTTGGATTTTGAAAAAGTCTAAAACACCTGCATGGTAATAGAATTATACATTAATATACCTATATTATACTCTCTCAAAAACTAGACGGATCCTTAATATCTCGAATTTCTAAAAATAGACTAAAAAGTGTATAGAGAGACTCGAGTCGAGTATCGGCCTTGACAGGAATGTCCATAAGGCAACAAACAATATCAACAAGATGTGGAAGATCACAATCAAATTTCGTAAGATCCAATTGAGCATCGTTGAGTTTATGCTCAACTTCCGTAGGCCACTGCTGCATGAGACTGTCAATATCAGGCATGGGATTACTCAATCTCACTGCAGGTGGATGTTTACTTCTTTGCAGCACATTCAAATCATCAATCCACTTTTCGATAGATTTTGAATTTTTCTCTACCTCCTCTATTCGTTTTATTACCGCTTGTTGTCGTAAATCTGCACTTTTACTCTGACTCCGGAGTTGTAGATGCAAAACCGCTGGTTCCGATTGATTTGCACATGGCTCATCCAATACAATCAATCCCACTTTGTTATCAACTCCGTCCGGTCTAGCCACCTTTATAAAGGCGTCAATATCCCCAACTGCTGGAATAAAATCCGATATATATGGCGCTAGTTTATAACTGAGCTCCATTTTCTGAGGTGTGTATCTGCAATAATAATAATAATAATTATTATTATTATTATTATTCCCAATAATTCTTAAATCAATTCAATGAAATACTGCACCTCGTTATATTCTGAAATATTTCTCTAATTTCTGCGCCCACGTCTAGCTCATCAAATTCTTTAGGATTGTAAAATTCTATAGGTTTTTTAACGTTTGTTCCTTGTATATCATCGTCATCAGTCTCTTCACTATCTGATGGATCACTACCAATACCCATATGGGTGGAGAGTCTAGGGATAATAATATTCTCTTATAGATTAAGTATTATAAATAATATAATGATTTACTTGCCTCCGGAAATTTGCTTCATTTCCTGGCAAATTCATTTCAACATCATCGCTCATGTCACTCGATGCTTTTTTTGAATTTTTCATTGCAGATGCTCGACTACTCACTGGGCTTTTAATTTCTTCAGCGTTTTTTACAATAATGCTCTCGTCAAATTTTGTAAATGCAGTGAGTGGTGGTGGTGGTGGAGTATCCTCTTCTCCACTACTTTTTCCCCCAATGTCCATAATTTATATCCTTTCGATGGCTCACAAAAATTAAAGTAGATTTCGCGACATTTTAACTCATTAAAATTATCCAACTATTTTTACCTCGAATAATGAAATTAAAGTTGCAATGATATTATTTAAACTAAAATCACCAAGCTGGTCTCATCAGTTTGTATCAATATGGCCAACCCCGTTGCCATGGTTTCACTCGCGCGTCGATCAATGCAGTATATATTAGTGTGGGTAGTTTCTATTTTTGCCGACTCTGCCTCAATATTTTCAATCTCTACAAATTTTTAAAAATATGAATATAAAATTTACACGCTGTTATAATTTTTGCATTTATAAATTTTCTTTCTTGGTTCTTGGTTCTTTCCACTGAAATTGATTTTCTCAAAGACAAATTTGAACGAAAGTCGAACCAGTCATGATGAACGAATAAGGAATGGATTAAAAATTCAGGCTTCTATAAGGGATATATTAGATTATTATTGCGATATGCAGGCATGTTCTCGTGAATATTTCAATGCATTTGACGGAGTGAGCCTGTAATAATGCAATTATATGCAGAAATCCGATTGGTGAAAATTATTTCGAATTGAATGTTTATAATGTTTATGATGTAATGTAGTATTGAGATTGTTTCAACATTATGTTTTGTAGTGCGCAAGATAATACCAGTTTAGTGATTAAAAATTTAGACACCAAAGAATGCCAGAAATGATTGGGAATATTGCACCAAGAAGTAACATAAAATTCAATCGGGAAAGTGCTTGACGTAGAGATAATCCGGTATTCTCAGAGATGTTATAGATAGGATATATATTTTACATCGATTAACTAACTGTGAGAGTTAATATTTTAAATGAAAAGTTTGAGATGTATTGTTACTTTTTTCTATCTATATTCCATAATTCTTACCGTTAGTCATAAAAATTCCTCTTAGCAAACTCGGTCGCATTCTGTTATTAGAGGAGGAGAACAAGGATTATGTTTAACTCCAAACGTAAAGGCGGGCGCTTTGCCCAAGTTGTAAGGATCATAGGGTCCTGGACTGGCACACTTGATTCTATCAGCAGGTCGGAAGCGTAAACTGAAGGCTGGAGCACGTGGTTTTACCATATCCAATTTTATTAAGCCTGGTCCTGGTCCACAGTCGTTTTGGCCAGAAGGAAGTCGCACACCTCTATACATACATTATTATAGAATATTAATCGAAATTTATCAATGAAAATGATTATTTGACCATTTTATCTTATGTATGTACATGGTGAAAGCAGGACCGTTGAGTTCTCTTGGAATATTGTATGGCCCAGGGGAGACACATCCTCCTCGAATTTTCGTTCGCCATTTCATTGAAAAAGCTGGGGTTGGAGTGAAGGGAGGTATATCATAAGGACCGGGAGTACACTCGTATTCTTGAAATTGGAACAAAAAAAAAAAATAAAAAAACAACACTATCACATTCGAATACCTTTTTGAATAATTAAATAAACAACTTTTATCTTTGAGCAACATTCCGAGAGAAAATCCTTTTGATGGTGGGAACTCTGGTCGATATTTTGGTCCAGGTCCATCAGCAGCAAGGCCTGCTTTCAACGCCTTGCCGATTATCGAAAAAGCTGGATTACGGTATTTAGAGAAACAATGATCTTTGTAGCCAACAAGCGGTTTCAATTTATACATTGGGCCAGGACCTAAGTAGAATATTTGGTGAAGACATCTGCTATTTTTTTACGAAAAAAAAAAAAAAAAAAAAAAAAATGGATTTACCTTGGAAAGAACACATCACTTCAGACTTTTTGATAGTACTTTTCCCCCTCATTACTTTTTTAGTTTTATTCTTTTGCGACATTTCCACTTGTCAACAACAAATTTTACACCAAAAGAATTACAAGTTTTGTAATACCAAATAATTATTGGAAAATTGAAAGAAATATACCCTATAAATTTTGCTCATGTCAAATTTCTTGAGAGTGAAGTTAATTCTGAATCAAAAAAAAAGAAGGGTTCTAATGATTCATGATTTTTGTGGAGTAGAGGTTGTTGATGAAACTGCTGAGAGCTATTACAACTGAATCGATCATATAAGGAGCCAGAGGTGGAGGGGGGAATAAAGAATGATAAAAAGTTTGTCGAGTAATTTCCAATGCATTTCAATAAATTAAAAAAATATTTGCCAAATGCTCATTGAAACTGTTGAAAATTATCGTGGATGGAATTTTCGTCAGAGTTTTCCACATCAGCATAATCATCATCAGAATCATTGGATATCTCATCGTCATCCTTGGCTACCATCAAAGACTTTAATTTTTCCAGTAAATCGTCTCGAGACAAAGGGGGCTCTTCAGTAAGTCCAGTTTTGCCAGCATCTCCATCCATACTTGTTGCTCTATCCCTCTCTACATCTTCCTCATTACTGTTTTTTTCATCTGCACATTTTTTCTTTCCATTAGAAATTACAAAATTTTATATTAATATGCATATTACAAACCTTTTCTATTCATGTAACGCAGGAACGTTCTCCTTTTTCTTTCAGGCAATTTTTTCAAAAGTAGTCTGAGTTCTCTGTCCAATTGTATCGAATCTTGTGGCATTGGAGCTCTAATGATTTCTCTCTTCTCATTACACTTTGGGCAAACCTCATACTTGTAAGCACATGGTCCACACATAATGTGATAAGCATGCTTAACACATTTTTGCTGGCATTTAGTACATGTACTAGCTGCCTTAAGAGGCTTGTACTTTTTGTATTTAATTTTCCATTCAATTATGCTCTTACACTTTTCACAAACATTAACAACTTGTATGCTATTAATTTTTTTAGTTTGAGACGATGTGTCATGCAGTGTATTCTTAAATGCATGTGTATTTTGATATTTTTGGGGACGAGACCGTTTTACATTTCCCTTCCGACAACTCATTATTTAAAAAAATATTTTTGATATCTCAAAGAGTGTCAATGAAAGAGTACCAGGAGGGAAAAAAGAAATATTATAGACCGCCTTTATATATACGTCTATCACCACAAGTTAACCTCACTCTCATGCAGAACCAACACGAACAGTTTACACACTGCATGCTGGCTGTGCCTACACCTATACCTATCAACAAACAGAGCGAGTGGCGCCCCGTCCCCGATATTCTCTCATTTACCACCGGGACAATTTCAGAAAAAAGGGTAATAAACAACTTAGCGCATATCTCGTTGAATTAAATGTTGAATTGTCTTGACATAACAATAGTAAACTTGGGAAAATATGTCAATAGGCATTTTTTGTTGAAAAAAGTAGGGCACGCGCTCTAATGCTCTGCTATACGCTGATTTGATGACAGGAATTCAAATACATTTTGAAAACTTTTCAAAGTTCCTCTGCTGAATCTTTTACGCTTGATGATGGGAATGAAATGCTCATAAAATATGAAACTCCATATAGAATACGCGGTGGATTTTTATTGGCTCTTTATTCATTAATTCAAACTGAAGTGTAGCATCAAATGTATTCCTTAGAAAATGATGAGTAAAATGATTCGTTAATTTTTGTGGTAATAAAAATCAATGAATAATCACTCAAGTTTACTATGTAGCTATCGTATCATCATTTTTCAAATTTTCCTTGATCAACTCACACTCATTTTGGATAACTCTCATAATTGAGTGCATAACAGAATAGATGTCCATTACTATCCGATTCAATTTGGTTCTTTTGTCAAGGAAAATTTGATGCGAACTAAAAGTGGAGTCTATGCAGGATACATAAATGATGAAGCCATTAGTGATTCTTGAGATAGTCGGGGGGGGGGGGGGGGGAGATCAATCGGGGATATAGCCAATAATTTATACGCTAACCAGAAATGCAAGTGTGAGAAGGATGGAGACGGCACAATCCAAAGTGACTTTTCAGTTCTCTGTAGAGGAGTGCACGGTATGGGTATAGGATGCGGTCATCGATTTCCAAATTAAACTCATTTGATATAATAGTACGAGAGGAGTCACCTTTTCCACCTTTTTTTTTCATTCTCTTAATTTTCGATAAAGTGAAGGGTGACGGATATGTATACATATATGATGGCATTGCCGATTTGCACAGTCTCTGATGTGGGGGTCATTTCAGGTCGAAAGTTCGCCAGGGCAAACTATACATAGAATCTCCCTCAATTTTCCTCTTCCACACCGGTCTGACAGGTGAAACGAGCGTAAAATATTCACTGTTACTTTGCGCGACCGACTGTCAATCTGTCAACTATTCCACCAGTTTGGGGCTTGCTTTGGCTTGTCTCAATCTTCTTCTGATGTTTTATACATTTGCTGAGTATATACAGTGAATATGCATTAACAATAACAGCCAAAATATTTGACTGTCAACCAGTTAAATTCGTTATGAATGCCAGACGATGCCAGACACTTGGCATGTATACAAAATAACAGCCAGACATGTTAAATATCAGTATGAAAGTGTGGAATGCTTTTAAATGTATATTTGATAACTATTATATATACAGGTTACCAAATTTCTGCATGCATGTGCATCACCCAATGATTAAAAAACAAAACTCTTTGTTTCCCCAGCAATATCTATATATTACTATATTTATTCACTATTATTTTTCAGAGCACAATGTTAAATATTCTATTCATCAGGAGTATCTTTGCCAGTTATTTCAAAATTTGACTGTGGACTCAGTCTAAATTAACAATCAAAGCTGTTCTATTTTTTTTTTTTTCTATTCTTGTTGACTGTCATCATTTGCATAATGATTATAGATCAATCATATTTTTATCACCATATGAGATAAATGAGATGAATTATTATATGAAAGGAGAGAGAGAGAGAGAGAGAGAGGAGTCGGTATGGGTTGTCAAATTTTCTGTATAATCAGTTCTGTATATTTTTTTTATTCTTACAATTTTCAATGAAATTTCTTTTAGCGGCAAAACTCGAGTTTTTGATATGCGCCATGATTTTCAAACACCGTGTACATTACCATCATGTTCATATGTATTAAAAGTTGTGTCAAACCAATCATGAAATGGTGAAAATTCTGCCTAATTGAATCACAATATTCCAAGTGTCAAAATAGTGATCTGCGAAAATTATCAGTTGAAAAATTCTCCTCTCATTTTGTTGTACTCGAGTATTTATGAAAAACTCATTGCAGATGGATTACTCATCCTTCATATATTCGCTTGAAATTTGCATTTATTTACCGCTGGATGCTACGCTTTCGTGATTATGATTATTGCCCGAAAGCCAATATCATTAACAAGGCTTTCTGAGCAACAATCAAAAGCATAAAGAGCGAATGATGATATAATTGTGGTCCATGCTTCATCTGAAAGATAACGGAATGTTACATAAATGTTCATTATTCATTATGGCAATAAAATCTCTCATAAATATATTCAATTAAAAATATCAATCCATTGTTGAATATAGTTTTGGCAATTTGAGACACATAGTCCCTAGTTTTTGGTCAATAATAGGCAATATTTTATTCTCATCAGATGTATTTAATGATGATGATTCAACCAAATATATGAACAATTAATGGAAAATTGGAATTGAGGAAAAAATTTCTTCAACTTGGAAACAATCACTTTAGACGGCTACACATGATGTTACAATTGGAATGACTTGATAATTATCTTTATAAATACAAATTTTTCCTAGTCCAAAGATACCTATCTAAAAATGAGGAATATATCATTCAACTGAAAATGATAACATGTAAGTTTTATATAATTTTATATTTTATATGACTTACATTGCCTCTTTAGTGTATAAAGTTATCTTCACTCATGGAAATTATTATTTAAAATAATTTTAAAACACACTGATGGAATACAGGAAAATATCATTTTGATAATTTGACACTCAAGTAGATTGGGATTGAAAATTTTTATACAAAACGTTGTCAAAGATACAAATGATACTACTACTGAATGCTGGATAGGTCCGCTGAACAACTATTTGGATTGGTATCGCAGAGACGAATGATGAAGGCCAGTGAATGCGGAAAGGGTTGATCTGGTCCATGGAGAAGAGTGGGGGGAGGAGAGGATAACGGATAAGTGATATGGGAGGGTTGGATTGCAACCAGAGGGAGGAATCTACCATTTGTAGATTCTGCGCAGGATCACTGTCTGTACTACCTTCGCTGTGTCTGTCCATTAACTGTTCTAATCTCCGTAATTTGACAATCGGCGGGAGCAGTGTGAGTTTCACGGAAGACTAACAGGATAATGTCAATCATTTGGTTAATGCTACCAGGTCAATGCACCCAAATCTGTTGCAGAGGACAAACGCATTCTTAAATACTTTATGGGAGAGAGGGTTGATTTAGTTATTCTATCGAGGTATACATGTTCATGTGTCAAAAAGGACACTTGAGGAAGAATCTAACAGATCTATCCTTGTAATTTTTTCATTTACTTTCGCATCGGTTTGATAAATTATTCTCACATTTTGTTAATTTTTTCAATTAAAAAATGCCATTCCAGGTATCCTTAGCATTGGGAAATGAGTTTACAAGTTGATTAATAGTCGAGGTATTATATATACATTCGAGTATAGGCAATATGCTTTATGGATAATACACCTAATTCTGGTATACGAGTGGTTAAAAATCTTGGTTTAAGATAATTATACATCTGTCATTCGAGCCATGAATGTCATTGTTCATTTCAATAAGTACTTTCATTATCATTTTTTACATTATTTCATTATTTTATTATTATTCTTGTCTCTCCAATGCATTGTTTAGCAATGACAGAAAGATATAGAACAAGAAAAAAAACTACTCACTGCTTAAATATCATTGAATTTAATTTAAAGATGGGTTTCTTTCATTTAATCCGATCCATGTAAGCCCCTTGAAAGTACATTTGAGTGCTGAGAATTGCCATGTGTTTCTCGGATATAAAAAAAAAAAAAAAAAAAAAAAAAAAAAAAAAAAAAAAAAGGAGAGCACCCCCTTGGAAGGGACTGAGGAAATTGATGCGATAAAAATTATTACTTTGATTTG
Organism: Coelinius sp. EB29; assembly: GCA_035578325.1. Classification (NCBI taxonomy): domain Eukaryota; kingdom Metazoa; phylum Arthropoda; class Insecta; order Hymenoptera; family Braconidae; genus Coelinius; species Coelinius sp. EB29. Next base: position 31,875 of record JAOZGT010000005.1, on the reverse strand, counting down.
TTTCTAATCGAGAAGAGTATATATATGGATTGAAAATATATCAAGACTAACGCACCTGACTCCTCGGCATATTTCTTCTTTGCACTTTCCTTTGTTAAATTATATTTCCGCATTCTCTGGTAAATCTTGTTTGCTCTTATTAATTTTATACAATTCGTATGCCTGTAACTGAAGCATAACGCAGAAATGTGAAAGAGTGAAATAGTATCTTTTTTTTTTTTTTACTGTCGCAACAAAATAATTTGTCTAAATATATGTCTTGAAATTGCAAGAGAGAAGGCCTGAGCTCGGTGTGAAACAACATTGAGATCTTTACGCTTCACTTCTCTCTTTGTACGCTCGAACGCTTGACCGAGGTGAATTACTGATGACGTTGTTTTTCGTTCCGTGGAAAATCAGGCAATAACGCGCGAGCTCGAGAGAAAAGAAGATGCATCGGCGTACACCGTTATTATCCTGAGATACTTTTTCCTCTCTCAAAACGAAATGCTGTTGCTGAGATACTGATCGCTCTTCCAAGAAATAATAAAAATTTGTGGGAATTTCTGATATTCTGAGATGATTGTCTCGATGTTTTTTCGCTTTTCTCGAAATCAATATGAATAGACTGAAGTTGTGACTTCCATTTTTCAGACAAAAAAAAAAAAAAAAAACCTCTCACAACAGATATAATTGTGAACGCGACCTGCAATGATATCGTTGCCGTATAAAGTTAAGGAGCATCAAACATACCACTGACGCCTTATTCTCTCAGCCCTTTAACGACGTTCACAATGTTTATTGGATCTGAAGACCGATATGTGTTTCCTTCGACACTTTTGTCTGCCCACTTACTGTAACAATTCGGATTATTAAGCTGCGATAGCATATGTGCATACAGACAAAGGAATAATTTTTCTTCTCTCAATCTTCCTCAGATTGGTAAAATTGAATTACTTGCACTAGAGTGATATTTCTGTGAAGAAGCACTGTATTGTACCCTCAGTTGTAAAACTCTGTTCTAGATTTACGGGTATTCTTCCTCTGAATATGGACATCTCCCACCTTGAATCGCGTACCCTGGCATATCCCCACCCATTTTATAATTCCTCCTACTCGAATATTTTTCTGCACTGTATTAGTTGATTATGAATTTATTCACTATATAATATATTACAATCGTTAAATTAGCGTATGGTTTTGAAATATAATCATTAGTCAATTCTCAATACGGTTGTAGGGACGAATAGAATTTGACGTAAATTCGACGTGGTGGAATTCACATTGAAAAAATTCCAACGTTAAAAAAAAAAAAAAAAGAAAAAAATAATCGCACAAATTTTACGAAATGATGGAAACGCGAAATTCCCAGAAGAATTACATTTTGTAGCAAAAATGCTTGAGAATTTGTGCCCGAGAGTCTGTCCCATCTAGAATACTAGCGTACAACTGATGCGAGAGTTGCAGCCGGTACTGAGTCCGTGTATTATTATTTAAATCAACCCTTCCAATGATTGGAGCAGGGGGCCAACCCATTTTGAAATAGGGGTTTTGGTACGTACACCCGTGAACAATGCTTGAGTTTTTTAACACACCTATGTGAATGCGTAGTCGTCAGCAACGAATTCACTGAGGGGATAAAAAAAAAGTTGGGGTACAGCATGACTGGAAGGGTGAACCGCCACGCGTGTGCTCTAGGTCCAGGTGCCGCGAGCGAGAAAAGAATTTGAGGGAAAGTAACGAAGGGGGAAGGAGGTAGGGGAGCCTTCCCTTGCAATTCAATTTTTCATCTCAAAGTTGAAACGTGTAAAATATACTTAGTTATTTAAAAAAATTATCAGTCTTCCAGAATTTTCCCTCGTTCAATACTTGCCACCAAGAGGAAATGCAAATGCATCTCCTGTGAATGATACTCATAGATTTCATTATATTTTACATCAGTTTAAAGGGATAGTTTTTTATCCATTCCCACACAAAAATTTCCAATATGGATATTTACACTGAGTATTGCAACATTTCTCCTTCTCTCGATATGTCTTATCGATTTCATGTTCTCTTTTCACTATTGAGAAGAGATTCTCCTATCCTTCGCCATCTATTAGCAATCATTACAGCGTAAAGAAAATGTCCACTAAAAATTACACATGACTCCAAATTTGTTCATATTATTTCGTTCAGGGCGCCTATTCCGGTTCGTATAAATGGATAAATAAATAAATAAATAAATCTCGTTTTTACCAGTCTCAAGGCTGGCAAAAACAAGATTTATTCATTTATTTATTGATTTGCACAAACCGGAATAAGCGCCTAGACCTTACTTTTCGAATATACAATGTTTTCATCTTCAAGAAAAATTCTGAAATTTTTCTGGAAGATGAAAGAACATACGAAAACAACTTTTCTGATGATGAGAAAAATCGGTCACGACGGCTTTATCACAAATAAAGTCTACAAGTTTTCCGGACAGTTATGAAATTTACTTTCCAATTGATGATTTACCTAATAGAAGGCTGTGAAGATGAAAAATAGAAGGCAGGGCAATAGGAAATAATATACTGAATCTAATGGCCAAAGTAAAATTTAAAGTAATCAAACAAATCGTAAAGGTATTGAAATGGTTCAACCCCGTAGTATAAATGCTTGCTAGTGCATACATTTTATGCACTCTAGCCATTCATTCATTTTATTATTGGTGGGTTGAAATTATTATCAACATGTAGGAATTGACTCTTTCCATCAGTTGAAAAAAACAACAAGTTATTGAATATTTGAGGTTTTGGATAAACATCTATAACGAATATTCTACCAGACTTTCTAATTTTGGGAAAATCTATCCAGCGAATTTGAGTTGCACATATTCGAAAATGAGGATGACGGAGATATAAGTACAATGCTCATAGATGAACGAATTAAGCACAGACTCATTTAGCCATTACGGAATGCGCGGTTGATATAACCATTGGCGCAAAAGGGTTGGACGCAATCCAACGGAAATAGTGTCTTTTATGAGTGGCTCAAATTTGTATGTTAATACAACTTCAAAAATTATGATAATATGGATATATTACACTGAGTATTGCGAATAGTAATTTTCGTTTCTCATATAGATAAAGACCTAGATTGACAGTTGTACATGTGAGAAATTTTCCGTAGTCAATCAACACGCCACCTGTCGTTGAAAAACTATGAATAGAACTACTGTAATCGATGTTGTGGGAATGATTCAAATCTCCTGATGAACCTGGCCTGGAGTGACCTCATAGACATTTGGAGCATTACGAATTTCTTCCTTACAAGACAATCGAAATCTGCCGAATATCGTGTGTTTTGATGAAAATATCCTTGTATGTCATATGTAATATCCTCGTATTTCAACAATTGCTCAAATCAATTCAATTTTTTGAAATGGAAAAAAGAATTTATATTTTGTGAGAATAAGATATATTTTGAATGAGATTAATTACCTGAAACTTATTATAATTCATATTACCGGATTATAAGTTCCAGAGTAGCTATCAATAATCACTTTTCTTCTCTTTTTTTGTTCATTTGTATTTCCATCTTATTTTTTGTCCCCTCATAATTTTTTTTTTATTTTTTCTAATTTATAAATACATAAATACAAGAATTAATTAATTGAGCCCCAGCCGCGTTAGTCGATCGGTGTTAGTATATCAAAATTCGGCGATGTGTTCTGGACACTAGTCGTGGCTATCATGTATTCAGAGACAGATATGTAGAGTCCAACGAGCAATCCAATTGCACTGGCTGCGTAAACATTTTTCTGGAGTATAATACACGTTGCAGCACACAAACCAAAATAGGTTGCATATCGAGCCATATTCTCGGTTTTTTTACGCCCCAGAATATCTGAATCTATGAATATAAATATTAACATTGAATAATTATTCCCTATCATGTTGAAAGAGTATCTTTTAGTTTTTTTGGAATTGTTTATACTGACTTATACAAATGTTGTCTTCTCTGTGATGCCCTTCGGCACATTCTATACACATATCTGGACCATCTCCGCTGCAGCTCTTGCAGGCTCTATCACAAGCTAGAATAAAATGTTTAATTTGAATTTTTTAAATTTCAAATAAAATTATTGAGTATCACGAGAAAATATCCACTTACTTAAACATGAATAGTTGCCATCTTTGTTAACACAGAATTGATTGCCAGGACAGTATTTTTGACTCTCCAAGCATTCATTTATATCTAGGCATCCCTCATTTTCCACAAATTTCCAGCCATCTCTGCATCCACCCTGACACTTGGCAGGGCCTCCTCCGGTACATCCATTGGTACAAGATGAATGGCAAATTGAACAGAGTAATTTATCATCATCTCTGTAGGATTGATAATAACCTTGGGCACATTCGGTACATGTTATTCCGGTATAATTCTTATCGCACAGACATTGGCCATTTCCTTTCCTCGTGCCCGCCCCTTTGCATTTTCCATTATTATTGCATACCTTATCTGGGAAACCTGGGCATTTGGTGCATTCTGGACCATAATGATCCTTGGGACAGCATCTTTTGGTATGTTCTATACAAATATATACATAAATATCTGGATGAGTATCTTGATGCTCAAACCACCATTCCTCAATTGTATTCTCCAATTCTTCTGCCAGATCGTGGCACTGGGTTTCTCCTCTTTGCACGTCTTTGCACAGATTCTCTTGGATTTCTGTCAAGCGTACTTCACTTTTGGCATAAGATTTCAAATTATCTTCCTCCCAAGCTGTATCTCCACCTTCAAACTTTCCCCTTTTTGTCTTTTCAATTCCCTGTGTAATGCAAAAATTTGTTTATATGAAAATTTCGAAATCTCTTATCAACTATAAAATTAAGAGTTTCACACGCAATTTTTAATATCGAATGGATTTTTTTTTTTTTTTTCTCATCTTAATAAAACTTTATGTTTCTCAGATATATCCAAAATTGACCACTTCACTATACTGATATTTCATTATACCTTCTTGAAGCTTTCCGTGAGTATTTTACAAGCCGCACAAGGTGGAAGTTTCTCCACTTTCAATTGTTCTTTTGTTGGAAAATTTAGCGATGCAGGAACTGGATTGATAACAGCAAATATAAAAAAACAAATGTAATATAAAAAATGCCGATTGGTGAGTCGTCCATGCATATTTTTCAACTGTTTGTCAACAATTATATGAAACACGTGGCAAATTCGAATGTGGCAGTTGAGCGGGTTCGTGGTTATTATATGACAATACTGACGAATCAAATATACGTGCGAGATTGAAAATTTTGAAAGCAACGAAATATTGGTATAAACTTGATCTATTCTGCAAGGTTAGATTCTTGAAAATATTGACACCGACAGCGGTTTGAGTTGTATATTTGGTGAAACTTCAACTAATGTCAAAGGAGCATGCGTACAATTGTATCCAATCGAAGTGCACCGCGTCACAATGGTGATGATTTGGAGATCCTTGGATAATCTTTTGATAAATTCCATTACTTTTATATTGTAATATATATCAAAACATGATATAATAAAATCAGTATAATTGAGTACTGCAATTAGGTATATTCAACATTGACCATTCAACGCTCTCCCCTTCCTCCTCATGTATATAAAAAAAATATTTACATTTTTCATTATATTCAATGTTAATTCCGAATCAGCAATTTAGTACTCTAGGTACCTATATCTTTATGTACAATTTCCATCTTCTTTGGAATTAGTAAATATAATACATTCGACTTTTCAAATATTAGTGTCAGATGGCAGCACATCCTGGGCACCTCTTTTTTTTTTTATGCTCTCTCTCTCTCTCTCTCCCTCGCCAAAAATCAGTGACGTGTCTCCTGATGATTTTACACACACTGACACACTGAGCATTCATAGCCAACAAATTGTCCTGATGAAATTTGTGAATTAAAGTGTATTTAATAGAAATCAATACAAAAATGTTAACAAAATTTGAAATAAAGTCGGCACGGGTGAAGGGATTATCGTTTCATCCAAAACGTCCGTGGGTTCTAGCGAGGTAATTATCTTGAAAAACAGAAATAATGAAATTATTGTCCTGTGGAAGCATTCTTCCTTTTTTTTTTTTTTGTTAATATTTTTCACTCCTTCATATATATGAGAATGTATGAGAAATAATAGAGCACCCTTTCAACGTCAAAAGAAAGTCAGTTGATGATGATGATGATGATGGTATTGCATTGAGCATGATATTCCTTTGATGGTTAATTAATGAAAATTTTCATATCCAACAGTTTGCACAATGGAGTTATCCAATTATGGGACTACCGTATGTGTACATTGCTCGAAAAATTCGACGAGCACGATGGTCCAGTGCGGGGCATTTGCTTCCACAATCAACAGCCACTGTTTGTCTCTGGAGGTGATGACTACAAGATCAAAGTTTGGAATTATAAACAACGCCGTTGTATTTTTACCCTCTTGGGTCACTTGGATTACATCAGAACGACTTTCTTCCACCATGAATATCCCTGGATTTTAAGTGCCTCAGATGATCAAACAATTAGAATTTGGAACTGGCAGAGTCGAGCCTGCATCTGTGTTTTAACTGGTCACAATCATTATGTCATGTGTGCCCAATTTCATCCATCTGAGGATATGATTGTATCGGCCTCTCTCGATCAAACTGTTAGAGTTTGGGATATTTCTGGTTTGAGGAAGAAGAATGTTGCTCCAGGCCCAGGAGGACTCGAAGATCATTTGAAAAATCCTGGTACAACAGATTTATTTGGCCAAGCTGATGCAGTTGTTAAGCATGTACTCGAGGGACACGATAGAGGAGTCAATTGGGCATGTTTCAATCCAACACTGCCACTCATTGTCTCTGGTGCTGATGATCGTCAAATTAAAATGTGGAGAATGAATGATTTGAAGGCATGGGAGGTAGACACATGCAGAGGACACTACAATAATGTCTCATGTGTTCTCTTTCATCCTCGACAAGATTTGATTCTTTCAAATTCTGAAGACAAGAGTATAAGGGTTTGGGATATGGCAAAAAGGGGCTGCCTCCAGACATTTAGAAGAGAACATGAAAGATTTTGGGTACTTGCAGCACATCCAACATTGAATCTTTTTGCTGCCGGTCATGATTCTGGTATGATTATATTTAAATTGGAGAGAGAACGTCCTGCTTATGCTGTCCATGGCAATCTTTTGTACTACGTCAAAGAGAGATTTCTTAGGAAACTTGATTTTACAACATCCAAGGATACTTCAGTTATGCAAATTCGAGGTGGTGGAAAAACACCTGCATACAGCATGTCTTATAATCAAGCAGAAAATGCAGTCTTGATATGCACTAGATCTGCAGCGAATATTGAAAATAGCACTTATGATTTATATATTATTCCAAAAGATGGTGACTCAAATACTGATCCTGAAACCAAGAGGGCATCTGGGGTCACTGCAATATGGGTTGCACGCAATCGATTTGCTGTTTTGGATAGAGGATACTCGTTGGTTATTAAAAATTTGAAGAATGAAGTAACAAAGAAAGCTCAAGTTCCCAATTGTGACGAGATTTTTTATGCTGGAACTGGAATGCTGCTACTTCGTGATGCAGATCAAGTAATTCTATTTGATGTTCAACAAAAACGTCAACTCTCTGAAGTGAAAATTCCCAAATGTCGATATGTCATATGGTCCAATGACATGTCCCACGTAGCTCTGCTTGCCAAACATACTGTAACTATTTGTAATCGCAAATTGGAATCCCTCTGCTCCATATCCGAGAATACAAGAGTAAAATCGGGCGCTTGGGATGATTCTGGAGTTTTTATTTATACAACAAGTAATCACATAAAGTATGCTATAAATACAGGTGATCATGGAATTATCAGGACTCTTGATTTGCCAATTTATGTTACTCGTGTAAAGGGTGATCAAGTTTATTGTCTGGATCGTGAATGTAGACCGAGAATATTGAGAATTGATCCTACTGAATATAAATTTAAATTGGCACTAATTAATAGAAAATATGAGCAAGTCCTTCACATGGTTAGAACAGCAAATTTGGTTGGACAATCTATTATCGCTTACCTCCAACAAAAAGGATATCCTGAAGTTGCACTACATTTTGTGAAAGATGAAAAGACACGTTTTGGCTTGGCCCTTGAGTGTGGAAATATTGAGGTGGCTCTGGAGGCAGCCAGAACACTTGACCAAAAGTCATGCTGGGAGAGTCTGGCACAAGCAGCATTGCTTCAGGGTAATCATCAGGTTGTTGAGATGTGTTATCAACGTACCAAGAACTTTGAAAAACTTGCATTTCTGTATTTAATTACTGGAAATTTGGATAAATTGAGAAAAATGACAAAAATTGCAGAGATTAGAAAGGATTATTCGGGACAATATCAAGGAAATTTACTTCTTGGTGATATTTATGAGCGTGCTAGAATTTTGAAAGATTGTGGACAGAGTTCTCTGGCAGCTGTGACTAAGAAACTTCATGGAATTTCTACAGAGGAGGATGAAGTTGAGGCGGAATTGATTGAAGAAATGAACAATTTGGAATGTGGAGCAGTGTATTTACGGCCACCAGTGCCAGTTCAACAGGCTGAAAATAATTGGCCTCTACTTACAGTATCTAAAGGATTCTTTGAGGGTGCAATGATGTCTCGAGGAAAGAGCCAAGTGGCTGCTGCTCTGGCTGCATTGGATACTGAGGACGATGCAGGCGCTGTTGAGGGCTGGGGTAATGACGATGAATTGGGTATGGACGATGAAGAGGGAGGTGTTGTAGAGGGAGGAGATTTGGGTATAGATGGAGAAGAAAATGCTGGATGGGAAGTTGAAGATGTTGATTTGCCACCAGAGCTTGAAGCAAATGTGGTAACAGCAAGTGAGGATGGTTATTTTGCAGCACCAACAAAAGGCATTCCTATTACACAACACTGGGTGAATAATTCACAATTGCCAGTTGATCACATTGTTGCTGGATCATTTGAGACGGCATTTAGACTATTGCATGATCAAGTTGGAGTGACACAATTTGAGACATATCAAATGCATTTTTTAAATATATTTGCTAGATCTCGAACGAGTTACTCTTCACTCCCAAGTATTCCATCACTTTATGCATATCCACAGAGAAATTGGAAAGACACAACAATAAAACATGGATTACCTGCAATTGGTTTACATCTAACTGAGCTTGTACAGAGGCTGCAGCTTTGTTATCAATTAACTACTGGAGGAAAATTTCCAGAAGCCATTGAGAAACTTCAAGCAATCCTCCTGAGTGTACCACTTTTAGTTGTTGAGACAAGGCAGGATATTGCAGAGGCACAACAACTCATTCACGTTTGTAGAGAATATATTTTGGGCTTAAAGATGGAGTCTGATAGGAAAAATGCTCCTAAAACAACATTGGCTGAGCAAAAGAGAGTCTGTGAAATAGCTGCCTACTTTACACATTGTAATCTTCAACCTGTTCATCAAATTCTTACTCTCAGAACTGCTGTTAACATGTTTTTTAAATTGAAAAATTATAAAACCGCTGGCTCTTTTGCCAGAAGACTATTGGAATTGGGTCCTCGGGCTGAAGTAGCTCAACAAGTTAGAAAGATTCTCCAAGCATGCGATAAAAATCCAACTGATGAACATCAGTTACTCTATGATGAACACAATCCGTTTTCACTTTGTGCTGCTACTTATTCACCAATTTATCGAGGAAAACCAGAAATTAAATGTCCTCTTTGTGGAGCCAGCTACCAACCCCAGTTCAAAGATTCTCTCTGTCGTGTCTGTGATGTAGCACAGATTGGTAAAGAATGCATAGGACTAAGAATAAGTCCACTACAATTTCGATGAATAATTCAAGTTATGAATATTGTTATGCAGAGGAACAAGTATTTTGAATTTCTGAAAAAAAAAAAAATTATTTTTTATTGCATTTTGAACGAGTTTCTTCAATTTTTTGTGTCCATAATAATTCAATTGAGTAGACAAGTAATAATTGAATAATTTTGGGAAACAATGTTATTAAAATGAATTTTTTGGTCATGATTTTCTCAGTAATAAACAAGAATAAATAAAGGATAGAAATGATTCAAAATTCTCTGCGCCAACCAATGAGAAATGGGAATTATTTGAGGCGGGGGGGGGGGGGGGGGAATTGCTCATCTCCATGGAGCGTTCATAGACATTGTGTGTTGTGTGTGTGTGTGTGTGTGTGTGAGACAAGTTGTATGTAGAGACACATTGTATGTAGATATCTGTTGTTTGGTGTCAGGTGTTATTTTCGCAATTATTGTATAATAATACCGAAGCTTGAATCGTTTGAAAGCTCGTTTTTTGTTTTTCGGCAATTATTCTGAAAAAAAAAAAAACAAGATTTCTTACAAATAAATATCTAGAAAATTTTTTCACAAGGTTGTAAGTTTTTTGCTGCTAACTTCAGAGTAATCAACAACAGACGCGCGCAAATACTCGGCATACTGTCCAATATTCCCTCACGATTGAGCGATATATTTTCTATTTTGCTCGTGTCTAATATTTTTTCAAGTATAAACGAGCATCAGTGACTATTGTCTATATGAGAGGAGCAATTAACATTTTTTTTTTTTTCTCTCTGAAATTACACAGACTCTAAATTACTTGTCAATTGGTGATCATAACCTATAACCATAACATCATTTTTCCTCGGTTGGTTTTATTTTCCTATATATACGCGAAATGGTGAATGGAATGGAATATGTGATTTATTTTGAGGAATTACAAGAGTGAATTTCATTTCAATATTATCGAAAAGTAAAAGTGGCATATAAACAGCGTTCTATCTATCATCATTTTCATCACCATTATATTAGAAAAATAAAAGAAAGCCGAATCAGTGTGGCAAACATAGTAGAAGCGAATTGTGTATAGTAGAACGTTGAAGAGAGAAAGAGACGATACTATATACATTTATCATCGTGTGGAAACAATATATTGTGGTATAGAAGACAGCCGCCGCCGCCGCCGCCGTGTAAGGAGTATTCATGGTTGCGTTTAACGAAGAAAACTTGCGCGCGGACTTTTCACGCTCTGAAAATTATATCATAGGCAATTGCAATAAAAGTTTATTGAAATAGTGGTGTGAATATTTTAAACAGTGTACATTTTGAGAATTTCATTGTGCACCGAACAATATATTTTTAATTCTTTTTCGGGCGAGTTACAGTGAGGCTTGTGTAGAATATATCACCAGCTAGCTCGAAACGCCGGGAGGTTAGTCCGACTTACAAAGGAAGACTATCTAGATGGTATACTCCAAGTTGGTGTGTATAAAGTGACAAGACTTGTGGTGAAGGTTTTTTAACACACAAGAGAAAAGAGAATTGTCCGAGTGTGCATATATATTATTCAAATTTTGGATTTGGAAAAAATATATTCATGGGTCTATGAAATTATGGCGCAGCCATAGAATGAATATACATACGTATTAATAGATAAATAGATTATATACATATACATATATACGTATAGATAGAGTTATATATGTATATATATATATATATATTGATGAGTCTTATATGTGTGTCTAATAAATAACAAAAGCAAGAAATTATTGGGATAATAAAAGATCAACAAGGATTTCGAGGAATTGAAATATTAAAAGTTGAGAGCAATCTGCTCATAGGGTAATACGGTTGGGCATAAAAAAATGATGTGATCGACGGTCATCATGGCGGCACCCATGTTAAAGTGGAAACGAATCACAAATCCAACCGGACCCCAGCCAAGGCCCCGACATGGACATCGGGCAGTTGCTATCAAGGATCTTATGGTTGTATTTGGCGGTGGTAATGAGGGAATAGTCGATGAGCTTCATGTTTACAATACAGGTGATTGTTATTTCATAACTTTTCAACTCCCCTAGAGAGCCTGTTGTTGCGTCCTATCAGCCAGCCAGTGCGCGCTGTTCGTTTCCCGCTATTCAATATGGCGGTACACATTGACATGATCCTCACCGGCCGGAGTATTTGCCAACATTTATCCCACTCTACTTGCCAAAATCCACAATTCAATTCATTATTTCCATTTTAAATAGAATTTCAACAAAATTTTCAATTATGTGTTTATGCTATGTAATTAGCAATAGATTTCAAATCAATTCTCAAAAATTTGACATTTTTTTCTGTTTGTATGCGCGGGAGCAGCCATTGTTGCCCACCACCCTCCCCCCATCGTAAACCATTGGGTCGTCATTGTATATGTGTCTGTGTGTTCACATGTACATACTTTTATCTCATTCTGCATTTTCTCTTCAAAACTCGTATATGAACGTTGCAGTAATATGGAGATGGTAGTACTTCAAGTCCCCTTCAAGTCAATATTGCTCACAACACACTTGTGATTTCTCAATTTTTAACATTATTTTATTATATTTTACAGCGACCAATCAATGGTTTGTTCCTTCGACGAAAGGCGACATACCTCCGGGATGTGCAGCCTACGGTTTCGTAGTAGATGGAACGAGAATTCTTGTATTTGGTGGAATGGTTGAGTATGGAAAATATTCAAATGAATTGTATGAACTCCAGGCCAGTAGATGGGAATGGAAAAGACTCAAACCAAAACCACCAAAAAATGGCCAACCACCATGCCCAAGACTGGGACACAGTTTCACACTAATTGGAAATAAAGTTTTTCTCTTTGGAGGCTTGGCCAATGATAGTGATGATCCTAAGAACAATATTCCACGATATTTGAATGATCTTTATACTTTGGAGCTTCTACCTAATGGCCAAACTGGTTGGGAAGTGCCACAAACCCATGGACCAGCTCCACCACCCCGAGAATCACATACCGGAGTGGCCTACACTGACCGCATTACTGGTAAATCTTGTCTTGTAATTTACGGTGGTATGAGTGGATGTCGTTTGGGTGACTTGTGGTTCCTGGATGTTGACTCGATGACATGGAATAAGCCTATTATACATGGGCCAACACCTCTGCCACGTTCTCTGCACACTGCTACACTTATAAATCATCGAATGTATGTTTTCGGTGGATGGGTACCTCTTGTTGTTGATGATGTCAAAGTTGCAACACATGAGAAAGAGTGGAAATGTACAAGCACACTTGCTTGCTTAAATTTGGGTAAATAAACTCTCTTATTTTTATTTTTTATTTTTTCGAAATGAATAAATATGATTAAACAAATATTTTTTTTTTTTTTTTTTTTTTTTAACACATTTCAGAAACATTGACATGGGAACAACTTCAAGTAGATTCCTTGGAAGAGAATGTCCCTCGCGCACGTGCTGGGCATTGTGCAGTAGGAATTCATAGTAGACTATATGTTTGGTCTGGACGTGATGGTTATCGCAAAGCATGGAACAACCAGGTTAGGGTTAGTTTATTTTTGTGATGGAGGGGTGAGGGGATGGGACAATGTGAATTACCACCAGTTTTGTCAGTACTGTTGTCTCATATACATATTAATAAAATTTAATGATACTTGCTTGTATTCTAGGTATGCTGTAAAGATCTGTGGTATTTGGAAGTTAGCAAACCACCAGCACCCTCGAGAGTTCAATTGGTACGGGCATCAACAAATTCCCTGGAAGTCAGTTGGACATCAACACCATCAGCCCAATACTATATTCTTCAGATTCAAAAATATGATATGCCACCTTCAACTGGCTCATTCCCAGCTGTTGCAACACCAAATTCCATAGCTGCACCAACAGTCACTCAGGCTCCAATATCTACAGTACCATTGACAGCATCTACCACTCTTATTAAACAAATATCATCAGTTGCTGTTCCAATAATTCAATCAGCTCCAATCCCTTCAGCGGTTGCTGTATCAAGTGCAGTGGGAATGAGTATTTCACCAATTGCAGTTACACCAGCTGTACGTTCAAGTATATCACAGAGTCCCATGCGTATACAAACATCACTCCATAATACTGGACAAAAATCAATATCAACACCGACAGTGGTAAAAACTCCAATTTCAATGACTCCACGAAGTGCCACTGGCAATATCATCAGGATACGCTCCCCCCTCATTACATCTTCCACCACTTTATCATCATCATCATCATCATCATTATCATTATCATCAGTCTCGTCTTTAGTGAGTGAACAGCAGCAGATATCTGTGTCTCAATCAATGCCAGTTAAAACAGGCCAATCGGCAACAGCCATGTCTGGAATTGCTGCATTAGCTGCAGCAGCTGCTGCAACACCAAAAATTACAATGAATAATGTTACAAGTGGTAATATTGTATCACAAACACCAACAACTAATACTGTACGCATGAAGGCTGTACATCCAGGCCAACAGATTCGTTTTGCAACACCAGGTGCCACTATTCTTCGAGCTTCATCTCCACAACAGAGTAAACAAATAATCCTTCAAAAACCGGGACAAAATATAAGTGGTCAGCCACAGATTGTCCATGTATTGAAAACTGGCCAGGGTATGATGGCTGTGCCAAAAGTTAGTTTAATACCAGGAAAAACCGTACAGACAGCTGGTGGAAAATCATTGAATCAGGGACCGACAATTCTTCGACTTGTCAATCCAAATACAGTGGCCGGTTCAAAAATATTGACAACAATGAAAACATCAAATTTAGTGACAATGAGCAAGGGACAGGGTATAGCTGGAAAGCAAACAATTATGATAACAAAACCTGGTGGTAATGGTGGTCTTGTTGGTAGGACAAATCAAATAATTGTTGTAACAACTGGTTCAGGTTTACGAGCTGTTCAAGCTGTAACAACTTCACAAGCTGGACAAGGGGGAACAATAACTACACCAGTCAATGTTTTACCAATGTCAGCAGCTAATCATGTGACTAATCAGCAGGGTGTTAAAATGATTGTTGTTTCATCAGGTGCCATGGGTGGTGGTGGTGCAAGTGGTAAACCAATAACAATAACTGTACCTGGACATGGTGGTGTACCTAAAACAGTGACAATAGCAACAAAGGGTAGCCAGCAAACAATTTTTAATCCTTCAAAGAGTCAAATTGTTACTGTACCGCAGATGCAAAAAGCCCAAGATGTTACTGGAAAGCCAGTAACTCTACAGATGCCTGGGGGTCTTGGAAAGACTGTAACATTGATGCCAACAAGCAGTTCAATTGTAACAATGACTAGTACATCAGGTTCAGAATCAATTGATACTAGTAAAATGCTTTTTGTACCTCAAAAACAGCCCTCAGCTTCCCTAACATCGACCTCCGATGGACCAGCTACGACAGATGCTGCACTAGCTGCACTAGCTGCTGAAGCTGGACTCATTGATCCTGTACAAGAATCTCCTGAATTAAATTTTATGATAGCTGATGACACTGATGGTGATACAAAAACTGAAGACAGTTGCAATGGCAATGAACAAAATACCACAAGTTTAGTTTCACAATTGGCCGCTGGTGAAGCCATGCAAGTGGATAATGATGGAAATTTTATTATTCCACAAGTTGATGGGCCAGGAGATATGTTTTCTGATGACGATGAACAAGTGCCAGAGAGTAAAACAGATGCTGTTCAACAACAGTCTACCAGTGAATCAAGTAATCAGGAGAATCAAGAGGATATATCAGATGTCATTGATTCTGCCATCACTGATAATGCTCCTCGGGTAGAGGAGGCTTCTCTTGAGAAAGGGGAAGCAGAAGAAGGAGAAGAAAAAGTAGAGGAAGAAAACAATGAAGAAGAAGAAGAAGAAGGAGAAGAAGGTGGTGGTGGTGGAGAAGAAAAGACAGTCAATGATAATCAACAGTTTGAGAAAATGGAAGAGGCAGAGAAAGAATTAAATGTTCATGATAATGACGTATCAAACGAACAAGCCGAGCAGGAAAATCTTCGTGAGGAGGAGGAGGAGGAGGAGGAGGAGGTGGAGGTGGAGGAAGAGGAGGAGGAGGAGGATGACAATAATAAGTCTATAATTGCTTCTGATAACACTCCTTCGGATAATTTGGTTAAATCAGAGTTTTCCGAGGCCGAGACGGTCAATGAGCCACTATCCAATCAAGAAAATTCTGATGATAAATTAAAACCCGAGACTGAGCATAATATTTCTGATTCAATTAATCAGGAAATGAGTGAAACGCTTGAAAAATCAGAAGAAAAAAATTTGAATGAGGATGAAAATGAAAATTTGGAAAATGAAATGGAATTTGAAAAGGTCACAAGTGAAATAAAAGAACAAGAGTCGAGTAAAGATGACTCTTCTTTTATGAAACTCACTGTTGAGGATTCTATGATATCAGAATCATCATTTTCTAAAATAACTGAAAAACAGATAAAAATTGAATCCCCTCCGGTGGAATCAATGGATGGAGAGAGAGAATCTGCACCAACTAATGGACAGCACACTAAAGAGTCTCAATTAGATTCTGATGAAAAGGTAGATAAATCAATGAAATATGAAATAAAATTAGAGAAGATGGAGAATTTATCTGCAGAAAAGAATGTAATTCAAAAAAATTCGAGGGAGGAGAGTGATGACTCAACTGCCCTATCTACACTTGCTTCTGCAGCACTCGGATCTGCCGAGCAGCCTGTTAGTAAAACGAAAATAATTACAGATGATGAGAAAAAAGAGATTGACTGGTATGATGTAGCTGTGACTAAAGCCACAACATTTACAGTACAACATTATTATCTTTGTGGTGATGATTCACTTGATATGCTACAACCACTTCCAGATGTATTTAAAGGAAGAACTAGGATACCCCTTGAATCTGGTACTGCATATAAATTTCGAGTTGCCGCGGTGAATAGTTGTGGTCGTAGTGCTTGGAGTGAGGTATCAGCATTTAAAACATGCCTCCCAGGTTTTCCTGGTGCACCGAGTGCAATTAAAATATCAAAATCAGCTGAAGGTGCTCAATTGTCTTGGGAACCACCACCAAGTAATCTTGGTCCGATTCTTGAGTACTCAGTTTATCTTGCAGTTAGAAGTGCCAGTGCAGTGTCTAATAATGCTGGTGAAGCAACAACAGTAGCAACTACACCAACACAATTGGCCTTTATTCGTGTTTATTGTGGTGCCACCAACTCGTGTTCCGTTCCAAACAGTTCGCTGAGTGCAGCACATATGGATGTTACAACAAAACCAGCCATTATATTTAGAATAGCTGCGAGAAATGATAAAGGATATGGACCAGCAACTCAAGTCAGGTGGTTGCAAGGTAAATAATAAATTTTTATTATTATTTTAATTAAAATCTATAGAGTCTAATTTTTTTATCACACTTGAAACTCTCAATCATTGACATTGATTGTTTATTTGCAGATCCAACAACTGTAGCGAAAAGTAATCCCCAAGTGAAAAGACCTGTAACAGATGTCCGTTCCCAATCAAATTCACCAATGAAAAAAGTTAAACCAGAACCAACCGGTGATAATTTTTCGTGAATTTGCATCACAATAATATCACCATTTCAGATTATTATTCGTCTGAATGTCCGAAAGAGAATATCCATCAGTTTAAAATCCCTCTTTTCTGTTCTGTTTATTTTTTTTCTTTTTTTCTTTTTTTATTCTGGCTGATACGCACGTCCTGTCGATCATTAGTTTTTATTATCATTATTAAAATTATTATTATTCTTATTATTCTAATTATCGAGTAAACAATACTATGTTCATTGATCAGTCGTAAGGAAAAATGAAAGAACGAGAGAGGATTGATGATAATGATTTGTTACAAATTTCGATAGGTACCTCCATTGGTGAAACTTGACATGTATACACATACACACACACACACACACACATTGTGTATCTATTATCTCTATGAAGCGCACTGTTTATCAAGTAAATATGGAAAAAAAAAAAAAAAAAAAAAAAAAAAATTAATTGAGGTACACCAAGTGTTCGAATTTGGAAATGGCACAAATGCCCTATTGTTCTGTCTGTTCTTTAATGAATGATATTGATGACAATGAAACAGGGCATACGAAGGAGCCCACCGATGTTTCAAACTTTTTATTACTCTTCAAGGAAAATATTTTTCCAATACATATCTCGATTATCTTCAGAGGGCCCAGGTGAATGAATAACAATTGACGTGCTTTACCTATTTCGCTTCATATAGAGAGAGAGAAAAAAAAAGAAGCAGCATTTCATGAATTTGATGAATGCCCCGATGAATATCCATGAGGAAAGAGATGGAATGTAATCAATTGGAATGATTTTGTCAGCCGGTAATCTCTTGGAGTTTCACATATTGAAATTTCAATTATAGTTTGAATGGTGTTATGGGGCTTTAGTTGGACAGAGAACAATGGTGCTGTTTTTTTGCACAGTTTGAATTTACATTTGTTACTGCCATTTGAGAAGAAGAAGAATAAGAAAAAAAAAATTAATTTGTAAGCCGAAAAGTAGTAGGTATATTTGTGTTATTTTTTTTTTTATCAGCGTATAGTGATTTGAACGTCTGTTATGGGCTCAACAAAATTTTTAAGAAAGAAAAATGATGCATAAAAATCATTTTATATTGAATAAACAAAGCAATGAAAACATTAAATACAAAATTTTGGAGTTTTTATATTGAAGGTGCTTTGTTTTAAATTTCTCAATTTCACTGTTTTATTTGCAGTAACGAATTTCACATTGTACACTATAGATAATTAGAATGAAAATGAAAATAATATTAATTGATGATTTTTGTCTCATGGTTTGAATTAAACGAACAGGGGAGAAGAGAAAATAAGGATAATAAATGAAATTTTAATATCAAGATGAGCAAATGATCAATAACTCCATATTCTTCCAAACAATCTTTCATCAACAGCTGACAAGTATATTTTCAAATGAATTAGTAGACGAGCACAATTCCAATATTATATTAATGAAAGTAAGGACAAATAGGGCACGTTAATTTTCAAAATTAATCCAATGATAATCAATATCCTCCTTTTCCTCACCTTCTTTCTTTCTTCTTTCTATTTATCAATCATTCATTTGTTATTTCATTATCATTTAGTATGTACACTAACATCACACGTACATTTGCCTCATTAATCATTTAGCTAATAAGATAGGTAGTTGATACTTGGATTAAATGTAGCTGATGAGTTGATATGGGGATAGAAACGGCCTTGAGCTAAGCTGTAGATCGCAATTGTATGGTGAAATCAAAGTGCCTAGCATAGAGATGGAAAACAGAAGAAAAAAAAAAAAAACATAATTTTTCTAAACGAATTTAAATTCGTGCTGTGTCATTCAGGGGGGGGGGGGGGGTCAAGTTGACCACTAGATCTACCAGAGAAATTTCAATTTTTGGCAAAAACAACAAAGGGCACATAATTTTACCAAGAGGATGACATCTTTTTAATGTGATGCTGCATCAAACTTTCAAATGTGGGAACAGTGGAGCCTAGGGTCTGATTGGAGGATTGGAGGATTGGAATATTGTACATAGGGTATGAATGCATCGAGTGTATTGTCGAATCTACTTTTCTTCTCTTGTATAAAAATTCGGTAAAAAATACTTGATGAAGGTGGAGGAAATTGACGATGGATTAGTAATTTTTCAGTAGGACATGTTGTCAAGTTGGTCATCTCAGGAGGACAAAATGACAATGAATACATAAATTGTAAATCTGTGAAGTATCGAATAATTAAGGTTTAAACTGTTCTTACCGCTAAACAAAAATTGACATAAGTTAATATTAATGAATTATGATGCGCGTATGAGAAATTAATCTAGTAATAATATATGAGAGTAGGGAGATGTGAAAATTGGAAAGAATGAATGCTCGTGTCTAATTACTATTTTGAATTTATGATATATTTTATTTCGGGTATTGGATATATTTAAATTTTTTTTCATTTTCAAAAATACCATTATAAGTTTTGGCAACATTATTAATTTTTGAGTGAACAAGGTGAAATTTAATTTTTTTTTTTCTTCTTTGCGAAAACCATTGAACCAGCAAAAAAAAAATGTCTTGGTTCTCTTCACTTGTTCAAGTTTATTCGCAGGAAAAAGGAAAGACAGATGGAAATAAACTATAAGATTACGAATTTTCTTCGATGGTAAAGTGTTGAGTATACACTTTTACATATAGATATATTATATATATATATATATATATATATATATATATATAGATATTATATTATATAATAAAGATATGAAATAAATGTCGTAATTATTGTTCTTTTAATTTTTTTAAGACGTTGGTTTCGTTTATCCAAATGGTGCAAGTAGCTGCTTGTTGATTGTTCTACATAGAAATTCATTAACAGAGGATGATGTGATGTGACCATGACAATCGGCGAAATAAGGCAGGACCCTTTCACTTGTTACGGAGAATGGAATATTATTTCTTCGATAGATTCCAAGGTGAAAGTATTTCCGACGTGTCTAGTAAAACACAGTATATATACACAATTAAATTTATACATCTCCCCCATATAAACGATTGGCCGAGAAAATCATTATACGTTATTATGTTTTTTTTTTTTTTTTTTTTTAATAATCTTCAATTTGATTTTTGAATCAATATTATTTTCTGATTGAATATTGGATATATTTAATTTATTGGGTCATGAATGGTTTACATCAAGACTTTCTCATTTGTAGCATTTGCAGCGACTTTTTAAACTTACGATGTATCGTAATCTTTCATTATTCTCCAATGCTCATAGTGAATCAACATTGTTAAAAAAAATGAAAGAGAGAGAAAGATGATTAATTTATTGTAAAATTTCTCGACGTTGATATTCCTGAATCAAATTCAACGCACTGAATACTGCTAATTTAACGATATTTATGAAACCAGATCAAGCTTTCTTGTGGTACTTGGCTCGTGCTACTCAATGCCCTGTTTCACATGGCTGGTGTTTGTAAGATCCACACAGAGATTCGACAGTGAATTTTAAATTTCAATAATAGTTGTTGCATGGTATTTTTCAACTCAAACGATATATCATCAGTTTTACGAATCAAGTTGAAGAGTTTGTATGCGGCTAAAACATGAAAATTTGGGTTCAGTAACCTCTATAGTTGAATGATAGACGATTGAGCCGGTTTATTGAACCAGATTGTCAAATAGTGTTTAACTTTTCCTATCTGTATTATCTTACTGAGCTCGCCAGCTGAAAGTGAGACTGATAGACTTTGAAAACTGGTGGAGGAAACTTTCTGTGCGGTACCACACACACAGGTGCTATATATAAGAGACAGTCGTTGCGCCGCGGTCAGAAAAATCTTGCGTGCTCATAGACTCATATCTGTTGTGCTCTTTTTGTGAAAATACTTTTTTGTTTTTTTTTTTTTTTTGTTTTTCTACAACATACTTATTATTAGTACCAGGTAAGGATGTATACACTCAGTAAATATTTAATGATTGAGAGAAAAAAAAAAATCAAAATTGTATTTCTTATCAATTGGAATTGTAAGGAAATTATGAATACGATAAAATCAGGCTTGTCGGGGTGAATTTATTCAATTAATTCAATCGGACCAATTTTGAAACCATTAGCGATAAAAAAGTTGGTTACAGTTTCTCCAGATGGTTAACCGGCTTTTATACGTATAACTGACAAGTAGAAAGGGAGAAAAAAATAAGTGGACAAGCCAGTTGTTACAGATTCCAATCCAGTTGAACCACTGCAATTTATCCTTTCATATGCGGTTACGCAATGGCATTCTTATTCATCAGACAGTAAGATTTAATTGGTGCAACATTTTC
Source organism: Coelinius sp. EB29 (assembly GCA_035578325.1). NCBI lineage: Eukaryota > Metazoa > Arthropoda > Insecta > Hymenoptera > Braconidae > Coelinius > Coelinius sp. EB29. Next base: position 10,213 of record JAOZGT010000005.1, on the reverse strand, counting down.
ACTGATATTTTTGGGAGCTTTTTAATTGATAATCACAGGCTCAAGGATTTGAAAATATTAAAATATTAAATTTTCCAATAGCAATTTGTGATACCTACAGAGCCTGGGCGGGCAATCAACTGTGAATCCTGTTTGGAATGTAACATGTAGTTGGGACTGTTTTGCGCAAAACTTTATTCATTATATATATATATATTGCTGAGGTTGGGTGCAGGTCCGATCTACTTTTTGTTTCTTTTCGTACACTTTTACTGCTCTCACCGGTGAGTGAAAGTATCTCTGGTAACTATCTATCTATAGATGTAGCTTGTATATATTAATTTACAATTCAACGAATAATCCTGAACAATCATTCGGCCACATTGTATATGATTGATGAATCAGGAATAAAATTTATTCGTAAATATGGTAGAGAGTTGTATCAAACGAAATACTACCAAGATGATTTTGTTGTTAAAATTCTATCACGCAAAATAAATGAAAAACACACACACACACACTTTCTAATGGAAGAAATTCAATTTCAGACGCCTTTCGTTTCATCACAAATAACTATCTCCTCATTTGCAACATGAATTGTGATGGATTTTTAAACAAGATAAATAATAATACTCTGTAAATTTATATCTTTACAGAAATGTATTTTATTTTTTTACTCTTATGGGTAACTACCGCGGCTACTCAAAGTTCTTACAATGTTGATTCCCGGAGTGTATCGTTTGCGGGAAAATCCAATCATCTTGGACCTCTATATACACCAGGCCTTGGAGCAGTTAGCAGTGGTTATAGGGATGATAGCTATGAAGATAATGCTGTGACACCTACACCAGTACCACCGCCAATTTATCGACAATCTCAGCAGCCTGTAAGAATTACAAATGAAATTATTTAAATAATTTGCAATGAGTGTATTATTAATATAATTAATTTTTGTTTTTCAGCTCTATCGTAAACCAACATCTCCGGCAGATGGTAGTACAATAAGGATAGTTTCTGGATTACGTGGAGGTCCACCTCGGAATGGTCCATATGATAAAAATGCACCGGTACTCATATTAAATTTTCTAAATAGAATAAACGAATAGGATTTATTATAAATTATAAAATATTGATACTAATTTTCATAGTCCGAAGAACCACTCGAGGAAGAAAAAGATGAGCCCGATCGTTTGAGTCTTTTATTACCACAGAGTAAATTCGATTGTATTGGTAAACAAACTGGCTACTATGCTGATGAAGATTTAAATTGTGAAGTTTTCCATTATTGCCATGATAATGCTAAACACTCATGGATATGTCCTGAAGGTTTTACTTTTCATCAGGTAATTTTTTTATTTTTTTCAATAATTATTAATAGTGTAAATTGAATAGATGATTGAATATTTGACATCATGTCATGATTTTCAGGTACATTTAATATGCATGCCACCAAATGGAGATATAAGTTGTAAAAAAAGTTCAAATTACCACTTTGTTAATGAGTACTTGTACAAGCCATTGAATCTTGAGGAAGCAGAAACAAAACCAAATGTCACATTGAGATACAGTGAAAGATATTTCCCAGGAGATATATTTGCTGATGAACGCGAATCAGAAGAATATCAATCTACTTTGAATTCTCAAAAACGGCCGTCTCATCAGCCACCAAATTTTATTAACCAGCAACCTGTAACAACTGGAAATAGCTTATCATCAGCATCACGTCCTGTTCCACACAGTTATCCACAATTTCGGGGGCCTATTAATCAAGTATTCCGTAGTCCTGAAGAGGTCAATATTCCACTGCAACAGAGACGACCACAGCCACAACAGCAGATTCTCCGAAGATATCCCCAGATACGTTCTGAAGAAGAAGACTATGAATAAGTTTTTACAATTGAGAAATAAAAACCATTTTAAATAATTTACAAGTATATATAGAAATTTGAGTTATATACTTATATAATCAACTCCTTTTTTAACTTTGAGCGAATTTCTCAAATTTTAAATTTATAAGCACAGGAAGTAAACTCCAACTGTAGAATACAACTTGCGATAAAGAACATTTGGACATTTTTTTTAATATCTCAAAAGATATTCGCTACTTATTTTCCCAGTCGAATATTTCCTCTTGACAAAAAAAAAAAATTAAATTTATTTCATATACATCTTTTTTAATACTTTCTCACTTATTTTCAATACTCTATAGTTGTCAATCAATAATATATAAATATATAGCCTCCGCCATTAGCAATACATACGCCATTTTCTGAAATTGAGCGCGGGTGGCGCCATTAGTGCGTGCTTTGGCCACCAACCTGATTTATTGTTGTGGAGATAGATTCAATGAATTCTTTTATTATTAGTGTTCAACTCAAGTATGTGAACTACTATAATATTTTTATTAATACATTAATCACCAGATAAATATCTACAATTCATTTCTAATTTATTTTCAATCATTTAGTGGTGAATAATGATGAAAAGTGCAACATAATCTCGAAATATTTTGGAGATAATTGACAAAAAATTAATATAATTAGATGTCTGATGTTTTTATAATTTAAAAGTTTATTAGATTTTGTTGTGTTTACTATTCTATGGGGATGTGTTTGGTTGCGTGACGCCATTAGTGCGTATTTACTTTGGCCACCAACCTGATATTTATTGCTGTAGAGATTCAATCATAATTATTCTTTTATCAAGAGAAATGAGGGAATGTTGGATTTAAATAAATGTTAAAAGTGAATAGAATGATAATTTAATTAAATTATTATTTTTTAATGTAAATGTGTAGTGTGGTCAATGAGTTGTCAAGTATTGTGGAACATTGAGATCGAGCTCTCGGAGGAGGTTTTAGTGGTGTAAAAGTGCATAAAAATAATGAAATAATTAATTAAAAACACGTTCGGTTAACTTGTAATCATTTGAAATTTATTAATATACACAAAAGGGAGATTTGTTGTGTTGCAACTCCAAAAATTCAGTGTGTGCAAGTTGAGGACGTGTAAACAATCCTGGTATGTAAACAAACAGTCATTATATTACTCTAATTGCGTATTATTTTTATTGAGAATTATCGGAGAATATTTATTAACATGTAAAAAATATAATTTAGTGGTCAATAAGCATTGTATATATTGATAATAATGAAAAGCGCAACATAACCTCAAAAGATGTGGGAAATGGGTGGTAAAAAATGAAATAATTGAATACTTGTCATTTTTAGTATGTCACATTGTTTAGAGAACTCAGATTTACTGAATTTCATTATTTTAATTCCATACAAATTAAAAAATGATTAATTAATGTATGTTTTTTTTTTTTTCTTGCAGTTTATTGTCTTTCTGCTCGACTTGTAGAATTTTCAACGTCGTATCCGAATAATGAATTGAACACGTTTGGTATACGACTCACAACCACTGGAAATCAATTAATATCAATCAATAATCGAATTATTGAAGTACGAAATGGATATTTATTGTGTTTACAACGCCAATAAAGTGAAGGACATGTAAACAAGAATTGGTATGTAAACAAACAGTTATTATTATCTCGATTAAGTATTATTTTGATTTAGAATTATCAGAGACTATTTATTAATCTCTAAAAAAAAATATAATTCAGTATTCAACCTTGAAAGATATTGGAAATGGTTGGGAAAAAATGAAATAATCACATGCTTTTTATTTTTAACATCTTACACTGTTTGAAAAACTGATATTCATTGAATTTGATCATTTATGACAAACAATGTAATTTCATTAGTTTTATCATGGAAAATTATTTAAGAATACAATTTAATTATTCTCATCATCAAAAATCCTTTAAAAAACTATCAATAATTTTATTCTCCCATTGAAATGATTAAAAATGCAAATAGTTCATGTTGTATCGTTGGGAATTTATCAGAAAAATGATTGATTAATGAATTTTTTCTATTTCATTTCTTGTTATTCGTCTTCCAGCTCCCACTTGTACGGAGAAATATATGCAGATGGTGAATTGCTCAACTTGTGGAATTTTTAACATCGTATTCGAAGCGGAGAACTATGAAGGAGGTATCCGACGACTCATGTACTTGCTTTCATCGACTGCACCACTTCCAAGTGACGGCGTGCTTGGAGTAAATGCCTCCTACACTGGTAATGTAACTTTTCAAAGTGATTGGGTAAGTTATATATTATGTTATTTGGTTCCTTTGCGTTTTCTAATGTTTTTGTAGTATGATTAAAACACTCGAATCCACATTTTCATCAATTTCCTCTAGTCGAATTTTCTTCATTTGACTTTGATTATTTTTCTCGACCCCTAGACCCCATTGCACTAAAAATTTTTATTGTTCCTGTAGCATCGGGGGGTCCCAGAGAAGATTCCCTGAAATTTTTGTGCAAATCGGAATAGGCCTAGTATGATCAAAACACTCAAATGCACATTTTCATCAATTTCCTCCAGTCGAATTTTCTTCATTTGACTTATAACGCTGAAGCTAGCACACGATGCTGGCGGACGGAGACGCACTACTTTTGGTCGGGACTGTACCGGGCGAAATAAACAAAGTCTCCCGACGCGTTCTCTCCCCCAGATTATTAGTCCCCCACCCCCTCCCCCTCATTCAGTAAAAGGGTGGATTCCCGGAATACATACCCCTTCCCGCAATCCCCTTCCAAAGGTCAAATTTCCTTAAATTCACGATTTTTCATTTTCTTATGATTAAACAAAGTCTCCCGACGCGTTCTATCACCCAGATTATTAGTCCCTCACCCCCCTCCCCCCTCATTCAGTAAAAGGGTGGACTTCCGGAATACATACCCCTTCCCGCAATCTCCTTCCGAAGGTCAAATTCCCCTAAATTCACGATTTTCCATTTTCTTATAAATAAACAAAGTCTCCCGACGCGTTCTATCACCCAGATTATTAGTCCCCCACCCTCTCCCACTCATTCAGTAAATGGGTGGACTTCCGGAATACATACCCATTCCCGCAATCTCCTTCCGAAGGTCAAATTTCCTTAAATTCACGATTTTCCATTTTCTTATAAATAAACAAAGTCTTCCGACGCGTTCTATCACCCAGATTATTAATCCCCACCCCCTCCCTCTCATTCAGTAAAAGGGTAGACTCCCGGAATACATACCCCTTTCCGCAATCTCCTTCCAAAGGTCAAATTTCCTTAAATTCACGATTTTTCATTTTCTTATGATTAAACAAAGTCTCCCGACGCGTTCTATCACCCAGATTATTAATCCCCACCCCCTCCCCCTCATTCAGTAAAAGGGTGGACTCCCGGAATACATACCCCTTCCCGCAATCTCCTTCCGAAGGTCAAATTTCCTTAAATTCATGACTTTTCATTTTCTTATAAATAAACAAAGTCTCCCGACGCGTTCTATCACCCAGATTATTAGTCCCCCACCCTCTCCCACTCATTCAGTAAATGGGTGGACTTCCGGAATACATACCCCTTCCCGCAATCTCCTTCCGAAGGTCAAATTTCCATAAATTCACGATTTTCCATTTTCTTATAAATAAACAAAGTCTCCCGACGCGTTCTATCACCCAGATTATTAGTCCCCCACCCCCTCCCCCTCATTCCGTAAAAGGGTGGACTCCCGGAATACATACCTCTTCTCGCAATCTCCTTCCGAAGGTCGAATTTTCTTAAATTCACGATTTTCCATTTTCTTATAAATAAACAAAGTCTCCCGACGCGTTCTATTACCCAGATTATTAGTCCCCTACCCCTTCCCCCTCATTCCGTAAAAGGGTTGACTCCTGGAATATATACCTCCTCTCGCAATCTCCTTCCAAAGGTCAAATTTCCTTAAATTCACGATTTTTCATTTTCTTATAAATAAACAAAGTCTCCCGACGCGTTCTATCACCCAGATTATTAGTCCCCCACCCCCTCCCATTCTATTAAAAAAATTACAACCCCCCCGGTGCATGTGTCTACCATAAGCAAATCTAGAGCCTTTTGGCTCTTTTCTGAGCTGTCAGCTAGGTAGTTGATGATTAATCAATGAATTTTTTTTATTTCTTTTCTAGTTATTCGTCTTCCATCTTCCACTTGTATAGAGGAATATATGCAGATGGCGAACTGCTCAACTTGTGGAATTTTCAACGTCGTATCCGAAGCGGAGAAGTGTCAAGGAGGTATCCAACGGACTTGCTTTCATCGACTGCACCACTTCCAAGCGATGGCGTGCTCGGTGTAAATGCCTCCTACACTGGTAGTGTAACTTTTCAAAGTGAGTGGGTAAGTTATATATGATGTTATTTGATTTCTTTGCGTTTTCTAATGTCTCTCGCATGTTCCGAGTAGCTAGACGGCTATTATTGAGATATCAAACGCGAAAGAATCGAAAAGACAAGATTTCGGGTAGGTTGATTTTGGGGGTCAGCCATTCTTCAGTCAAAATGGCCAATTTGGACATTTTCTCTAATTCAACTCTTTTCTATTTTTTTCCGCGAGTTCTGAGTAGCTGGACAGCTATTATTGAGCTATCAATCGAGAACGAATCGAAAAGGCAAAATTTTGAATTGGCCGGTACCAGGGGTGAGCCATTCTCCAGTCAAAATGGCCTCCTAGGTCTGTCGCTTGACAGAGACTATCAGTACCCTCCCTATAGACTATTCAAAAAGCGGGAAAATAATCGGTCGGTATGACGCTGAAGCTAGCACACGATGCTGGCAGACGGAGACGCACTACTTATGGTAGGGACTGTACCGGGCGAATGTATATGTTTTCCGTCGTATATATTGTAATTTTTTAAAATAGGATGGGAGGGGGGTGAGAATTAATAATTTGGGGGGGGGGGGGAAGACGCGTCGGGAGACTTTGTTTATTTATAAAAAAATGGAAAATGGTGAATTTAAGGAAATTTAACCTTCGGAAGGAGATTGAGGGAAGGGGTATGTATTCCGGAAGTCCAACATTTTACCGAATGAGGGGGAGGGGGTGGGGATTAATAATCTGGGGGAGAGAACGCGTCGGGAGACTTTGTTTATTTCGCCCGGCACAGTCCCGATCAAAAGAAGGATAAATTACCAACGGATGACTATTGCTCTTTCGATAACTCAATCAAACTAGTTATCATGATGAAGAATAGATGACTTTCTATTTTCCATGCTGGTTACGATTGACGCATTTATGGTGGTTGATTGTAAACGAACTTGTAGTAGTCGTCCCAATAACAATCGAATTAAAAAATGAATAAAAGGATTAACGAAGGTCTTATGAAAGTGTGTTTAGTCTACCCTCTGATCCAATAATCCGTCAAAATTGGATACGTCCACTGTGAAGGGTGCATATTTTTGACGTGGATACGTCTATAGTTTCATTTTGAGGGTGATTTTGATAAAGTTGTTATCGTTGAACGCCGTCTATCGGCGTTCTTTAGATATTAGTAAGTTGATAGGTAGTCTTGATAGGAGGTCTTGATAGGTAGTCCTGATAGGTTGTCTTGGTATGTAGAAATGAATTGAATTGAAAAAAAAAAGTGGCGCGGCTGTAGTGGGTGCGACAGAAGCTGTCGCGGCTGATACAGCCGTAAGTTGTTACGTGGATACGTCTATGGAATCTGTTTTTTCGTTCTTTTATTTCTTATATTATGAATAACTAATGTTGTATGGTCCGCCTTGTGGTGGTTCAGTTTTCATCGAGATGAATTCGATTTAATTCCATTAATTCGTGGAAGATGTATAAAATTTACAATCATTTGAAATATTTTGAGAGGTTTCCAGACTTTTGAGAACGTTCTAGAACTTTGTAAAACATTCTGTAACTTTTTAGAATACCTCAGCGCTTTTCAGAAAATTCCAGAACTTTCTAGAACCTTCTAGAACTTTTTAGAATATTTTAGCACACTCCAGAAAATTCTAGAGCTTTCTTGAACATTCGGGAACTTTTTAGATCATCCTAGTACTTTCCAGAACATTTTAGCATATTTTAGCACTTTCTAGAAAATTCTAGAACTTTCTAGAACATTTTAGAACTTTTTAAGGCATTCTAGCATCCTATTGACGTGGATACGTCTTTAGTTTCGTTTTGAACTTTATGGGGATGGGGGGCGATTTTGTGAAATGATGTAAGTAGTATTTATGCCCCAGCGCCATCTACCAGGAAACATTTTACTCTTTCGAAAACTTATCATGTCACATTCATAACTTATCGACGGATGACCGTTGCTCTTTCGATAACTTATCATCGCACATCGATAAATTATCGATGGATGATTACAATCAAACATAGTTATCATCATGAAGAATAGATGTCTTTCTATTTTCCATGCTGGCTACGATTGACGCATTTATGATGGTTGATTGTGAACAAACTTGAATCAAATAATCGAATCAAAAAATTAATAAAAGGATTAAGGAACGTCTTATCATGCCAAAACGTTGCGCAATTCCGTATTGTTCTTTGGGACCAAATGAAAGTGTGTTTAGTCTACCCTCTGATCCAATAATCCGTCGAAATTGGATACGTGCACTGTGTAATGCATATCTTAACCTACATATGGGAAGGGAAGGGTGCTTTTTTAGATATTAGTAAATTATCCGTGTCCCTAATTGTTGCTAAATTATCGACTACTGATACACAAGTTTAAATTATCGACTGCTAATGTATGGGTAACAAAGAACTTTTGAATTGATATACTAACCTCGAAATAACATACAGACAAAGTTGATCGTTCACACAAATACGTTGGTTTTTCATACTTTTCTTATCACCGACCAATACTTGATAAAGTGACATTAAAACAGTAACCATTGTATGCAACATGTTCAACTTGTTATATCTCTCTGAACGTTAGACGTATCCACGTTAAATTCTACGGCTGCATCGACGATACAGCCGCCTGTCATTTTTTGACTTTTTTACAACGCGGTTATATGCGATGAATCATCGTAAGTGTTTAAGCGTAACCAGGATGAAGAATAGAGAAAGCTCTATCGTCATGATAATTAAGTTTGATTATTATCAAGCGTCGATCGATAACTTTGAGTAATCATCAATGGATAATTTATCCATATATCGTCGAGGCGTTAGTAAATGAAGATTTTTTGCACAAAATGACACGCCAAAAATGAAGCCATAGACGTATATAGAATGATTGTATTATTATAAGAAAAATATGAAACATAAGAGAATGTGTGAAGATTGATATTACGAGGAGAGGTTAAATGTTGGGGATGAGTTTGGCGGCAAACTGTGAGATGAAATAAGTTTTCCATGAATTAAACAAGTGCTTGAGGGCGTTTTGAGAGATATGAAATGGTGTTGAAATGTCCACATAAGAGAATTGGTGTATGTGTATCAGGTTCCATTAGAAGAGTGAAGATTAGTATTTTGTTAATTTGTGTAGATTTGTCTGTAGAAGGGTTAAAGAAGTTTTTATAAAGTTGCAGAAGAGTGTAGAAGAGTGTCGTTCTAGAGGACACTAGGTTTGATTGTAGTGATAATGAATGGATGTGCGAAGGGATAAGTTTTGGAAAGAGTAAACTCGTCCCTGAGTTGGCAGGTAGGTAGATATGATGTAATTTGTTGTGAAGAGTAGCGCGAGGCGGGTATGATTGAGATATGAAATGAGAAAGAATATGTGAGTAGTCGGGCAGCTATTATTGAGATATTGAGTGGTTTATTAACGAGTATATGGTCGTGTAACATATGGCCAGCACGTCCACTATACGTATGAAGGATAATAAGTAGCCAGGTACGGCTGGGAAGAATATAAAAGTGCGTGTAAATGATGAAATAATGCTTTGATCATGTGTGCAGGGTGCTTATACGTCTACTATACGGCTGGGTACTTGTATACGTCCACCATATCGCCGAGAGGAATATAAAAGTGCGTGTAAATGATGAAATAATGCTCTGATCATGTCCAGGTAGCTGCCATTCACTGGAAAAGCATGAAAAGCACAAATGTGTGTCCTGATCGCATATCCCGGATTGCATATATCGGACTGCATATTTTGGATTGCATATATTGGATCGCATATCGTGGAATAAATGTCGCGAACGAAATGTTTCGGACGAAATGTTGTGGACAAAATGTTGTAGACGAAATGTTTCGGACGAAATGTTGTGGACAAAATGTTGTAGACGAAATGTGCTGGACGAAATGTTGTGAACGAAATTTTTTGAACGAAATGTTGTGGACGAAATGTGCTTGATGAAGTCATGGGACTCAACGTCGAGGGCGAAATGTCCCGAATGAAATGTCTT